>CM046433.1:49973716-51183716 GCA_025506505.1 Flaveria sonorensis | reverse complement strand
TATATAATATATATATATATATATATGTATGTATGTATATACATTGATGGTAACTTTTTTACTTTTCGTTATTATATGTAATATGTAACTTAATCATAAGAAGTATTTTTATATTTATGAGTTATATCGTTTTTATATGTTCAACCTGTGTATTACACAGGATTTTTAACCTAGTATTATAATAAATATGGTAGGGTTACAGTAAAAATATATTTAATCTATAAATTCTAAGAAGAATTCTAGACTTGACACGTGTCTTTTTACTGTCTTAAAAGGGGAATGTGTTCTAGTCATTATTGGATTATGAAAAGGATGAAGTTACCTAAACTTTAAATTCTGTATTGATCTTCATATGCTAAAATACATCAAAGCACTGAACCGTTGTAAATAAGCACTTGTGTATATGCAGATCTTCTGATTCACTGCTGCATTAGCCAAGATTGTCAGTACCGAAGAATAGTGTTGACAGTTTACTCTACGACTTTTGATCTTCTGGTCTTTCGATTTCTGTCTAATGTTATACATTCTTTTGTAACTAATAGTAAAGCACATTTGTGGTATGTCATAATATATAGATCAATGGTTGAAACTTGTCATTGATTCTAAACCTAGAATAGATTATCAGGATTCATTCTAAAGTTTAGATTTCATAGTATAAATACCTCACACTTGTATAGTTATTAGGTTAGCTAGTTTTTGCCCATTTGTGTTCTTCTGTAACTACTCTTTGTAATCAGTAAAGTTTATCAAGCTAAAAAAAGGACAGATGAGGAATAATCAAAGAGAGAGTTGGTATTAGAACTTGAAGCTATTCAAAATTCATTTGCTAAGGATGAAGCTTAAGTACTCATAATGTTGTTTGAAGCAGCAGAAAAGCTAGAAAAATTGGTTGAGGACACAACTGCTAAATCTGTCAGGAATGAAACTCAAACAACAGTTGAATCCTTAGGCTAGATGATAGTGCACATAAGAGGATCCCAAAATATGGAAGATAATATGGAAAGACATGGGTATTCCTGGAACAAGAAACCACTCAACTTCATAAATCCCATAAGAAGGTACCTGAGTCTGAACTCAAGAAATCAGCTGAGTTGATATTTGGTCAATCGGATGTTGAAACTGAAACTGTAGTTAACTCTAAGGTGAAAACAGATAAAGATGGCACAGAAGTTACCAATGAAGCTGAGAGAGTTCAGACAATTGCCGATGATCTGAAAAAAACTGGTAAGGCTACAAGTACATCTACCGGACCTTCGGCAGTCAGACCCACTACAATCTCTATCTCTACTAATAAAAGAAAGAGGCCTATGACTGCTGAAGAGAAAATAGAGTATGTGTCTCAAGAAAGAAAGAAAATATTCCTCATGACTAAGAGGTTGGACACTATCCATATAGGATTGCTAAAGAGCCATTCTATCTGCACTCTAGATAGGCTCAAGAAACTTTTATAAAGAAGAACATTCTTGCACTAGTCAGAAGTGCCAAAGAGTCAAGAGCTACAAGAAGAAGATTCAACCCTGTTGGAAAAACAAGCAGATCAAAATCAAAAGTTCGTTCCAAACCAAAAGCCAAAGATGTCAAGAAAAAGATCTCTAATCCATCTGGCCAAACTACAAAAGTCAATATTCAGCAAGTGGTTGCTCATCAACCCCCTTAACAACTAGTACCAAATCCACACTACTCACTTCATCTCATGTTCCATAGAAGAAAGACAAGGATACTAAAAGGTATATCCTAGCAGCTCAACTTGAGCTAAAGGGATTTAAATGGAATGAGATAATAAAGTGGAGCACTAATGAGATCAAATTAAACATAATAATGGTAACTCATGCTGAATGAAAAAATTAGCTGAGTTGGCTAGGAGAAAGAAGGATGAGTCTGACAAAATACAAGTAGAAAGAATCAAATAGGAGTCAAGGGATAAGCAACAAATAAACATGTACCTAAGGTATTATGGTTTTTTGATAAACAAGTATGACCAATAAATATGTCTATTTTTGATCTGAATCTCACAAAATTCAAGAAAAGGGTTGCAGCTGGTGAGCTCCTAAAGTGTGATAAAGCCAAAGAGCAATGGGAAAGGCAAAAAGACAAGATAAAGAAAAATGTACAAAAGTCTTCCTATTTTCCGACTAATGAACTAGCATCTCCTACTTCTAAGACTACTACTTTAGATGATGATAAGCCTATATCATTAGTCATTCCAACAAAGAAGATTAAGACCAAGGAGGTAGTTGAGGCGAGAGTGATTGATCCAACCATAGAAGAAAATCTGATCAAAGGTACAAAAGTGTTGGGAGTTGGATACATTGAAGACATGAAGAAATTTGTAGTCAAGAGAGTAAATGGGGTGATTACTTATCATATCATTATTAAGTACCTAAGTATTTTTAGATATAGAAATGAGAAGTCTAAGCTTTTACTCCAAAAATTATTGTCCTTGTTCTAAGCTAAGTCTAGTGAAGATACTCCTAAACTCCTCTATCAGCATATGATCCAATCCAGTAGTGGGAGTATGATCAAAGCAGAGATGCATACTTTGAGACCAGATCAACTGATAAAAGAGTAGCTTACTCAAGAAACCAGTTGGTATGCTTCAACGGATTTTGAAATAGATAACTTAACTAGGTTAAGACTAAGGAATCCTAATAATGACTCGGAAGCAAGGGAAACGAAAAAGGTGCTACTCAGAATATACAAAACACATATTCAAAAATCAAAGCAGGCTTCAAAACTAAGAAGAAAGAAAAAAGAAGCTGAAGCTACCGAAGTTATCTTATTTGTTGAACCCTTTTATAGCACTCAATCACAATCACCACTCCTAAATATCTAATCTACTCAAACCACTGAGCATTTCTCTCCATCAATCCAACAAGCAACTCAGGCAACTAAACCTTCATCACCAAGAATTCAAGCTAATCTTTTGGTAGATGAAGTGGAAATCACTACGGCTACTGAAAGAATTAGAAGAGCTTTGTCTAATCCTGAGCAATTTTTTGAAAAAGATCTCTCAGAATCTAAACAAGAAGAATCAAAAGATAATGGAACTCTCATCACTAATTGGGGATTTGACTTGAAATCTGAGAGATACTTTACTAAAAGAAAGTATGGTTCAAAGACTTTCTTCTTGAATGAGTTAGAGGTTCTAAAGCTCTGCCCAAAAGACCTGAAGAAAATTTTTTTCCTCATAAAAGAATATGAAGACATGTCTGACAAGTACAAATCTATTGCCTCTATTCTCAAGGTGAAGATTAGAAATAGATTTGAGAGATAAAGAAAAGGATGTTCTACATGTGACTCCTCTAAATGTACATGATCCTATCACTCATTGGAGTAACAATTCTTCTACAAACTATTTCACATTAACATTTGCTGGTGCGGGTAAGATTGAAGTCAGAGAATATCTCTTCAGATTATTCCGGCACAACATGAGAGATTTGGTAGATCTACCTCTTGATAACCCTAAAAGAACTAAAAAGGGATATATGTATGAACTTCTTTTGATGGGGATGCTTGAAGATTGAGGAAAAGTTTTGGTAGCATCATCGTAGGGGGAATTTGTTGGATTATGAGAATGATGAAGCTACCTAAACTTTAAGTTCTTTGCTGATCTCCATATGCTGAAATTCATCAAAGCACTGAACTATTGTAAATTAGCACTTATGTATATGCTAGATCATATGCTGAAATTCATCAAAGCACTGAACTATTGTAAATTAGCACTTATGTATATGCTGATCTGTTGATTCACTACTACATTAGACAAGATTGTCAATACCAAAGAGTAGTGGTGACATCGTAACTCTGCAACTTCTGATCTTCTATTCTTTCAATTTCTGTCTATTGTTGTACATTATTTTATATCCAATAATAATGCATATCATGGTATGCCATAATGTGAATATCAATTGCTGAAACATGCCATTGATTTTAAACCTAGAATAGATGATCAAGATTCATTCTAGAGTTTAGCTTTCATAATATAAATGCATCATACTTGTATAGTTATGAGGTTAGCTAGTTTTTGCCCTTGTGTTCTTCAATTATTACTCTTTGTAATCGTTAAAGTTTATCAAGTGAATACTTTAAAAGAATTCTCATTGTTATTTTACATTCAAAGTATTTGTCTGTGTGTTTGTTAGTAACCAGTTAACTTAGATTTTGCATTTATTAACTGCTGATTAACAGAAAAGTCTTGTTCAATTCCAACCCGATCCAACAGTCATTATGTCAAATACGTCAAGTCATTGTGCCTAATACGTTAGGTCATTGTGTCTAATACGTTAGGTCATTGTGTCTATTATTTTTTTAGTATTTGTTATATGTATTCATCATTATCTTTTACATTTTAAACCATTTCGTGTTATTTTTGTCATTATTTTTTATATATTATATAAACTTGTTTTTATCTTATCATTGTGTATTATAATTAGAGGTACACAATTATTTATTTCGCCAATATGTTTCTCAAAACTCTTTGTGTCTAGGATAATGAGACATTTTATGATTATTTAATACGTTTTATATCATTTTGTGTTATTTTGTCATTGTTTTTAACATATTTGATTTATTAGTTGTTATCTCGCCATTATGTTCTTTCTTAACTCGTCATTTAAAAATACACAATAGATCTTAGAAAAGCACAATAACTAACAAAAATACATAATAAACTGTACTAAAAACACAATGATGAGTACAATTCATATGAGCTGAAAAATATCAAAAAAAAATATTATAACTATATTGTTCTTGTTGTAAAGATAAAAATACTTGTTTTATGGTATAATTCTTACACAAAAATAATATTGTATGTAAAAGTCATGAATATTAAGAAAATAAGAAACCTTGAAAAAAGTCAATAAAAGTGGTTATGCTTAAAATATTCTTCTAACAAACTTCTTTGTTAATTTGACCTTAATCATTAATTAAAATGATTGATAATTGAGATTTCTTTTTATACCTTTTAGATTTATTACTCTTTTTTTAATCATTTTCTAATATATATAAGTAAATAAAATTTTACCAGTCGTTTTCCTATACTTTCAATGTATGATATTTCATTTTCATTTTCTGATCAATCCATCTAAGATTCTGATTTTCAATCCATCCATACTTACCGGTTCATATCTTTGTTAATGATTAAACAAATAATTGGCTTTCCTCGCAAAGACTAAATTTACTAACTAAATAAAGATCTATACTAATAAACCAAAAAATATCTAAAAGTTTTACACTCCACCTATGATTTGAACATGTGTTATTACTAGGATAAAGTTAACCATTTAATGATACATTAAATGCTCATGATATAATTTATATACTTTTTAAATTATAAAAGTGATTTTTTGATAAGTTAAAAGCATGTTTCTTTATATGAAAAACATAATTTTTTTAAAAACAAAATTTTATGAAACATGAAGTTTTTTAATACTAAGAACTTCTAAAAAATGAAATTGTTTAAAAAAGGTTTTTCTAAAAAAAACTGAAGTGTTTAAAAAACACTTTTTTAAGTAAAAGTGTTTTAAATATGAAAGTTTTGAAAAATATTGCTATTGTTTTATTACATCCGGTAATTAATTATACGTAAATTCAATCGTGTTTATCTCAAAAAGTTATTTTTAAATACTGATAGATAAGTATCGATTTTATGTTTTTATTCAACACATGTAGTACACCGGTTTTCTAACTAGTCTTTATATATAATAAAAATAATAAAACAAAAAAGACTGTATAGCAACTGCAATATATATGTTTTGCTTACAATATGCAATTAATGTAATATTTTAAATTTAATATATTATATTATCTATACTACTATATAATAAATATTAGAAAGATAAGATATTAATTTCATTTAAAGTGTAAGACATTTATACAACATTTTAAGCATAGAGTACAAGTTTTTTATGCAATAATTCCACTTTTTCCCTCATTTAATTAACTTCTCCTAATTATTATATTATTTAATACATATTATTAATACATTATTTAATAATATGATATTATATAATTCACTTCATTAAATTTTATTTTATTTATAATAATATAAATTGACATTTAAATTTATAGTTAGTAATAATATTTTTATAACTAAATACTACTTAAATTAAGTATTATTTTATTTAAATACTTATGTCTATACTACTATATAATATATCTTTTTAGATAGAAATGTAATTTTACCAAGCATACAAGTTTTGAAGCAACATGTACAAAGAAGTACAAGATATTTGTAGGGTAGAATAGGAAATTGATTAACATTATAATACACTTTACAAGCAATATGATAAATTTATCCAATAAATTTTATATACCTTGACATCTTTGTCCTTGCCTCTTTTATGTATTTAATATACATTATTAATAAATTATTTAATAATGTGATATTATTTAATTCACTTCATTAAATTTTATTTTATTTATGATACTATAAATTGATATTTAAATTTATATTTACTAATTATATTTTTATAACTAAATACTATTTAAATTAAGTATTATTTTATTTAAATAAGTATATAACTTATATATATCTTCATATTTACAATAACTATAATACTAATATTTTTTAGGGGCATATTGTGAGTTTAATAATTTTAATATTTATCTATATCTTTTATAATAAAAATGAAAGGTGGATAGAATGATAATTTTACATATGTATTAAGACACCTATATGGAAAGTCATGCTCAATTTTCAATAAAATTAACAATTTTATTTCATTTATACCCTTACAATAAATTATAACTTATGATGCTTGTAATATAAATGCTAAATCATATACATATGGCCAAAAAACCACCATTTACTTTTAGTGTCGTTCATTCATTGCGATTGAGCACTAATCCCTCTTCCCCTTTTCCTTGCAGTTGTTAACAGCTCAATAACAATCAATATGGTAATTTGTGGTGATAATTTCTTCATTTAGTTTAATAATTTTAATATTTATCTATATCTTTTTGTAACACCCGAAATTTCGTCAGAATAAAAAGGAAAGAAAAGTAATTTGAAGAAAATAAAAGAAGGAAAAGTTAAGGGGTGCTTTGTGTAAATAGTACCAAAAAGTCAAAAGTGGGTGTATAAAGAGCATGGTCGTCCATGCTCTTTCTGCTGCTGCTTTCCGAAGAAGAAAAGAAAGAAAGAAAGCTGGTTTTTGTGTTTCCTCTCGGTTGAATTATGAAGAAGAAAAAGATTATTCAAGGTTAGTAGGTTTTTGTGATTAATTGGTTCGGTTTCTTTGAGCTTTCAACCTTAGAAACTGATTTCTATGTGTTTTTGGTGTTTGGGTGTTTGTTTTGGCTTGTTCTAGGTGTTTGAACTCTTGTGCACGCAAGTTGGGAGGAGATTCACTTGTTTTCCGCAATAGGTGAGTTCTAGGACCCCGATTCTATGTTTTAAAACTTCTTTTGGGCTGAAAATGCATTTAAAATATTTTACAACCTTTATATACGATAACTGTGTATATACGTGTATGAACTTCTATGTTCTATGAGGTTGTAAGCTTGTTCTAAGAGTTTAGCATGATTGATCTATGTTAAGAATGTATGGGAATGAGGTTTTAGAACTGGTTATAGCATAAGTCTCATTAACAGGTCTGATGGTTCATCCTCATTTACACTGTGATAATTGCCTAAGTGTTTTGTTCACCCGTATTCACTTTTGTTCACCCGCATTTGCCTTAATTCAGCCTAAGTATCCATCAGCATTTCTTTTACGACAGAATAATTACCAAGTGTTCATCCGCATTTGCATGTGTTCATCCGCATTTGCAAGTTGTTCATCCGCAATTGCAAGTGTTCATCCGCATTTGTAAGTTGTTCATCCGCATTTACAAGTGTTCATCCACATTTGCAAGTGTTCATCCGCATTTGCAATTGTTCACCCGCATTGGTTTTGTTCATCCGCATTAGTTTAAGACTTAAGAAATTTTCAGGAATTTTGGAAGATCAAGATTAGGGTTTGACCATGGTTGACTTGATGCTTGTATCTGATTATCTTATGCATGTTATGGGCTGTTCTTATGTGCCTATTATGATATTAACATGTGACTTTATGTGGATTGCCTATGATCATAAAGTATTATTATTAATCAGTGGAAGATTAATATTAACGAAAAGTGAAACATAAGGAATGAAAAGACTTGCAAGTAAAAATTTACAGGAGGTGCATGACCATGTTGTCGTTAGCTCAACTGTGTACGGTTTAGCTAACCCAAAGGATGTACACATAGGGCTGCAAACGAACCGAACGAACACGAACAAGGCCTTGTTCGTGTTCGTTCATTAAGAAATAAACATGTTCATGAACTGTTCACGAACACTTACCGAATGGGTTTCCTTGTTCGTGTTCGTTCATTAAGGAAATGAACATGTTCATGAACTGTTCATGAACACTTACCGAACGCAAACGAACACAACAAAATTAAACGAAAACAATTAAATGTTCATGAACATGACGAACACAAAAAAATCCATGAACACAAATAAATACAAATGATCACATATTTATTTAAGAAATAAAATCAGCATATTCATCACAAAATTTACAAAAAATAAATAAACATGTAACATAAATATCCAAAAACATTTGACATACTTGTCATAAAAATAACTAACACAAAAATTAAGAACATAATTGAACATATTAACGAACATAAATAAACACATTATCGAACATTCACGAACGGACATTAATGAACATAAACGAACACATTATCGAACGTTCATGAACATAAACAAACGAACACGGCTTGTGTTCGTGTTCGTTCGTTTAACTAAACGAACAAAATTTTCTTGTTCGTGTTCGTTCATTTACTAAACGAACGAACATAAACGAACTTCCCGCCGAACAGTTCATGAACTGTTCGCTGAACGTTCAATTCGTTTGCAGCCCTATGTACACAGGGTCAATCTTTAAGATTGAGGGGACCACTGTTGCTGCCCCGGTACTGGTGCCAGCATATGTGCACCACGGATGGAGTCTATTTATAGACGTCAAGGCCTAGTACCAGGTTTATGCGCATTATATGGGGGGTATAGCACTTTGGTCCATATCGTCAGTGAAAGAGAATGGTGATAATGTAATGGATATGATTTGTATGTATGGTGTGTGATCACATCCGAAAGAAAGATAAGATATTTTCTTTAAGAAGTATTTTGTATAAAAATCTATCAATATATTTTTATGATTTTAAAACTAGGACTCACTCAGCAAAGCTGACTTTTATGCGTTTTCAGTTGGCAGATAATATTGCTGAGGATGGCACTCGGGGAGGCTACTCGTCGGGACAAGGCTGACATCCATTCAGGAATATAACATTGTTGTTTTGTAATGCAAACTAATGATATTTTGTAACTATACCAAACATGTATTACTTAGCAACAGCGTTTATAAATAAATGAATGGCATTTAAATGTTTAAATTCCGCTGCAATGTGATAACAAATTATGAAATGTTTTATGAATAGTGTTGTGAATGTCCAACTGTGAGGTCTCCGGAAACGGGGCCTTACACTTTTATAATAAAAGTGAAAGGTGGATAGAGTGATAATTTTACATATGTATTAAGACACCCATATGGAAAGTCATGGGATAATATAGTTGTCTTAAAGACTTTGTAATATACGTAATAAGTGATTTCCGACCATAAATACCACTCATGCTTTCACTAATCTTATTGGGATAATATAGTTGTCTTAAAGACTTTGTAATATACGTAATTGTTTTTTTCATTCAATTTTTTCAATAATTATACTTTGATTTTTTAATTTATGCCATAACGCACCGAGCTGATAATGACTAAAATCGAATTCCAAAAAAATAGCGCAACAGCCGTACCGCCGCAACGCACGGGCATTTCCACTAGTATGTTATAACCATGAAAAAGGTTGTGTAATAATCATTAGAAGAAGGATCATGTACAAAATGATATTTTTATATAAAGCTTAGGAAACAATCTTGGTGCTTGATTAAACTAATTTAATGATTTAGATTGACACATGGTAGTCTTATAATTATTTAAAGTATAATAATGGTTACAATTGCTAAAAAAATTAATTAGTTTTATTATATACTAGATTTACTTATTTTTAAAACCCGAATAACTTTTATATATTGTACTATTTTTTAAAGAAATTATACCATAAAATCGAGCATCCTTTTTTCTTTAAAACGTGTAAGTTAGTCAATCATAGCATAATATATATAAAACAACTTATATTTCATAAATAACACAGCGGAAATAATACCAAAAAAAAAAACATTCATTTCATTAATAATTACTGTTGCTAAGCAATACATCATTGTTTCTTAAGTTACAAAAGACCCCTTTTTAATTGCATTACAAATCAACAATATCATTAAGCATGAATGGATGCCAGTCTTGCCCCGACGAGTAGCTTCCCCCGCGTGCCACCCTCAGCAACATTTACCTGCCAACTGAAAATGCATAAAAGTCAGCGTTGCTGAGTGGGTTCTAGTTTTAAAACATTAAAATACCTTGCGTTCATATATATATGAAAATAACCTTTTCTTTAAAATACTTCTTTTACTTTCGCGCGTGAGCATTCATCATACATATATCAAGGTATAGACTTGATTATCTTTCATTATCTCACGTATTCGTTCGTTTCGTACTTTTTCATTATCTTTCTCTATTTCTAGATCATGTCATAACTTTACCCCATCATTGGGCACAAAGCCATCTCATTCTCGGGGTTAAGTGACAAGGACCCCGTTTCGTACGTATGGATCAATCACCAAGACTGATTCCCCTGTGTGTGAACCCTCAAGGGTTAGCCAAAATCGCACGCTATATTACACACAGTTGAGCTAGCAACTCTCAATGAGTTGTGAACCTTCTTAATCATTTTTCTTGCAAGACTTTCATTTCATTCTTATGTTCCACTTTTCATTATCATTAATCTTTCACTTCATTTATGATAATACTTTACGTAAACGAGCATAATCACACCACGTAAAGCCATGTAATAATACGTATTAAGGAACATAAAAACAGGCCATAAACATACATAACATAAACAAATACAGCCATCAAATCAATCCAGGGTCAAACCCTAAAATTTTTAATTTCCCAAATTTCAAAAAATTTTCTAAGTCTTTAGGCGCATGAGCACTATGTGGGCGCATCAGTACTATTCGGGCGTATCAACACTTAAGCACATGAGCTAAACCAGGCGCATTAGCACTATGCAGGCGCATGAACCTTCCTTAGGCGCGTGAACCTTCCTTAGACGCATGAGCACTTAGGCGCATGGATACTATTTGGGCGCATGACCAATAGTTATGCATATTTCAGACTTATTTTCACACCCAATCTGCATAATAACCAGTTCGAAGCTTATTCCTATCATTCTAAGCATCTACAACACATATACAACCATAAAACACAAGCATACATACACAAATACATACGGATACTTATATAACAGTTGTAAAACATTTTTAAACATGCATTTTTAGCCCCAAGAAGTTTAAAACACATAAAAACCGGGGTCTAGAACTCATCTGTGCAGCCAACAAGTAAAACTCCTCCAAACTTGAGTGCACAAGAGTTCAAACACCTAAAAACACGCCAAAACACACACAACCGAGCACCGAGAACACATAAATATCGGTTCTATGGTCGAAAACCCAACAAAACCGAATCAAAAACACAAAGAAACACTTACCAAGAGCAAAACACAGCTTCAACTTCTTGCAACCGAGAGAGAACTTCAGTTTCTTCTTTTTCCTTTTTCAGTCGAAAAGCAGAAGTGGAAAGCATGTAATGGGCGGCCATACCCTTTAAATCATAAAATAATAGTTTTTTGTCATTTGTACACTTTACTCCTTTCCACTTGTGCTCCTTTTCTTTTCTTTCAAGATACCTTTCTTTTCTTTCATTTTTAATAAAATTTCGGGTGTTACAAAACGTGTATTTTATTGCTTACTTTAAAAATAAATTAATTTTTTATAAAAAGTTTATAAGCCTATGCGAAAACATTGTTGATATCCTTTTTACAACTGTGCAAAAAGGTTGTTGATATTATGTTGAATGGTGTTTGTATCGTTTTTAACATGTTTTTATGTTATATATTGTATTTACATAGTGTTGTTATCAATTTCTTAACATGTTATGTGGATTGTGAATGTACATGGTGCTTATTATTCATACAAGGCTGAAAATATTTTTTTATTACAAAAATTATGTGTTATTATGCATTTGTTGTTACGTTTCTTGGTTATGAAAATAAATGTTAATATGAGGTGCTTAAAACTTAATTTATAAATAAACTCAAATACTCTTATTCATAAAATACGTACTTGTATGCATGTCACTTCCTTATTTGTAGTGAAAACACCCATAATTATTATACAGTTAGGAAAATTAAAGTTTTTCAAGGTTCGTTCATAAATTTTTATTTCCTTTTTGTTAAAAAATTCGCGACCTTACTATCTCTTGTGTTTGCATTCAGATGTAATTAATACCAAATTACTTTATTTGTTTTAACAGAGTGGGCTTACGTTTTAAATTCCTATAATGTCAGCAGGTTGTTCGTAAATTATTAGATTGATCAAATCATTACAATTAAGAAAAAGTTATATACTTTCAACTATGTTTCATAGATATCTTATTTCTTTTATAGACATTTTTATAGAAAATAATATAACTCTGTTTTTGAACAGTTTGCTACTTTGCTCGACAAAACCATTGATGATAGTTGGTCAAATCATTGTAGCATGTATGTATAAGGAATTTCTTATAAAAATGATTTCAACAATATCACGAAAACCATGAAATAGTTTAGATACATTTAGTGGTTTTCAATTCAAATTAACTTAATCAAAAATGAATGTTGACTAAACATGTATATGCACAAACACACTTAATAATTACGTCACACGCTATAATTTTATGAACCCAACTTTTTTTTTCATGCTTCTCTCATATATTAATTATTAAACAACATGCATAAATTACATTATAATGATTTACTTATTTAAGATTTATATTTAAATTAATATATTCATAGCGTTTTTTAACTATAACAATATTCTTCATTATATTTATATTATATATATATATATATATATATATATATATATATATATATATATATATATATATATATATATATATATATTTACAAGTTTATCACTTACCGAATACCAAATTAAAATCTTGACTTTGTTTGAGATTAAATTTTTTCTAATATTTTCTAAGTCTTCATTGATAATTGTTTAATGTCGTTATTTAACTTGTGCTACACACGAGTTTTTAATCTAGTACGATAATATAAATACAACACATTTCCTTAAATTCCTGTTTATTAATCTAATAATAACCTTGAATTCTTCATTTTTTTTAAATTTAACATTTTTATACATAAAGTCTTACAACTCGAAATCACTCAAAAGTAAAATCTTAGTTTCATAAATAACCACACAAAGATATAATTATATTTATATTGACACATGTAAATTATGTAATTTTTATTCTAAAAGTGAATAGACGAATTAGAAAGTTTGAAATTCTTAAGAGAACATCATTTCCATTTAATAAAACGTTCGTTTTCCATTTAACTGAAGGCCCGAACTACAAAATGAAAATATATAAAAAAAGAAAAATACAAAGAGATTGGGTGTTTTGTAATTAGAAGCCAATGAATATAAACAAAGGAACGTAGGCGATCCATCTGCCACACATCCAAGGGCTCTTTTCACCCTATAAAAACAAATCCTTTTCTTTTGGTCCTTCAACCAATAAACAACATTCCACGTCACCATGGAAATCTTCGTTATCCAATCACTGCTTGCCGTCTCACTATAAGAGTAATTTATTTTGCCAATTATTGTAATATTCAGTACAACATAATCCCGAAAAACATATCCATGTTATAGTCTCGTGTATTACACGGGGTTGTATAATAGCAATTATAATTTTATAGTGTGTGGGGGATAAAAGTAATTCAACTACACATAAAAAGAAAGTGAATCATAATCTCCCAATTAAGTCAAATCCAGTCGAACTAACTAACTACTTGATCAGGAAATACAAATAAACAAATTTATTTAACGTTATATAATTAAACACAGACAACTATACAATACCCATCACGCACAGTGCATAGCTTCTAAATCCACTTACCCTGGTCACGTCAGCGAAAAAAATCTCATTCACTATTTTTAACTTTAAAAGAAAACAAAAATGAAAATCCTGACATAGGCAAGAAATTTTTTTAAAAATTCACCCCAAAAAATACTTAAATCTTGTCATCTACTTAAGTGAGAATTTTAAAGATCTCGCCAATGTCGAGTTAAAATAAAAACTAAATACTGGTTATTTTTTTAAATATTAAACTAAAGTTTTTTTAAGGATATCATACGATCTTTCAGTTTATTACGAGTACTCAACCAAATATAATCCATATTTTTTTGTTTGATTCCTCTTGTTGTATACTACAGTTTGATTTTTGTTACATGTTATTATAATTTCTTTTATATAAACAACACCAGTCTATAATCTCGTGTATTAACCCTGTGTATTTCACGATTTAAATAAGTAAATTACTAAAAATTTATTGACGAGAGTTAGGAACTGTAAAACGTTATATATGAAAGTAATTTGATTAGCTGATAAATCATATTTACTATTTTTAAAACTTTCGTTTTAAAAAATTATTGCTTTGAAAAAAGCTCGTTTTTCATAAATATCTCATCGTTTAAAAACTTCGGGTTTGTTTTGTGAAAATATATTTTTATATAAAACTCTTATTTTTTTAAAAAGATTGATTTTAATATATTTCATTATTTTAAAAAAGTTTCATTGTTTTAGAAAAGAATCATAGTATTAGACAATTTTGATTCTAAAAGAATATATTTTTAACCAAAATACTTAGTTTAAAAGTTAATGATTAAAAAAACTTGGATATATAATATAAAGAGAGAGATTTAGAAAAAGTTGAAAATTAGTTATTTGATTTGTTTAAAATATAATAAATAGTATGGACGAAAAATCTAAGATAAGAGAGCTTGTAAGAATGCCATATGACATCCTATGTAAAAGATTATTAGGTTAGATTTGTATTTCTATTTTTCTTTTGATGGAATTAATCTATAATTTATCATTTTATAAAAAATGTGAGGCTCATAAATTTTATTGACACATTACTTTTGATATAAAATAAATTTTATTTTATTTAGATTTAAGATCGCATTTCATAGTATTAAAACACTAACCAAAGTTAATACTAAAAATTGTATAGATTAACCATTATTACAAAGTAGTGAGTCCTTATTATGGACTAGAATGCATACCATGAACGAGTTTATTCTATAAATAAATGATTCAAATGTTAAATTTGTTAATGCTTTTAAAAGAAATTATTTTCTCGTTTACTAACCTTGAATTCTATCGTAGGTTCAATCGGACGATCCGAACTTCTAACAACCGATTGTAAAGGTTATTTTCTAAACTGACTATTTGTCCGCATAACACTAAAACAACCAAAAATTTATTGTTGTCTATCATATTCTTCAATTCAGAGTAATCGAAGATTAGCGGATAGTAGTGGCACGTTTGAATTTTTGGTTGCAACATTATTAATCGCCTTTCACCAAGACTTCACCACTATTAGAAGAACAAAGCTTCCTTATGTTTTGTTATTCGACGAGTCACATGTTACCATGATCACACAACTTTCATCTCTAGGGTCTATGTATGCGATTGTCATGTAAAGCACCATCCTACAATAGCCTCCTTTACGTTGTGTTGACAATCTATGCTTTATTATATTTATCAATATTATTCGAATGCTATTGTCATGTACGTGTTTTGAGTTTGGGAAACTCATTTATACCAGCGATCTAATAAACTGTTAAAAAATTCTATAACTAAGTGTTATGAAACTCAGAAACCCTAACTAATATAATTAAACTCCATTGTTGCATCTTTTGTAGTGATTTCTGGTTTGCATGAACATGTTATACAACATATAATATAATTTATAAAGTAACTAAATTATATCATTAGTATCCATACACAATAAGCACAATAAGCACATATATGATATATTGATATAATAAAACACAAATATTATAATGTGAAAAATAATAATACATATGTTTATACATAATATGTTGACGTGAATGAATACAAGAACTAACAAACTAATATTTGGACCAACTAAGCAAACAGGTAAGAAAAAAACCCAATTTAAAAATGACATAATCAGGTTATTTATGAAGTTACAACCCCATGGATGAAAACTTCTTAGGATAGAATCATGTGCAGGTTGCTATAGGGAATGTGCCCTAGTAGTTGAGTCCGAAGTTCACTATCCATAGCCCTAATTTCATAATCAATGTTTGCATGATCGGGTAAGGGTGCTTAAGTTTGCAATTAGCTTCACAGGAGGAGAGAACTTTAGATCACTTAACAATTCAAATAGGAAACTGGTAACTATTTAGAAGATACTAAGCCCACACAAGTAATGTAAATGAAACAAGAACAAAATCACAAGAACACAAGATAAAGTTTTCAAGGAAGCTGTATATTGATTCTCTAGTTCTATTACAAGTGTGTTCAAGTATATCTTAGTTACAAGAACTTGAGACTTTTATATACTACAACCTACAACCGTCAATATACAAAAAGACAGTTGGGATTTGACTAATCTAGACAACAAGATCAATCTACAGTTAAAAGACAGATTACATTTTGACTAGTGACTACGACATGCCATAGCTCACTGACTTTATCTAATAAGACAAGTCTACAGGAACAATTATGGGAAGTTACAAGCAAAGACCTTTTTCTACAGTTTGATAAAGTATGAAAGTTTCACCAACTAATGAAAAGCAGGTGAGTCTTCAGAGCAGCAGCGGAAGGTACAGCAGCTTTATAAAAAAGTAACTCAGAGAAAGCATATTTTCTCTGTCTTCGGAAGAAATCAGTCTTCTCATCAAAATGGCTTCGGAAGACTTTGTCTTGTGAAGCTTCGGAAGACTTCATCTTTGGCTTCGGAAGAAAGGGTCTTTGGCTTCAGAAGATTTCACACTTGTAATATTTTCTGATAAGTGTGAAAATTTCGAAGCAACTTCTTCTGAACTGTTGGCTTCGGAAGATCTTACACTTAGACTTATTTGTGAGTGTAAGACTTCCAAAGCTAGTTCATCCTTGTTCCTTAATGCATGCTGGAAGACTTGGTTGTTCTGGTATCCTTTGGTTGCATCAGCCTTTAATCTTCAGATGTTCCTTACAAACTCCCCCTAGGCTGATGCTACCAAAACAGAGAAGTTCTTTAGATTTTGATAGTCCACATCAGGATCTTCAGCATTCCTTTCTTCATCATAAGATCTGGATCCTTCAGACTGACATAGAACCTTCTCATGTCAAAGAGATCATGCAGAGGAAGTTCAAGCATGTCATTTGTGAAGTAGACATGTTGTTCTCCCTGATCTCTTATGACATACCATCTGTCTGGATCTTCAGCATAAGTCCACGACAGAATTTCTCTTCTAGTAGCAAGAGGCTCTACTATGACTGGAGTTTGTTGAGAGACCTCTTCATGCACTCCCTCAGGATGCTCTTACTCATCCTGAGGTTGGGAGGTGGATGCCTTTCTTCTCTTCTTCTTTGAAGTGGATCTTCTTCCGGCCATCCTTTTTCTCCTACCAGATTTCTTCAAATGAGAGGACTGGTCTTGAGTACCAGTTGGTTCTGTTGTGTCTCTCTCAGTTGGGTTCTCCTCTCTCACAGGTTCAGAAGGAAAGAGCGGAGGACCCTGCTGTGTGTCAGAAGATGAAGTTGGCTCAGATGCAGCTCCAGGTTCAGGTTGTGTTGTCTCAATAGGTTCGACCTTCACCTCAACTTCAGGTTGAGCTAGACTTGGTGGAGAATGCAAGTCCACCAGCTCTCCCCTTTTTATCTTCTGCTTGATCACCCTAATATGCTCATCCATTGTGGATAGAGACATAGGACCAAGCCTCCTTCCGGAGAACCATACAGCTTCAAGAAGCTCATCATCCTTTGTCTGTCAGCAGACTTCTTTTGGCTTTTGTGGATGATGGCCCTTGACTTTGTAGCTTCTTCCCTTAATCTTTTCTTACAGCTTGCCTTTCCCTTTTGGCTTGTTCTTCCAGCTGCTTGTTGTATTCAAACATTATGTACTCATATGATAAGGGAAGAAGTGCAGCTGCCTGATAGAGACCTGTGACACTCAGGTAGTTGATCATCTTTAGTCTTTCTTCTTCATTAACTACCTGAGGTTGTTTAGTGGCCATAGTCTCTGTCACATGACTTTCTTGAACTGGAGAGAGGATAGGAGCATCTTTGTAGAGTCTTTTAAGTCTCCTTTCTTCTTTGATTTTAAGGAGCAATTCTGCATCCTCTGCTTCCTTCCTCTCTTTTGACAATTCAATGTCAGCCAGTTCATTCAGCTCCTCTAAGGGGAGAGATATGAGTTCATCAAAATTGTAGTTTCTGGTTCCCAGGTAATTCAGCCTGGCTGCCCTTAACTCATCTTCCTGAGTGTTTAGCCTGGGGGCAGCCCTGATTGCAGCTTCCATGAATCCTGGGGAACCACTTATTTTCCTTTTGCCTTTATCAACCACAGGCCTTGGTGACTCAGGCTGGAGAGAACTTTGGCCTTCATTGCTTGGTTCAGCTATCAAGCTCTGGCCAGAGAGAGGTTGTGAATCACCATCACCAGCTGGTGTTTCACTGAGGGTAATGGGTGTAGAGGGAGATTCTATCTCAAGGTTTACGGGTTCAACCTCTGGGCCTTCAGTCAAGGCTTTCCCTTCAAAGCTAATCTCCGGGTCCATCTCAACATCCAGTTGACCAAAGATCTCACCTGCTAGCCTCTGTCTATATAGTTTTGATCTCAATTTGAATTACTCTAGCACCCTATCTTGGATCCTTTCTACTAATCTTGCAGCTTGTCTGTTGTTGCTTGGGTTGACAAGTGGCAGATCCACCATATTTATACTCTCATAGTAGCTCAGTCTTGAAATGTTAAAAACTTCTAGTTGACCCTGAGCTCTAGAGATCACAAGAGCTCTCCTGTTACTGTCATACCCTCAACCCCTGATTGGGTTCTCAGAGGGGGCAGAAATTGCTCTTGGTATTCCCTCCTCAAACAGTTATTGGATGAGCAAGTCTAGATCACTGTCATAAGGAGGTTGCTGAGTATGGACAAGTTCAAGAGAGGTGGTGAATCCTCAATGTCCACACTCTAGGAAGAACTCCCAGGTTCTGTGGCTGTCAAGACTTTCTTCCCCTTTTTGGTAGCGTCACCCTCTTGACTAGGTGAGCTGGGGAATTGGTGTAAGACATCCACAGGTTTTTGTGGACCTGGTTGAGTTGTCCTCCTTGGTCTCTCAGCTAACTGGCCCTTAAGATCGGTGATCTCAAGTTGCTGGTCATTGACCCTCTTTTGTAAGATAGTCACCTGAGATTCCAGGTGAGCTATCTTTGAAACTAAGTACATGCATGTTTTTGTCAGTTTGTGCACCTTTTGTTTCAGACTCCCCTCATCTTCAGTTTGTCACACCCCCGTTTATAGCGGAAACACGAGGATGTAACGGATGGGATCGTCATAACACATTGTTAATTAATAGAGATGCATTAAATGATGAAAAGTCAACGTGTCATGACGTCACCCGACACAAATGGATACTTGTCCCGTGGCTAGTCAATTCCACGACAAACATACCCAAGGAATCAAAAGAATTGTAAGTCTCACAACCCGGGCGCAAGTGATCAAAGCATGAGTAACAAAGACAATCCAATGCAGTTGTCAGAAACATCCAATATGTTTAAATAATGCAATCCTAGGGTCGTCACTAAGGCAGCATCCCTAGCTATCCTCAATGATTGTTACCTGAAAAGATATGCTCAAAAGGTCAATATATTGTTGGTGAGTTCGCAAGTTTAAGTAGTAAACATAATTGATGTTGTGTAATAGTTTTGCAGGACATGGTGCATACAGTTATAAGAAAGTTATCACATGTAATCATGAGCATCACAACTAAATCTACGACGTACACACAGATCTTGTCGGAACATATTCACCCTAGGGCCCGTCCCTGCCCACTGTTAGTCCCAACTAGTATACCAACAAGCAAGGGTGGGGGTGTCAGCCCAATAGTACTATCAATACATATCCGTCAGTTCCAACACCGGAATTAAATAGTTGTGAATAAAGAACCACACAACAAACTCATGCGTGTACCAGATATAAACTTACAAAACAGTAAACACAACCGTCCCAAAGAATAAATAAGTTTACAGCATAAAAAAGGTGAGCATACTTTTCCCCCAAGTTTGTAAACAGTTGAAATAAAAATGGGGCCGCGAAACTCACCTTGAATGATACGAAGTAAAGTGAATGAAAAGGCTTCAAAGAATAAGAGCAACGCACGATCAAACAGCTATTATTAATTGTAATTAAGTCTTTAAACACGTTCAACGAGATAAAGGTACATTCGGTCGGTTCGGGTCGGTTTGGGTTTGAGCGCACACAAAAATATGCATACATTAATTATTTATTTAGAAAATAAAAACGTCATATGTTTATTTATGTATTGTTAACTCATACACGTTCATTATTAATCGTCCTTATATTGACATAACATATAATCTATTAGTCTCGCACACCTTACCCATTTTACACATGACAATGTACATAATTATATCATATATATATATCATATAAACATCTATATTTGTTCACACACACCACAATTCATTAGCACACACACGCACATGCTTATTAAGACTCACACAATATATATATATATATATATATATATATATATATATATATATATATATATATATAAACACGAGACACACAATATATAGTCTATAGTCATACATGCCAGCATATATGTATTATGTTAATAAACATACTCAAGTACACACACAAACATATGCTGCTGCCCTTCGGGCATCCTGCGATCACATACAATCAACACACACACACATTTTTATGTACATACGAGCTGGCACACATGCATGTACATACACTTGATTACGCGCACAACGTCATACATATACATACAAACGGTCACACACACATACATACGTACGGACGAAGAACAAGGCCACCCGACGACCGAACCGATCCAAACACCGCGGAACGAGACGAAACGAAGTTCACAATGATCGGTTACCTGCGACACGAGTAAACGGCGAGACGACAGCGACAAACGACGGCTAACGGCGACCGGAGGGGCTGTTTCGGTGGCTCACGGGTGAAGGGAAGATGACGGCAGCGGTAGGGTTATGGGAGGGATCGATGGTTTGGGTGTTGATATATATAATTTTGTTATTTGCAGTTTAACCCCCAAACTATTTATGAATTAATTCCTTTTAGTTTGAAAAATATTTATTTTAACCCTGAACTTCTTATTTTATTTTTATTTAATCCAATCTTTTTAAACGTACTCATAACAAACCAATTTAAGAAAAATATGTATACGGGTTATGACGTGATGAAAAATAACGTTCGCGGGTTCAAAGTTCGCGACGTCATGGGTGTGATTCGATAGATTTTAATGTGTGTGAATTTATATATATAATAATGATAATAATAATAATAATAATTTTAATAGATATTATTAAAATTTAAAGAAAGAAACAAAATATATAAATTCAATTTATTATACTATTAAAAGTCAACGCGCAAGGTGGATGCGATGAGATTCGCTTCGAAAACGAATTAATTATGCAAGGATAATTAATACACAAGGAGGGTTAAGGAGCTTATCGTAAATTAACAGACCTGTTAGTGACGGATGTCACAATATCCCCCAGTTGAGAGAATTTCGTCCCGAAATTCAGCTGGAGTTAAATCCCGAAGCTCTATCCGCGAACAGATGTGGATATATGATTTTCATCTGGTCTTCCCGTTCCCACGTGAATTCTGGCCCTCGCTTAGAGTTTCATCGTAGTCTAACAATTGGAATTTTGTTGCGCTTCAATCGTTTGACTTCCCGATCCATAATTTCTATCGGTTCTTTAATGAAATGAAGTTTCTCATTAATTTTGATCTCCTCAAGTGGCACATGAAGGGATCCATTAGTTAAACATTTCTTGAGGTTCGATACATGGAATGTATCATGCACACCACTAAGCTCTTGAGGTAATATTAATCGATACGCCACATGACCAATCCTTTTAGTGATCTCGAATGGTCCCACATACCTTGGAGCTAACTTTCCTTTCTTTCCAAATCGTATGATTCCTTTCCAAGGGGAAACTTTCAATAAAACTCGATCACCCACGCTAAATTCCAGAGGTTTTCGACGGTTGTCAGCATAACTATTCTGAAGGTCTCTGGCTGCCTTAAGTCTATCCTTGATTTGAAATATCTTATCAGTAGTCTCCTCAATAATCTCCGGACCTGTCAATTGACTTTCACCTACCTCCGCCTAACATACCGGAGACCTGCACTTCCTTCCATACAATGCTTCGAACGGAGCACATCCAATGCTCGTATGGTAACTATTGTTATACAAGAATTAGATCAACGGTAAATGGGTATCCCAACTACCACCAAAGTCAATCACACATGCCCTAAGCATGTCTTTTAGAGTCTGTATTGTACATTCACTTTGACCATCCGTTTGTGGATGGTAGGCAGTACCTAAATCTAATCGAGTGTCTATTGCGTTCTGTAGAGTCTGCCAAAACCACGATGTAAATCGACTATCACGATCTGATATAATTGACACAGGCACTCCATGCCTTGCCACGATCTCATTTACATATAATCTCGCTAGCTTTTCCATCTTATAATCCTCGCGAATCGGTAAGAAGTGAGCGGACTTCGTCATTCGATCCATAATAACCCAAATTGAATCATACCCGCTACTTGTTCTAGGAAGCTTAGTGATGAAGTCCATCGCTATATTTTCCTATTTCCATTCGGGAATTTCTTGTTGCTGTAATAATCCTGATGGTTTCTGATGTTTGGCTTTGACTTTCGAACAAGTCAAACATTCACTTACATATGTGGCAATGTCCTTCTTCATACCTGGCCACCAATACAATTCCTTAAGATCTTGGTACATCTTTTCTGCACCAGGATGAACAGAATACTTGGACCTGTGCTCTTCGTTCATAACCAAGGTTCGAACATCTCCCCACTTAAGTACCCATATACGATCCACAAAGTACCGTACACCATCCTCCTTGCATTTCATCTGTTTATCAAACCCTCGAAACTCCTCACTTACAATATTCTCTTCCTTCAGCGCTACACCTTGTGCTGTCAGGATTTTAGTTTTCAGACTCGATTGAGTGGTCATTCCTAACGCTCGTGCACGTAAAGGTTTCACGCATTCCTTCCTACTCAAGGCATCAACCACCACATTGGCCTTTCCTGGATGATATAGGATCTCGCAATCATAGTCACTAAGAAGTTCGACCCATCGTCTTTGGCTCATATTAAGTTCCTTTTGATAAAAAATGTGTTGAAGACTTTTATGATCAGTGTAGATAACGCACTTAGTCCCATACAGATAATGCCTCCATATCTTAAGTGCAAAAACCATTACGCCTAATTCCAGATCATGTGTCGAATAGTTCTTTTCGTGAACCTTAAGCTGACGCGAGGTGTAAGCAATCACCTTATCTCTTTGCATTAGTACATATCCCAGTCCCTGATGTGATGCATCGCAGAACACCATAAAGTCGTTGGATCCATCTGGAAGAGTCAATATTGGTGCGTTACACAACTTGTCCTACATTGTTTTAAAGCCTCTTCTTGCTTAGCTCCTCGATCGGATTTCTTATCCTTTTGGTTCAACATTGTCAACGGTTGGACAATCTTTGAGAAATTTTCAATGAACTATCTGTAGTGCCTGGCCAATCCCAAAAACTATGGAATTTCCGAAGGTGTCTTATTTGTGTTTCACTTCTTGACCGCTTCAATATTACCCAGGTCAATGTGAATTCGCTCCTCGTTGATCAGGTGACAAAGAAACTTCAATTCATGTAATCTAGAACTCTCACTTAAAGAGTTTAGGATAGATTTTCTCTTCTCCTAGAACTTTAGAATCACCATCACATGTTGCTCGTGCTCTTTCTTTGATCGTGAATAGATGAGGATATCATCTATAGGCACAATCACAAACTTATCCCGGTACGACCTACATACTTGATTCATTAAACCCATAAATACACAGGAGCGTTTGTCAAACCAAACAGCATGACTAAGAACTCGTAGTTTCCATAACAAGTTCTAAAGGATGTCTTCGAATATCGTCTTCTTGAACCCTCAACTGATAATAACCTGACAGGAGATTGATTAAGAAGTATGTTGCTTCCTACATGCAATTGATCAATTGGATCATAATTACCCGGGAGGGGGTATTGGTTTTTTTTTATAGTTAACTTGTTCAACTTTCAATAGTCTATGCACAACTGGATCAACCAATCCTTGTTTTTAACCAACAAGGCTGATGCTCTCCACATCCAGTGATTAGGTCGAATAAAATTTTATCGAATATTTCTTGTAGTTGACTTGATAATTCTCGCATTTCCAATGGTGCTAACCGATAGGGTGTCTTTGTAACAAAAGTTGCTCCTGATATCGAATCATTCAAGAATTCTACTTGATGAGGAGGGAACAATCCTAACAAGTCATTAGGAAAATTCTTTGGAAAATCTCGTATAATAAGAATATCTTTCAACATTCTTTCTTCTGTCTTCTTTTCTACCACATGTGCTAGGAAAATTTAACACTTCTTATCTAGGCATCAATGATCTACATGCAAGAAAGGAGTCTTCCTTCCAGGTCGTTCTTCTTGAAGCTTAAAAACTTCCCTATTAGATAGATAATTACATACCATTTTATCCCGATGGACTATCTCACCTTCGTGTTTCGATAACCTATCCAAGCAGTATTAAGTTTATGCCAAGGATATGATCTTCTTATACTCTATACAACCTCTAATTATTACCATTACCATCTCATCCGAGGAACTAATTTCTAAGAAACTAGGGTTCGTGTCAAGTAAAGGAATGAATTTAGGAGAATCATAGGTATCTTCTACGCTAGTATCAAACAGATGTGTATTGATTGATGATGGGATACATGCCTGTAACAACATTTGGGCTCTTGATGAGTGTCGTTTGCTCCAACTACAAATGTTTGACCGCGTGATGTATTACCTTAATTTACATGATCTTTATTTCCATAATTTCACTGTTCTTAATTCCCGGGTATGGCCATTTCCTAATTCTAATTGTTTCCAACTTGTCCTTGTGTCCAGCTCAGCCTAGGGCACACGTTATGATAATGGTCGGGAATCCCACATCATAGCATCCACATTTATCACATGCTGGCTTAACCGCATCAACCAACATGGCTAGGTTCATAACATTGGTCTTCTTGTCTACCTTACTACTAGCTTGCTTGTTCGACTCTCCAAGTTCTTTCCACTACTCACCAGATTTTTCTTAATGTCCCTCTTGATCTTCTTTGATCCAGGTGCCACAAGGTGTGGCACCAGCTTTGCCAACTTATGAATTCTGTCTGTATAAGGAGCACTACCGACCCCATTATTACACTATTTACGAATTCCAACTCTAACTTTTGTATCTCATTCATCGAGCAGTAGTCTCCAGTCACCAAAGCTTTGAGCTAATCTCAAGTCATGGCTATCGCAGCCTCACTACCTTAGACTTGAGCTTGGGCATTCTACCATTTCAGTGCTTTACCCATTAGTGAGCAAGCAACATTCTTCATCGTCTAGTTTTCAGCATGGTTGTTAATACCCATTATAGTTTCCATTTCTTGTTTATTGTAGTCATCTGTTCATCATCTTTTTTGCATTTCTTGTTGTTGATGTCAACTATTCATCATCTGTTCATTGATATTGTTGTTGTTGATTATGTTGTTGTTGAAGTTGGTGTTGATGTTGTTGTTGATGTTGATGTTGTTGTTGGATGTTGTTGATGTTGTTGTTGTTGTTGATGTTGATTTTGTTATTGTTGTTGGATGTTGTTAATGTTGATGTTGTTGATGGATGTTGTTGATGTTGATGTTGTTGATGTTGTTGTTGTTGGATGTGCATTTGTTTGAAGTAAGCTAACATTTGCATTAGTTACTCAAAACATGAGCATTTGTGATGCAGTGCACAGAATGAAATCAAAGCTCAAAAATATAAAAGTAGCCCAAAAACCCATTTAGAGGCTTTAGTTTGGAAAAATAACAGGATAACCCACCTACGGCCAGTTTCCATGACGTAGCCCTCGTTTCCACGGTCGTTTTGACTGGTAGCACGTCAGAAATGGAGGCTCGTAGCCCAGGTTTTGCCCATTTTGTTGATCAGGAAGCCGTATTTGGGTGATTAACATCCGCATTTGTTGAGATAAGCATCCGCATTTGTATGAAACAGCTGTATTTTACATGTTCAACGGCCGAATTTTAATAAGCATTCGATTTGCACTATCCGCATTAGTGCAACTCTTCAGCCGCATTTGATCATACATCAGCTGCATCTTTTGGAACTCATCCGCATTGGCATGTTAAACATCCACATTAGTATGTTAAACGTCCGCATTAGTATGTTCAACATCCGCATTTGTTTAATCAACATCCGTATTTGTTTACATGACAGCCGCATTTCTTTGTTAATATCAGTATTTGTTTGTTCTTCAACAGCATTTGTTGACATCACATCCGCATTGGGGCACATAACAGCCGTATTTCTTTTTGTTCATCAGCATTAGATTTGAACTTTCATCCACATTTGTGTAGTTAACACATCCGCATTTGAAGATTCTCAGCCGCATTTGGAACTCATCCGTATTGGTTAAGTTACACAACCGCATTGGTTGTGTAACATCAGCATTTGTTCGGATCACATCCGCATTTCTTTGAAGAAATGAGGATGCATTAAGTTCCATCCGCATTTCTTTCACTTGGTACAATATATCTGCTGATGTCTTCTGCTGTAATTTTATTCGATCTCATGTAATTTGTTCGAACTCTTGTAGTGTACTCGAAATCATGTAATTGGCTCAATCTGCAACCTGTTCGAAGTAGTCTTTCTTCTTGGGTCGGATTTGTAGTTGGATTAGATTCAACAACCCATTGATTGAAGCAACCTGTTCGAGATCTGAATGTTCTTTTTGAACACATGTTCTTTGTGGATTTGATTTGAATCTGTAACAAATGCACCGAATTTGAAGTGATAAAGTGAGGAATGATTTATCAACTTCAATTTGAAGCAAACAAGAATAGATTTGCTGATTTTGTTTGTATTTTGTTGATGAACAGATGAGTTTTGATGAACAGATGCTTGTTCTTCAATTTTTTGATGTTACTGTTTGTTGGAGACATCTTTTAAAATGAAAAACAGATATGAAACATACATGAACCCAGCAACCAACAGCTCTGATACCAATTTGCTGAATCAATATTTCAGATTCTTTGAGCCTAGATCTTAGGATTCATCAGTTTCAGATCCGAAATTTCAAAACTAAAGACGGGTGGAAGTGTGTGAATCGAAGAACAAGGACTTGTGTGTAAGGTATAATGTTATGATTTCATTGATTTGAATAACAAAATACAATGAAGAAACATATACAAAGATAGATGAACATCAAATCCACCCAAAGGAGAGAAATTCTCCTTGGGTGGTGATTTACACCATGAAAAACACACACTTAAGAACTACCAGCTCTCACACACTTTGCAATAACCACACGTTACAAAGTAGCACTAGTGGTTCTATTTATAATGTTTATACATCATGACCTAATTTTGACTTTTCTTGTGGTCTTGATGTTGACTTTGTCTTGTTGACTTTGTCTTGTGTTTGTTTTGTTCTGCTTATCAACTTGGTCTCTGAACTTGTACAACGAGATCTTCAATTGGCTTTGATTGTGGTTTGGAAAGCTTCAGTTTATCAATTGTTGAACCCAACAGATGTAACGGACGGGATCGTCATAACACATTGTTAATTAATAGAGATCCATTAAATGATGAAAAGTCAACGTGTCATGATGTCACCCGACACAAATGGAGACTTGTGCCATGGCTAGTCAATTCCACAACAAACATAGCCAAAGAATCAAAAGAATTGTAAGTCCCACAACCCGGGAGCAAGTGATCAAAGCATGAGTAATAAAGGAAATCCAATGTAGTTGTTAGAAACATCCAATATGTATAAATAATGCAATCCTAGGGTCGTCGCTAAGGCAGCATCCCTAGTTATCCTCAATGATTGTTACCTGAAAAGATATACTCAAAAGGTCAACATATTGTTGGTGAGTTCGCAGGTTTAAGTAGTAAACATAATTGATGTTGTGGAATAGTTTTGTAGGACATGGTGCATACAGTTATAAGCAAGTTATCACATGTAATCATGAGCATCACAACTAAACCTACGACGTACACACAGATCTTGTCGGAACAGATTCACCTAGGGCCCGTCCCTGGCCACTGTCAGTCCCAACTGGTATACCAACAAGCAAGGGTGGGGGTGTCAGCCCAATAGTACTATCAATACCTGTCCGTCGGTTCCAACATCGGAATTAAATACTTGTGAATAAAGAACCACACAGCAAACTCATGCATGTACCAGATATAAACTTACAAAACAGTAAACACAACCGTCCCAAAGAATAAATGTGTTCACAGCATAAAAAGGGTGAGCATACTTTTCCCACAAGTTTGTAAACAATTAAAATGAAAACGGGGCCACGAAACTCACTTTGAATGATACGAAGTAAAGTGAATGAAAAGGCTTCAAAGAATAAGAGCAACGCACGATCAAACACCAATTATTAATTGTAATTAAGTCTTTAAACATGTTCAACGAGATAAAGGTACATTCGGTCGGTTTGGGTCGGTTCGGGTTTGACGCGCACACAAAAATATGCATACATTAATTATTTATTTAGTAAATAAAAACGTCATACACGTTCATTATTAATCGTCCTTATATTGACATAACATATAATCTATTAGTCTCGCACACCTTACCCATTTTACACACGACAATGTACATAATTATATATCATATATATATATATATATATATATATATATATATATATATATATATATATATATATCATATAAACATCTATATTTGTTCACACACACCATAATTTATTAGCACCACGCACATGTTTATTAAGACTCACACAATATATATATATATACACACACACGACACACACAATATATAGTCATACATGCCAACATACACTCACACCATGAATACGAACACATACACACACACACTATACCACGATACACATCAACACGCACGCTGTAATATATATATATATATATATATATATATATATATTTGTTCAACATACTCCACCAGCATGCACTAAACACACACTTAAACCCACGCACACACTATAATATATATGTATTATATTAATAAACATACTCAAGTACACACACAAACATATGCTGCTGCCCTTCGGGCATCCTGCGGTCACATACCATCAACACACATACACATTTGTATGTACATACGAGCCGGCACACATGCATGTACATACACTTGATTACGCACACAACGTCATACATATACATACAAACAGTCACAAACACATACATACGTACGGACAAAGAACAAGGCCACGCGATGACCGAACCGATCCAAACACCGCGGAACGAGACGAAACGAAGTTCACAATGATAGGTTACGAGACGACGGCGACAAACGGCGGCTAACGGAGACCGGAGGGGCTGTTTCGGTGGCTTACGGGTGAAGGGAAGATGACAGCAGCGGTAGGGTTACAGGAGGGATCGATGGTTTGGGTGTTGATATATATAATTTTGTTATTTGCAGTTTAGCCCCCGAACTATTTATGAATTAATTCCTTTTAGTTTGAAAAATATTTATTTTAACCCTGAACTTCTTATTTTACTTTTATTTAATCCAATCTTTTTAAACATACTCATGATGAACCAATTTAAGAAAAATATGTATACGGGTTATGACGTGATGAAAAATAACGTTTGCGCGTTCAAAGTTCGCGACGTCATGGGTGTGATTCGATAGATTTTAATGTGTGTGAATTTATATATATAATAATGATAATAATAATAATTTTAATAGACATTATTAAAATTTAAAGAAAGAAACAAAATATATAAATTGAATTTATTATACTATTAAAAGTCAACGTTCAAGGCGGATGCGATGAGATTCGGTTCTAAAACGAATTAATTACGCAAGGATAATTAATACACAAGGAGGGTTAACGAGCTTACCGTAAATTAACGGACTTGTTAGTGACGGATGTCACATTTTTCCCTAATTTAATGAGTTAAAATTTATCTTATCTTCCTTAATTTATTTTCTCTCCCATTCACTCACAATCACTTTCAAACATATTAAAAAATTATAAGTGTTGAACAATGATTTTTAGATATACAGATGAGTACTAATATTTTTTTTTTTTTTCACTCACAATCACTTACAATAATTTTTTAAAATATAAAAAACACACTCATATAAATATAAAAATCCTACTGTAAATGCTTTAAGATAATCCACTAGTCGCATAACATGTTAGCAAATGTTCATAGCTTACTAATTTTTTGACACTAATTAACTCAGGAAGGAAAGACACCCCGCATTTCAAAGATGGGTGGAGGAAAAGTGTGTGAGCATGTTTTATTATTTTTATTATTATATAAAGTTTTCTCAAGGATATTTTTGTTTTTTTCTTCCTCTTGACGTCGCATACTATATATTATAATATCTAAAAAAGACACTTTATAATCTTTAACTATGTCAAAGTATTTAATTATTAGAATGCAAAGTGCTGTTTGTTGGTATGGGTGACATGCTTGGGTAATCTATCCAAAAGGGATATATTTTTCTTTATCATCTTTGCATATGCCCATGATTGGGATTAGATACCACACTCTCTTGCTATAATTCTTTAATTTTACTTTACTTTTATGGAAAATGATGCAAGAACGATTTAACTTTGATTTTACTTTCTCTACAAGGGAGTCAAATTTTGAAGGAACAAATCCCACACTACCAAATGTCATTTGATATTTTATTGTGTCAAAATATCTGCAATAGCTTGTTTTTTATACTGATTTACATAGAGTAAAAATAACTTTTAGATAAGTATAATCTATTTTTTTTACCAAAAAGTTTTTACCAAAAAGGATGACCATTTAATTAATGGAATTAAGATGAATATTAGTAACATTAATCAATGAACATTAGTAATCTTTAAATCAATGGAAACATTTGACAACTCTAATAACTTTGAAGAATAAATAGAGGTAATTTTATAACCTAGTAATCAAGTTTTTATAGTCTTTTACTAAAAGCCAAAACTAGTAATCAAGTTTTATAGTCTTTTATTAAAAGCCAAAACTATTAATTAATGTCAATCTTAATTAATGAATAGGACTCCTAGCCATGTCACTTTGAGTCACTTTACTGGTATGCTTAGTAAATTGATTATTATTTTATGAAGTTTTCTTAATAAATAGATATCAAAAATATATTAATTGCATGGTGATTCCTAAATATAAAGTATTTAAAACTATTAATTATAGTTTTAACAATCTTAGTTATATTTCTATTGCTAAACAACATTATAATTTGCTTAATATGGTTAACTAGTTTTATCGTCCTGTGGTGCACTGAATACATAAATTTGGGCAAAAAAATTATGTTGAAACGTTCACGAAAAGCAGTCACATTGAATGGCGCGTTGAGCATACACATAACTTAAATGTAAATAAAAAACATTTTATTTGTGTTACCAAATCATAAATAAAATATAACATATTATTTCTCGTAGAATGGTATAACGAACCCATACATTTCGATGTTTTAAACTATGAAAAGAATTAGCCTTTTTAATAATTTGTATAAATTAAAAAATTATATATATGTAAACTCACTCATTTCAGCGCTTTAAAATGTGAACAATAAAGAATTTTGATGCTTTATATTAGAAAAGCAATAAAAAAAAACTATATCTAAACTCATGTGTTGTATGAAGCCGTTAAAAAATAATGTCAAAACGTTGAAATATTAAAAGTTTATTTTTTGTTATTTTTTATCAATTGACCTGGTGTGATGATGAAATTATCGTGATTAAGTATCTAGAAGAATCTAAGTTATGAAATCATGATGCTAGAGTTTAAAACATAGATATAAAATAGTATTGCGTTTTGTCACGAAACCTAGCCCTAGCCCTCCACCAAAGAGAGGAGGGTTCTAACCAGCTACACCAATACCATTTTTGTTATGTGAATTTAAAAGAATTATGTTAATGTCTTATCAAAGTTGGTGGCTTCTCATGACCATCGACCCTAATAAACGAATTAAATAGAATTACCATTTATTTCTTATGATTTTTAATTTATAATAATGATATAAATATTATAAATAAAGTTTGATGAACAATATATTTTGATTCTTTTAAGTTTAGACATAGTAGCCTTGTTTCATAAAACTTAAAGCTTTATTTTTTTTAATTTTAATGTTTATTATATATACTTTTAGAAACTTATATCAATAGTATATTTTGATTTCCTTAAATTTAGCAACAATAGTTTTGTTTTTATAATTTTTCCACAAATGTTAATGGTTTATTATTATTCTTTTTTAATTTTCCATGCGTCACTCATACCATATATGGTATACGTTTTGAACTCGTTTTATTTTCTAATTAAGTTTGTACTCTATAATAATTTTTGTTCGTTAACTTTTATTTTATAAACTAAAATGCAAGACAGTTTTTAGTTTTCTATTTTTGTCAACGTTTCAATATAAATTATTTTTAAAACATATCTGTAATTATCATTACGGTACCGTGACAAACCTTACCGATAATAAGCAGAAAAACTTTATTGTCTGAACTGGTATAATTGAAACCAGTTTCGATAGTCGCTTTAATGGTTTTTAATAAATCGGATCTTGAAAACCAAATACTTGTGTTCTGCTTGTGTTCTTTACATTTGTTCTTTGTTTCTTAAACCGGTTTCCCATTTGATCTGTTAAGTGTTCTTGTTTGTTTCTCTCAAACCTTGAGAAACTGTTGCATTGCTCCCCTATACCGGTCCTGCAATTGGTATCAAAACATTTCAGACTCTTGATTGTAATATCTCACCATATTAAATTTTTTTAGTTTCACAAAACACTTACCAGCTCAAATGGCAGCTCTCACTAAGGCTGACATGGAAACCAGTACCATGACAAAATCTCCGCTGATCACTCCTCATGACTTTGATGCTTGGTGCCAAAGAATAGAAGGCTGTATCAAGTCTCAAGATAGCAGGATGTGGAAATTTGTTGTCTCGAGACCTCACATCCCAAGCACCTCTTCAGCTACTACTGGAGGTGGGATTGTAAGATCATCTGAAGATTATGAGGCTGATGCAACCAACAAGCCAGAACAACCAAGTCTTCTATGCATGCACTAAGGAACAAAGATGAACTAGCTTTGGAAGTCTTACACTCTCAAATGTGTCTAAGTGTAAGATCTTCCGAAGCTAACAGTTCAGAAGGAGTTACTTCGGAAGTTTCACACTCAAACAGAAAAATACTCTAAGTGTGAAATCTTCCGAAGCCAAAGACCAGCATCTTTCGAAGCCAAAGATGAAATCTTCCGAAGCTATGAAGACTGATTTCTTCAAAGGACAGAGAAAATATGCTTTCTCTGAATCAACTTTTGATAAAGCTGACACACTTTTCGCTGCCTGCTCTGGTAGTTCACCTACTTTACATAAGTTGGTGAAACTCCCATGCTTTATCAAAAAGTAAGAATGACCTTTGTCTGTAACTTACCTTACTTGTTCCTGTAGACTTTTTGTATTAGGAAAAGTCAGTAAGCTATGGCATATCATAGTCACTAGTCAAAAGGCAATCTGCCTTTTGACTTTAGATTGATCTTGTTGTCTAGATTAGTCAAATCCTAACTGTCTTTACATGTAAGTGATGGTTGTAGGTTGTAGTATAAAAGTGTCTCAGGTTCTTGTAATTTCTTTATGCTTTGTAACACTTGTAAAAGAACTTGAGATCAATATACAACATCCTTGAAAACCAATCTTGTGTTCTTGTGTTGTTCTTAGTTCTGTCTCTTTAATTTACTTGTGTTCTTAGTATCATCTGTTTAAGTTATTAGTTCCCTATTTGAATTGTTAAGTGATCTAAGATCTCTCCTCAGTGTGAAACTAAGTGTTAAGTACCCTTACCTGGTCCTGCATTTGGTATCAGTGCATTCTAGGCTCTTGATTGTAAGATCTCACCATCTTTAATCCTCATAGCTTCACACATCACTTAACTCTTCAAATGGCAGCTATCTCTAAGGCTGATATGGAAACTGGAACTATGACAAAGTCCCCACTGATCACTCCTAAAGATTTTGACACTTGGTACCAAAGAATGGAAGGCTTCATCAAGTCTCAAGATTCCAGGATGTGGGAGTCTGTTGTTAATGGACCTCATGTACCATGCACTTCTTCAGCTGCTTCTGGTGATGGCATGATACCAAAGGAGAGGGCTGACTTTTCTGATGAAGACTGGAAAAGGATTGATATTGATCAGAAAGCCATGACAGCTCTCCAAACTGCTCTTCCAAACTCCATCTACAGAAGTTTCAAGAAGTGCAAGACCGCTAAACAGCTATGGGATGCACTGAAACTGATGTATGAGGGGTCCAATAAAGCCAAGGAGAACAAGAAGGACCTCCTGAAGCAGCAGTTTGAAAACTTCACCTTCAAGACAGGTGAAATCATGACTCAACAATACTTCGTATGTTGAGATTGTGGATACTTTGGCTGATGTTGGAGTAACTATTGAGAACATGGATATTGTTAGGAAGTTTATGTCCTCTCTTTCCTAGACAATGGACACACTATTGTGTGGTCATTAAGAGGACTGAAAACCTCAAGACCCTTACTCTCACTGAGTTGTATGGGATACTCAGTGGATACCAGATGGAGATGAACATGCAAAATTGATCTGGTAACTCCAATACTCACTAGAGTTCAGCCCTTCATGTGGGTGAAAGGGATAGCAGAAAACCACAGCATCATCTTATCTGTTACCCTAAAACTTCACAAAATGGTCCTTTCATCACCTTCCCAGAGACACCCAGAGAGAGCTACATCCAAGGAAGTCCCTTCTAAGAGACAAGTTCCTCTCAAGCCTTTGTCTCTACTGATGAAAGTTCAGGTAACTTTCTCTTCACTCTTGAAGACCTGGACTGTATCCATCCAGATGATCTGGAATATATGGAGATAGTCCAGCAGATGGCTCTTCTCACTCACAGAGCCTAGAAGTTTTACAAGAGGACTGGAAGAAGGTTTCCAAATGAATGCAGCCAGTGGCAAGTTTGGGCTAGATAAAATCAAAGTAAAGTGTTACAACTGTAACCAGATGGGACACTTTGCCAGAGAATGCAAGGCACCTAAGACAAATGGTGGCCGAGCATCATCCAGGCCAAACTAAACTAAAGGAGGGCACCAGAATGAGAAGCCAAGACAGCAAGCTGCAGTTGCTGTTGAAGAAGGAGGCTTTGACTGGAGATTCCAAGCTGAAGATGCTTCTCTAAATCAAGCACTCATGGCTGACCATGATGAAGCAAGGTATTAAAACATCTTTGCTCTCCTGAATGTATTGCTAAAGTAAACAGATACAGGTCCTACAACTTAGAAATAAGATCTGATATTGAGTCTTTAAACATTTTAAAAGCTGATTTTAAGAGAGCTGAAAATGATTATAAGCTTAAAATAGAAGATCTAGAGAAAACAATTTCAACTTTTAAACATGAGCAAACAAACTACAAGACTCAAATAAAAGATCTTGTTACTAAGTTGACAGAATGCCAGGCTGAGCTTGTGATCAGCAAAGCCAGGGCAGAAAAATGTGTTCTTGAAGAAGAGACCTTCAAGAACATAATATCCTCATCTCTACATGTAAAAGTTTGTTATCAGAATAAGCAGGGATTGGGATCTTGTGAGATAGCTCCTCCACACACCCTACTATCAGTAAGATCTCCAAGGTGTGGAACTGGTCAAGATGAGCTGCCCTCTATAGACCCCAGTGATGAAGAGGAGGAAGAGGAGATGGTGAGGAATGACTCTGAAATGAGTGAAGAGAGTCAATCCAAAAAGAATCACGATGCTCCTGAGGAGAGTAAGAAGGCTGGTTTGACAAAGACAAAGAGGAAGAAGTTGATCAGAAGAGCAAAGAGAAGATCAAAGAAGGCTCAAGAGATCAAGGCCACTTTTGACTCCAAGCAGAAACAAGTGTTCATCTCTGCAGGGTTTGAAGTGGTAAAGGCTGAGGAATCAACTACAAACTCTAGTACTAGGAGTTTTAGTACAGTTCCAACTCATTCCAGCAAAGAGAAGGCTGAATTACTGTGTACCACTGCTACACAGTCTGAACCATCCTCCTCCAAGAGCAATTCTCTCCCTAAGAAAATTGTTGCATCATCTGTGAAGAAGAAGCTAGAGAAAGAAAGTGTTCAAGTTTAGTCTTGCTCTCAGAAGAAGACTCCCAGAAGGAAGCAAATGGACTGCATCATGTGTGGTAGTACTTCTCATCTGGCTAAGGATTGCATCTACAATCCTAAAAGTACTATTCACATGGTCAAAGAAAAGGCTTCTGGGAAGAAGAAGGAAAAGAAAGCTTTGGAAGGAAAATCTGTTTCATTCGAAAGCTCCAAAATGAATAAGAAGGCAAGTGAAAAATTGCCTTCGGAAGAAAATTTGGTCTCGGAAAAAAGGAATGCTTCCGAAGTACTGAAGCTTGCTGCAGTGAAAGCAAGATCTTCCGAAGGTCCAGTCTCCAAATCTTCCGAAGCTGCAAAAGCTTCCGAAGCTTTAAAGGTCAAGCCAAAATTTCCAAAGGTGGTGTGGAAGATGAAGGAAGATCGTGTGACTGAAGATTCTTCATCAGCAATAGCAAATGATCCTCAGAGCCTGAACATAGGATCACTTAATGTTTCATTGCCTTCAACTCATTTTAACAAGCCCAAGACCAATGAGGCTTGGGATTCCAAATGTAACTAAATCATCTCTTTTTGTGCAAGAACAGCCAAAGGCAAACAGAAATGTGTGGATCATTGATAGTGGCTGCTCCAGGCACATGACAGGCAATGAGTCCTTACTTTAAAACTTTGAAAGATTTGATGGAGGACCAGTTACTTTTGGAGGAGATGCAGGAGGTTACATTACTAGCAGTGGCAAGGTTACAAATGGTAAGCTCAGCATTTAGAAGGTAAACTTTGTCAAGGAGCTTGGATACAATCTTCTGAGTGTGTCCTAATTTTGTGACCAAAAACATCAATGCTCTTTACTGAGCATGAGTGCATTGTTCTTAAGCCTGGGGTTGACATTCCTCAAGAGCATATTCTACTCAGAGCCCCCAGGAAAGGGAACATATACAAGATGGATTTGCAGGAATCATCTCCCACTGGAGAAGTTTCTTGCTTTCTGTCTAAAACAAATAGTGATGAGTCTATCCTTTGGCATACAAGAATATGCCATGTAAACTTTAAAAACATGAATAAACTGATTAAGAATGATTTGGTAACTGGAATGCTAAAGAAAGAGTTTACAACTGATGACCACTGTGTTGCATGCCTGAAAGGGAAGCAACACAAAGTGTCTCACAAGCCAAAAGAAATGAACTCTATCACTACTCCCCTACACTTGTTACATATGGATCTGTTTGGCCCCACCAGTGTAATGAGTCTAGGAAGGACCTCTTACTCTTTAGTGATCATAGATGATTTCACAAGATTCACTTGGGTGTTTTTCCTTAGAACTAAGGATGAAACCCATGAAATCTTAAAGAACTTCATTTTGAAAATTGAGAATCAATCTGATCACAAGGTCAAGACCATAAGATGTGATCAAGGAACTGAATTTAAAAACCAAATCCTTGATACATTTTGTGATGAAAAAGGTATTTCAAGACAATATAGTGCTCCCAGGACTCCTCAGCAAAATGGTGTTGCTGAGAGGAGAAACATGACACTTATTGAAGCTGCTAAAACCATGTTGTCTGACACTAAACTGCCTATCACCTTCTAGGCAGAGGCTGTCAACACAGCCTGCTATGTGCAGAATAGATTTTTAATGGTCAAGACACATGGTAAGACTCCTTATGAATTGTGGCACAAAAGGAGACCATTCATTGGTTTTCTCAGAACATTTGGATGTCCTTGCACCATCTTGAATACTAAAGATCAAAAAGTCAAGTTTGCTGAGAAATCAGATGATGGACACTTTGTTGGATACTCTTCTCAAGCTAAGGCTTATAAAGTATACAATATCAGAACTAGAATCATTGAGGAGTCAGCCAATGTGACTTTCAATGAACACACACCCTGTGTGAAAGCTTCTGGTCTGGATTGGCTGTTTGATCTTGATTTAGTTACCAACTGTTTTAACAAGTCTTGTGAGAATGTTTCAGGATCTACAGATAACAGATCAACAGAAGATCTTGATCCAAGATTTGAGCTGAGAAGACCAACCAAGAAGACTACTTCAGCTTCAGTGGTGACTAACCCTGTAATTGAGGCTCCTATCAGCACAAGCATGATAAATACTGCTGATTCAACTGAATTGCCTTCAAATTCCAGCTTAGAGGCTCAGAATTCAGGAGAAGGAACTTCTAATGCAGGAGGAACTGAAGGTGGTGACAGTGATCAAGAATTTCTTGATGCTGATAACCACTCCATTAAAGACAACATGAATGATGTCACACACTCATTGGATCAAGTTTCTCTTGATAAGTGTGCTGATGTGGTGGGAGACACCTTATTACCAGATCAGAATTTCTCTAATTTAGATCTGTCCAACCAACTTGCCATGATCCCTCAACTTCGGATCCACAAGTCACATCCCACCACAAACAGCATTGGAAATGTTGACTCAGGGGTAAGAACAAGAGGACAAACTCATGACAGCCATGTTTGTCTACATTCTTGTTTCTTATCCCAGATGGAGCCGAAGAAAGTTGATGAGGCTTTGAAGGATGGACGCTGGATTGAAGCTATGCAAGATGAGCTGCTTCAAATCAGAAGACAGAAGGTGTGGAACTTATGCACTCTTCCTCAAGGGAAGACTGTCATAGGTACCAAATGGGTATTGAGGAACATAAAGGATGATAGAGGGATTATCATCAAGAACAAGGCTAGACTGGTTGTCTAAGGATACACTTAAGAAGAAGGGATTGATTACACTAATGTCTTTGCTCCAGTTGAAAGACTTGAAGCTGTAAGAATATTCCTGGCTTTTGCTGCATCCAAGGATTTCAAGGTCTACCAGCTTGATGTGAAATGTGCCTTTCTCTATGGGGTGATTGATGAGGAAGCTTATATCAAACAACCACCTGGCTTTGCAGACCCAGATCATCCTGATTATGTCTGTAAGCTTGATAAAGCTCTATATGGACTACATCGAGCTCCAAGAAAGTGGTATGAGACACTATCAACAAACCTTTGTCATCATGGATACAAAAGAGGTACTATTGATGGGACTCTCTTCATCAAAGAAACAGGGAATGACACACTGCTAGTTCAAATATATGTAGATGATATCATCTTTGGTTCAACTAATCCAAAGTTCTGCAAAGACTTTGAGATGCTGATGAAGAATAGATTTGAAATGAGTGCCATGGGGGAACTCAATTTCTTTCTAGGAATTCAAGTGAAGCAGGTTGAAGATGGTATCTTCATTAGTCAGTCAAAGTATGTATAGGACATACTTACAAGATTCAAGATGACTGACTGTAAGGTTGCAAGACACCCATAGCCAGAAACCACTCCCTTGGTCCTGATCTTGAGGGGGAGTGTGTTGATGAACATCTCTACAGGGCTATGATTGGGTCACTTATGTACCTTACTACTAGCAGGCCTGATATTATGTTTGCCATATGTATATGTGCAAGATATCAAGCCAACCCCAAGATGTCATACCTAATCACTATCAAAAGGATTCTCAGATACCTCAAAGGTGCTCCAAATCTAGGCCTATGGTATCCAAAGAATTCAGACTTTAATCTGTATGCTTATACAGATAGTGATTATGGTGGCTGCAACATGACTGCAAAGTCCACATCTGGGGGATGTCAATTCCTTGGTGGAAGGATAGTCTCTTGGCAATGCAAGATGCAATCCTGTGTGTCTGCATCAACTGCTGAAGCTGAATACATTGCTGTTGCAAGCTGCTGTGCTCAAGTGCTTTAGATTTAGAATCAGATGCTAGACTATGGGTTCAACTTTAAGGAGACTCCCATCCACATAGACAATAATAGTGCCATCTCTATTACAGAGAATCCTATGCAGCACTCAAGGACCAAACACATCAACATCAGGTATCATCTGATTAGGGATAATTTTGAAAAAGGATTGATCAAACTAATCAAAGTTAACACAAATGAACAATATGCTGATCTGTTCACAAAGGCATTTGATGAACAGAGATTTAAATATCTTGTATCAGCTATTGAGATGATTAACTTTGAATAGATTTTCTTTAATAACTTAATCAACTTTATTTCCTAAAATTATCTGTCCTAAGTTGTCTATTAGATCACCTCATAAGCCCAGTTCTCTTTGGAAGAAAACTAACTTTTAACTGATATTCCTTAGATTTGGGAAAATTTACCTTCGGGAGAACTCAAATTGCCTTCGGAAGAACTCAAATTGCCTTCAGAAGAAATTTATGTCTTTAAATCGGAAGAAATTCTTGGAGTATCTTCCGAAGCTTAAATTTGTATATAAGCACTTAAATGCATTCAAAGACAAATATCTTCTGAAAGCAACTAAGTCTCGGAAGACTTATTCACTTCTTCCGAAGCCAAATTTTCAAAATTCTTTGAAATATCTTCCGAAGCAAAAACTGCCTACAAAGCTTCCGAAGCCAAAATTGTCTTCGGAAGTTTTACAGCTTCCAAGAAAACTAACTTTTTGGGCGCACTTTTTCAGAAGTAGGACCCACTTGCGGATTTCAAAGTTTATCTTTTAGTTATAACTTTGTCTCAAATCCACAACATATATCTTCAGAAGTAGGACACAATTGACAATCTTGTAGTTTAAATTTTTTCAAGAGGTTTTCAACGAATTTCTCCTGATTAATAAAAATTCCATCTGCAAACTGTTTCACTTGAAGACCAAGGAAAAAGTTAATTTCTCCCATAAAACTCATTTGGAAACGAGACTTCATGACTTCTTCAAATTCATTACATAGTTTTGGACTTGTAGAACCACCGAATATGATATCATTATCATACACTTGAACACATAAGAGATCATCAACATCCTTCTTTATGAACAAAGTCGGATCAATTTTCCCTCGCGTGTATCCATGCTGGATCAAATGCTGTGACAACGTATCATACCAAATTATAAGGGTTTGATGAAGACCATACAATGCTTTACTAAGCTTGTACACACGATGAGGATATTCTGAATCCTCAAAACCTGGAGGTTGCTTGACATACACATCCTCAGTGATTGGTCCATACAAAAAAGCACCTTTAACGTCCATCTGATACCCCTTGAATTTCATATATGATGCATAAGCCAGGAAGACACAAATTGATTCAAGTCTTGCAACTGGAGTAAATACTTCATCATAATCTATTCTTTCTTCTTGGGTGTAACCTTAGTGCAACGAGTTTCGCTTTGTAGCAAACAACAATTCGCCGATCGTCTGACTTGTTTTTGAACAACCATTTGGTGCCTATGGCATTTTCTCCTTCAGGTAAATCCACTAGCTTCCAAACTTCCTATTTGCTAAACTACAATAATTCTACTTGCATTGCCTCAATCCAACTATTGTCCTGTAATGCTTCTGTGATGTTTTTAGGAACAATTTGAGATAGAAAACACAAGTATAAGCAGAGGTTTGCTTGTTCTGAATGAATCCTCGTCATTCTTTCATTCAATGGACTGATAATCTGAGACGTAGGATGGTTCTTGTGAACACGAGACATTGTAATCTCATTTTCTTGAACATTAACATCCAGATTAGACTGGTTCAAGTCAGAAAGTTGATGCAATAAGTTCGAAGTATGTGGATTGAAATTAGGAACTTGAGTTAGTGAATTGATAAAGTAATCAAGATTATCAGTAATAACTACATCATAAGAAACTGATGAAGTTCCAGACTCAGGTTGTACAATTTCAGGACCGTCATTTGGAATTGGTTGTGAAACATTTGAATTTTCAGAAATGGGATGTTCTTGTGCTTGTTGAGATTGAGATTAATCATGAGATTCAAAACGATATACAGGATCTTTAACAAATGAAAAGAATGGGTAATCTGGACAAGAATCATCCATATCATCAGAATCAGATCATCACTGAAATATCCGAGATCTCCTCCTTGTTTCTTTTTCTCACCTGGAGATTCAAACAAGTTAGAATTGAAAGAGTTTGACAAAGAATCTAAATCAAACAACCAAGCTGGACCATTAGTAACTGATGGAAAGGAGTTTTCAAGAAATTTAACATTAAAAGTTTCAACAGTTTTGTTTGCACTAGGCTTGTAATTCCTGTTAACATATGAGTGTTTCTGTGTTCTGTAAGCAATCATTACCATTTGCTAATTCGAATCTATTTTTTCCACATCATCAGGATCCATCTTAAACAAATCCTGCAAAATAAGATCTATCTGGGTTTGATGACTACCTTGATAAGCATGAAAACTTGCCATGAAAGCAGTAAAAGTAGATTTTGATTCATCATCCTGTAAAAGGATATTAATAACATCTTTAACTTTGCTGGTTTTAACAGAGTTAGAAGATGAAGTCTCAGTTTGAGGTTTAGAAGTTTGAGGTTTAGGAGTAGACTGAGGTTGAGTTGTATAAACAGAGACACTTGAGTGAGAGGAATCTGTGAAGAAACCAGCTCTAACGAACAAATCACCCTCATCTTCTGGAGAATTATCATCTTTTGCCAGAAAAGCATTCTCCACTGTGTTAGCTGGAGAAGCAATATACTTATACTGAGACATTGATGCAGCTCTATCATTGTTTCTTGAGCTCTCATCAATTTCAACTGATTCAATTTTGGCAATCAAAAGATCCAGATCCATCGGAAACTTTTCAGTATGCTTTAACAGAGTGCCTGTCTGTTTCCATGAAGATGGAAGAGCATTAAGAAGTCTGTCATTTAGATCTTTGAGATCATTTTTGATACAAGCAGTTGACATTTCAGTAGTTAATTGCACGAATCTGATCATCATTTGATTGATTGTTTCCCTAGAAAGATGCTTAAATAACTCCAATTGTCTCTTGAGTTTCTGCTTTTTGAGATCTTGTATCTCTTTACCACCTTCACAAATAATCTTCAAAGCTCTATACATGGTGTAACCAGTTTGATAACCTTCAAGTCTAGTCAAGACTTCCAATGGTAACCCCTTGCATATCAGTGAGTAAGCTTTGATGTCATTCTTAATCTTCTTTAAGTCATCACCTTGCAAACCATCCTCTAGATAAGGTTCTTGAGAGTCTTTTGTATAAACAAATCCTCTGTCAGGGCCATCGGATGTAATTGGGATATGTGGTCCTTTCTCTATTGGCTTCCATAAGTCAGTGTCAATAGAGTTTAGATGATGCTTTAGTCTTAGAGACCAATTTTTGAAATCAACTCAATTTTTGAGCTTGAGAACCCTGTTCTCTGAATCTTCAGACTTAACCATTTCGTATTTTGAATTAATGAAAATGACTTGTTTTTGTTGTTGTTTTTTTTTTAAATTTAAAATGAAACAATGAAATAAAAATATTTTTGGATTTTAGTTTTTGAAAATTTCTAAGTGTTTAATGAAAAGTCTGAATACTGATGCGCCTGATGCTTCTGAAACGCCTAACTTTGAACAAGAAACGCCTAAGGGAATGCCTTAGTTGAATTTTGAAACGCCTGCCTGATGATGCATCTGAACAGTTTTCAAATGCCCAAACAGTGAAGAAACGCCTGGGGTACTTAGTTAAATTTCTGATTTTAACCTAAAACGTCCAAACAGTCTCCAAACGCCTATAATTGCTTAAAGTTTCAACAATCCACAGTCACAATGCGTTCAAACAGTTGAAAAACGCCTAGTCTGAAAATGCCTGAACAGTAATAAAATGCCTAAATAGCTGTAAAGCATCTGAACACTTAGCAAAATTTCAGAAGTTTTTCACACAACAAGCGCCTAATTCATCATCTTCAACAGAACTAGATCTTATCAAATTCTTCAAAACTTGTTCAATTGATCTAAAAACTTTCAATTAGGTAGTAAATAGATCGATTAACAATCATCAATCATCATTTTGATCAAACAACAATAACAAATTTGTTTTCTGATTGAATTAAAGAATCCTATTTATACTATCAAAAGAAACAAAGAACATATATTTACAAAACAAGTCCCTATACTATGACAAAAAGTAAAAGACAAATGTTAATCTTCTACGGGCTCTAACACCCTAGCCTCAAGCCTTCACTCTGAGTCTCAAAACTCAGGTGATCAACCTTCAGGAGACAGCTACCATCCCCAGCCTCTAGATCTAAATCAACCAATCCCTGACCTCCAATTCTATGATGATGAGGATATGGGATTTCAGTGAGTTTCAAGAGTCTCTTTTCTCCTCAATTGCTAAGAATAGATGAGTGTCCCTGATACACCCATATCTACCCCACATCATCCACCCCTAACTGAGGTGGACTTCCCTAAACATGTTCAGGAAGTCCATATGGAAGGGGGTCTACATCATTAAGATCTCAACCATGGCAACCCAGCCCCTTGACACTTCTCTTGAAGATGTCATGGAGCAGGGGAAATCCAGCAGCCAAGAACCACATACTGATGGTGAGGGAGATGACTTCGATTATGTCCTCTCATCCTCCCATGATTCTTCTGATGAAGATGAGGGGAGTCTTCAACTAAAGGTGCAAAAATATTTTAAAACATGCACCTATTTAGTTTCAAAGGTTAGTCACCTGAAATCTCAGGTAGCTACCTTGTAAAGGCTGGTCCTTAATAAGCAACTTGAGATCACAGATGTCAAGGGCAAGCTAGCTGAGAGGCCTGCTAGGCGTGTTTAATCAGGTCCACAAGAACCTGTGGATGTGGTGGACCTAACCTCTAGCTCATTTATACAAGTGGGTGATGCTACCAAAAAGGGGGAGAAAGTCATAACTACAATCACCAAACCTGAGAACGTTTCCCAAAGTATGGACATGGAGGCCTCACCATCCTCACTTGTAGTTGTCTATACATAACAACCTCCTCAAGCCCACATCAATCTGGATGCCCTGATTCTAAGCTTATTTGAGGAGGGAATACCAAGGGCTATGTCTATCCTATCTTACCCTGCTAAGAACCCAATAGTAGGATGGAGGTATGACACTGATAGAAGAGCCCTGGTACTCTTTAAATCTCACGGGCAATAAGAAGTTTTTAATTTTCAAACCCAGAGATACTATGAGAGTTTTCCTCTAGTTGACTTGTCACTTGCCAACCCAAGTAATAACAGGCAAGCTGAAAGGCTGGTTGAGAGGATTCAGCTAAGGGTGCTTGAAGAGTTCAAGAGAAGATCCAAGCTATATAGACAGAGGCTAACACGTAAAACTATTGGTCAACTAGATATTAAGGCAGACCCTAAGATTAGCTTTGAAGGGGAAACCTCACTTGAAGGCCCAACAGTTAAACCTATGTACCTTGAGAGTGGAACTACTTCAGCACCCAGTACCTTTAGTGAGACACCAGCTGATGAAGGTGTCTTACAGCCCCTCTTTAGCCGGAGCTCAAGTGATGCACCAAGTGATGAAGGCCAAAGCTCTCTCCACCCTGAGTTACATAGTCCAGTGACTGAAAAAGGGAAGAGATCATGACCTCTGAAGAGATTAAGAAGGAGAACAAGGAGAGGAAGAGGGAGGCAAGGGGAGAGAGAACAAGTGAGATCCCTAGGTTCATGCAAGCTGCAATCAGGGTTGCCCCAGGCCAAACACTCAGGAGGATGAGTTAAGGGAAGCCGGATTGAACTATTTAGGGTCTAGGAACTACAACGTTGATGAAATCATCACTCTTCTCTTGGATGAGTTAAATGAATTGGCTGATACTGAAGTGTCAAAAGAGAGGAAGGAGGCTGAGGCTGCGGAGTTTCTCCTCAAGATAAAAGAAGAAAGGAAAAGAAAAAGACTTTACAAAGCCCATGTCCTCTCTCTGGTTCAAGAAAGCCCTGAAGTAAAGGCTATGGCTGTTGAATAAGAAACTCTGGTAGGTAGGGAACAAGATAAACAAAACATGATAACCTACCTGAGTGCCACTGGTCTCTATCAGGCAGCAGACCTACTTCCCTTGTCATATGAGTACATTGAGTTTGAGTACCTCAAACAGCTAGAGCAAGAAGTCTTAAAAGAACAGAAAGCTGCTAAGAGGAAGATGAGGGAAGAGGCTGCTAAGTCAAGAGCCACCATTCGAGCCAATCAGAAGAAGTCTGCTGACAAATTGAAGATGGTGAACTTCTTGAAACTATATGGGTTCTCTGAAAGGAGACTTGGTCTAATGTTTCTATCCACTATGGAAGAGAACATTAGAGTGACCAAGCAAAAGATTAAGAAGGCTGAGCTGGTAGATTTGCATTCTCCACCAAATCAGGTTGCACTTGAAGATGAGGTCAAGCTTGAACCCTAAGAGACAACACAACCTGGACCTAGTGCTGTATTTCAGCCAACTTCATCTTCCGACCCATATCAGGGTCCTGAACCTTCTCATTCTAAACATGTGAAGGGAAAGGACCCAAATGAGAAGGATAAAGAAGGAACATCTAGTACTCAAGACCAACCTTCTCAGTTAAAGTATAGAAAGAGGAAGAGGATGGCTATAAGAAGGGACAAGAAGAAGAATAAGAAGTCCAAGGCATCCACCTTTGCACCTCAGAATGGGTCAAAACATCCTGAGGGTGAACAAGAAGAGGCTGTTCAACCAACTCCACTTCAAATAGAGCCTCTTACTGATAAGAGACCTACCTTGTCTTGGGCGTTTGCTACAAACCTTGACAGATGGTATGTCACTAGAGATCAAGGGGGTCAAGATGTATACTTATGGCAAAACATGCTTGACCTTTCTCTGCATGATCTCTTTGACATGAGAAGACACTTTGAGAGTCTGAGGAATCCGGACCAACTGATGAAGAAGGGAATGGTCTTGATTCTGATAAGGACTATCAATAGATGAAGATCACGACATAAGGTTATTCTCAAGTTTTAGTAGCATCAGCCTAGAGGGAGTTTGTAAGAGTTAACTTAGAGTCTGATACAACAAAAGAACTCTCAGCATTCACATTGAAGTATAGAGAAAGTTACTTTGGAAGATTTGACAAAATCACTAAGAAATTCTCTAAGTGTCAAATCTTCTGAAGCCAAAAGATCATTTCTTCCAAAGCCAAAGATGAAGTCTTCCGAAGCTTCAAGACAAAGTCTTTCAAAGCCAAAAGGCTGATTTCTTCCGAAGATAGAGAATACATGCTTTCTCTGACATGCTTTTGACAAAAGCTGAACAACTTTCCACTGCCATCTCTACAGACTCACCAACTTATACAAGTTAGTGATATCTTCATACTTTTTCAACTGTAGATTAAGATCTTAGAGTCTATAATTTTCTACTTTGTACTTTTATTTTTTTGTAATAGATAAGGATGTGAGCTATGATATGTCATAGTCACTAGTCAAAAGGCAATCTGCCTTTTGACTTTACATTGATCTAGTTGTCTAGATTAGTGTTGCAGCTGGTCTTCCAAAGATGGCCGGCTGTAGGATGTAGTATAAAGTATCTTAAGTACCAGTACTTAGGATTAAGTCTTGTAACAATTGTAAAACACTTGAGAACAATATACATTATTCTTGAAAACCAAATACTTGTGTTATTTACATTTGTTCTTTGTTTCACAAACTGGTTTCCTTGATCTGTTAAGTGTTATTGTTTGTTTCTCTCCAACCTTGTGAAAGTGTTGTATTGCTCCCTTATACCGGTCCTGCAATGGTGATGGTGGTGGTGGCAACAAGCGACGATAGTTGATGGTAGTGGTGGTGGTGGTGGTGGCAGTGAGTGACAATGGTTTATGGTGGTGGTCGTGAGAGATGTGGTTTCTCTAATTATTTTTAAGTAAATTACAGAATGTTAGTAATTTTACTTTAATTTTATAGAAAAATTAACGAAAGTTAACTTTAATACTCAAACTTATTATAAAATTAAAATCACATGCCATAAACTTGTTACTAAACGAATTAGTATTATGACATGAGATCCATGTTAAACCAGATGAACTATTTGTATAATTAATCTTATAGTTAAAACTTTATTCTATTCTTAACTAGAAATAGAAATCTTTTATTTCTCAAATACGACATCACTAGTTGCAAAGAAAGAGTGGTCCCCCTTCCACATATGTGCTTCTAGCCCTCTCTTATCTATACGATTCAAGTAGAGCATAAGTTGATATAAATTTAATTTATTTTCACAATCTAAAATAATTTAAATTAAATATTAACATAAATATAATGATTAATCTTTTCCATTTTTTTTCTAAAATTAAAAAATATGATAAATAGTTTATTATATGTTTATTTATATAATTTACACATTTGTAAGTACAATAACCTAAGCATTTATGTAAATACTATATAACTAAAATATATATGAATTAAGTTAGTTTGATGGTTTTTATTTATAAAATATGCATGCTTATGTAAAAGCCATAATTTCAAATAGTATGAGTCACTGACTGGAAAATTAATCAATTTAGTTTTTTTTTGTTCTCGAACTGAGTTAGAAATTTGAAATGATTTCAAGTTTAAATTCTCAAATACATATATACTAATGGTGTAAACAAGGAGTAGGTTTTGAAGATAACATTGTTTTGTTGAGAGAGTAAACTTGAAATAATCAATAAAATACAAATTAAGATTTTGACGCCCATAAACCTCGAAGTTGTATTAGGGGAAGCCCCTAGGCCAAGGGTTTCAAAAGTGCATCATCCTTTTAGTGGAGATTTAGGGGCTACACTCCTAGTCAGGATAATCTGACTTGTCAGTACGGGAAAACTTAATATTACCTTGATATTTATACTGTTGAAATTGCTTCTACTTTGCATGATTGATACAAATTCATATGAATTTAATATTCATATGAACTTTATCAAGAATAAGTTACTACTCTTCATTAGTGGAAATCAAGATCAATAACAACTTGGTCCATTAACATCAGGTGTCCAAAATGTCGACAATTATAACATCAACCAACAATCGACAACAAAAATGTTATGATGGTTATCGTTTCTATAGGGATGATCTTTGTTTTGGTTTACACATTTAATTCATATACGAATTCTAGTAAAGTGTTACAATAGAAGTTCATACTTGCTCTTCTGTAATTTTGTCTTATTCGATTAAAAATACATGGTACCATCAAAATTACTTAATCTAAAAGTGATCTCTATACAATCTAAAAGTGTTATCCAGATCCAAACCGTAACCCTACATAACAGTTCTTATAGAATCATTACTCTACTAAGATTAAATTTCATAACAAGCACAAACCTAGTAGAAACCAATTAACGCAAACCTAGCCGGCATAAATAATTTTAAACCCAATTGACAACCCGAGTCCGACTAGAATCCAAAGTTCTTCAAAACAGGGTCCAACTCAGAGATTGAATGATTTAGAGAGAGAGAGAGAGAGAGAGAGAATTTTATTCAAGTTACAAAGAGGAAAAGAATGGTGGGACTCCTGCCATTTTGACAGAACTAAACAACAGATCTCTTCTTCCCTTTTTATCTCTTCTCCATCCTCCCCGTGACTCTATAATATCTCTCTCTCTTGTCCTCTGTACATATGTGCAGCTTTTGGTGTTTTTCATTACCATAAGATATTTTCTTGTAAACCCAACTCAAGATAACTTCAAATCTTGGGATCTGAGCATTCAATCTTTTTTTTATACATACTATATATACACCCCTCTCTTTGTGTTCTACACTTCCACTTTCTCTTATTCACCAAACTCCCTCATAAATTCAACCATCATTTCTGTTGGTCCTAGAAAAGTGTTTCTGGGATTTCCTTTTCTTTTCTTATTCTATTCCGTTTCTATTTATAAAGAATCAAACTTTTGTTCATACAAAAGTAGACACACACTTTTAGGGTTTCGGGTTTTTCCTATTCCATCCACATTTTTCAACTTATTTTTCACAAATCAATTAGTTTATGGAGTTGGGTCTTCCTAATTTCTTTGAATTGAGTTGAAAAACTTAATCTTGAACCATAAAGTTCCTACCTTTTTTGTGAAAATTGCATGAATTTGTTGGTGAACTAAGAGTTTCTTGAAAATGTCATCAATTCTAAGTGGTGGTACAGGAAGAGCATATGGATTTGATATCGAAAATGTTGTCAAATGCCCATTAATGACTTCAAGTAGAAACTCCCATTCATCTTCTCCATCTTCAACTCTCTCAGAATCAAGCAATTCCCCCATAGCAATCTCCAATCGAAAACCTCGAACTCCACGAAAAAGACCCAATCAAACTTACAACGAAGCAGCTGTTCTTCTCTCCATAGCTTGTCCCAAAGTGTTCTCATCCAAAAACCTCACAAAAACTTCCAAATTCACCACACAAAACGGTAATTCGATTCATGACCCACCGGAATTACTTTTACCATTTCCGGTGACGGAAAACTCCGAATTCCTTCTTCACCGGCCGATTATGGAGAAACCCACTTCAGTTTTCGACTCAAAAGTCGCAATCTCCTGCCGGAGCCCAGAAGAAGTCGAATACCGCAACTGCAATTCCAGTTCAAACTCCATGGAACTGCTTGAAGAAGACTTTGAAACAGAGTCGATGCTCGATGAGGAAATCGAAGAGGGGATTGAAAGCATCATGGGGGGTTCAAATTCGAATTCGACGATTGAAACCCACGAATCGAATGATTATTCTTGTCTGAATTCGAACACTTGCTACGGGTATCCAATGGGGTTGGGGTTCGGTGGGAATCTGGAGTTCAACTTCGGGTTCGGAATGAGGAACGGAGTGAGGGCGTTGAAGAACGGCGACGACTGTGGGCGGTGGAGTTTTCCGACGGTGAATGTGGTGAACATCTGGCCTCCGGTGAAGGTGAAGAAATCTCCGGTGGAGAAGAAGAAGAAGAAGAAAGTGGAGGAGTTAATGAAGATGTCGGAATCGGAATTGGGGCAGGGGAATAGGAATCAACGAGAGGAGAATTCCGGTGTTGAAATGGGGGCCAAATTGTTATTGAAATTGAATTACGACGACGTTTTGAATGCTTGGTCGGATAAAGGCTCGCCCTTGCCGGAGGAATTTTCCGGCTCGGAGTCTCTTGACGGCGACATCCATGTAAGTGCAATTTTTTTTGGATAATAAAGTTATTATTCAAATTGTTTCTATTCCATATAAATTACATGGTTTTTATTTTTCTTTGACATTATTTTATTTTTATCACAGACTAGATTAGCTCAAATAGACCTCTTCTCTGAATATGATGGGATAAGAGAAGCTAGTGTAATGCGTTACAAGGAGAAAAAACTTACGCGACTATTCTCTAAAAAGATAAGATACCAAGTGAGAAAAGTTAATGCTGATAGACGTCCAAGATCCAAGGTGTATTTGTTTTTACTATTCAGTTTTATGAAAAATAAATATTTCTCACTTTTGGTTATTTTGTAAAAATTATAATATATTAAAACATTCATATTAATATTATGTCATTTTGAATTATTATCATAGATAAACTACTCACATCAATTTTGATATGAAGTTTTTATTATATTCTTAACTAAATAGCTTTTAATTTTGTTTATCCTGGCTCGTTGTTGGCCAAAGGAATGATGAATAATATTTCATATAAAAGTATATAACACATGATTTGACTATAAGGTGTTTAACAATTCAACCAGAACATCTGAAATGTTTTTCAATGTTGACAAAGTAAAAAATAAGAATATATAATTCTTTAATAAAAGATTTTAACTTAATAAACTATAAATTTTTATAAACACAATACCAAAATGTTAACATATATGTTTCAAAAGCTTATTTTTGTTGTTTTTTTGATTTTTGCAGGGGCGATTTGTTAGAAGAGCAAACTCTGAGGAGGACACATAAGTTAACACCTTTTTTGCCCACCACCACTCCTTTTTTATTAATAGCTTATTGTGTCTTGAGTCTTTTTCGTTTTTACATTTCTAGACTTTGAATTTCTTTCTTTTTGTACAACAATAATTATGTAGTGTTGTTGAAAGAGATGAGACTAGTTAAGAAGAGAAATGGATAGAAAGGAGAGAGAGGGAATACGGCATTTTTTTGGTTATCTTTAATAATAAATTTTGTTCTTTTATAAATAAAATGAAATATCAATAAATTGTATGTTAATGCGTGCATTTTTGGCAAAATTATAATTTAAAATCTGAGAACATCAAAAAATCAATTGTTTTAATAACATAAATATCAATAATATGGTATATTATCTGTGAAGTTTCTCTCTCAGTTCATTATTATACTTGTTGTGGATAAATGTTTTAACAACTGTAATAGATGCGTCACTGCAGCGATGTATGTAATATTCAGTAATATTGCACATTTGAAAATATCATATTTCATACAAGAAAACTTATAAATAATCTTAAGTCATACACCATCTACTTAGAACATTTGTCGTACATTGAGGCACTATTATGAGCAATGTCAAAGCAGGCATAAAGTTACCTTCAATGGAGGACACTCGCATGTTATGGGTTGTTCGAATTATGTTGGATAGGGTACCTATTCTGGTCTTTTTGTTATTGTTATTAAAGCTATTATGTTTATATAAATAAAAATAAACAAATATGGTTTGTTTGTTCAAGCAATTATCGTTAAGTAGAAAAGTAAGTAGTAAAGGACAACATAACAAAGATAATATAATTTGAATTCAATGCCGTCGGATGTTCATTCCCTTAATGATAGGCCCGTCGTGACAACCTAATTTTTGGGCCTGGAAATGGGCCCAGCACAATTAGGCTTTGAGCCATACACACACAAACCCCCTGTAATGGGCTTCGGCATATCAAACCTTAAATGGGCCATTAGGCCATAATGATAAATGGGTTTGACCCACAAGACTACAATGGGCCATTAGCCCACAATATGAGTATGCGTTATGATCTACCGACATTAATGGGCCTTGGGGCCCGATGCATTAGCGGAATTAATTACTATTTAGACTTCTAGATAATAAATGATCATAAAAAGACCTTATTATTTAGTATTCTAGATTTGGCCCAATAAGAAGACTAATTAAACGAACCCATTTACCGAATAATCATCCAAATGAATTGTATAAACCTAATTGCGCAAACTACCTAAAATAAACAATGAATAAAATAATAAGTTACATTCAATAAGCCTTAAGCATATTTAAAAATATAAAAACATTAGGAAGCCATGAACTTTATAAAAACAATAAGAATTTTTATAAACTAAATAATAAACTACACTACATAATACTTACACCTTAATAAATAAATCAAATAAGTTCTAATATCTAACTACGAGATCTAGGAAAATCTATGCCATCTACCTAAAATCCTATGGGTAATCCTAACAAATCCATAATAAGACTAAAATTAAATCTTTAAACACACACATATATATATATATATATATATATATATATATATATATATATATATATACACTACACACATACATACACCACGGAATTTTATATATATATATATATATATATACATATATATATATATATAGAGAGAGAGAGAGAGGAGATTCTAAGAAAACCACAATGTTATGAGAAAACTAGAGAAAACCAATGAAATCGGTCACATAATTTTATAATTTTTTATCACTGCCCTCTATGTATATTTGTGAGTATATATAAATAAAGGTATGGATTAAATGAAAACCGTAATATGGTTTTACATATACGTCACACATAGGTTACGTATACGTAACCATTTTCATTCGACATAGTGTTACGTAAACGTAAGACTCTTCATTCTTGTATGTATACTCAACATATATATAGCAAATACTTAAATAACATTTTAACAGTTAAAATAACAAAAATGTTCTGAATTATGTTATTGGTTTCCGCAATTTTCTTTGGTTTTCACATAAGTGTTAGTTTTCTTAGGAACCCTGCCTTATATATATATATGTATATATACGTACGTATGTATACTTACGTAATTATACGTACGTATACGTACGTATACGTACGTTTATATACATATATATATATACGTATATATATATATATATATATATAGTTGATCTATGAAGAGGATGAAGCTACCGAAAACTCAAGGATTCAGCACTTGCTGCCAACTACCGAATTCTGCCAAGTGTTGACCACTACCGATCAGCACTGAAAGTGATGAAGTGTTGATTAATGGGTTATCAGCACTCAAATAGACGAGTTGTTGATCAATTGTAACATTAGACAAGACTGTCTATACCGAAAAACATTGGGGGCTACTATTATAAGGCCCTGATCCTAGGAAACCTCACAGTTGATCATTCACAACAAAACATAAATTTAAAACATTCATTTAGATAAACATTTTAAGCGAAAAAATACATTAAGTTTCAACCCATTACGACATAATTCTGATAAGATGTTAACATTGTCTTTAAAACATCAAATAGTCTTAAAAAAGGTCTTCTTAATAATCTTTTTAATCAGGGATGCCAGCCTTCAGATGCCAAGTAGCTTCTAGAATCCATGCCCACATTCACTCAAGTCCAACAGCTCACCTGTCAACTAATATGCATACAAAAGTCAGCTTCAGTGAATTCTAGCTTTACTTTATCAAATAACTTTTTAGTAAGATATATTAACTTTATCATTCGAAAGTAGTCATCACATATCCGAACATTACTATACACAGACTATCACTTTATCGTCAATACTTTCATTTATTTATTATCTATGTCTCTTCATTATCCGTCAATTCCCAGTCACTATCGGTGCCCATGATGAACACAAGACTTTACCGACATGCCAATCCAGGCCTTACTGTCATACCCATACAGGCCATTATTGTCATGCCAATCCGGGCCTTACTGACCTACCTGTCCGGGTCTTTATTTTACTGACATGCCAATCTGGGCCATACTGTCATGAGGCCATAACAAAGGCAACCCTCCTCTATCATTTGCTTGCAAGGCTTTACTTTACAAAGGTACACGTCCCATGAGGGCACAACAAAGGCAACCCTCCTCTATTATTTGCTTGCAAGGTTTTACTTTACAAAGGTACACGTTATGGGCCTAATAACATTTCTTTAGGTTTCACTTTCATCTTTAGTTATACATATACTTATACATGCTAAGAATCAACTCATAGTCCATATATTCACATTCTTCAACAAAAGAATACAAACAGTATAACCGACCCTCCACGGGATAGCACGGGTTCGGGGGCGGTAGCCCCTGATAGCGGGGTTCTAGCAGCAGCAACCCCTAGTGGGGTCCAAAGGGCAACACACCTGGCTGGGGCGGGGCTGGGAATGGACTGGTTAGCTACATATCGTATATTTAGTATCCATATCACCCCAAAACATTGAAAACATGTAAATAAGGGGATCTAGAACTCACCTAGTCAGTAAGCAACTTCACGTCTAAGTTTTTTAAGCTAGGATCATGGTACACAGTCTGCATATAAGTTAACACACAAATAGGTCATTTCCTACACAGTTTCGGTTGCAGTTTCGCTGTCAGTTTCGCATGGCAGTTTTCCTGCCAGTTTCGCATGGCAGTTTCGCTGCCAGTTTCGCCCAACTTTCGTTGGAATTTCCTAGATTCGCTAAATCTACAGATATACCTATTCACTTGCGAAACTATCTGCGAAGGAGATTGCCTTAGTTTCGCGGGATGAATCCACAGTTTCGTAGGAAGAATTGGCAGTTTCGCTGGACGTATAAAAATGACGAACCAGCTCATTTTTAACCCAAAATCTCAACTTTTTATGTCCAAATCCTTAGTTTTTCATCCTTGAAACTATATCTAAGCTTTTTACATGATTTCATACGTAAAAATATGACCTTTATATGATTCTTTACAACTTTTCAAAACCCAAAACCCTTGAATCCGGGTCTGACCTATAGAGGCGTTTAGAGGATAATTCTGACCTAGATTTCTTGTTCCTTTCTCGTGGTTTGATGCTCTAACACTTAGATCTTCAATCACTTAACCAATGAAGCTCTAAATCTTGAGTTTTCTTCACTTTCTCTCTCTAATCTCTCTCTAGAAAGTTGGTTACTAGGGATGCAAATGAGAAAGATTATGGCTGGTTAGGTGGTTTAAGTGGTTGATTATGGGCCTTTAACCACTTAAATCTTTTTTTGCCCATAAGACTAATTTGGCTCATAACCCAGTTCTTTCTTTTATTTTTATTAAATATCCCTTAACTAAGCCCATTATTATTAAATGGCTTGTTTCGACTTTCCTGGGCGTTACAAGTCTCCCCCACTTATTTAGGTTTCGTCCTTGAAACCTGCCTAGTCGTTAAAAAGATCAGGGTATTGCTGTCTCATTTCTTCCTCGGATTCCCAAGTGGCATCTGACCCTTTTCGGTGTTCCCATTGTACCTTAACTTGCTTGCTCACTTTGTTTCTTAACTGTTGCACTTTTCTGTCTAAAATGGCAACCAGCTGCTCCATATAATTCAACTTTTCATCCACTTCAATATCATCAAGAGGCACAACCATCTCATCATCGACCAAACACTTTCGCAGATGCGACACATGAAAGGTGGGGTGAATCCCCCTTAACTCTTCTGGGAGGTCCAGCCTGTAAGCCACATCTCCAACTCGTGCTAATATCTTAAGTGGTCCAATAAACCTGGGACTTATCTTTCCCTTCTTCCTAAACCGGATAATTCCTTTTCATGGCGACACCTTTAACATTACCCTGTCACCCACCCTGAATTCTATTGTTCTCCTTCTTTTATCAGTGTATGACTTTTGTCTATCTTTCGCAGCTTTCATATAAGCCTTGATTTTCTCTAACTTTTTTGTTGTGGCTTCTACAACTTTTAAACTTCCCAACTCTTTTTGTCCGACATCACCCCAGCAAGCTGGAGTTCTGCATCGTCTCCCGTACAACATTCATATGGGGGCATCTTGATACTAGCATGATAGCTATTGTTGTAAGAAAATTCTGCTAATGGTAGGTGACTATCCCAATTACCACCAAAGTCCATAACACATGCTTATAGCATGTCTTCTAATGTCTGTATCGTTCTTTCAGATTGACCAGCGGTCTGCAGGTGGTTTGCTGTACTGATATGCAATCTTGTCCCCATCTCTTCATTAAACCTTCCCCAGAATTTAGATGTAAACCGTATGTCTCTATCTAACACAATTGATGCAGGCATGCCATGCCGTGCGACTAATTCTCTGATGAACAACTTTCCGAGCTTCTCTGAACTAATTGCTTCATTGATAGGTAAGAAATGAGCACTCTTGGTCAATCTGTCTACTATTACCTAGATTGAATCGTTGCCCGTGGTTGCACTTGGTAACTTAGTAATAAAATCCATGGTAATATGTTCCCACTTCCATTCTGGAACTTCCAATGGTTGAACATACCCATAGGGCCTTTGATGCTCAGCCTTCACTTGTAGGCATGTTACGCATTTATTTACATACGTAACTACCTCTCTCTTCATCCCGGTCCACCAATAATCTTTCTTTAAATCATGGTACATCTTATTTGCTCCTGGGTGTATTGAGTAGCGAGTCTTGTGTGCTTCATCAAAAATAGTCTTCACACCCAACGTGTTATCAACTAAGTCATTGGCTTTTCCCACCATCCTTTCTTTCATAATTTAGGGTTCCTTCAAGGCTTCCACCTGAGCTTTGCTTATTAATCTCATAATATCTGGGGTCACTACTAGTTGACACGCCTTCACTCGAATTGGTTCATATCCTTCTTTTCGGCTCAGGGCATCAGCTACCACATTTGCCTTACCCTGGTGATAATGGATTTCACAATCATAATCCTTTATTAACTCCAACCATCTGATCCGTCTCATATTCAGATCTTTTTACTTGAAGAAATATTTCAGACTTTTCTGATCGGTAAATATAGTGCACTTAGTACCATACAAATAATGTCTCCATATCTTCAAGGCGAACACCACTGCTACTAGTTCCAAATCGTGAACAGGGTAATTGACCTCTGTGTCCTTTAGCTATCTGAACGTGTAGGCTAGAACCTTTCCTTTTTGCATCAATACATAGCCTAACCTATGGTAAGAGGCATCGGAGTATACCGCTAGGTCTTCATCTCCTTCTGGTAAGGTTAGTACTGGCCCCTTGGTTAATCTATCCTTCAATTCTTGAAATGCATCCTCCTGATCCTCTCCTCAGTCAAACACCATGTTCTTCCTTGTTAACCTTGTTAATGGGGAGGTTATCTTTGAGAAGTCATTGATGAACCTTCTATAATAACCTGACAATCCCAAGAAACTATGGATTTCGGATGGTGTCTTTGGAGATTTCCATTGCCTGACTGGTTGAACTTTTGCTGGATTGACCATAATCCCTTTCGAATTCATAACGTGCCCTAAGAACTGCACCTCACATAGCCAAAATGCACATTTTGAGAACTTTGTATACAATTTCTCCTTTCATAATATTTCTAACACCTCCTTGATATTGAAAGCGTGGTCTCCCTCGTTCTTTGAGTAGATTAAGATATCAACGATGAATACTATTACTGATCTATCCAGCATTGGTCGACAGATGCGATTCATTAAGTCCATAAATGCTGCAGGGGCATTGGTTAGCCCGAATGACATAACCAGAAACTCATGGTGTCCATAACGCGTTCAGAAAGCTATTTTTGGGATATCTTGCTCCCTTACTTTCAGCTGATGATAACTAGATCTGAGATCTATTCTAGAAAACTAACTTGCACCTTGCAACTGGTCAAACAAATCATCTATCCTGGTAAAGGGTATCGATTCTTCACGGTTAGCTTATTCAATTCTCTGTAATCCATACAGATCCTCATGCTACCATCTTTCTTCTTTACAAACAACACCAGAACACCCCACGGAGTTATGCTGGGCCTAATGAATCCCTTATCAAGAAGTTCTTGCAGTTGTGACATGAGCTCTTTCATCTCGGATAGGGCTAGACGATATGGTGCTTTGGCAATGGGTTGGGCTCCTGGCAGTAGATAAATCTGAAATTCGATCTCTCTATCAAGTGGTACTCCTGACAGATCCTCCGGGAATACATCAGTTAATCGGATTATCTTTTGCTAGCATATTATGTTGGCATCATAAGCAGCTAACTAGTCCATTCTTAGTTCGACATTAAACCCACCTAAGGTCATGGCAAACAATTGTGCAGGAAAATAGTGACCTCCTAGTACTATGCGGCAATCATCTAACACCCTAGCTATTCTAATGGATTTACCATAAGCTGTTTCTACTACAAAAACATCATCTATTTCCCTAGTTTGAATACCCAGGGTAGCATAGAAAGATGCTGATACAAAGCTCCTACTAGCATCACTATCAAATAATATAGAAGCACAAACATCATTGACGAGAAACATACCTGACACCACATTCGGGTCCTTCCTTGCCTCTTTCTTGTTCATGGTGAAAGCCCTTGCCTTTGCCTTGGGCTTTCCATCATCCTCCTTGTTATCCTTCCCGCTTGTTCTCGAGCTCCCCAGCTTAGCTTTCCTGCAATCCTTGCTATGGTGCCCTGACTCATTACAGTTGAAGCACCTTTTTAATTCCGGGAACTCTCTGGCGATGTGACCAGTTTTCCCACACCTGTAGCATCCATAGCTACCCATTCTACATTCTCCCAAATGCCTCTTTCCATATTTCCCACATTCCCTGATTTTGCCAAACCTTCTCACAATTACTTGTTTTGCTTCCACCCTTGCTTTCTTATTTCCCCACTGATTGTTATCGCTCCCATATCTCTTGTCATAGTTGTTGCGCTGACTATTCTAGTTCTTCTGTTGTTCCCCCACAACTACGGGCCTCCTATGATCATACAATCTCCCATTGAGATGTACTGCTGACCTGAAAGTACCTGGCCTTGTAGTGACCATATCCCTACGGATGTCCAATGGTAACCCTTAAATGTACCTCTTTATTCTTTTAGACTCAGGCTTCACCAATTCCGGCACCAGACGCACCATTTCATTGAACTTTGAGGTGTACTCCTGGTGACTCATGTTGCCAGCTTCTAAGTTCAGGAATTCCCTTTCAATCTTGTCCAGTTCCTTTTCTAGACAATATTCTTTAATCACCAACCTCTTCATCTATTCCCACTTCATCCTCTTAACAACCTTATCCCCAAGGGCGTCAACGATGTTATCCCACCAACATAGTGCTGGTTCCAAAAGTGAATGGGAAGCAAACTTCACCTTCTGGTCCTCACGACACTCACTGATTTCCCAAACTACCTCCGTTTCCCTAGTCCAACGTTAGGCAACAACAGCATTACCGGTACCATCAAAAGTTAGGGGCTTACACCTTTGAAAAGTCCCATAGCTACACCCCTTTGCTACTACTTCGACCTTGGAGTCATCATCTTTATCCTCATCACCACTTTATCAGCCTTAACCACCTTCTTCTTATTAACCTTCTTCTGAACCGTATCTTTTTTATCATCACCCTTGACCTGTTCCACAACCTTCACAAACAAAGCGGGCATCACATTAGTTAGAATTTGGTGCACCTCTTGGGCAATAACTTCTTTCACTGTTTCCTTCAGCTTTGCTTGCTTAGGAGTAGGCTGCTCAGCTTCAGTTTCTGACTCAATTGTTTCCTCAAGTGGCTTTCTATTTGACTTTCCTGTTGGTTTTGCAGCCTTGCCTGCTGCTTCTTTTGCTTTAGCAGAGGGTCTTTCCCTTGTACTTCTTCGAGTAGCCATAGCTGGAACTGATTTCTTTGGTGCCATTGCTTAACTTCCTATAAGATTCAGGGTATCAATATGGTCCTTCAAGGCAAGTTTAGATAATGACAAGTATTGTAAGTTTCTAATAACAGTGGCTAATTATGATTAACTTCTTACAGAACTTCTCATATTCTAAACTTCCCTATCTCGAGCCATACCAACACTCGAACCTAAACTGATGCATTTACATTTATGTGATCTTGCAAACTCAAACAACACATTGTCTAATGATTTGATAAAATGCAGGTCAGAGATGGAACAATCTCAAAGAAATGACAAGCACAAATCAAGACATTGAATCAACAAAACATCAGTTTGGCTCAAGAGATGAACCAGTTACAAGACAAAATGGTTCAACAACAAATCAAACTTGAAGAGTTAAGTACTAAGCTTGCAAAAGCCATAAACATCAACAACACTAACATTCCTCCATTGCCTGAAATTCCTAAAGACAGAAAGATCAATCTATGTTCATCAGCATGCATAGAGGAAGTACAGACATATCAGAAATATTGCAACAATATATCATACATGATAAAGGAGGAAAGAGCTTCATATGCAGAGGAACTACAAACTTCTGCAAATCAAATCAGTTCACTAGAGAAAGAAGTTGATAAATTGCTTAAAGAAAATCACAAGTTGAATGCTCAAGCAACTGAACTCTATGTGAAATTAACAAACACAAAGTCTAAAGTTAAAGCAAAAATATCAGAAGCAGGTACAACCAAAACAATCAATGACTTGCAACATTACATTGAGCGTCTACTCACCTGTCAGCTAATATGCATACAAAAGTCAGCTTCGCAGAGTGAATTCTAGGTTTACTTTATCAAATAACTTTTTAGTAAGATACATTAACTTTATCATTCGAAGTAGTCATCATATATCCAAACATTACTATACACAGACTATCACTTTATCGTCAATACTTTCATTTATTTGTTATCTATGTCTCTTTATAATCCATCAATTCCCAATCACTATCGGTGCCTATGATGAACACAGGACTTTACCGACATGCCAATCCTGGCCTTAAAGTCGTACCCATAAAGGCCATTATTGTAATGGCAATCCAGGCCTTACTGACCTGCCAGTCCAGGTCTTTACTTTACTGACATGCCAATCCAGGCCTTACTGTCATGAGGGCACAGGAAATGCAACCCTCCTCTATCATTTGCTTACAAGGCTTTACTTTACAAAGGTACACGTTATGGGCCCAATAACATTTCTTTAGGTTTCACTTTCATCTTTAGTTATTGTAAGGTAATATCAAAAGATTATAAGGCTGATGCAACTAAAGAAGCCAAAACAACCAAAGGTCTTCTGATCGGTTCAAAAGGATCGAATCAGTGATGATGTCATAATGCAATGATCAATTCAAACACAAAGTAATCAAACACATGCAATTACATCAAAAAAAATTCATAGATTTCATTGATAGCAAATGCACAGGATACAATGTGTAAGGGTTATAGTTGTTTTGTTCTAACTGTTTCTCTCTAAGATGTCTTCTAAGATCTTAGATGTCTTAGATGTCTCTTATATCTCTACCCTGCACAATACATAAAATATCCTATTTATACTATCAAGAAACAAAGGAACATATATTTACAAAATAAGTCCCTATACTATGACAAAAAAGTTAAAAAGACAAAATAGACAAAATGTTAATCTTCCAAGAGCTTCAACAATACTCCCCCTAAGATTTACATTGTCTTCAGTCTTTAATAAATTCTTCTAGATCATCTTTGATCTTGAACCCGGGCTTCTCTTTGTAGAGTTCCAACTCTCACAAAGCCTTCTTGAATGCAGACTTGAACTTCTTTCAAATATTCTATGATCTGCTCAGCATTCAAGATCTCAGAAAGGACTGTAGCATTTTTGTTGGTCTTGCACCTTCATCTGGCACATGAATAGGTGAATTAGCAACAACTTTGATGACCTCGAGTGAAGACTCCCCAGCAATCAAATTCTCTTGTGATACCTATATATCACAAAGATTAACAGGTAAAATTCAAATGTTGAGTGAATGAGTGTATCGGGTGTTAGAGTTAATCAGAGTGTTTGAGTTTGTGAATGAGTGAATGAAAACTACACAAGTGTTGAATATATATACGTGTAAAAATCTTTAGGCACATGAGCACTGTGAAAGCACATGAGACTACATTTCACACTGAGTTTTTAGGCGTATGAGCACTATGAAGGCACATTTGGATGAGACGCATGAGCACTGTTCAGACTCTAAAGCACTGTTTAGGCGCATGGCACTGTTCAAGCGCATGAGAATTGATGAAACGCCTAACACTTGGAGAAATCATCACTTTCAAATGTCTAACCACACTGGAAAGTCCAACTGTTCAGGCGTATGAGCATATGTTGATACACCCAATACTTGAACATTTTCAGAACATCACAACTGTTTAGGCGCATAGACTAGAGCAAAACACCCAACACTTGTACAAATTTCTGAAATTCATCATACTCTTGATTTAGAATTTTCAGAACTATTCAGGCGCATGTGAACCTTCCATGAGTCTAACACTTTGAGAATTTTCACATCATCCATATGAACACTGTTTATGCGCATTAGCACTGTTTATATGCATTATCTCAACACTTAGTCAAAATTTTGACTATAACTCAAAAAGATCACTAATTACTCTCAATTACACATCATGTGAAATTTTGTGAACATGAATTTTCAAATTAATCACCAATAAATCACAGTTTCAAAATCAACTTTGAATCAAATTTTTATTTTTCAAACAATTTCCCGTCATTTTAGTCTTTCTTTTAAAAACTTTTCAAATAATCTCATTTTGTTTGCAAGAATCTTTTCCAATTTTAAATTCTTTTCAGGTTCATTTTTGCACATATCAAACACATACATGCTTGAATATTTAGTTTCAACCTTTCATTCAAAGCACTTTATTTTTGATTACTTTTTCACATTTTAAAAATTTTCCATTGATTTTCTCTTTTACAATTTTTACTCCCCCTAAACTTTTAAGTTCACAAACTTAGAAGTTTCTTTTATTTTGAAAGTAGAGCAAACCAATCATTATCAACATGCCTGCACACAGGAAATCATGCAAAAATCAAAATTAAAGCAGAATAAAAAATCTATTATATACATTTGAATCACATGCCTGCAGTGAGATCTTATCAATTAAGATCAACACACTAAAAGAAAATAAAATGATGGATAGTCGTAGATAGTGATTAAATCCTGATCAAGTGTGTTCCAGGTCAGTATTTCTGCAGCAAAGAAGACACGAGATCTAAGGATAGAAATTGAGTGCTTTTGGCAAGATACTCAGCATACTTACTTTTTCAATTATTGGATTGATTAAGGTACGATTAGATATGAAATTATGTAAGTCATACTTAGACTTAGAGAGTTTAACTCTCATCAAGATATGTAAGAAATCACTTTTCTCAACTTGTTAACCTAACACATACTTTTAACCAGATCTCATGTTTTGATTGTGCATATTGGCATCTTTTGCATCAATTGAGAATATCCTGGTTTGTAATGACTTACAACAAAGGATATCTCATCACTTCAGGTCTATGATGACTCATAACAGAGAAGTGAATAGATGCTTTAAATAATTAGAGCTCAATGGTTATTCATATCACCACCAGGTGCGAGTTTTTGACTTTACAAGTAATCAATTTAAGAAGTCAACACTACTCATTGGTACTAAAATGGACAAACATGAATGCATGATTGATTTAGTTTGATCATAAGAATTTACTTTTTTAGTATAATTGCATGAGCTTACCTGCACATCATATCTGATCATGTCAGACTTTAGTAGCGAGTGATGTATACAACTGATCAAAACTAATGTAACTATCATTTCTCACAAATTGCAAAGACAGATTTAGTCCTAAAAAATTAACTAACAAGAAAAACTCTATTTTTGTGTTTTTGTTTTATATTTTTCTCTTTTGATTTTGCAATTTTCAATTTTTGTATTTGCTTTTTCATTTTCTATTTAATATGCACACACAATATATACAATCAAACAGTTAACTTTGACAGTATCTCTATATTCATGATTAAGCTAAGGGAGGGTTCTTATCATTTTTTATGAATCAAAAAACTGAAATAAACTCAAAAAAAGTTTTTAAACAAGATTAATAAGTCCAATTGACTCAACCAAATATTCAAATTGACCTGGTAAAAAGGCTTTTGTAAATAGGTCAGCCAACTATTTTTCAGTTGCGATTTGAATAAAAAAGATTAAACCTTTTTCAGAGTTATCTCTGAGAAAATGATATCGAATTTCAATATGTTTTGTTTTTGAGTGCTGGACAGGATTAGCTGTATTAAATATAGCAGCAGTGTTATCAATGTAAATATGAGTTTTAAGAAAATTGAACTGTAATCCAGCAGTTGGTTTTGTAACCAAAGGATTTGAGAACATCCTGCTGAAGCAGCAATGTACTCAGCTTCTACGGTTGAAACAGAGACATTTGTTTGTTTCTTACATTGCCACGAGACTAATCTGGGACCTAAAAACTAACAACCACCGGTCGTAGATTTACGATCTTGGCAACATCCCCCATAATCACTATCTGTATATCCATGTAACTCAAAGTTTCCTTTATAAGGATACCATAACCCTAAAGCCGGTTTTCCTTTGAGATACCTGAATATTTGTTTAACAGCGATTAGATGAGATTCCTTTGGGTCAGATTGGTACCTGGCACAGACACAAACAACATACATTATATCAGGTCTAGATGCAGTAAGATACATCAAAGATCCGATCATAGATCTGTATAGAGTTTGGTCAACTGATTTTCCTTTCGGATCAGGTTCAATCTTGGTATTTATGTCAGCTGGAGTTTTGATGGATTGACAATCTTGTAGTTTAAACTTCTTCAAGAGTTTTTCAATGAATTTCTCTTGACTGATAAAAATTCCATCTGCAAACTGCTTCACTTGAAGACCAAGGAAAAAGTTAATTTCTCCCATAGAACTCATTTGGAAACGAGACTTCATTATTTCTTCAAATTCATTGCACAATTTTGGACTTGTAGAACCGAATATGATATCATCAACATACACTTGAACACATAAAAGATCATCTGAATCCTTCTTTATAAACAAAGTTGGATCAATTTTTCCTCGCGTGTATCCATGCTGGATCAAATGTTGTGATAACGTTTCATTCCATATTCTAGGAGCTTGATGTAGACCATACAATGCTTTACTAAGCTTGTACACACGATGAGGATATTCTGAATCTTCAAAACATGGAGGTTGCTTGACATACACATCATCAGTGATTGGTCCATACAGGAAAGCACCTTTAATGTCCATCTGATACACCTTGAATTGCATGTATGATGCATAAGCCAGGAAGACACGAATTGATTCAAGTCTTGTAACTAGAGCAAATACTTCATCATAATCTATTCCTTCTTCTTGGGTGTAACCTTGTGCAACAAGTCTCGCTTTGTTGCGAACAACAATTCCCCGATAATCTGACTTGTTTCGGAACGACCATTTTATGCCTATGGCATTTTCTCCTTCAGGTAAATCCATAAGCTTCCATACTTCTTGTTTGTGAAATTGTAATAACTCTTCTTGCATTTCCTCAATCCAACTATTGTCCTTTAACGCTTCAGTGATGTTTTTAGGAACAATTTGAGATAGAAATGTAAGGCCCTATTCCCGAAGACCTCACAGTTGGGCAATCACAACATTTTTCATATAAAATAAATACATTTCCTGAAAACATCGCAGCGGGTTAAGTTATCAAAAACCATTCATGCATTAATATTTGATTTTGCTAAATAATACATCATTGTATTTTAACAGTTACAAAAGAATCATCCAGTTGTATTACAAAACAACAATATCATTAAGCACGAATGGATGCCAGTCTTTGCCCGCCAAGTAGCCTCACCCGCGTGCCATTCCCAGCAACAAGTTACCTGCCAACTAAAAATGCATAAAAGTCAGCGTTGCTGAGTGAGTTCTAGTTTTAAAATTAAAGTCCCTTGTATATATATAAAAGTATCATTTTCTTAAAATACTTCCTATTCATAAAATCCATTACTTCTGTACGTGTTCACGCATCATACATACAGCAAGATAATATTCATTATTATCTTTCATCATTTCATACTTTCACCATTATCTTTCACTTTCTTCCGAACCAATGTGCAATACCCCGAACATTGTGCACGAAGCTGGTACTGGGCCTAGGGCCTATAAATAGACCCCGAACATTGTGCACAAAGCTGACTCCAGTACCTGGGGCAAGCAACAAGGGTCCCGTCAATCTCTAGGATTGACTGTGTGCATCCTTCGGGTTAGCTAAACCGCACACAGTTGAGCTGACAACCCAATGGCTGTGAACCTCCTTTCATTTGCTTGCAAGACTTTATTTCATTCGTTATGTTTCACTTTTCATTATCATTAATCTTTTGCTCCTTTTATGATAATACTTTACATATACGAACATAAACACACCACGTAAAGTAACGTAATAATACGTAATATGGACTTATAAAGTAATCAAGATTATCTGTAACAACTACATCATTAGAAATCAATGACATTCCGGACTTAGGTTGTACAATTTCAGGACCATCATTAGGAATAGGTTGTGAGGTATTTTCAGACATGGAATATTTTTGTGCTTGTTGATAGCTAGATTGATCATGAGATTCAGAACTGAATACAGGATCTTTAACAAAAGAGAAGAATGAATAATATGGGCTAGAATCATCCATATCATCAGAGTCAGAATCATCACTGAAAGATCCGAGATCTCCTTCTTGTTTCTTCTTCTTACCTGTAGATTCAAACAAGAATCATCACTGAAAGATCCGAGATCTCCTTCTTGTTTCTTCTTCTTACCTGTAGATTCAAACAAGTTAAAATTGAAAGAGTTTGACAAAAAATCTAAATCAAATAACCAAGCTAGACCATTTGCAACTGATGGAAAAGAGTTTTCAAGAAATTTAACATTGAAAGTTTCAAGGATAACATTTGTCCTAGAGTTATAAACTCTAAAAGCTTTTGAAATCAACGAATATCCAACGAAAAATCCTTCATCAAATTTTGCGTCAAGTTTTTTTAGCTGGTCACTTGAGTTTAAAATCAAAACTGGACAACCAAAAGATTTAAGAAAATCTATATTAGGTGTCCTGCCACACATCAACTCATAAGGAGTTTTCTATTTATCTTTTACAAGCAATGTTCGATTTTGTACAAAACATGCAGTGGATATGGCTTCATCCCAAAAAGTAATTGGAATCTTTGCATCTGCGAACATGGAAGTGCAGCATCAATCAAAGTTTTGTTCTTCCTTTCAGCAACTCCATTTTGTTGTGGAGTTCTAGGAGCATTGAACTGACGAACAATTCTTTTTTCTGCACAAAACCTGTCAACATTAGCATTTTTAAATTCAGTTCCATTATCACTTCTGATAATTTTAACATATTGATCTAATTGATTTTCTATTTTAATGATGAATTCTTTTAAAAATTTAGCTGTTTCAGATTTAGCATGCAAAAAGAAAACCCATGAAAATCTTGTAAACTCATCAATGATAACTAAACAATAAGATTTCTTTCCAATACTCAGCACATTTGTTGGTTCGAATAGGTCCATGTGCAACATCTGGAGAGGCTTGGAATTTGAGTTTATTAGCTTGGGCTTATAAGACGCTTTGTGTTGCTTTCCTTTTAAACATGCTGTGCAGTGATCTGTTGTAGCAAAATTTTTTGTTGGAAGACCTACTACATGATTTCCTACTACAAGCTTGTTCATGTTCTTGAAATTGGAATGCCCAAGATGTCTATGCCATAACTGACTTTCGACATTTGATGCTTGAGGAATTAGGCATGTTCTTTCTATAGATGGATCTACTTGAGACATATCTAACTTGTATACATCTCGATCACGAACAACTTTAAGAACTACCCATTCTTTGCTTATCTGAAAACCTGGCTTCAAAATATAATAAAAAGAATCATCAAATAGAACAGAGTAAGATATGTCACAAATTTGGGAAACACTTAAGAGATTAAAGTTCAACTGTGAATAGTAGTTGACTTTATCAAAGGTAATAATCCCATTGGACACTCTTCCTTCTCCTGTTATTTTTCCACCTGCATCACCTCCGAATGCAACATGAGTACCATTTTTTAACTTAAATTCTTGAAGCAAGGTATGGTTGCCTGTCATATGCCGGCTACACCTACTATTAACATACCACGTGTTAAGAGGTCTTCTTGGGTGTACCTGCATTTCAAAGAAATTTAAGTTGAGTTATCAACCCAAGCCCATATGGTCTTGGGCTTGCCAAATTTATCAACAATGGTAAATTGTTTAAAATGAAGTGTATTCTCATTAGGCTTCTTTTGCTGTTTAAATTTACCAATTCCGTTTTTAACAAATTTTTGATTATCTTTGATTTTTTTAATCCGTAAAGCATGATAGCGTTTTTCAAGATCATCATCAAGGTTATTAAAACCATTAGTAAAAACATTTTTTGAAAATGTTTGATTACAAAATTTTGCATTGTTCATTCTCACAGATCGTGGAATGAATTTTCCTTGATTATAATTCTTTGTTTTTACAGCATAAGAATCATCATATTCAGAATTAATCCTTTGAAAGGATCTCAAGCCTAAGGAAGGTTGTTTTGTCAATTTTTGAAAACCAACACTTTGATTTCTTTGAAATTGTGGATTTACATATCCATTCCTTGGCGAGTTCCTTCTGAAGTAGCAATTCTTAGTGTTGTGATTTCTTTCATCACAAATGGTACAATACTTGTTAAAATAACAATCAGTTGTTGAATGGTTTTTCATCACAAATGTGACGGTACCTTTGTTGAAATTTAAACAACTGTTGATTAACTTTAGATGTGAAAGTTACATTTGATCCTTGTTTTGATTTAGGAGTTACAAAGTTAATCTGTTGTTTTTGATTTGAGAATTTGTTCTTTTGATATTTGGGTTTTGACTTTTGTTCATTAACACCATTCCTAGATTCTTTAGATACAAATATTTTGTTAACATTCGAAGTCTTTGGACCTGAACCTGTTTTCAGATCAGTGTTAGATTTGTTCTTTGAATTTGATTTGATTTCTAGAATTGTGTTCATATCAAAAGTACATGCAGACACAAATTTCACAGGTTTAAACTGATTAACTTGATTTGTTTTTTGATTTTGATTGTTTTGATTTTTGTTCTGAGAGGAATTAGATTTAGCATTTTTCCTTCTCCTTCTTTGATTTCTTGATCTTGATGATCTTTGTTTTCTTTGGGATTGAACATCTTTAGTAGAAGACTCTTTTGCATTTTGTTTATCTTTTTGTTCTTTCTACCATTTGATAAAGTCTGGATTGTTTAATCCATAAGAAAATGAATCTTCCGATGTTACTTCATCTAATTTTGCTTTCTCTTTATTCTTTGAGTTTTGTTTGTCATTCTTAACAATGATTTTTTCAACAACATGCTCTTTGGGAACAAACATTTTCTTATTCTTTGGTCGTGGTTCGTTAGATTTAACTTTCACTGGATGACTATTTTTAACCTTTTCAAAATATTGTTCCTCAAATATCTCGACATTTGTTTTCTCTTCATCACTTTCAAAATTCTTTTTCTTGTTTTGAAAGGCTTTTAGGCTTTGTTTTTAGATGAGTGATCATGTGTGTTAAAGTTTTCTGGTAGAGTGTTTGTGATAGATTCAGGCATTGGTCCATGTGTAAAACATAGACCTGTTTTGTTTTTGTCTTTCCTCTCACTTACCAGCTATTCTATAATAGTTTTAGAACTTTTAACTTTAGCTAGCTCCACCTGAGTTACAGCATGAGCTATTTTTTCCTCTTCTAAATTTTTAGTCATCTCCTCAAGTTGTTTTTTAACAAGTTCAAGTTCTTTTAGAGTTTTGTTCCATGAGGTTTGTAGAGATAGGATCTTATCATCAGAGATTTTGTGACCGTTTTTTAGTTTGTTGTGCATTACTTCTTCTTGTTTAAGTTTGTCACAGATCTTATATGAATATGTTCTGTAATGCTCAACTTGATCAAAACATGCTTTTGTGCACATTTTCTCTCTGACTTCAACAGGAATTTCAGGATAACTTGAAGAAGAAGTCTCAGAGTCAGATGATGGATGCTCAAGCTTTGGTTGTTCAGACTGAGCCATGAGAGCGATTTCTTTTGAATCCTCTTTTGGGTCAGATTTGTCACTCCAATCATAATCTTCATCATCATTTTCTAAATCACTATCTGTCTTTGGATCATTTTCTTCAGACCAGTCTTCATTTCGAGCTTCTACAACAAGAGCTAAACTAGATGTTAGATCAGCTGTGAATTGTTCAGCATAAGCACTCCAGTCATAGCCATCTTTGATGCTAACAACAAGAGCTTTCTTTGGCTTTTCAGATGATTTTGATTCATCTTTAAGTTCTGGCATGGGAAGACTTTGATAAGGCTTTTGAAAGGTCTTTTGAGACTGCTATTGGTATCTTTGACTGCTAGAACCTGCTTGACCATTTCCTCCTTGGTTTCTAGGAGCTTTAAATTAATGTAAGTGAAACTTTAGATCACTTCAAATAGGAAACTGCTAACTATTTAGAAGATACTAAGCCCATACAAGTAATGTAAGTGAAACAAGAACAAAATCACAAGAACACCAGATAAAGTTTTCAAGGAAGTTGTATATTAATTCTCTAGTTCTATTACAAGTGTGTTCAAGTATGTTTTAGTTACAAGAACTTGAGACTCTTATATACTACAACCTACAACCGTCAATATACAAAAGACAGTTGGGATTTGACTAATATAGACAACAAGATCAATCTACAGTCAAAAGGCAGATTGCCTTTTGACTAGTGACTATGACATGCCATAGCTCACTGACTTTATCTAATAAGACAAGTCTAAAAGAACAAATATGGGAAGTTACAGGCAAAGACCTTCTTCTACAGTTTGATAAAGTATGGAAGTTTCACCAACTAATGAAAAGCAGGTGAGTCTTCAGAGCAGCAGCGAAAGGTGCAACAACTTTATCAAAAAGTAACTCAGAGAAAGCATATTTTCTCTGTCTTCGGAAGAAATCAGTCAACTCTTCAAAATGGCTTCGGAAGACTTTGTCTTGTGAAGCTTCAGAAGACTTCATCTTTGGCTTCGGAAGAAAAGGGTCTTTGGCTTCGAAAGATTTCACACTTGTAATATTTTCTGATAAGTGTGAAACTTCCAAAGCAACTTCTCCTGAACTGTTGGCTTTGGAAGATCTTACACTTAGACATATTTGTGAGTGTAAGACTTTCGAAGCTAGTTCATCCTTGTTCCTTAGTGCATGCTGGAAGACTTGGTTGTTCTGGTATCCTTTGGTTGCATCAGCCATTAATCTTCAGATGTTCCTTACAAACTCCCCATAGGATGATGCTACCAAAACATAGAAGTTCTTCAGATTTTGATAGTCCATATCAGGATCTTCAGCATTCCTTTCTTCCTCATAAGATTTGGATCCTTCAGACTGACATAGAACCTTCTCATGTCAATCAGATCATGCAGAGGAAGTTCAAGCATGTCATTTGTGTAATAGACATGTTGTTCTCTCTGATCTCTTGTGACATACCATCTGTTTGGATCTTCAGTAAAAGTCCATGATAGAATTTGTCTTCCAATAGCAAGAGGCTCTACTATGATTGGAGTTTGTTAAGAGACCTCTTCATGCACTCCCTCAGGATGCTCTAACTCATCTTGAGGTTTGGAGATGGATTCCTTTCTTCTCTTCTTCTTTGAAGTGGATCTTCTTCTGGCCATCCTTTTTCTCCTCCCAGATTTCTTCAACTGAGAGGGCTGGTCTTGAGTACCAGTTGGTTCTGTTGTGTCCCTCTCAGTTGGGTTCTCCTCTTTCACAGGTTTAGAAAGAGAGAGAGGAGGACCCTGCTATGGGTCAGAAGATGAAGTTGGCTCAGATGCAGCTCCAGGTTCAGGTTGTGTTGTCTCAGTAGGTTCAACCTTTACCTCAACTTCAGGTAGAGCTGGACTTAGTAGAGAATGCAAGTCCACCAGCTCTCCCCTTTTTATCTTCTGCTTGATCACCCTAATATGCTCATCCATTATGGATAGAGACATAGGACCAAGCCTCCTTCCAGAGAACCTATACAGCTTCAAGAAGCTCATCATCATTTGTCTGTCAGCAGACTTCTTTTGGCTTTTGTGGATGATGGCCCTTGACTTTGTAGCTTCTTCCCTTAATCTTTTCCTTGCAGGTTGCCTTTCCTTTTTGGCTTGTTCTTCCAACTGCTTGTTGTATTCAAACATTATGTACTCATATGATAAGGGAAGAAGTGTAGCTGCCTGATAGAGACCTGTGGCACTCAGGTATTTGATAATCTTTAGTCTTTCTTCTTCATTAACAACCTGAGGTGGTTCAGTGGCCACAGTCTCTGGCTCAGGACTTTCTTGAACTGGAGAGAGGACAGGAGCATCTTTGTAGAGTCTTTTAAGTCTCCTTTCTTCTTTGATTTTAAGGAGCAATTCTGCATCATCTGCTTCTTTCCTCTCTTTTAACAATTCAATGTCAGCCAGTCATTCAGCTCCTCTAAGGGGAGAGAGATGAGTTCATCAACATTGTAATTTCTGATTCACAGCTAATTCAGCCTGGCTGCCCTGAACTCATCTTCCCGAGTGTTTAGCCTGGGGGCAACCCTGATTACAGCTTCCATGAATCCTGGGGAACCACTTGAACTCTCTCCCCTCAGATTCCTCTTCCTCTCTCTCTTCTCCTCCTTAATCTCCTCAAGAGTCATTTTCCTTTTGCCTTTGTTAACCACAGGCCTTGGTGACTCAGGCTGGAGAGAGCTTTGGCCTTCATTGCTTGGTTCAGCTATCAAGCTCTGGCCAGAGAGAGGTTGTGAAGCACCATCACCAGCTGGTGTTTCAGTAAGGGTAATGGGTGCAGAGGGAGATCCCGTCTCAAGTTTCACAGGTTCAACCTCTGGGCCTTCAGTCAAGGCTTTCCCTTTGAAACTAATCTCCAGGTCCACCTCAACATCCAGTTGACCAAAGATCTCACCTGCTAGCCTTTGTCTATATTGTTTTGATCTCAATTTGGATTCCTCTAGCACCCTGTCTTGGATCCTTTCTGCCAATCTTACAGCTTGTCTGTTATTGCTTGGGTTGACAAGTGGTAGATCCACCAAATTTATACTCTCATAGAAGCTTAGTCTTGAAATGTTTAAAACTTCTAGTTGACCCTGAGCTCTAGAGATCACAAGAGCTCTCCTGTTACTGTCATACCCCCAACCCTTGATTAGGTTCTTAGAAGGGACAGACATTGCTCTTGGTATTCCCTCCTCAAACAGTTGTTGGATGAGCAAGTCTAGATCACTGTCATGAGGAGGTTGCTGAGTATGGACAAGTTCAAGAGAGAGTGGTGAATCCTCAATGTCCATACTCTGGGAGGAACTCCCATGTTCTGTGGCTGTCAAGACTTTCTCCCCCTTTTTGGTAGCATCACCCTCTTGACTAGGTGAGCTTGGGAATTGGTGCAAGACATCCACAGGTTCTTGTGGACCTGGTTGAGTTGTCCTCCTTTGTCTCTCAGCTACCTGGCCCTTAAGATCGATGATCTCAAGTTACTGGTCATTGACCCTATTCAGTAAGATAGTCACTTGAGATTCCAGGTGAGCTATCTTTGAAACTAAGTACGTGTATGTTTTTGTTAGCTTGTGCACCTTTTGTTTCAGACTCCCCTCATATTCAGTTGAAGAATCACTTGGGGATGAGAGAATTGGACGTAAGTCTTCTTCCTCATCACCAGCATGGTGTTCTTGGCTGCTGGATTTCCCCTGCCTAATGATAGCTTCCATAGAAGTGTCAAGAGGCTGGGTTGCCATGGTTGAGGTCCTAATGATGTTTTCACTTGCAAAAGTGAGAACCTCTTCCATATGGATTTCCTGAACAAGTTCAGGAACATCCACCTCAGTGGAGGGTAGATGATGTGGGCTAGACCTGGGTGAGTCAAAAATACTCATCTCTCTTTGATCAGGGGTAGAGAAGAGAGACTCATGGTATTCACTAACATCCAAGTCCTCATCATTATAAAAGTCTAAGCTGGGTATTGGTTGGTTGAGATCTAGAGGTTGGGGATGGTAGTTGTCCCCTGAAGGTTGATCACTTAAGTTTAGAGACTCAGAGTCAAGGCTAGAGGCTGTTTGGGTAATGAGATCATCAGCCTGAGCATGAGGAACCTCAGAACTGATTATTGGAAAGATGGGAGTGGTCTACACCTCAGGAGAAGTGGGAGCTCGAGATTCCATTTCCTCCTGCAGGGGTTCGTTTGGATTTTCTTTTGTATGTGATGGTGATGGTAGGCTGTGTTTGAGGTGGTTGAGAAGTGGAGGGTGTGGGATCAACACTAGCTGGTGCTGCTAGGTTGTCACCCTAAGCAATGAGCTCAAACATTTATGGGACAAGGGCTGTTTCTACCCCTGAGAAGCCAACAGTTGGCTTCTTCAAGATTTTGAAAATGCCGGGCCTCATCTGTCCCAATTTAAGAATATTTCCTGTTCCCCTCAACTGTGGTCCTATTTCACAATTGAGAATGTGTTGAACATACCTGGGGAACATGCAATATTCTAAGGAGTCCAAGTTAGCAAGTAAATTTGTGTAAACAAACTAAGAGTACCTGAACTTGATCCCTTGTACCATCCCATGGACTATGAAGGAGAGGTCTTCTGGAACTTGATTCCATCCTCCATGTTTGTTAGATAAGCTGTGTATTATGACATGGAGGAGGTACTTCCACTGGGATGAGACCTTCCCCTTCCTGAAGGTTTTGACTGAGAAGTCACCTTCATAGCCCATCTGCTGGAAATAATGGTTGACAGCAGATTTTGGAAAGGACAGTTCACCTGCTTCATCATCCAGCTGCAAATGGTTGTTTATGATGGTAGGAGAGATGAAAACTATCCTCCCTTGCACCGTAGCAGACAGTGCCTTCTCCCCATCCATGGTGACCTCTTGACAGGTCCGCCAGAATTCAAGCAACTGATCCTCATAGAGAGGAGGATCGATTGTAAGGGAGGTGAAGTAGTGAGACAAATAAAGGTACCTACAAACATCTGAGAAGCTTGAATCCTTCTCAGAGTTTAACAGAGCAACTTGATTTTGTTGCCTGTGTAGATGCATGGTGAAATCAGGGTCGTTTCTGCGATCGATGTTGGCCATTTGGTGAAGCTTATCAGTGAAGAAAGAAAGAAGAAAGTGAGTTTGGGGTGAAATTAGGTTAAAGATTGTGAGAGTAGAGAGAAGAAATGGAACCGTTGAGAAGATATATGCAGTAGATTTGAGACAAAGTTAGAGCAAAAAAATAAACTTTGAAATCTGCAAGTGGGTCCCACTTCTGAAAAAGCGCCCAAAAAGTTAGTTTTCTAGGAAGTTGAAAATCTTCCGAAAGTATTTTTTTTTTTGCTTCGGAAGTTTTGAAGAAAAGCTTCTGAAGGCAACTTTGCTTCGGAAGATATTTCAAAGAGTTGTGAAAATTTGGCTTTGGAAGGAATATACTTAAAGAAATTTTTTCCGACATAAATTTTGCTTCGGAAGAATAAGTTTGAGAAAATTATTATCCATAGATAATGAATCTTCCGAGACGAAATTTCTTTCGGAAGATATGTGTTCTTTGAATGCATTTAAGTACTTATAAGCACATTTAAGGTTCGGAAGATATTCTAAGAATTTCTTCCAAAGGTAATCTCTTATGAGTAGTTAAATGATTTAAAGACACAAATTTCTTCCGAAGGTAATTTGAGTTCTTCCGAGACAAAATAATAAATTTTCACAAATCTAAGGAATATCTAAAAAACATTTTGATTTACTTCTAAAGAGAACTGGGCTTGTGATGGTGATAATATAGACAACTTAGGACACACAAATTTTAAAAATAAAGTTGATTAAGTGTTTAAAAAAAATATATTCAAAGTTAATCATCCCAATAGCTAAAATAAGATATTTAAACCTTTATTCATCGAAAGCTTTAATGAACAGATCAGCATATTGTTCATTTGTGTTAACCTTGATTAGTTTGCTTAATCCTTTCTTAAAATTTTCTCTAATCAAATTATACCTGATGTTGATGTGTTTGGTCCTAGAGTGTTGCATAAGATTCTCTGTAATAGAGATAGCACTATTGTTGTCTATGTGGATAGGAGTCTCTTTGAAATTGAATCCATAGTCCAGTATCTGATTCTGAATCCAAAGCACTTGAGCATAGCAGCTTGCAGCAACAATGCATTCAGCTTCAGCAGTTGATGCAGACACACAAGATTGCTTCTTGCATTGCCAAGAGACTATCCTTCCACTAAGGCATTGACATCCCCCAGATGTAGACTTTGCAGTTATGTTACAGCCACCATAGTCACTATCTGTATAAGCATATAGATTAAAGTCTGAATTCTTTGGATACCAAAAACCTAGTTTAGGAGCACCTTTAAGGTATCTGAGAATTCTTTTCAAAGTAACTAGGTGTGACATCTTGGGTTTAGCTTGATATCTTGCACATATGCATGTGGCAAACATAATATCAGGCCTGCAAGCAGTGAGGTACATAAGAGACCCAATCATAGCCCTGTAGAGATGTTCATCAACACACTCCCCTTCAATCAGTCATCTTGAATCTTGTAAGTATGTCTTGTACATACTTTGACTGACTAATGAAGATGCCATTTTCAACCTGCTTCACTTGAATTCCTAGAAAGAAGTTGAGCTCCCCCATGGCACTCATTTCAAATCTATCCTTCATCAGCTTCTCAAAGTCTTTGTAGAGCTTTAGATTAGTTGAACCAAAGATGATGTCATCTACATATATCTTAACTAGCATTATGTCATTCCCTGTTTCTTTGATGAAGAGAGTCCCATCAATAGTACCTCTTTTGTATCCATGTTGACAAAGATACTTTGATAGTGTCTCATACCACTTTCTTGGAGCCTGATGCAGTCCATATAGAGCTTTATCAAGCTTGCAGACATAGTCAGGATGATCCGGGTCTACAAAGCCAGGTGGTTGTTTCACATAAACTTCTTCATCTATCACCCCATAGAGAAAGGCACACTTTACATCAAGCTAGTAGACCTTGAAATCCTTGGATGCAGCATAAGCTAGGAATATTCTTACAGCTTCAAGTCTTGCTACAGGAGCAAAGACATCAATGTAGTCAATTCCTTCTTCTTGAGTGTACCCCTGGACAACCAGTCTAGCCTTGTTCTTGATGACAATCCCTCTATCATGAGTCTTGTTCCTGAATACCCATTTGGTTCCTATGACACTTTTCCCTTGAGGAAGAGGACATAAGTTCCACACCTTATGTCTTTTGATTTGAAGCAACTCTTCTTGCATTGCCTCAATCCAGCTTCCATCCTTCAAAGCCTCATCAACTTTCTTCGGCTCAATCTGGGATAAGAAACAAGAATGCAGAAAAACGTTGCTCTCATGTGTTTGTCCTCTTGTTCTCACCCCTATGTCAACATTTCCAATGATGTTTATGGTGGGGTGTGACTTGTGGATCCTAAGTTGAGGGATCACAGCAAGTTGATTTTAGAAATCTAAGTTAGAGAAATTTAGATCTGGCAAAGAAGTGCTACCCACCACATCAACACACTTATCAAGAGAAGCTTGATCCAATGAGTGTATTACATCATTAATGTTGTTTTCTATGGAGTGGTTATCAGCATCAAGAAATTCCTGATCACTCTCACCGCCTCCATCTCCTTCTGCATTTGAAGTTCCTTCACCTGGATTTAGAGCCTCTGAGCTGGAATTTGAAGGCATCTCAAATGAATCAACAGTATTTGTCATGCTTCTGCTGATAGGAGCTTCACTTACAGGGTTAGTTACCATTGGAGCTGAAGTAGTATTCTTGTTTGGTCTTCTCAGCTCAAATCTTGGGTCAGGATCACCTGTTAGTATATTATCTGTAGATCCTGAAACATTATCACAAGACTTGTTAAAACAGTTGGTAACTAAATCAAGATCAAACAACCAATCCGGACCAAAACCTTTAACACTGGGAGTGTTTTCATTGAAGGTCACATTGGCTGACTCCTCAATTACTCTAGTTCTGAGGTTGTATACTCTATAAGCCTTAGCTTGAGAGGAGTATCTAACAAAGTGTCCATCATCTGATTTCTCAGCAAACTTGGCTAATTGATCTTTGGTATTCAAGATGGTGCATGGACATCCAAATGACCTGAGGAAACCAATGAATGGTCTCCTTTTGTGCCGCAGCTCATAAGGAGTCTTACCATGAGTCTTAACTACTAAAACTCTGTTTTGCACATAGCAAGCTGTGTTGATAGCCTCTTCCCAGAAGGTGATAGGCAGCTTAGAGTCAGACAACATGGTTCTAGCAGCCTCAATAAGTGTCCTGTTTCTCCTCTCAGCAACACCATTTTGCTGAGGAGTCCTAGGAGCACTATATTGTCTTGAAATACGCTTTTCATCACAAAATGTATCAAGGATTTGGTTTTTAAATTCTGTTCCCTGATCACATCTTTTGGTTTTGACCTTGTGATCACATTGATTCTCAATTTTTAGAATGAAGTTCTTCAAGATCTCAGGAGTCTCATTCTTAGTTCTAAGGAAGAAGACCCAAGTGAATCTTGTGAAGTAATCTGTGATCACTAAACAATAAGAGGTCCTTCCTAGACTCATTATACTGGTGGGGCCAAACAGATCCATATGTAACAATTGTAGGGGAGTAGTGATGGAGTTGGTTTCCTTTGGCTTGTGAGACACTTTGTGATGCTTCCCTTTCAGGCATGCAACACAATGGTCATCACTTGTAAACTCTTTCTTTGGCATTCCAGTTACCAAATCATTTTTAATCAATTTATTCATGTTTTTGAAGTTTACATGGCACATTCTTTTATGCTAGAGGAAAGACTCATCACTATTTGCTTTAGATAGAAAGCAAGACACTTCTTTGAAGGGAGTTGTTTCTTGCAGATCCATCTTGTACATGTTTCCCTTCCTAGGGGCTCTGAGCAGGATGTACTCCTAAGGAATAACCACCCCAGGCTTGAGAACAATGCACTCATGCTCAGTGAAGAGCATGTGATGTTTTTGGTCACAAATTTAGGACATACTCAAAAGATTGTATCCAAGCTCCTTGATAAAGTTTACCTTCTCAATGCTGAGCTTACCATTTGAGACCATGCCCCTACCAGTGATGTAACCTCCTGCATCTCCTCCAAAAGCAACTGGCCCTCCATCAAACTTCTTAAAGTTTTGAACCAAGGAGCCATTGCCTGTCATATGTCTTGAGCAGCCGCTATCAATGATCCATACATTTCTGTTGGTTTTAAACTACCCCTTAGCCTCATCATGGTCAGCCATGAGTGCTTGATTTGGTGACGCATCTTCAGCCTGAAAGCTCCAGTCAAAGCCTCCTTCTTCAACAGCAACAGCAGCTTGCTGTATTGGCTTCTCATTCTGGTGCCCTCCCTTAGTCTAGTTTGGCCTGGATGATACTTGGCCACCATTTGACTTAGGTTCCTTGCATTCTGTGGCAAAGTGACCCATCTTTTTACAGTTGTAACACTTCACTTTGCTCTTGTCCAGTTCAAACTTGCCACTGGTAGCATTGCTGGGAAACCTTCTCCCTGTCCTCTTGTAGAACTTCTGGGCTCTGTGAGTGAGAAGAGCCATCTGCTGGACTATCTCCATATATTCCAGATCATTTGGATGGATATAATCTAGGTCTTCAAGAGTGAAAAGAAAGTTGCCTGAACTTTCATCAGTAGAGACACAGGCTTGAGAGGTGCTTGTCTCCTGGAATGGACTTCCTTGGATGTAGCACTCTCTGGGTGTCTCTAGGAAGGTGATGAAAGGACCCTTTTGTGAAGTTTCAGGGTAGCAGATAAGATGGTGTTGTGGTTCTCTGCTATCCCTTTCACCCACATGAAGGGCAGAACTCTGGTGAGTGTTGGAGTTACCAGATGGGTTTTGCATGTTCATCTCCATCTAGTATCCATTGAGTATTCCATATAACTCAATGAGAGTCAGTGTCTTGAGGTTTTCAGTCCTCTTAATGACCACACAATAGTGTGTCCATTGTCTGGGAAGAGAGGACATGAACTTCCTAACAATATCCCTATTCTCAATAGTTACTCCAACATCAGCTAGAGTATCCATAATCTTAACATACCTGAAATACTGTTGAGTCATGGTTTCACCTGTCTTGAAAGTGAAACTTTCAAACTGTTGCTTCAAGAGGTCCTTCTTGTTTTCCTTGGCTTCATTGGACCCCTCATACATCAGTTTCAGTGCATCCCACAGTTGTTTAGCGGTCTTGCACTTCTTGAAACCTCTGTAGATGGAATTTGGAAGAGCAGTCTGAAGGGCTATCATGGCTTTCTGATCGATGTCAATCTTCTTCCAGTCTTCTTCAGAGAAATCAGCCCTTTCTTTGAGTATCATACTGCCACCAGCAGCAGCTGAAGTGGTGGATGGTACATGAGGTCCGTTGACAACAAACTCCCACATCCTGGAATCTTGAGACTTGATGAAGCCTTCCATTCTTTGGCACCAAGTGTCAAAATCCTCAGGAGTGATCAGTGGGAACTTTGTCATAGTTCCAGTTTCCATATCAGCCTTAGAGATAGCTGCCATTTGAAGAGTTACGTGATGTGTGAAGCTAAGAGGATTAAAGATGGTGAGATCTTACAATCAAGAGCCTATAAAGCTCTGATACCAATTGCAGGATCGGTTAAGGGTGCTTAAGTTTATAATTAGCTTCACAGGAGGAGAGAACTTTAGATCACTTAACAATTCAAATAGGGAACTGGTAACTATTTAGAAGATACTAAGTCCACACAAGTAATGTAAGTGAAACAAGAACAAAATCACAAGAACATCCGATAAAGTTTTCAAGGAAGTTGTATATTGATTCTCTAGTTCTATTACAAGTGTGTTCAAGTATGTTTTAGTTACAAGAACTTGAGACTCTTATATACTACAACCAACAACCGTCAATATACAAAAGACAGTTGGGATTTGACTAATCTAGACAACAAGATCATTCTACAGTCAAAAGGCAGATTGCCTTTTGACTAGTGACTATGACATGCCATAGCTCACTGACTTTATCTAATAAGACAAGTCTATAGGAACAAATATAGGAAGTTATAGGCAAAGACCTTCTTTTACAGTTTGATAAAGTATGGAAGTTTCACCAAATAATGAAAAGCAGGTGAGCCTTTAGAGCAGCAGCGGAAGGTGCAACAACTTTATCAAAAAGTAACTCAGAGAAAGCATATTTTCTCTGTCTTTGGAAGAAATTAGTCAACTCTTTAAAATGGCTTCGGAAGACTTTGTCTTGTGAAGCTTCGGAAGACTTCATCTTTGGCTTCGGAAGAAAAGGGTCTTTGGCTTCGGAAGATTTCATACTTGTAATATTTTCTGATAAGTGTGAAACTTCCAAAGCAACTTCTCCTGAACTGTTGGCTTCGGAAGATCTTACACTTAGACTTATTTGTGAGTGTAAGACTTCTGATGCTAGTTCATCCTTGTTCCTTAGTGCATGCTGAAAGACTTGGTTGTTCTGGTATCCTTTGGTTGCATCAGCCTTTAATCTTCAGATGTTCCTTACAACATTCCCTTGATAAATGACCATATCTGTTGCAGTTGAAACACCTTGATTTTGATTTATCAAAATCAGCAGTTTTGTTTGCACTTAGCTTGTAATTCATGTTAACATATGAGTGTTTCTGAGTTCTGTAAGCAATCATTACCATTTGCCAATTCAAGTCCATCTATTCCATATCATTAGGATCCATCTCGAACAAATCCTGTAAAACAATATCTAATTGGGTTAGATGACTACCTTGATAAGCATGAAAACTTACCATAAAAGTAGTAAAAGCAGATTTTGACTCAACATCCTGTGAAAGGATATTAATAACATCTTTAACTTTGCTAGTTTTAACAGAGTTAGAAGATGAAGTCTCAGTTTGAGGTTTAGGAATTTGAGTTTTAGGAGGAGACTGAGTTTGAGGTTGAGTTGTATAAACAGGAGCACTTATGTAAGAAGACTCTGTAAAGAAACCAGCTCCAACAAACAAATCACTCTCGTCTTCTGGTGAGTTATCATCTTTTGCCAGAAAAGCATTCTCCACTGTGTTAGCTGGAGATGCAACATACTTGTACTGAGACATTAATGCAGCTCTATCATTGTTTCTGGAGCTCTCATCAATTTCAACAGATTCAATTTTGGCAATCAGAAGATCTAGATCTGTTGGAAACTTTTCTAAATGCTTCAACAGAGTGATTGTCTGTTTTCATGAAGATGGAAGAGCATTTAGAAGCTGTAATTTAGATCTTTGAGATCATTTTTGATACCTGCAGTTGACATCTCAGTAGTTAATTGCACAAATCTGTTAATCATCTAATTGATTGTTTCACCAGAAAGATGCTCAAATAACTCCATTGCCTCTTGAGTTTCTACTTTTTGAGATCTTGTATCTCTTTACCACCTTTGCATATGATCTTCAAAGCTTTGTACATCGTGTAAACAGTTTGATAACCATCAAGTCTAGTCAAGACTTCCAATGGTAACCCCTTGTAAATCAATGAATAAGCTTTGATGTCATTCTTAACCTTTCTTAAGTCATCACTTTGCAGACCATCCTCTGGATAAGGTTCTGGAGAGTCTTTTGTATAAACAAATTCCGACTCAGGACCATCAGATGTAATTGGGATATGTGGTCCTTTCTCTATTGACTTCTACAAGTCAGTGTCAATAGAGTTTAGATGATGCTTCAACCTAAGAGACCAGTTCTTGAAATCAGCTCTATTTTTGAGCTTGGGAACCCTGTTCTCAGAATCTTCAAACTTAACCATTTTATATTTGAATTAATGAAAATGACTTGTTTTTGTTGTTTTTAAAATTTAAAAAAAAAACTATGAAATGAAAATATTTTTTGGATTTTAGTTTTTGAAAAAATTTCTAAGTGTTTACTGATAAGTCTGAATATCCAAGCGCCTGAAACTTCTAAAACGCCTGAACTTTGAACTAGAAACGCCTAAGGGAATGCCTTAGTTGAATTCTGAAACGCCTGACTGATGAAGCGTCCAAACAGTTTCCAAACGTCCACACAGTGATGAAGCGCCTGAATAGTTATCAAACGCCCAAACAGTTGTCCAACGCCTGGGTTAAAAACGCCCAAACAGTCCTCATGCGCCTAGAATTTCTTTGTTTCAGTGGTCTCAATACGACCAAACAGTCACAAAACGTCTCAATAGTTGTAAAACGCCTGAACTGAAAACGCCTTAACAGTTCAAAAATGCCTATACTATGACAAAAAAGTTATAAAGACAAAATAGACAAAATGTTAATCTTCCAAGAGCTTCAACATCTTCCTACATGCATGCACTAGACGTACAAAGGTAGAAGTGCTTCGTAAGTTTTACACACTACATTAGAAAATACTCCAAGTATAACATCTCCCGAAGCCAAAGTCCAAATTTTCCGAAGCCAAAGATGAAGTCCTCCGAAGCTTCAGAGACAAATTCTTCTGAAGCCATTTTGTTGTGAAGACTGATATCTTTCGAAGACAGAGAAAGACATGCTTTCTCTGATCTACTTTACATAAAGCTGACACACTTTTTGCTGCAACTCTGAAGACTCACCAACTTGTATGAGTTGGTGAAAAGTCCATGCTTTTGTAAACTATAGATAAAGGTCTTTGTCTGTAACTTCCTACTTTTGTACCTGTAAACCTTTTTGTAATAGAAAAGGATGTGAGCTATGGCATGTCATAGTCACTAGTCAAAAGGCAATCTGCCTTTTGATTTTAGATTGATCTTGTTGTCTAGACTAGTCGATCCAACTGTCCTTCTAAGTATTGATGGTTGTAGGATGTAGTATAAAGAGTCTCAGGTTCTTGTAATTTAGATATGCTTTGTAACACTTGTAATAGAACTTGAGAGCAATATACAACACTCCTTGAAAACCATATTTCTGTGTTATTATTGCTTGTTCTGTCTCATTACTTACTTGTGTTCGTAGTATCCTCATAATGAAACCCGGTTCCCTATTTGAACTGTTAAGTGTTCCAAGTCTCTCCTCATTGTGAAACTGATTGTGTTAAGCACCCTTACCCGGACTTGCAATTGGTATCAGAGCATTTCAGGCTCTTGATTGTAAGATCTCACCATTTTTAATCCTCTCAGTTTCAGAGTTCACTTAACATCTCAAATGGCATCTATCACAAAGGCTAATATGGAAACCGGTACAATGACAAAGTCTCCACTGATCACTCCTAAAGACTTTGATACTTGGTGTCAAAGAATGGAAGGCTTTATCAAGTCACAAGACTCCAGGATATGGGGGTCTATTATCTATGGACCTCATGTACCATCCACCTCTTCAGCTGCTGGTGGTGGTGGCATGATACCAAAGGAAGTGGCTGATTATTCTGATGAAGACTGGAAGAAGATTGACATAGATCTAAAAGCCATGACCGCCCTCCAAACTGCTCTTCCAAACTCTATCTATAAAGGCTTCAATAAGTGCAAGACTACCAAGCAACTCTGGGATGCACTGAAGCTGATGTATGATGATGCAAAAGAAAACAAGAAAGACCTCTTGAAGCAGCAATTTGAGAACTTCACCTTCAAGACAGGTGAAACCATGACTCAACAATACTTCAGGTATGTTGAGATTGTGGATACCGTGGCAGATGTTGGAGTAACTCTTGAGAACAGGGACATTGTGAGGAAGTTCATGTCCTCTCTTCCCAGACAATGGACACACTATTGTGTGGTCATTAAGAGGACTGAGAAACTCAAGACCCTTAATCTCACAGAGTTGTATGGTATCCTCAATGGATACCAGATGGAGATGAACATACAAAATCCATCTGGTAACTCCAACAACTAACAGAGTTCAGCCCTTCATGTGGTTGAAAGGGATTGTAGAGAACCACAGCACCATCTCATCTGCTACCCTGACAAATCACAAAAGGGTCCTCTCATCACCTTTCCGGAGACACCAAGGGAAGGCTACATCCCTGGAAGCCCATTCCAGGAGACAAGTTCTTTATAAGCTTTTGTGTCTTCTGATGAAAGTTTAGGCAACTTTCTCTTCACCCTTGAAGTTCTGGACTGTATCCATCAAGATGATCTGGAGTATATGGAAATAGTCCAGCAGATGGCTTTTCTCACTCACAGGGCCAACAAATTCTACAAGAGGACTGGAAGGAAGTTTCATAGCAATGCAGCCAGTGTAAAGTTTGGGCTTGATAAAAGCAAAGTGAAGTGTTACAACTATAACCAAATGGGATACTTTGCTAGAGAGTGTAAGGCACCAAGGTCAAATGGTAGGCAAGCACAAACCAAGCCAAACTACATGAAGGAGCTCACCAGAATGAGAAGCCAAGACAGCAAGCTGAAGTTTCTATTGAAGAAGGAGGCTTTGACTGGAGCTTTCTGGTGGAAGATGCATCTCCAAACCAAGCATTAATGGCAGATAATGATAAAGCCAAGGTATTGGAACATCTCTGTACACCTGAATGTATTGCTAAAGTTAATAGATACAGGTCCTATAACTTAGAGATGAGATATGATCTTGAGTCCTTAAATATCTTAAAAGCTGATTTTAAAAGAGCTGAAAATGATTATAAACTTAGGATAGAAGATCTAGAGAAAACCATTTCAACTCTTAAGCATGAGCACACTAACTACAGGACTCAAATCAAAGATCTCATCTCAAAGTTAACTAAATGCCAGACTGAGCTTGTGATCAGCAAAGCCAGGGTAGAAAAATGTGTTCTTGAAGAAGAGACCTTCAAGAACATAATATCCTCATCCCTACATGCAAAAGTTTGTTATCAGAAAAAGCAGGGACTGTGATTTACTGAGATAGCTCCTCTACACACTCTATTGTCTGTAAGATCTCCAAGGTGTGGAACTTGTGAAGATGAGCTTCCCCTTATAGACCCCATTGTTGAAGAGGATGAAGAGGAGATAGTGAAGGATGACTCTGAGAAGAGTGAAGAAGATCATCCTAAGAAGGGTCACTATTCTCCTAAGGAAAGGAAAGAGTCGGGAATGACCAAGTCAAAGAGGAAGAACTTGATCAGAAGCGCTAAGAGAAGATCAAAGAAGGCTCAAGAGATCAAGGCCACTTTTGACTCCAAGCAAAAACAAGTGTTCATCTCTGTAGGGTTTGAAGTGGTAAAGGCTTAAGACTCAACTATGAACTCTAGTACCAGGAGTTCTAGTTTAGTTCCAAACCATTCCAGTAAGAATAAGAAGACTGACCAGCTGTGTACCACTGCTACATAGTATGAACCATCCAGCTCCAAGAGCAAGCCTCTCCCTAAGAAGCTTGTTGCATCATCTATGAAGATGAAGATGGAGAAGGAAAGTGATCAAACCCAATCTTGCTCTCAAAAGAAGACTCCCAGAAGAAAGCAAATGGACTGCATCATATGCGGTAGTACTTCTCATCTGGCTAAGGATTGCATCTACAATCCCAAAAGCACTATCCACATGATCAAAGAGAAAGCTTCTGGGAAGAAGAAGTAAAAGCAAGCTTTGAAAGGAAAATCGGTTTCCTTCGGAAGCTCCAAAGTGAAGAAGAAGACAAGTGAGAACTTGCCTTTGGAAAAAATTTTGGTCTCAAAAGAAAGGAATGCTTCCAAAGTACTAAAGCATGCTGCAGTGAAAACAAGATCTTTCGAAGGTCCAGTATCCAAAACTTCAAAAGTTATGGAAACTTCTGAGGTGTTGAAGGTCAAGTCCAATCTTTCAAAGATGGTGTGGAAGATGAAGAAAGACCTAGTGATTAAGAGTTCTTCATCAACAACAACTAATGATCCTCAAAGCTTGAATATAGGATCTGTTACTGTTACATTGTCTTCAGATCACTTTGAAAAGCCCAAGACCAATGAGGCTTGGGTTTCCAAGTGTAACTAACCACTTCTTTTTATGCAGGAATAGCTAAAGACCAAGGAAAATGTGTGGATCATTGATAGTGGCTGTTCCAGGCACATGACTGCAATGGTTCTTTGCTTCACAATTTTGAGAAAATTGATGGAGGACCAGTTACTTTTGGAGGAGATGCTGGTGGTTACATCACTAGAAGGGGTATGGTCACAAATGGTAAGCTCATCATTGAGAAGGTAAATTTTGTTAAGGAGCTTGGATACAATCTACTGAGTGTATCCTAATTTTGTGATCATAGACACAATATGCTCTTTACTGAGCATGAGTGTATTGTTCTCAAGCCTGGGGTCAAGCCTGGGGTGGTTATTCCTCAAGAGCATATCCTACTCAAAGCCCTTAGTAAAGGGAACATGTACAAGATGGACTTGCAGAAAACATCTCCCTTAGGAGAGGTTTCCTGCTTTCTATCTAAAGCAAATAGAGATGAGTCTTTCCAATGGAATAAAAGAATGTGCCATGTAAACTTTAAGAACATGTATAAATTAATTAAGAATGATTTGGTAACTGGAATGCTAAAGAAAGAGTTTACAAGTGATGATCATTGTGTTGCATGCCTGAAAGGGAAGCAACACAAAGTGTCTCACAAGCCAAAGGAAAAGAACTCTATCACTACTCCCCTACACTTATTACACATGGATCTCCTTGGCTCCACTAGTCTAATGTGTTTAGGAAGGACCTCGTATTGTTTAGTGATCACAGATGATTTCACAAGATTCACTTGGGTCTTTTTCCTTAGAACTAAGGATGAGACTCCTAAGAACTTGAAGAACTTCATTTTGAAAATTAAGAATCAATCTGATCAAAAGGTCAAGACCATAAGATATGATCAAGGAACAGACTTTAAGAACCAAATCCTTGATACATTTTGTGATGAAAAGGGTATTACAAGACAATATAGTGCTCCCAGGACTCCTTAGCAAAATGGTGTTGCTGAGAGGAGAAATAAGACACTTATTGAAGCTGCAAGAACCATGTTGTCTGACTCTAAACTGCCCATCACCTTCTGGGCAGAGGCAGTTAACACAACCTGCTATGTATAGAAAAGAGTTTTAGTGGTTAAGACTCATGGTATGACTCCTTATGAGTTGTGGCACAAAAGGAGACCATTTATTGGTTTTCTCAGGTCATTTGGATGTCCTTGCACCATCTTGAATACCAAAGATCAAGTAGCCAAATTTGATGAGAAGTCAGATGATGGACACTTTATTGGATATTATTCCCAAGCTAAGGCTTATAGAGTATACATTCTCAGAACTAGAGTAGTTGAGGAGTCAGCCAATGTGACCTTTAATGAGCACACTCCTAATGTGAAAGGTTCTGGTCCGGATTGGCTATTTGATCTTGACTTAGTTACCAACTGTTTTAACAAGTCTTGTGAGAATATTTCAAGATCTACAAATAACATATCAATAGGAGATCCTGACCCAAGATTTGAGCTAAGAAGACCAAGCAAGATTACTACTTCAGCTCCATTGGTGACTAACCCTGCAAATGAAGATCCTATCTGCACAAATATAAAAAATTTAGCTGATACATCTGAGATGCCTTCAAATTCCAGCTCAGAGGTTCAAAACTCAGGTGAAGGAGCTTCAAATGTAGGAGGAAATAGAGGTCGTGATAGTGATCAAGAATTTCTTGATGCTGATAACCACTCCATAGAAGACAATATAAATGATGTCACACACTCATTGGATCAAGTCTCACTTGATAAGTGTGCTGATGTGATGGTTGATACTCTATTGCCAGATCTGAATTTCTCTAATCTAGATCTTTCAAATCAAATTGATGTGATCCCTCAACTAAGGATCCACAAGTCACACCCCACCACAAACATCATTGGAAATGTTGATACAGGGGTAACAACAAGAGGACAAACCCATGACAAAAATGTTTGTCTATATTCTTGCTTCTTGTCCCAAGTAGAGCCAAAGAAAGTTAATAAGGCTTTGAAAGATGGAAGCTGGGTTGAAGCAATGCAAGAGGAGCTGCTTTAATTCAAAATACAAAAGGTTTGGAACCTATGTCCTCTTCCTCATGGGAAGACTATCATAGGAACCAAGTGGTTTTTAGGAACAAGAAGGATGATAGAGGACTTGTCATCAAGAACAAGGCAAGAATAGTTATTCAAGGGTACACACAAGAAGAGGTAATTGATTACACAGATGTTTTTGCTCCTGTGGTAAGACTTGAAGCTGTAAGAATATTCCTAGCTTTTGCTGCATCCAAGGATTTCAAGGTCTACCAACTTGATGTCAAGTGTGCTTTTCTATATGGGGTGATTGATGAAGAGGTGTATGTCAAACAACCACCTGGCTTTGCAGACCCAGATCATCCTGATTATGATAAAGCTCTTTATGGGCTACACCAAGCTCCAAGGAAGTGGTATGAAACACTATCTCAGTATCTCTATCAACATGGTTACAAGAGGGGTACTATAGATGGAACTCTCTTCATCAAAGGCATAGGGAATGACTTAATGCTGGTTCAAGTATATATGGATGACATTATCTTTGGGTCAACTAATCCAAAGCTCTGCAAAGACTTTGAGAGGCTGATGAAGAATAGATTTGAAATGAGTGCCATAGGGGAACTAAATTTCTTTCTGGGAATTCAGGTGAAGCAAGCTGACAATGGCATCTTCATAAGTCAGTCAAAGTATGTACAAGACATACTTACAAGATTCAACATGACTGAATGTAAGGTTGCTAAGACACCCATAGGCAGAACCACTCCCTAGGACCTGATCTTGAGGGGGAGTGTGTGGATGTACATCTTTATAGGGCTATGATTGTGTCTCTTATGTAACTAACAGCCAGCATGCCCGATATCATGTTTGCAACATGCATCTGTGCAAGATATCTAGCCAACCCCAAGATGTCATATTTGGTTGCTGTCAAGAGGATTCTTAGATATCTCAAAGGTGCTCCCAAGCTTGGCCTTTGGTATCCAAAGAGTTCTGACTTCAATCTGTATGCTTATACAGATAGTGACTATGGTGGTTGCAAAATGACTGCAAAGTCTACATCTGGGGGATGTCAATTCCTTGGTGGAAGGATTATCTCATGGCAATGCAAGAAATAATCCTATGTCTCTGCATCAACCGTTAAGGCTGAATACATTACTGCTACAAGTTGCTGTGCTCAAGTGCTTTGGATTCAGAATCAGATGCTGGACTATGGATTCAACTTCAAAGAGACTCCCATCTACATAGATAACAACAGTGCTATCTCCATTACAGAGAATCCTGTGCAAAACTCATGGACCAAACACATCAACATCAGGTATCATTTGAACAATATGTTGATCTGTTCACTAAAGCTTTTGATGAATAGAGATTCAAATATCTTGTATCAGCTATTGGGATGATTAACTTTGAGTAGATTTTCTTAAAAACTTAAATCAACTTTATTTCTAAAACCTGTGTGTCCTAAGTTGTCTATTTTATTAACTTCATAAGCCCAGTTTATTTTGGAAGAAAATTTTAAAATGATATTTCTTAGATTTTTGAAAAATTTTTAAACATAATTTCCTTCGGAAGATTTCAAGTTGACTTCGGAAGAAATTTATGTCTTCAAATCAACTAACTACTTATAAGAAATTTACCTTCGGAAGAAATTCTGAGAATATCTTCTGAAGCTTAAATATGCTTCTAAGTACCTACATGTATTTGAAGGACAAATATCTTCCGAAAGCAATTAAGTCTCGGAAGATTTATTCTCTTAGAATAAAACTCCCAAGTCTTAATATATTTCGAAACCAAATATGTGTCGGAAGAAAAGTTCTCTAAGTATTTTTCTTCCGAAACCAAATTTTCACAAATCTTAGTAATATCTTCCAAAGCCAAATTGCCTTCGAAAGCTTTTTATTAAAACTTCTGAAGCTAAATTACCTTCGGAAGATTTTTAACTTGCAAAATAACTACCTTTCTGGGCACCTTTTCAGAGGTGGGACCTACTTTCGGATTTCAAAGTTTATCCTTTTGCATTAACTTTGTCTTAAATCCATTTCATATATATTCTCAATGGTTCCCCCTCTTCTCACTCTCTTCTTCTTCAGCAAATTCTTTGACCTAAATTCACCCATAAACCGCCCTTTGTTCTTATCTTCCAGCTATATCGAAATGGCCAACCTTGACCACAGAAGCCAACCCAATTTTTCCATGCATCTTCACAGGCAGCATAATCAAGTTGCTCTGTTAGACTCCGAGAAAGATCTCGGTTTCTTAGAGGTGTACGATTACCTTTCTTTGTCAAACTACGCCACCTCCCTCACCATTGATCCTCCTCTCTATGAGGATCATTTGTTGGAGTTCTGGCGGACCTGCGAGGAGGTCACCATGGACGGGGAGGAGGCACTATCTGCCACAGTGCAGGGGAGGACAATCTTCATCACTCCGGCCACTATAAACACACATCTTTAGCTGGATGATGTAGATGGTGACTTGTCCTTCCTAAAAGCTGCAGTCAACCACTCCTTTGCTAAGATGGGCTATGAGGGTGACTTCTCAGTCAAAACCTTCAGGAAGGGGAAGGTCTCATCCCAATGGAAGTAACTCCTTCATGTTGTCATTCACAGCTTGTCAAACAACCATGGAGGATGGGATCAGGTTCCAGAAGACCTCTCCTTCATAGTCCATGGAATGGTTCAGGGGGTCAAGTTCAGGTATTCTCAATTTGTATATACCAATTTGCTTGCTAACTTGGACTCCCTAGAGTATTACATGTTCCCTAGAATTGTCCAGCACATTCTCAACTATGAACTGGGCACATAGTTAAGGGGAACAGGTAATATTCTTAAATTAGGACAAATGAAGCCCAGCATCTTCAAAATAATGAGGAAGCAAACTCTTGGCTTCTCTGGGGTAGAAACAACCCTTGCCACAAAAATGTTTGAGCTCATTGCTCAAGGTGGCAACCTAGCAGCACCAGCTAGTGTTAACCCACACCTTATATCTCTCAACCACAAATACAGCCCACAATAACCATCACCTACCAGAGAAAAACCAAACGAACCCCTGCACATGATATTCAGCTTTTGCAGGCCCCCATATCACCAACCTTGTAGGAGGAGGTGGACACTCGAGCTCCCGCTTCCTCTGAGGAGCAAACCACTTCGATCTCTCATATGATCAGTGCTGAGGTTCCTCATGCTCAGCCTGATGAGCTCAGACCCCAAACTGCCTTAAGCCTTCACTCAGAGTCTCAACACTCTAGTGAACGACCTTCCGGGGACAGTTACCATCCCCAGCTGCTGGATCTAAACCAATTAATTCCCAACCTTGACTTCTATGATGATAAAGAAATGGAATTCAGTGAGTACCATGAGTTTCTCTTCTCCACCCCTACTCATGGAGAGAAGAGTGCTCATGCCTCACCTATGTCTAGCCCATATCATCCAACCCAAACTGAGGTGGATCTTCCTGAACTTGTTCAGGAGATCCATATGGAAGAGGCTCTCACTTTTGATAGTGATTACATCATTCAGACCTCGACCATTGCAACCCAACCCTTGACACTTCTCTTGAAGTTGTCATGACGTAGGGGAAATCCAGCAACCAAGAACAATATGCTGGTGATGAGGAAGAAGACATTAGTCCTATTCTCTCATCCCCTAGTGATTCTTCTAATAAAGATGAGGGGAGTCTGAAACTAAAGGTGCACACATTGACTAAAACCTGTACCTATTTAGTCTTAAAGATAAGTCACCTGGAATCTTAGGTGACTATCTTACAAAAGAGGGTCAATGACCAGCAACTTGAGATCACCGATCTCAAGGGCCAGCTAGCTGAGAGACCATCAAGATGAACTTAACCAGGTCCACAAGAACTTGTGAATGTGACAGACTCAACCCCCAGCTCACTTATGCAAGAAGGTGATGCTACCAAAAAGGGGGAGACACTCCAAACAGTCATAGAACCTGGGAGTTCCTCTCAAAGTATGGACATAGAGGATTCACCACCCTCTCTTGCAATAGTCCATACTCAGCAACCTCCTCAAGTCTACATGGATGTAGACTCTCTCATTCAAAGTCTATTTGCTTAGGGTATACCCAGAGCCATGTCTACCCCATCTCCTCACTCTGAGAACCCAATCATATGATGGAGGTATGACACAGAAAGAAGAGCTCTTATTATCTCTAGAACTCAGGGTCAACAAGAAACTTTCAACTTTTCAAACCTGAGTTTCTAAAAGTGCATAAATCTGGTTGATCTTCCACTTGTCAACCCAAGCCAAAACAGATAAGCTGGAAGACTAGCAGACTGGATACAAGAAAGGGTGCTAGAAGAGTTCAAGATGAGATCAAGACTATATACACAGAGGATAGCAGGTGAGATCTTTGGTCAACTAGATATTGAGGTGGACCCCAAGATTAGCTTCAAAGGGAAAACCTTGACTGAAGGCCCAGAGGTTGAGCCTGTGAACCTTGAGACAGGATCTCCTTCTGCACCCAGTACCCTCAGTGAAGCACCAGCTAGTGATGGTGCTCCATAACCTCTCTCTAGCCAGAGCTTGACTGCTAAACCAAGCAATGAAGGCCAAAGCTCTCTCCACCCTAAGTCACCAAGGCCCGCGCGTGACAAAGGGAAGAGGAAAATGACCTCCAAGGAGTTAGAGGAGGAGAAGAGAGAGAGGAAGAGGAAGCTAAGGGGAGAGAGTTCAGGAGGGTCCTCAAGATTCATGCAAGCCGCTATTTGAGCTATCCCCAGGCCAAACACTCAAGATGATGAGTTAAGGGTAGCTAGGCTAAACTATCTGGGGACCAGGAACTATAATGTTGATGAACTCATATCTCTCCCCTTAGAAGAGTTGAATGAGCTGGCTAACACTGAGCTGTCAAAGGAGAGGAGGGAAGCGAGGATGCAGCATTGCCCCTCAAGATTAAGGAAGAAAGGAGACTGAAAAGGCTCTAAAAACATGCTCATGTCCTCTCTCAGTTCAAGAAACTCCTGAGACAGAGAATGTGGCACATGCACAACCTCAGGTAGATAGGGAAGCTAAAAGAATGAATATGATCAACTACCTGAGTGCCACAGGACTCTATCAGGCAGCTGCACTTCTTCCCTTATCCTTTGAGTACATAGAGTTTGAATATCTCAAGCAGCTGGAGGAACAAGCCACAAAAGAAAGAAAAGCTGCTAAGAGTAAGTTAAGGGAAGAAGCTGCAAGGTCAAGGGGCATCATCCAAAAAAGCCAAAAGAAGCCAAAAGTTAAGGGAAGAAGCTGCAAGGTCAAGGGCCATGATGAGCTTCCAGAAGCTGTACTGATTCTCCGGAAGGAGGCTTGGTCCTATGTCTCTATCCACCATGGATGAACATATAAGAGTGATCAAGCAGAAGATTAAAAGGGGAGAGCTTGTAGATTTGCATTCTCCACCAAGTCCAGCTCAACCTGAAGTTGAGATGAAGGTTGAACACCTGAGACAATGCAACCTGATCCTAGAGCTGCATCTTAGCCAACTTCATCTTCTAATCCACAGTAAGGTTCTCCTCTCTCTCCATCTGAATATGTGAGAGAAGAGATCCTAACTAAGAGGGACACAACAGAACAATCTAGTGCTAAAGACAAGTCCTCTCAGTTGAAAACTTCAAAGAGGAGGAAAAGGATGGCCAGGAAAAATGTTTCAAAGAAGTAGAAAACCAAGGCATCCACCTCTACACCTCAGGATGAGTCAGAGCATCCTGAGATAGTGCAAGAAGAGGCTGCTTAACCAACTCCAACTCAAGTAGAGCCTCATGTAACTAGAAGACCCATCTTGTCCTGGACTTTTGCTGCTAATCCAGACAGGTGGTATGTCATTAGAGATCAAGGAGGTCAAGATGTCTATTTCTGGCAAGACATGTTTGATCTTCCTCTACATGATCTCCATGACATGAGAAGATATTATATGAGTCTGAGGGATCCTGAGCAGATGATAAAGAAAGGTAAGGTCTTAATACTAATGAGGACTGTCAACATTTGAATAACTTCTTTGTTTTGGTAGCATCAACCTAGGGGGAGTTTGTAAGGTTATATTAGAAGGCTGATGTAACCAAAGAAGCCAAAACTACCAAGGAGTTTCCTGCATGCATGCACTGATGTACAAGGTAGAAGTTACTTTGAAAGTTTTACACTCATCACAAAAATTATTCTAAGTGTAAAACCTTCCGAAGCCAAAGGCCAAATCTTCCAAAGACAAAGATGAAGTCTTCCAAAGCTTCAAAGACAAATTCTTCTGAAGCCAATGAAGTGAAGACTAATTTCTTCCAAAGACAGAGAAGGCATGCTTTCTTTGATCTACTTTTCCATAAAGCTGACTTGGTTTCTGCTGCAACTCTGAAGACTCACCAACTTGCACAAGTTGGTGAAAAGCTCCGTGCTTTAGTAAACTGTAGATTATAGTCTTGAGTCTGTAACTTCCTACTTTGTACCTTTTATCCTTTTTATAATATATTAGGATGTGAGCTACGACATGTCATAGTCACTAGTCAAAAAGCAATCTGCCTTTTGACTTTACATTAATCTTGTTGTCTAGATTAGTGTTTCTAGCTGGCCTTCAAAGTATGGCCGGTTGTAGGATTTAGTATAAAGTATCTCAGGTCCTTGTATTTCTTTTTATGCTTTGTAACACTTGTCAAAGAACTTGAGAGCAATTTACAACATTCTTGAAAACCATACTTATCTTGTTCTTGTTCTTAGTATTGTCTCATTGTTTACGTGTGTTCTTAGTATCATTTACATAAACCTAGTTCCCCATTTGATCTATTAAGTGCTCTAACACTCTCCTCATTGTGAGACTGATTATTGACCATCCCTTAACCGGTCCTGCACGGTCAACAGGGTGTCACATAGCAAGTCATCAATGATCATTTGAAGGAATCTTGGATACATTTGAAGCTTGTTCCTTACTTCAGTTAGATTATAGATCTTCCATTTAGCATTTGGGCTGCAAAATTGAATGGCCTTCTTTTCTTATGATGCTTGCAATAGTAGATGAACTTCTCAATGAAGTCGCATCCAATCTTGTATTCCTATTTGTCATGGTCATTTGATAAGTTTGCATTAGGAACCTAAACTGAGCACATATATAAGACATTTTGATCTGTTTTCTTTCAATGGTTCCCATATACCCAATCTGTCTGAATACATGAATCATATAATTCTCATCAAACTCTATTGTACCTTGGGCATCCTGATCACCCAATTATAGTACCCTCCTTATCATATCTTTAGTTATAGTAATTGGTTGGTCATAAACTAAGGATACTATTACTTGTTGATCTTGGTCTTATTCCAAGTGAGCATTGGTCCAGAATTGCACTATATGTTCTACAATAATCTTAGGTCTTGCAGTCATTGCATGAACCAGTCTTGTTTGCCTTATTGCTTGAATAATTTCTCTATAGTTCTCTAACTTAGGAGAGTCAGGATTTAAGAATGCATAGAGATTATCATCTCCTACAAAACACAAGGTTTGCCATATCTGAAAAACAAAGAGAAAATGTGTGTTAGTCTTTGAGACTGCTAGAATGTATGATTTTGATTTGGTGCAAATTTGATTTAGTGTTCTTGAATCATCTGGGTTGATATGAAATGATGAAATATGGTTGATTAGCATATTACAATGCCAAGACTATTTTGTTTGTTGATTTTGTTCATTTTGAAAAGTTTGACTTTGGTGAAACTCTACAAAGTCAATTTAAGTCAAATTTACATGTGCAAATCTCATTGAGTTTGAGTTGTTTTGATCAAAACTTGTTGTAATCATGTTTGTTTGATGACAAAGAGTTGATTTGTTTCAAAATAAATGATTTTTTCATTTTATAACAAAATTTTCAAAATTTTTAGTTGACTTCAAACTAATTCATTTAATGCACAATGAATGTTGTTATGTTTAATCCTAAATCAATTGTCATACAATGTTTGTTGATGCATTTTGAAAATGTTTGATAAGTTATATCATATTTTACACATTTTCAATATTTTCAAAGAACAAACAATTAATTTTTTATGCATTTTGACATGAATAGGTTGATTGTACATATACCCGATGAACACATAATCAAATTTCATTAAATAAACAAGTCTAATACATGTGACTATGATTGTTAAACATGTATTCAATTTTTATTTCACAAATAGCATTCAATAATTTCATTTTGGATCCGGTTCATTATTTAACCTAGGTTTTAACAATGCTTGGATTATAATGATTTTGCAGAATACTTTAATGATTGTTTGGTGATTCAGAACATTTTCTTATACCTATTTGATCGAATAACACTTGTGAAATCAAATAGATATCAGGTTTTGATGATCAAAGGTTGTTTGTACTATAGCAACATTTAAAAAGTTTGATTTTGCTCGCACACTAGTGATAAATGAAAATCTGACAAGTGTTGAACTATATATATATCACGAACAAAATGCATCCGCTGTGTACAGTTTCATCATACGCTGTACAAATAGTGTTGTGTTAAATTAATTAAAGCCAGACATTGTAAGTATCATGTACGCTGTGGCTACAGAGTGTCCATTTTACATTTTTTAAGTGTACGCTATGGACAGTTGATGTTGTTGAAACTTAGTTCACAATGGATGCTTGTTTGTACATACGCAACGGACACTTGGTTGATGTTTAAATTTCACAGCGGATGACAATTTGTCATGCGCTGTGCATACTTTCAGTGTATCCAGAACGGATGAATATTTATTCATGAGCTGTGCATACTTTGTGTTTGCATTGGTTCATAGTGGATGAATGATTATTCATGGGCTACAGATACTTTGATTGTTTGATGAATATTCATACTGGATGACTTATTGTCATGTGCTGTGAACACTTGTCTGTTTGTGTACAACATTTGTTTACCTGAATTCATACGCTGTATAAACTTGCACTGTTTCTATAACGGATGACTAACTTTGGTCATGCGTTATGGAATGATACTGTATTCATAGCGGATGTTTTACCTGTGAACATGCATTGTGAATACTTTGTGATTGTTTCATTGATGTATAGCGGATGTGTATTTATGTGTTCGCTATATACACTTGGTGTATTTTTGCTTATGCTTGTTTCTGTATCCACTGTGACTACAGTTGACAAAAAATAAATTTTGTGTTTGTTTTTAAAAATTTTTCTCATCAGCAATGTAACTTAATACATACGTTGTTAACACTTATTTTTCTGTTTTGCTTATATTTGCAACGCATATATGTTTGTCCATGCGCTACTCATACTTGGCTAAAATTATGAAATGTTATCTAGAAATTGTTTGTTTGTTAAAATTTTTACAATTTTAATATGATTAATCTATTGATGTTGATTATCACTCACAAGCAATAATGTGGATGTATATGTGTCAACCTGCTATTTTTTGAGTGCTTGCTTGGCTTGGCTAATTTTGCTTGTTAAAAATATGAAATAGCTTAAATTTAAAAAATCCTAAAAATTTTAATATTTCAAATTTTAACATGTATAATGGTTGACATATTCTGATGTCTTTGATATTTCCACGTTCATTTTTACTCCCCCTAAATGTTTGCATATGTATAAAAATTTTATAAAATGTCGAAAATTTGATTTTGCTTGATGGAAAGTATCACAGTCCAATTTGGTTGCTTGCATGACGAATGATAAACTTAGAAAGATGACACCTCATCTAACTTGAAAATGAATGATTTATATCCATGAACATGAATCCGTTTCACATGTCATGAGATCATACTAGTCTTAAGTTTTCATTGAGTTGATTTGGTGATTTTAAGAATAGACATAGACTAATACAATGTTGATTATAGATATTATTGTCCACTTAAACTCATGCATTGTATTAATGGTTTGTTTAAATAGTGAGAGGTTATCATGTTTTGGGTATATTTAGATGATTTGTATGTACCCCATACCTGATTATGTGTTAAGATCAACCCTCCTCAAGATATGCTAGAAAGTACTTTCAATACTTTGAACCTAGCTACTTAGGAGTATAAATGCTCAATTTTATCCTTATTAATTTGATTCACATTGGGATTCTTTTTCACTTCACTTAAGAAGGTGATCCTTTTTAGGATTCTCTTGATTCATTCACAAGGAATTTAGTCTATAAACGACTTTATTGATGATGCATCTAAGATGGATGGGTTCCTTATTGGGAATCTTTTTGGATCATGATGTAGGTCATCCAAATCTATGCTTAGCACAACCAAGGATGCCTTAGTGTACTCCAGGTTTATGAGAATCATAAAAAGGAGACACTTGTGTTTGATTGAGCAGTTTATAAACTATTTCACTTGGTTTACATGAGTTACTTTACAAGCAATCCATATTGGATAGACCAAAACTTACCATACACCAAGATGGGTGTTTTTCTTACCACACAATCATGAGAATTTTAGTTCTTCTATAACACCAGGCCTCTCATACCACCAATATTGTCCGCTTTGCCCATGAGGAGCTCACGGATTTGCTTTTGGTTGCCCGGGTGAAAACATCCCAAGGAGGTCACCCATCCCTAGATTGTTGCCACCTGAGCACGCTTAACTGTGGAGTTCTCCTCTCATTCGCAGCCAATACGCCCAAAACGCGTTGCTGATATTAGAGATCAGATATTTCTTATGAACCAGGAATCTCTCCTATCCACGACAGATGTAGGATTTGCCTAGAGTGTTACAAACACCCCCCCTTTTGGACTCATCATCCTTGATGAGGTTTGCCCCACCATCCAATCTATGGATGTGGGATTGGCCTAAGGTGTCCCTCTGAACACCCCCGGGGACTCAACATTCTTGATGAGGTTTGCCCCACCATCCCGAACGACACAGGAGTGTCTCTGATACCATTCTGTAACACCCGGCCTCTCATACCACCAATATTATCTGCTTTGCCCACGAGGAGCTCACGGATTTGCTTTTGGTTGCCCGGGTGAAAACTTCCCAGGGAGGTAACCCATCCCTAGATTGCTGCCACCTGAGCACGCTTAACTGTGGAGTTCTCCTCTCATCCGCAGCCAATACGCCCAAAACACATTGGTGATATTAGAGACCAGACATTTCTTATGAACCAGGAATCTTTTCTATTCATGACAGATATGGGATTTTCCTAGAGTGTTACAAATGGTATCGGAGTCTATCCACACATCAAACAAAGTATGTCAGTCTTAATTGGTGGAAAATGACTTAAGTGAAGAAATAATCTAGTGTGCTATCATTTCTCATGTTTATGCAATATGTGATTTAAAATTGTTTGATCTGATAAACATCATGAATGTTTTTGTTTGAATTCTAGATTTCGAAAAGAATGATTGTTTTGGTATGAAAATTGGACTTCAACTAAATCAAGGCTGAAAGATGTTAAAGTAATGAAAACTGTTAGGATCAGTGATCTAAGTTTGATCAATTAGAGTTGAATCACAGCGGAATTAGAGCAAGAATTAAGCAAATATAGCAAGAACACAATAAATATTCAATGGAACAGTACACGGTTATATAGATATAGGGTTTTCTGCAAGAGATAATAACATTCATGCACACATGCTTCGGTGTGGCGGCTGCTAGGTTTTCCTAAGCTGCACCGATTACAATTAGGTCAGCATTCCTTATATATAGGAATGTGACGTCTGCTGATGTCACTTGATAGTGACATCTAACAGAATTATTACAAACTACTGAAAGTAAGCAAACTACTGAGAATGTTCACAACAACTGAGAACATCTCAGATTATTCTAAGTACACGAAGAAACATAAAACTACTGAAACTATAAGTACAGAAAAGAAACTACAACTACTGAAAGGAAACCATCACAACTACTGAAGAGATCTTCTTCAGCTGTTGTGACAATCATCTGACACTTGGTCTTCAGTCTTTGTCTTCAGCTTTTGTCTTCAGACTTTGTCTTCAGCTCTTTCACTTCAGACTTTGTCTTCAGCTCTTTCACTTCAGACTTTGTCTTCAGCTCTTTCACTTCAGACTTTGTCTTCAGCTCTTTCACTTCAGACTTTGTCTTCAGACCTTGTTATCAGCTGATGTCTTCAGCTGTTGCAGACTACTTCAGTTGTTGTAATGTCCGTGGGACTTAAAGGTTTTTCTGATCAGGCTCATTGGTTCTTTTGGTCCAACAAACTCCCCCTGAACCAATGCAGCCAAAACCTTTAAGCTTATTGAGGTCCCACTTATTCTTGGCAGAAATACTCTCTTGATCAGCTTTAGAGATATCGGATAAGCACAGGCCAGGGAACAGGTTTCAGTAGATGTGAATGTCAAAGGATGGAAGGGAACTCTGTCTTGGGGAACTGGACACAGAGCCGTTATCCCAACCATGAAACCTACTTCCCATTGATGAGTCTATAAGACTCTCTGACGTAGGCCTCAAGGAGAACAACTTGTTCCTCCTTAGTGAGTTCTTCTGCTTCTCCTTCGAAGAAGAACTCTGGGCCATAGTACTCTGATAAGTACTTTATCGTCTTTCCATTTTTCAACTCAACAGTTGTTATCTCTCTGTAAGCAAACTCATCTGGGTGAGTCCCTTCTAATAACAACTGGAGTTCATTCTTCTTGATCTCTTCAAGCCTCTTGTATAACAACCCCTTCTTGACCATTTTGTTCTCCATTAGAGTTTGAGGGGTCATCTTTGACTTGTAGGCTCTCTTGAAGTCTTCAAGTATTTCCCAGGGTGAGACTACAATGGCCAACATAATAGCAGCATCTATGGTCTTTCTCACTTGGCCATTGTATCTACTTGGTATGGATTTCTTATGAATTCTAGAACTAACCCTGGGGTCTGGCCAAATCCTTACTCTCTCCTTTTGATATTGAAAGGTATACCTGAGAGCATACAGCCTTTGAGCATGTTTCTTCATGGCTTGTATAGATGATGACTGAGGAAACTCTTTGTCAATCATCTTCAAAAGTTGCTCATCGTGCTGTTTCTGTTGTTCTTCTTCTTCAATCTTAACTTTCACCATTTGCCTCTGAAAGTCTGGTGTTATCATTTGTTGACTTCTGGGCTCAGGTAATTTTAGAACAGCAGAGATTGGCAGACTATCTTCTTCATCATCTTCTTCTTCTTCTTCTTCCATCCTCAACACCCTTCTCCTCCTTCTGGGTGCATCACTGGATGTGGTTTGAGGTGGTTTTTGGGGTAAGGGAGTTGGTTTTGAGGGTTGAGTTGATTTGGAGAGTTGTGGGGTTGGTTGTTTTTGAGAGGGAGTTTGGGAAGGCTGATCTAGCATTTTTATGGTGAGTTTGGCTTTGGAAAGCTTGGCCATATCAGTTCTCTTCCCAGCACCTGCTTCGTCTAAGGCTTCTATAATCAACCCCTTGTTGAATTCTTCAGAAGCACAGATTCTGGTGGTTATTGCCAGAATACTGTCTCTGGTCCATGATTTAATCTCAATTAATGATCTTCCCAAGTATTTTGCAACAAACCGGATCATTATCTCCAACCTCTCCCTTTCCATTACACTATAACTGGCCCATCTTTCTTGTATCTCATTAATCTCTAGCCTTCTGATCTCAGTGTCTAATGTGGCTGTATCAAAGCCCTGTCTGAAGAGTTGATCTATTATTTTGTCCATTGATCTGCTGTGAGCTTCATCAGCTTCTTTAATCAGATCTTCCAATGATTTCTCTTCATCAGGCTTTTGAGTTCCAGCACTTTTCTTTCTCTTGTATGTGATCAGCTGTTTTTCCTGTTCTTTTTCTTGTTGTTTATCCTCTTCCACTCTCTTTCTCTTTCCTTCTTTCACTACCTTAGACTCCCCCTTTTTGGGTGCATTGGGTTCAGGGGTTTGAATGGCAGAAAGCTTCTTGTGCACAGCATCATCAACAAGTGTTTTTAGAGTCGAGGAGATCCTCTCATCAATGGCTTTATGTACAATCTCATTGATGATGGGAGTGATGAGAGGTAAGGAAGTTTGAAATGTAGCAACCATCTGCTCAGAGGGGTTCTGTCCCTGAGAGGTGGTGCCAACAACAGTGGCTGGTGGCTCAGTTGAGTGAAGTGGCGGAGTGTTTGGGAAACCTTCAGATGAAGGTGCCATCTGTGGGTTTATTGGGGCAGATGGACTTTGATCCTGAGACATTTTGGCAAGCAGTTCTTTGAGTCTACTCACCTCAGCCTCAAGGATTGTGTTATGGGCTAAGACATCATAGAAAAAGCCCAGGTCATCATCAGTTTTTGCTGAATCACTGACCTCCTGATTGAATCAGGATGTACATGCCCTGAGTGTAGATCAGTTGTAGCATGTGCCCCTTGTTCTTGGTTCTGGGGACTTCCTGCCTCAGGACTGAGTCCTTCATCGGCAGTTGCCTCTGGTGAGGTCTTAGAGATGTTGCCAACTTCATCCTGTTCATTTGCTGAATCAGTAGAAGTGGCAGCCTCACCAGATGTTCTAACCTCCTCCTCTACACGGGGAGATTGAACATTATAACCCCTGTGCTGTGGGCTATCAGCAGCATTTTGGTCCTCTTCCTCAGATGTTCTTCCCATTGTAATTGGTGTCTGGGGAGGAGGAGAGGAATGCAGCTGACTCAACACTTGTGCAACAATAAATGTTGGGCTTTGAGGGGCGGTTGCATTTGGAGATAGGGTTGAAGCAGATTGCACCCGGGGTGACTGGTGCTCTTCAATGGTAACCTTCTCAAGTGAGATAGGTTCCAGCATTGTGGTATCCCCAATTTTGGTTGCAGCAGGATCCTGTTGAGAGGATGCCTGAGCGGCTACGGTTGGTGGAGTCTTGGACACTACTGGGGGGTTAGAACCAGTAAGTGTTTCCTGTATTGGTGTTACAGGGGCATCCTCAGGGGACTCATCTACCTGAGTAGCCTTTTTGGGCTGTTTGGTTTTGGGTTTGGTGGGGACTTTGGATCTGGAAGTGGAGGCTGTGGGTTCCCGCTGCTTGGGTTTGAGCAGCCGGGCAGCCCCTTTCATTGTAGGGTCAGAGTTGTGCCTGGAGTATACTTCAGGCAATACAGCCGGAGCAGGGACTCCAAGGCCAACAAGGCCGTCTGATTTTAGCTGTGTTAAAATTATGGCCATGAGAAACCTGGGATATAATATCCATCTGTTTGCCACAGGTTTCAAAGCCAGATCCTTTAGTTCCATAAACACTATCTCAGAAAAATTTAAAGTTTGGCGTTCAAAGATAGAGTATAATACCTGTTGCCATCGGGAAGACATTTGATCCCATGAAGAGGTTTTTGGTGTAAGGCAGACATTCACCATGTGGAAGATAAGACGTTCAGCATCATGGAAGTGCTTCTTCATAATGGTGGTAGCACTTAAGTCTCCTTCATACCCGTTGTTGATGAAAGACATATCGGTTGTGCCTTTCGGGTATTCTGTGACACAGGTGGCATCATGTAGATCTAGGGTTTGTCGAATGATGTCCGTAGTGATGACCACCTGTTTCTGGTTGACCAACGACTGGAGAGTGATTTGGCTATCATTCTCACTAGTTTGCACGGAGACGTTGGCCCAGAACTGGCTTAGGGAATCGGGGTATATGGTAGGATTCAGAAGAAACGCGGTTCGGTACTGGGAATCTACCATAAGATCGATGGCGTTATCAAATTTGTTCCAGAAGGCCGATTTTGAGAGGTAGGCAACACAGTTGTGTCTGGGTTTGAGTTTCATGGTCGCCATTGGTGAGAGAGAGAGGACGGAAAACGGCTAATGAAACGTCTGAAAGTAGGTTAGGTATTTATAGGGTAAGACAAAGGCTGATATAAAACGACTGAAAGTGTTGTTGCTGTCATCAGTTGTTTGAAAACAACTGAAGACCTGGTTTTAACCTTCAGAAGTTGTAACAACTGAAGACTTGGTATTAGTCATCAGTAGTTGTGAAACTACTGAAGACACGGTTTTGGCTTCAGGTGTTGTAACAACTGAAGACTTGGTGTTAGTCATCAGTAGTTGTGAAACTACTGAAGACATGGTTTTGGCTTCAGTTGTAAGTGAAGCAGCTGTGGTAGAAACAACTGAAGAGAAAATTTTCTCATCAGCTGTTGTCGTCAATTCTTAGCTCATCAGCTGTTTCATTCTGACCTCAACACTTCATCAGACTTTGTCTGAGTTTCAGATGTTTCATAGGTCATCAGTACTTATCTGTTATTCTGACATCAGCAGTTGTAACTACATCAGTAGTTGTAACCACATTAGTTCTGTTCAACAGATGAGTACTTCAGTACTTTTAAGTAATTTAGTCTTCAGTAGTTGTGAAAACTACTGAGGATAAAAGAACTGCAGTACTTATTTGTGACAGTAGTATACGAATGCTCATCAGTACTTGTTCACTGAGATCATCAGTAGTTGTCACTTATTCTAGCTGCAGCATACCAAGCCTTAACACTAGGTTTTGGAAAGTTGAACTGTCCAAAGGCTTAGTAAATATATCTGCAAGCTCATCAGCACTAGGAACAAACTTTGGATCAATCAGACCTTTTTCAAAACAATCCCTAATAAAATGGTGTCTGATCTCAATATGTTTGGTCCTAGAGTGCTGGACTGGATTCTTGACGATACAAAGAGCTGAAGCACTATCCATTAGTAATGGAGTCTTAGTCTCTGTAATGCCATAATCCAGTAATTGATTCTGAAGCCAGAGTACCTGAGATGTACAACTTGCAGCAGCAATGTACTCGGCTTCAGCAGTGGATGTAGCAACAGATGTTTGTTTCTTACTCTGCCAAGAAACCAAACAGTTGCCTAGGAATTGACATCCACCAGAAGTTGATTTTCTAGTTAATTTACACCCTGCATAGTCACTATCAGAAAAAGCAACTAATTTGCAAGAGTGCCCAGTGGAATACCAAAGACCTAGAGATTGAGTACCTTGCAGATATCTAAAGATCCTCTTGACTGCAATCAAATGGGACTCTTTAGGAGCAGCCTGAAATCTAGCACAAACACAAGTTGCAAACATAATATCTGGTCTAGAAGCTGTTAAGTACATCAAGGACCCAATCATACATCTGTAAAGTGTTTCATCAACAGCTTTACCTTTCTGATCTGCATCCAGTTGTGTGGTGCTGCACATGGGAGTAGAACAGGGCTTACAGTGTTGTAAATCAAACTTTGCCAAAAGACTTTTTGTGTATTTTGACTGATGAATGAAAGTTCCATCAGCCTTTTGTTTGATTTGCAGACCTAGAAAGAACTGTAATTCTCCCATGGCACTCATTTCGAATTTTTGTTGCATCAACTTTGTAAATGCATCACACAACTGGGGGTAGAGGAACCAGTTCCCACACTTGCTGCTTTTTGAACTGAAGAAGCTCAAGCTGCATGGCATCAACCCATCCATTGTCTCTTAATGCAATATGATAGTTCTTTGGCTCTTGCTGACTGATGAAAAGAGCATAGAAGCAGAAGTTGGACAATTGACTTCTAGTTGAGACACCAGCATTGATATCACCAATGATTTGAGACGTTGGGTGATTCTTCAGCTCTTGATGCACTATGAGATCTGTGCAAGTGTTTGTAGCACGCTCAGCAGCAACAGATGTTGATCCAGATTCTTGAAACCAAGTGTTAGATGGCATATCAAATGAAGTAGAGGATTCAGAAATCTCATCAGCATTTGTTGTGGATGGTGCTACTGAAGCTACAGGAACATCAAGTTGAGTAGACTCAGGCAGTTGATCACTAAACTTGAATAGGTGAGTACTGGGATCATCATGAACATCAGTACCACCAGATGGATGACTAGCTGCAGAAGGTGATGAATTCACATGATCTGCAACAGCTGGAGGCTGATAAGGAACATATTGCAGTATGTCCAGATCAAACAACTCCACAGGGTTTTGTGGGATTTTGTCCTTAGGAGATTCATTGAACTTCACATGCAAGGTTTCTTCAACAATCTTTGTCTTACAGTTGAACACTCTGTAAGCCTTGCAAGTGGATGAGTACCCAACAAAATACCCTGCATCCACCTTAGAATCAAACTTTTGGAGTTGATCCTTTGTGTTGAGAATGTAACAAGGACACCCAAATGCTCTGAAGAATGAAATTAGAGGAGCCAAATGATGTAGAACTTCATAAGGAGTCTTCATCAACCTCTGATTCACTAAAGCTCTATTTTGCACATAGCATGCTGTGTTGACAGCTTCAGCCCAAAAGGTCAGTGGCAAACCAGAGTCAGCCAACATGGACCTTGCAGCTTCAATTAGGGTCCTGTTCTTTCTCTCCACTACTCCATTTTGTTCTGGAGTCCTTGGGATGCTATACTGCCTCTTGATTCCTTTTGAAAGGTAGAAATCATCAAGTGTATGGTTTCTAAATTCAGTTCCATTATCACTTCTTATACACTTGACTGATAGGGAATACTGCTTCTCAACATACAACACAAAGTTAATAATTGTCTGAGCAGCCTCATCCTTTGAATGCAAGAAGAAGGTCCATACAAATCTGGAGTAATCATCCACAATTACCAGACAGTATTTCTTCTTTGCCATGCTCATTACTCTCACAGGACCAAAGAGATCCATGTGCAGTAATTGCAAGCAGACAGTGGACTTTGGTTCTTCTATAGGAGGAAATGAGACTTTGTGTTGTTTTCCTTTTAAACAAGCAGTGCAGGTTTCATCACAGAGGAACTCCTTTATTGGTAGACCTCTTACTAAACTTTTGTGGATCAGCTGATTCATGTTTTTGAGATTAACATGACCCAGCCTTCTATGCCACAGTTTAGATTCCTGAGGAGAGGCCTTGGAGAACAGGCAAGGATGACCTTTTAAATCAATCTTCTTTGACAAATCCAAGGCATATACTCTTCCTATCCTGTTGGCCTTCAGGAGAGTATGTTCATCCAATACCTTGTCAATCAGCCTCAGAACTTTGGAAGACAGAATCCGGCAGTTCTGGCTTGTGAAAAGTGCAACATGCCCTTTATCACACATCTGACTAACACTCAGTAGATTATACTTGAGATTCTCCACATGGTTAACATCATCAAATCTGATTTCTCCATTTGACACAAATCCTTTCCCGATGATGTAACCCTTAGCATCATTTCCAAATGAGACAAATCCCTTCTTTCCTTGAGAGTAGTCATTAAGAAGAGAACTGCTCCCAGTCATATGCATAGATCCTCCACTGTCTACATACCAGATGCTTCTTTGGCATGCTGAAGAACCCTGTGAAGATGAAGCATCTGAGCAGGAACCCTCAGTAGACTCCAGGGCCATGAGAGCAAGATTCCCAAAAGGATGTTCACCACCATGTTGACCAGCACCAGCAGATAGTTGCTCATTGAAACCAGAAAGATCATCTGGTAAGCTGCTCCAGTCACCAACTCCTGGTGTGAAGAAGCTGTGATGAGGTTGAGATTGTGATGGAGATGGTTGAGGCTCAGGTAGGGCTTGAGGTTGTTGTGCTATAGGGACATGAACTGGATTTGGCTGTGGCATATAATAGCAGGGATAAGGATATGGCATTGAACCCTGAGGGACAAAGTATGCAGGAGATTGAGGTTGTGAGTGATGACCAGAACTAGCAGGATGTTGCCCTTTGTTTTGTGAACTATTGCTTGGAAAGGTCACAAAGGGTGCAGAGGAGTTAGATCCAGTTGATCTACACTCTCTTGCAAAGTGCCCAAGCCTGTGGCATTTGTGACACCTCAACTTACTCTTGTCAAAACCAACTTTGGTTTTGCCAGAGAGTCCTGGAAATTTCCTACCAGTTCTCTTGTAGAACTTTTGAGATCTGATATTGATCAGGGCCATTTGGCTCAAAATATCCATCTCTTCTAAATCATCATCAGCAATACCTTGCAAATCATCCATGATAAAACATAAATTATCACTATTACACCCAGAATGACTGTCAACACCAACAAATGCATGATCAGAACTGTTTGAAGAGAAATCTATATGCTCATCATAATGACTTTCTGATCCAGCATATTCTGACTCATGACCGACCAAGGCAGTGTTACCTGGTACAAAGTCATCAGAGAGCTTTCCTGATGATGCCAGTTTCCTTTTCTGCTCTATCTCTCTTTCAAATGTAAGCAGTTTCCCATGGAGTTGGGTGAGAGATAGGCTATCCAGATTTGCACTGGAGCGTAGGACAATGGTGTATGTGTCCCATCTCTCAGGCAGTGATCTGAGGAATCTGTTGTTCATCTGGCTGTTAGTATACTCTTGCTTGACCATTTTCAGTTCAGAGATCAAGCAGGAGAAACGCTCAAACTGTTGAGTCAGTGTCTCACCCTTCCTATGAGAGAATGTCTCATATTGTTGGGCGAGGATTTCTCTGTTGTTTGCTAAGACCTCATCAGTTCCTCCGAATTGTTCCTTCAAAGCATTCCAGAGGTCATGAGCAGTTTCATGATGCATAAGCCCAGAATAGATTTCATTCGGCAGTGCCATGGCCAGAATTCCATGGGCTTTAGCATCAATCTCAAACAGTTTACGATCTTCATCTGAGTATTGCTCCTTCTTCTTCGGAACCATTTGATTGGTCTCCGGATTGTTCACCATAGGCTTGTGTGGACCATGAACCACAGATGTCCAACAACCTGAACTGTTAACAGACAGGTGATGGAGCATTCTTCGTTGCCATATGTTATACTCACTCCTAACCAGCATCGGAGGCTTGGTTGAGGAGCCAGTATTGTGAGGATCATTAGATGGAGTAGTCATTCTCAGATTCAAACCAAATCAATCAAGTTTCAAAAGATTTTGCACAAAAACACAACAAACTCAATAAGAACCAAGAAGAAACTCAAATTAAATAACCAGAAGCAGCAGAAAATCAATCTTTATAACCAGTTCTTGCACATATGCTAATTCGATCAAACTATAGATATCAAAATAGCAGTTTCAATGATCAATTGTTAAACCGATCAATGATTAACCTGCTCTGATACCATTTGTTAGGATCAGTGATCTAAGTTTGATCAATTAGAGTTGAATCACAGCGGAATTAGAGCAAGAATTAAGCAAATATAGCAAGAACACAATAAATATTCAATGGAACAGTACACGGTTATATAGATATAGGGTTTTCTGCAAAGAGATAATAACATTCATGCACACATGCTTCGGTGTGGCGGCTGCTAGGTTTTCCTAAGCTGCACCGATTACAATTAGGTCAGCATTCCTTATATATAGGAATGTGACGTCTGCTGATGTCACTTGATAGTGACATCTAACAGAATTATTACAAACTACTGAAAGTAAGCAAACTACTGAGAATGTTCACAACAACTGAGAACATCTCAGATTATTCTAAGTACACGAAGAAACATAAAACTACTGAAACTATAAGTACAGAAAAGAAACTACAACTACTGAAAGGAAACCATCACAACTACTGAAGAGATCTTCTTCAGCTGTTGTGACAATCATCTGACACTTGGTCTTCAGTCTTTGTCTTCAGCTTTTGTCTTCAGACTTTGTCTTCAGCTCTTTCACTTCAGACTTTGTCTTCAGCTCTTTCACTTCAGACTTTGTCTTCAGCTCTTTCACTTCAGACTTTGTCTTCAGCTCTTTCACTTCAGACTTTGTCTTCAGACCTTGTTATCAGCTGATGTCTTCAGCTGTTGCAGACTACTTCAGTTGTTGTAATGTCCGTGGGACTTAAAGGTTTTTCTGATCAGGCTCATTGGTTCTTTTGGTCCAACAAAAACTTTACTTGTTTGGTTCATAATTGATCATGCCTAATGACTGAACCAAAAATTCGAATCTAATTGAATCAAATGGGTTGGTAAAAAGGTCAGCCAATTGATTATTAGTATGTACTTTGATCAATTTGATCAGACCCTTTTCTGGGCAACCTCTCAGAAAGTGATATCTGATGTCTATATGTTTTGTATTTGAATGTTGAACAAGATTATCATTTGAACATGGCAGAAGGATTATCTGTGTATGGGTGTTTTTAGAGAATTATAGTCATAATCAAGCATTTGGTTTTGAATCCAAAGCACTTGAGAACAGCAAGCAAAAGCAGCTATGTATTCTGCCTTAGCTGTTGACACAGATACATTTGTTTATTTCTTGTACTACCAAGAGATCAATCTTGATCCAAGAAACTGACATCCTCTTGTTGTTGATTTTCTGTTATTGTTACAGCCACCATAGTCACTGTCAGTGTAAGCTAATAGATAGAAGTCTTTATCTTTAGGGTATCGATGATGTTTTCTAATGAATGATATTTGTGAGCTTTAGTGGTTTCAATCTGGTCAACAGAGATTGTTGAATCAAGATTGTTAATGGTTAGGTCAGGTGTTGATGGTTTAGCAAGAGTATTGGATGTGATTGGTTCATCTAGCTGTGGATTGTCATGAAATGTTTGAGGGGAATCATGGAAGAAATCTAAGATTTCATCCTCATGATGTGTTTCTAGTAGTGAATGATAATCATCATCTTCTTCAGTTGTTTCTTGATGATGTGACTTGGTTTGCTTGCTTGGTTAAGGGTTGTTCTGGTTGGAAGAATCTGCACAAGAGGTGGTTAAAGGTGGTTGAAGGTTGTTCTGGTTGGAAGAATCCTTAGGGGGAGTATTGTTGGACCCTGAAAGGATCATACATGCCAATTCAAGAGGTGGTTGAAGGTTGTTCTGGTTGGAAGAATCTTCACAAGTCAAAGAAGTAATGCAGGTGAAGAAAAACAGAAGAAAAATCAAAGTATCAGCTGTCCGCATTAGTCAATGTGGATGAGCAAGAACAAATACGGTTGAGTATTTGTTCATCTGCATTTACTAATGTGGATAAGCAAAACCAAATGTGGCTTAGTATTTATTCTTCCGCATTAGTTAATGTGGATGACATACTTAATGCTAATGCTTAATAGAAGAAATACTGACGAAGGCCAACACATCTGTGTTAACTAATGCGGATGTACATCACAAATGCTGATCATTATTTTGTACTTAGACTAGTATTCTGATGTATAGTTGTCAGGGTAGTTTAGTCATTTTGTACAGGTATTGTATCTGCCTATAAATAGAATAGTATACATTATATTCTTGTAATGAAGCTTCCTAGTGCTATATGTTGTTTTGCTACAAACCCTAGCACACCTTGTATTTTGTTCATCAATATCAATATACAAAGCATTTATTAGTATTTTCAGCATTTATGATCTTTGATTCTGTATTTCCGCTACATAATCACTGCCGCAATCATCATATTCGATCCTAGTTGAGTCACATCAACTCAGATTCAGATTCAGACCCGGTCCGTTGGTATCAGAGCCTTGGCTCTTGAATTCGTCTCAAAATCAGTGTAGATCTTGAATGAAAATTGATTGAACTGGTGATTAAGTTGTGTATTAACAAGTTTCATACTTCTAATAAGCAATCATACTGAAAATACTTGAAACTTCATCAACAATAGTTGTTCTCTTGACCCAAAAACTCAAGAACATTGTTCTATTGCTGAACCTCAACAAAATTAGACAAAATCCACTCATAATTTCACAATATTGACCAAAAATCAACCTAAAATCAACTTGACATTGGACTGCTCATCGAATCAACCTAAAATCACTGCATTCTATCTTACTGCTGCTACTGTTCACCGCATCAAGACAGGAAGAAAACTTGACATTGGACTGTTTGAACATTCTGGACATAAAAATCAACTTAATCCATACTCAAACCATCTAAAATCAAGTTTATTATAATGGATTCTTCTAAATTTTCTGAACTTGGTCATGCATCTAAACCTCCAATGCTTAAACACAAATCTGAATTTAAGCAGTGGAAAATAAGGTTTAGAAATTAGATTATTACAGGAGTGGATCCCGACTACTGGATATCCATATGCAAAGGACCCTACATTCCTGTTTCACTCAATGCTGAGCAAGCTACTCAGTACAAAATTGTTAGAATCCTCATCGAGGATCCTAATCTAAATCTTAATGATGATGAAGAATACAAGCAAATCAAGATAGATCTCAAATCATACTCAATTCTAACTCAGGCTTTGAAAATGGATGTCCATAAAAGACTAGAGAAATATGGAACAACCAAAGGTGTCTGGGATGCACTGCAAATTATGTGTGAAGGAAGCAGTGAGGTGACAAAAATAATCAAACATAAACCGGTGAACCAATATGAAACCTTTCATCATACAAAGGGTGAATCGATCTCCAAGAAGCTACATTGTTTTGTGCAGTTGGTGAATGATCTGGAAATCATGGGGGTTACATATAAAGAAAAGGAAATAAACAAGAAGATGCTGCACAGTCTTTCAAAAAACTAGAAGCAGAATGTTACAATGCTGAAGAACACTCTTGACTTGGATTGCACCAGCTTAGACATCATGATTGCTAAGATTAAAGCTTTGGAGTTAGATGAGTGAAGTCTAAATATCAGTGGACCTCAAGTTATTGAGGCATATAAGTTTCCATCAGAAACTCATTCTGTTGAAAATGCCTTTGTGACAGAAGAAGATGATTTTCTATCTTCCAAATATCAAGCTAGAACAACCGGATTCATTGTTGCTTAACAACAAAACAAGCCATCATCTTCAACTCCTTCTACTGTAATACCCATATGCATTCCTAGTGATCAAAAAGCTGAACAGCAGAGGGCAACTTACGCTGCCTTTGTTGCTACCTTTGAGGCATATCTAGGATGAAGGCTTACTTCAGCACATCTGATTCAAGTAGATCTGGAAGAAATGGATCCAGATGATGTTAAAGAAATGGACTTGCAATGGCAGATGGCCATGATGGCGATGAGGGCCAAGAAATTCTTCCAAAAAGGAAAGAAGCTGAGTCTGAATGAGAACACAAAACTTGGATATGACAAATCCAAGGTAAAGTGTTTTAATTATGGTGTGAATGGCCACTTCTCTAGGGAATGCAATGCTCCCAGAAGAAGCAACAACAATTTCCAAAGAACTCCATATGGTCAACCATCATCTCAATCTAATTCAAGCTTTCAATCAAACAATCAACATCAGTATCAGCGTCAAAATCAGCCCTAACTAACTCATCAAAGTCTGCCCCAAGTAACTCATCAAGCTCATGGAAGCATTTAACCAACCCTAATGCACTTGTCATTAGACAAGATGGAGTTTATGACTAGAGCCTATATGCAGAGGAAGTCAAGCCTTAGTTTCAGAATCATGCTCTCATGGCTCACATTAATGATGGTCCAATTCCAATACCAACTGAGGTAAAATCCAATCTCTGCAGTGATAAATGCATTCATGAAGTACATGGATACAGAGAACATAATCACAAGTTAGCTCTTAAAATCAAAGAAGAAAAGGTCAAATCTGAAATGTTAAAACAAGAGATGAAAAGTTTTGAAACTAAAATCAAATCACTTCTTTCAGATATTGAAAAACTCCATGGTGAAAAGTACACTCTCGCAGCTGAGAATGAGAAGTTAACTGAATTGTTAACAAAAACCAAAGCTGAGCAATCAGCTACAGAAGTGAAATTTGAAAAGTTTCAATTCTCTTCTTTTATGCTGCAAGAGTTACTTGACTCACAGAAAGAGCCAAAGGATATGACTGGGATAGGATACAATTCTTGTCCACCTCCATACAAAGACAACTATACGGTTATGCCAGAGGCACTCACTCATTCTGATCCAACTGAACCTAAAGTTATCGAAACTCAAACAATCGTTTCATAAATAACTAATCCCCAAAACAAACCTAGTGTTTATATCGAAACCAATCAGGATAAAATCAAGTTGGGTCACCCAGTCAAAATCAAAGAGTGCTCATATAAACCTGTAGTTGTCAAGAAGCCAAACATCCCAGTCAAAGCCATTATACCATTTGTGAAATTCATTTTTGAAAATCTTAAAGTGGTAGAGAATGCTGAAGTACCGATGAAATCCTCTGCTGAAAACAGATCTGATAGTGAGATTAAATCTCCTAAAAATTCAAGCAAATTAGAAATGCTTTCACTAAAATCCAAAAGTAAAGCAATAGCATCTCTATCATCCAAAGGGAAATCACCAATGGTTCAAAAATCAAAAGTAAAAACTGAACAAAACTTATCCATAAAGTCAAAACAAGGGGTTGGTTCTGGAATTTTCAACAAAAAGGATGTAGACCAACTTGAAAAGGACTTAAGTAAGGGTAAAAAGAAGTGAAAGCAGACCTTAAAGTGCAAGCCAAGTAGAAGTGTGAAACAATCTACAGAAACTAAGAAGGCTGAATTTGCTTCGTCATTAATAACAAAATCTGAGGCTAATCTAAAATCTGTTAAATCACATGAAGCCTCCACATCAAAATTAAAAGACAAAAAAATGCATTGTGATATTTATGACATGTCTAATCATAACATAGATAAGTGTTATTTTAATCAATATTGCTCCATCTGTGACATGAACAATCATTCAACTAAAAATTGCTATTTCAACAAGAATTGTTCTATCTGTGATATGACAAATCACAATACATCTGATTGTTTTTTAATCAGAAAGGCTTGAGAGTTCCACAAAACAAGCCTATCTCACCAACATCAACTGACAAGGCCAAACATAGAAGTCAGTCATACTTTAAACAAACAAGAGTTTCAACTTCTGATGATGACTTCTATGATTCATGGCAGTCGAAGAGAGTCTAAAGGAATCTTAACCATAATGTCAAACAATCATTTAGTTCTCATCCAAGATATAAAATAAAAGTGATTTCTGAAATAAAAAACGTGCCCAATTTCTACATAGAAGTAAGGATGAAAGATTTAACTACTCTTCAGACGGCTCGGTTGAAATTTATCAAATAAAAATAAAAAGGACTCCATAAAAATTCTTCAAACATCAAAAAGAAAAATCTTTTGCTGAAAAGACTCAAACAAGAATTATTAAACCAAAGTTAGATGAATAAAGCATTAACCTCTAAATCACAACTTAGAGGAAAGCATCAAAAGGTTACAGTAATTGATCGATACGGGCAACCCAAGACCATCATGGCTTGGGTACCACACTCTAACTAGTTCTTTTTATGCTAGTAGGGTAGTCCATACAGGTCCAACAACTTATGGTATCTGGACAGTGGATGCTCCCGACAAATGACTGGAGTTAGTTCCCTCCTTCAAGACTTCAAGCATATACAAGGAACTAATATAGCATTCGATGGAAACTCACAAGGTGGCAGAATTACTGGAGAAGGGTCTGTAACAAATGGACTGCAGAGCTTTGACAAAGTGAACTACTGCGAGCAGTTGAATTTCAACCTCCTCAGTGTGTCTCAGATCTGTGACAATAAATATTCCACTCACTTCACAGACTCCCATTTCTACATTCTAAACCCAGGATTTCAAGTTCCTAAAGAATGGGTTGTCTTGAAGACTCCAAGAAAGAATAACACCTATGCCTTGAACCTTAATTCAGCACCACCTATAGAAGAAACATGTCTTTTGTCTAAAGCATCATTTGATGAGTCATAGCTTTGGCATAGATGTTTGGGACACACAAATTTCAAAAACATGAACAGATAGTAAAAGAAAATCATGTAATTGGTTTACCTTAAAAGGAATTTCATTTTGTTGATCATTGTTCTGCATGTCTCAAAGGGAAACAACATAAATCTTCCCATTAACCAAAGTATGTAACACAAACAATAATCCATGGAAGTTACTTCATATGGATCTCTTTGGACCAACTCATGTCATGAGTATTGGCAAGAAACAGTATTGTTTTGTGATCATCGATGACTTTTCATGATTCATATGGGTCTTCTTCCTACTTCATAAAAATGAAGCAACCTAAATAATAAAAGAATTTATCACTAAAATTGAAAATCAACTTGATAAAAAAGTAAAATCGATTAGAAGTGATAACAGGACAGAGTTTAAAAATGAAAATCTAAGTTCATTTTGCACAAACAAAGGCATTGTTCATCAATTCAGTATAGCTAGAACTCCTCAACAAAATAGAGTAGCTGAAAGGAGAAACAGAACACTAACTGACGCAACAAGAACAATGCTAGCCGATGCTAGGCTGCCAATTACCTTTTGGGCAGAAGCATGCTAGGTCATGATGATGTTCCTGGTAATGTGCATGAGATAGTAGAAGAACAACTAGCTGCTCATTATCAACAAACTATTAAAGAGCATGCTAAAGCAGTAGAAGAAGGCTAAGGCAAGTGTCACCACAGATTGATGTAGGTGGTGATCTTGACACTGTACCTTCAGTTCAAGATGCTGATATTCCATCACCTTTCAGAGTATCCCCTACTCATTCTCATCATGTATCACCAATTCAATCTTCTCCAGAGGATGCAGCTGTATTTGTTGAATCTGGTGAATCTACCAGCTCTTCAAGTAGCTCTGAATCATCTTCGGATGATGAGGATCATCATACTAGCTTTCAAATGCCTATGAGACAAGTAAACTCAGAGGGTGGTTGTTTAGAAAGCTTTGTAGAATTTGAAGTCAACCGACCTGATGCTAAGGATGAAATGATTTCTGAGCTCTTACTGAAGGTAGCTAGAATGGAGAAACTATTGGATAGAAAATCTAGCATCATAAGAGACAGACTTGATGAATTAGATGAGAAGGAGAAGGAGTTAAAAGAACTAAAAGCCCAGTATCAATCTGGAAAAAAAAAGAAAAAGATAAAGAGATTGAAAGACTAAAAGTAGCTCTTGAACATGCCAGAGAAGAAGTCAGTAGGCATTTGGATACTGTAAACATTAAACCCTTGCCATGGAAGAACAAGAGAATCTTCTTGATATCCAATCTGACATAATCTCTGATCTCAATAGACAGATAGAAGCTCTGACAAAGAGAGTTTCTAAACTTGAGAGTTTGCTTAAAGTTAAACAAGAGATGGCTAAAGAAAAAAAAGATAAAAGAGGTGAAGATGTCTCCAGTTGGAGCATTGGTGATAATGAGCACGATGAAGACAAGGATGATGAGCCTGAAACCCAACACAGTGAGCTTAGGGAGGAAGAAGAAAGTCTTGCTATGGTTGTTTATTCTGAACCAACATCTAAAGATAGACTTGATGAGGAGACTGAAATGAAAGATTTGATTCAAGACTTAGACATTTATTTTTCTGGTGATTTTATTATTGATTATGACATCAGGGAATTTATTAGTGAACTCATAGCTCTAGTTGAACCAATTATGGTTATTCATCCTAACCCTGTGCCACTGGAAGAAGAACTAGGCCTACAGCTTGTTCCTGCAGTCACTTTGGCTTATGAGCAACAGGAACTTGTCATGAAGTAGTGTGAAGAATTAAGAGAAAAAGAATATGCTAAAAAGCTATGTACCTAATTAATCATGGTTATGATGCTGATAATGTATTTGGAATGACCTATGAGGGAATGGTAAAGGAACTCAAAAAGATGCAAAAACTTCTAGACCCTACCTTTGTGACTGAATATGAGAAGAAAAGAACTGAGAAAGAAACAAAGATGAAAAAGCATGATTTGATAGTCAGATCCCCAAACTCATTCACTTCAAGACAGACTCAACAAACTCTAGTGCCTCAATTCCAATATCCGAATCCCTATAGCATGACATATAGGGAAATGAAGGATTATCTCTCTGTTCAAGGCTTCACTAGAAGAAAACTAGGAAATATGAAGACTAATTCCCTCCGGGCTACAATCCTTAAGTTAATCAAGGAAAAGAAAGAAAGATTGAAGAAAATAGAAGAGGAGGTTGTAGGGAGGAAGCCCAGAACTAGAATTTTAACTCAAGACATCCAATTCACTACCAAAGACCATGATGTCTTGACACCCATGTTGCACAAAAATCCTGAGTGGTTTATTGAACCCTCTCAAGTGGAGTTACATGAAGGGTTAACCACTTTAAAGATGATTAGGGGTGTGTCTGCTCCAGAAGGCAAAGTAGATGTTAAGATCATTGCCTGGAAGTATGATTGTGATTGGAATATGTTCATGGTGAAACAAATCTCATGGCTAGTTCATTTTTTCACTGAATACATGACATTAGTGAACTCCCTGCAAACACTTGATTTGAAAGAATTAGCTGAGCAAGAATTGATTAATCATAATGCAATGTACAAAGGATATGATTTTGAAGAAATTCTGAAGATGTTTAAAACTTCAAAGCTCTGAAGGCAACATGCATCAGAAAAGATAAATCATTCAACAATCCTCTAAAAAAGAAGAAGAAAAAGAAAGAGACTGAAGAGTTGGTATTTCCTGAGTTGAATGTAAAACCAACTGAGTCATTAAAAAGGAAGGTAGTTGCTGGAACCCACAAGTCCAAACCAATCTCAAATGTATTCTATGATGAGAAAACTTATGAGTTGGTAATAGAAAGAAAATGGGGAGGAAAAGAAGGACCCGAGATAAGGCTATTTAATGGATATGAGGTGAGATTGTTAGATGAATCCTATATCCACTACATGTTCACAAGACACTTCAGAGAAATAGATAACAAGCTGGCAGAAGCTGATATGTATTTCTTTTTGAAATGCATCAAGATACTCAAAATAGCCTTTGACAGAATCAATAGAAGGAAAGAACAAAAGAAAAGAAAGTTCAGGAACATTATGAAGCTAGAGGTCAACTCCAAAGGTGAGCTGGTTATGCATAGAGATGGAATGTCATCCATTTCTATGTATGAACCTCAGATGTTCAGTTGGATACCTCATGAAACTATACACCGGATGAGGGAAATGATGATACATGTAATGGATGCTGACCGGATGAAGAAGGCATAGGAGTTTACCACTATGATCAAAGCACTTCTGGATACAACCATTAATCAATTCTCCTCTGATCTCGATCCTACAACAGCTTCTACATATGCCCTCGAACCATACGTTGATCCATTCTTCCCAGCACAAGTGAAACAAGACCCACCAGAATCTTCACAACCTCTACCACCATCAAACCCTTGAAGTACATAGGCTGTATAATCCTTAAGGGGAGTATTGTTGGACCCTAAAAGGATCATACATGCCAATTCAAGAGGTGGTTGAAGGTTGTTTTGGTTGGAAGAATCTGCACAAGTCAAAGAAGTAACGCAGGTGAAGAAAAACAGAAGAAAAATCCAAGTATTGGTTGTCCGCATTTGTCAATGCGAATGAGCAAGAACAAATACGATTGAGTATTTGTTCTTCTGCATTTACTAATACGGATAAGCAAAACCAAATGCGGCAAAGTATTTGTTCTTCCGCATTAGTTAATGCGGATGACATACTTAATGCGAATGCTTAACAAAAGAAATGCGGACGAAGACCAACACATCCGCATTAACTAATGCAGATATACAACACAAATGCTAATCATTATTTTGTACTTATACTAGTATTCTGATGTATAGTTGTCAGTGTAGTTTAGTCATTTTGTACAGGCATTGTATGCCTATATATATAATAGTATACACTATATTCTTGTAATGAAGTTTCCTAGTGCTAAATGTTGTGTAAGGTTAAATTAGAAGGATGTTGCAACCAAAGAAGCCAAAACAACCAAGGAGCTTCTTGCATGCATGCACTGATGTACAAGGTAGAAGTTGCTTTGGAAGTTTTACACTCATCACAGAAATTATTCTATGTGTAAAATCTTTTGAGCCAAAGACCAAATCTTCCAAAGCCAAAGATGAAGTCTTCTGAAGCTTCAAACACAAAGTCTTCCAAATCCAAAGAAGTGAAGACTGATTTCTTCCAAAGACAGAGAGAACATGCTTTCTCTGATCTACTTTTTCATAAAGCTGACTTACTTTCCGCTGCAACTCTGAAGACTCACCAACTTATATAAGTTGGTGAAAAGGTCCATGCTTTTGTAAACTGTAGATTATGGTCTTGAGTCTGTAACTTCCTACTTTGTACCTTTTATCATTTTTATAATTGATTATGATGTGAGCTATGGCATGTCATAGTCACTAGTCAAAAAGCAATCTGCTTTTTGACTTTACATTGATCTTGTTGTCCAGATTAGTGTTTCTAGCTGGCCTTTAAAGTATGGTCGGCTGTAGGATGTAGTATAAAGTATCTCAGGTCCTTGTATTTCTTTTTATGCTTTGTAACACTTATAAAAGAACTTGAGAGCAATATACAACATTCTTGAAAACCATACTTATTTTGTTATTGTTCTTAGTTCTGTCTCATTGTTTACTTGTGTTCTTAGCATCATTTACATAAACCCGGTTCCCCATTTGATCTGTTAAGTGTTCTAACACTCTCCTCATTATGAGACTGATTGTATTGACCATCCCTTAACCGGTCCTGCAAATGGTATCAAAGCTTTTCCAGGCTCTTGATTGTAAGATCTCACCATCTTAAAACTTTTCAGTTTCACAAAACGCTTAACAACTCAAATGGCAGCTATCACAAAGGTTGATATGGAAACTGGTACTATGACAAAGTCTCCACTGATCACTCCTGATGACTTTGATACTTGGTGCCAAAGAATGGAAGGCTTCATCAAGTCTCAAGACTCTAGGATGTGGGGATCTATTGTCTATGGACCTCATGTACCATCCACCTCTTTAGCTGGTGTTGGTGGTGGTATGATACCAAAGGAAGTGGCTAACTATTTTGAAGAAGACTGGAAGAAGATAGACATAGATCAAAAGGCCATGACCGCCCTCCAAACTGCTCTTCCAAACTCTATCTACAGAGGCTTCAAGTAGTGCAAGACGCCAAGCAACTATTGGATGCACTAAAGCTTATGTATAAGGGGTCAAATGAAGCAAAAGAGAAAAAGAAGAACCTCTTGAAGTACCAGTTTGAGAACTTCACCTTTAAGGCAGGTGATACCATGACTCAACAATACTTTAGGTATGTTGAGATTGTGGATACTCTAATGGATGTTGGAGTAACTCTTGAGAACAAGGACATTATGAGGAAGTTCATGTCCTTGCTTCCCAGACAATGGACACACTATTGTGTGGTCATTAAAAGGACTGAGAACCTCAAGACCCTTACTCTCACTGAGTTGTATGGTATCCTCAGTGGCTACCAGATGGAGATGAACATGCAAAATCCATCTGGTAACTCCAACAATCAGTAGAGTTCAGCCCTTCAAGTGGTTGAAAGGGATTGCAGAGAACCACAGCATCATCTCATCTGCTATCCTGACAACTCACAAAAAGGTCCTTTCATTACCTTCCCGGAGACACGAAGAGAGAGCTACATCCAAGGAAGCCCATTCCAAGAGAAAAGTTCTTCACAAGCTTTTATGTCTACTGATGAAAGCACGGGCAACTTTCTCTTTACCCTTGAAGACCTGGACTGTATCCATCCAGATGATCTGGAGTACATGGAAATAGTCCAGCAGATGGCTCTTCTCACTCATAGAGCCAATAAGTTTTACAAGAGGACAAGGAGGAAGTTTCTAGCAATGCAACCAGTGGAAAGTTTGGGCTGGACAAAAGCAAAGTGAAGTGTTACAACTATAACCAAATGGGACACTTTGCTAGAGAGTGCAAGGCACCAAGAACAAGTGATGGCCAAGCACAAACCAGACCAAACTACACTAATGGAGCTCCCCAAATAAGAAGCCCAAGCAGCAAGCAGCAGTTGCTATTGAAGAAGGAGGCTTTGACTGGAGCTTTCAGGTTGAGGATGCATCTCCAAACCAAGCACTGATGGTAGATCGTGAAGAAGCCAAGGTATTGGAACATCTTTGTACACCTGAATGTATTGCTAAAGTTAACAAATATAGGTCCTATAACTTAGAGATGAGATCTGATATTAAGTCCTTAAACATTTTAAAAGCTGATTTCAAAAGAGCTAAAAATGATTACAAACTTAAAATAGAAGATTTAAAGAAAACCATTTCAACTCTTAAGCATGAACATACCAACTACAGGACTCAGATAAAAGATCTCATTTAACTTAATGCCAAGCTGAGATTGTGATCAGCAAATCCAGGGCAGAAAAGTATGTTCTTAAAGAAGAGACCTTCAAGAACATGATATCCTCATCCTTGCATGCAAAAGTTTATTATCAGAATAAGCAGGGACTGGGATCTACTGAGATTGCTCCTCCAAACACTCTATTGTCTGAAAGATCTCCAAGGTATGGAACTAGTGAAGATGAGCTTTCCCTCATAGACCCCATTGATGAAAAGGATGAAGAGGAGATAGTGAAGGATGTTTCTGAGAAGAGTGAAGAAGATCATCCTAAGAAGGGTCACTATTCTCTTAAGGAGAGAAAAGAATCTAGGATGACCAAGTCTAAGAGGAAGAACTTGATCAGGATAGCCAAGAGGAAATCAAAGAAGGCTTAAGAGATCAAGGCCACTTTCAACTCTTAGCGAAAACAAGTGTTTATCTCTGCAGGATTTGAAATGGTGAAGGCAGAAGACTCAACTATGAACTCTAGTACCAGGAGTTCTAGTTCATGTCCATCTTATTCCAGCAAAGAGAAAAAGGCTAACCAGTTGTGTACCACTGCTACACAGCTTAAACCATCCAGTTCCAAGAGCAAGCCTCACTCTAAGAAGCTTGTTGGATCATTTGTGAAGATGAAGATGGAGGTGGAAAGTGATCAAGTTTAGTCTTTCTATCAAAAGAAGACTCTCAAAAGGAAGCAAATGGATTGCATCATGTGTGGTAGTACTTCTCATCTTGCTAAGGATTGTATCTACAATCCTAAAAGTACTATTCATATGATCAAAGAGAAAACTTTTGAGAAGAAAAAAGAAAAACTAGCTTCCGAAGGAAAATCTTTTCCCTTTGGAAGCTCCAAGGTGAAAAGGAAGACAAGTGAAAACTTGCCTTCGGAAGAAAATTTGGTCTCGAAAGAAAGGAATGCTTTCGAAGTACTGTAGGCTGGTGCAATGAAAGCAAGATCTTCCGAAGGTTCAGTCTCTAAAACTTTCAAAGTTGTCAAAACTTTTGAAGTATTGAAGGTCATGTTTAATCTTCCAAAGATGGTATGGAAGATGAAGGAAGACCAAGTGACTGAAAGTTCTTTATCTACAACAGCTGATGATCCTTAAAGCTTGAACATATGATCAATTACTGTTACGTTGTCTTTAAATCACTTTGATAAGCCCAAGACCAATAAGGCTTAGGCTTCCAAATATATCTAAGCATTTCCTTTGTGCAAGAACAACTAAAGACCAATAGGAATGTATGGATCATTGATAGTGGCTGTTCCAGGCACATGACAGGCAATGGCTCCTAGCTTCAAAATTTTGAGAAAATTGATGGAGGGTCAGTTGCTTTTGGAGGAGATGCTGGAGGTTACATTACTTTAAGGGGTGAGAACAAGAGGACAAACCCATGACAACAATATTTGTCTATACTCTTGCTTCTTGTTCCAGATAGAGCCAAAGAAAGTTGATGAGGCTTTAAAGGATGGAAGTTAGATTGAAGCAATGCAAGAGGAGCTGCTTCAATTCAAAAGACAAAAGGTTTGGAACCTATGTCCTCTTCCTTAAGGGAAGACTACCGTAGGAACCAAGTGGGTTTTTAGAAACAAGAAGGATGATAGAGGACTTGTCATCAAGAATAAGGCCAGACTAGTTGTTCAAGGATACTGTGACATCCGGTAATTTTCCGTTACCAAACTCCGTTAGTTCCGTTAAGTCTTGCATACACGTGTTGGGAGCACACACTAGTTGTCGTTGAACGTGGTGACTTAATAATAATTAATAATGTTAAACAAATAATTACTATGTGATTATTAAGTTATGCTTGATTTAAATGTTAACTGTAATTTTATCGCGTAACGTGAAAACGTGTATATTTATTTCGTGTGTTTTGTGATAAATGGGAATTATGCATGATTGTTATTTGTGATTAATAATAATTGTGTTTAGTAGTTAAAAACTATTTAAAAAAACTATTCAAAAAGCCTAATCTTTATAAAATACAAAATGCAAGGGTTTAAAGGGTATTTATGCAAAATTAAATTAATAAAACAAAAACTCCAACCCTAATCCCACCCTACGGCCGTGATCGACCTCCTCTCTCCCTCTCCTCTTCGAATTCAGCCCAAGAACGAGCAATCACCTTTGAATTTGATCGATTACAAGGCATACAACAAGTTAGAATCATCAATTGCAAGCCATTACACGTTTAAAGGTTAGATTTTTATACGTTTTTGATGGTTTTTCATGGTGGCCGAACCCTAGTTCGAAAATCTACAATTGAATGTTAATTCTTGGTTGTTTGGTGATGTTATGATGTTAGTTAGGTTGTATTGATGCTAGTTAACGTTGATTATGCAAGAAAGTTTGGATTTTGGTTGTTTGTTCATATGATCATCTTGGCCGAGAGTTTGAGGTGATTTTGGATCAAATTGGATGTTGTATGTTGGTTGTTTGATGTTGTTATTATGTTAGTTGGATTGTATGTATGCTAGTTAACGTCGATTATGCAAGAAAGCTATGATTTTGATACGTTGTTCATAGGTTACTAATAATAGTAACTTTATTTTGCATGAATTGATGATTTGATGGTGTATGAATGTTATGGATGTGTTGGTGATGATGATTAGATGCTAGGTTGATGATATGAACAATTGAAAATCAAGAAGATGTGTTATAGATCATACATTGCTAAAAATAGTAACTTTTGGTGTTGAATGTTGATGAATCATGATGATTAGGTGTTGTTGATCATGTTTAGATGTTGTCATGGACTTGAATTGGTATATAATTGATGAATTTATGAATGTAGTGTGAGTTTGATGAATTTGGGATGAACTTTCCCAAAAGGGAAACTTTATTTGTGCAAATCCTTGAATTGGATGATTTGAGCATGTTTGGGATATTAGGATCATGCTAGTGTGTTCATGGATGGTTTCTAGGGTGAATAAATGTGTTGTTTATGTTGTATGAATGTTGATTTGGGTTGTTACCTGTTTTGGCCTGTTAGTGGAAAAATCATGGTATGAGTTATATAGGTAAGCTAGGACTTTTGTGGATTGATGATTGATTAAGAATGAACATTTTGGATGTTATGAGCATGATAATAGTTGAGTTTCACATGACTTGTATGATATCTAGTTGTATGATGATCTAGTTGGTACATGTGGTAAATGAAGTGCTATATGTAATCAAGTTGTATGTGAACATGTATGATATGCTGTTGTGTTAGTATTAACGAGTTATCACCTATAATGTCACCAACGGGTCAAACGGGTCAACTGGGTCAAATGTGTCTTGTCTTTCTAAAACCTTGAGTTCCTTGGTTTGTAGAGCACTTAGGGTTTCATGTTGATTTTGTGTACACGTGCTTATGTACTCTTGTATTCTAGGTGACCTTTGAAGGTTGTCTTTCCCTCTTTCTTTCAAGTTAAGCTCTAAGTTAATTCTTGCGCGTATCAGGTGAGTTCTTGCCCCACTCATTTTACATAATCTCTTTTGGGGGAGATAGCATACTGTTGATCACAAACGCTTTTATATATGAGTGTGTATAATATTGATATAGTGTTGTTTACCATGGAAAAGTCCTCACACTTTCGGATTGTTAATATTGACTAGCGGGGAAATTTTGGGTAGTACTACTGGGTCTGACGAGCCCCACCTGTGCGACTCGAGGTCAAACAGGTGCAATTTTGTATTAACACATATTCGTCACGACCTGGTAAGTCGTGACGGGAGGCAACAAACGTAACACAGTCAGCTTCGATCGCGAAATCACTATGATTAATATTTTTATGTTAATAGACTAGCTATCTATTGCAATACACTACTTATGCTCTGGAAACTGTTGATTGGTTTATATTTTAACGCAAACTCTTGAACTCACCAACCATGTGTTGACTTGTTTAGTATGCTATTCTCAGGTTAAGGTTGCCAGTTGCCTAGGAGCACGCACACCAGCATCGTTGAGTTGTCTACATTTGTTTGTTTACAAATTTGGGATTATTTTCATATTAAACATTTGTGTTTGGGGCGCGTATGTTTTGCGCATTCTCTTTACATACTACTTGTTTTGGGTTTCCTGTTTTTAAAAACGCTTCCGCAGTAGTTTAAACGTTAACTCTGGTTTTGTTTATTAATCATATAGAGTCATTCTTGGTAACTAATGACTGAGATCCTGGTATGTCACGCGCCTCGTGGTAAAACCCTGCTCGCGGATTTTGAGGGTGTGATAGATTGGTATCAGAGCCATTGGTTATAGGGAACTAGGTTGCATACACACACTAGACTATAACCGCACAGTTGTTAGTTACTTATCGCTTACTCTCCTTACTGTATACTCATTGGCATATGCAACACGTACTTCGCAGCATGGCATCGTCGTCCAGAAATTTAGGCAAGAGACCTGCACGATCTGAGTCACCTCCTACTTCTCCCGTACCGGATAGGGGATTTAACTGGTCACGACATCCTTATCCTCCCTGGCGAGATAGACTGGGATCAGCCTTTCATACCTCCTGAGCTCAATCCTCCGCGTAACTGGGATTTCTACCCCACTTACATAAACCATATGGCTTATAGAGAACGCAAACCACCAGTAGCACCTACACGACCTAGGACTAGGTCATCGACCGCCTCTACTTTGCCTACACTTCCTACCTTGAGCATCCCTCTGGAGCAGGCATTTGCAGCCCTAGTAGCCACACTGGACACAGAGCGACAGCGGATTAGAGGACTCACTGATGAGAACTCTGCATTACGATCTGAGATGCGTCAGCTACGTTTCCAGGTAGAGACGCTTCAGGAGCGACTTTCGATGGCCATTGGTGGACATCATACTCTGGCAGGCAATGTGGTAGCACTTAGTGGGCGCATGGACGCACAGGATCACCATAACATAGTGATCGATGATAGGTTTGCTGATTTAGAGGCACAGCTAGCAGCACTTCAGGTTGTTGAAGCCCCTGCACCTTTGGTGGAATGCTCAGGTACAAATGCGGGGTCAAGCCATGGCCAATGAACTACCTTGGGATGAATTCAAAGAAATCATGACTGAAGAATACTGCCCCCGAAATGAAGTGCAGAAACTGGAGATTGAGTTCTGGCAACTCAAAATGCAAGGCTCAGAAATTGAAGCCTACACGACTCGTACTCATGAGTTAGCCACTTTATGCCCAGGGATGGTGAATGAAATGCACAAGAGGGTGGAGCATTATATACGGGGATTGGTGCCCGAAATTCAAAGTATGGTAACTGCTTCTAACCCCACTACCATACAACAAGCTATCCGAACAGCCCACAGGCTGACTGATCAGGCAGTCGAGCAAGGACGGTTACCTAAACGGGGTGCGGTGGCAAGCGTGCCCGACCAGAAATGCAAGTGGGATGGTTCAAGCAACAAGGGATCATCATCCAGCAGCCAATCTCAACCTCAACAACAGCAGCCAAGTCAGCAACAACAACGGAAGTTCGATAACAATCGAAGCTTCAACCAGGCGACTCACTCAAATCAAGGACCCGGTGGGTATGGTGGAAGACTGCCGAAGTGCAACCGGTGTAACTACCACCATGTGGGTCGATGTGATAACTTCAAGTGTCAACGTTGTGGGAAGATTGGTCACGCAGCCAAAGACTGTCGGGGTGAACTGATGAAGAAGCCTCAACAATCACAAGACACTCCGAAAGGTTGTTTTGAGTGCGGAAAAGAAGGCCATTACAAACGCAACTGTCCCCAGCTTAAGAGGAATGGTAATGGCAACAACAACAATGGGAACAACAGCAACAATAACAATGGCAACAACAATAACAACAACAATGGTAATGGCAACAACAATGGTGGAAACAACAATGGAGCCAAAGGAAGAGCCTTCGTCATTGGCTCAGGTGAGGCTCTAAACGACCCTACAACAGTAACTGGTAAATTTTCGGTTAATGGTTGTTTTGCTACCGTATTATTCGATACCGGAGCCGATAGAAGTTTCGTGTCCACTAGGTTCTGTAGTCTTTTAAGTGATATGCCCTCAGCCTTAGACTCTAAATACATCGTGGAGTTAGCTAACGGCACACAGATTCATGTAACGCATATTCTTAGAGACTGCAAGATAGAGCTTGCTGGTCATACATTCACCATAGATCTCATGCCTGTTATGTTAGGAAGCTTTGATGTGGTAGTAGGCATGGATTGGCTTTCCGATAAACAAGCAGAAGTCATATGCCACGAGAAGATCATACGGATTCCCCTTGGTGAAGAAGTCCTTACGGTCAAAGGTGATAGGAGTGGTGCGGTGATAGGCATCATCTCGTTTATTAAAGCACAGAAGTTGTTACGAAAGGGTCGACTGGCCATATTAGCACTCGTCACAGATAAACAGATCGAGGAAAAGAAGATAGAGGATATCCCCGTAGTTTGTGAGTTTCCCGAGGTGTTTCCAGAAGACCTTCCTGGATTACGCCTCATCGTCAAGTTGAATTCCAGATTGAGTTGACTCCAGGAGCCGCTCCAATTACGAGAGCACCGTACCGGTTAGCTCCGAACGAACTGCAGGAATTATCTGCCCAACTACAAGAGTTGTTGGATAAAGGGTTCATCTGACCGAGTTCGTCGCCCTGGGGAGCGCCAGTTCTATTTGTGAAGAAGAAGGATGGTACATTTCGAATGTGCATTGACTATAGGGAACTGAACAAGGTTACTATCAAGAATAGATATCCCTTACCTCGTATCGATGATTTGTTTGATCAACTGCAAGGATCAAGCTATTACTCTAAGATTGATCTGAGGTCTGGGTATCATCAGCTGAGAGTTCGAGAAGAGGACATCTCGAAGACTGCTTTCCGTACACGATATGGTCACTATGAATTTTTGGTCATGCCATTTGGGTTGACGAATGCACCAGCAGTATTCATGGACCTCATGAATCGCGTGTGCAAACCCTATCTTGATCAGTTTGTTATTGTCTTTATTGATGACATACTGATATACTCAAGGACCGAGGAAGAACATGAGAAGCACTTATGTTTGATCTTGGAATTACTTAGAGAGGAACAACTGTATGCAAAGTTTTCTAAGTGTGATTTCTGGATACGTGAGGTACAATTCTTGGGTCATATTGTCAACGAGAAGGGAATACATGTTGATCCTGCTAAAATTGAAGCGATAAAGAATTGGTCTGTTCCTAAGACACCAAGTGAGATACGACAATTCCTTGGATTAGCGGGATATTATCGACGATTCATTGAAGGATTCTCTAAGATTGCAAAACCTCTCACAGCCTTGACTCACAAAGGAACGACGTACAAATGGGGTGAGAGTCAGGAATCTGCTTTTCAGTTGCTGAAACATAAATTGTGTAGCGCACCAATATTAGCGTTACCGGATGGTAGTGATGATTTCGTAGTCTACTGCGATGCGTCTATTCAAGGACTTGGATGTGTCCTGATGCAGCGGGATAAAGTGATAGCTTACGCCTCTAGACAATTGAAGATTCATGAGAAGAACTATACCACCCATGACTTGGAACTGGGTGCGGTAGTTTTTGCCTTAAAGATCTGGAGACATTACTTGTACGGTACCAAATGCACCATCTACACCGATCACAAGAGTCTTCAGCACATCTTTGAGCAAAAGGAGTTGAACATGAGGCAAAGACGCTGGGTGGAATTGTTAAACGACTATGATTGTGCTATTAAGTACCACCCGAGGAAAGCAAATGTAGTTGCTGATGCGTTGAGTAGAAAAGAGACTGCTAAACCTCGACGTGTGCAAGCTCTGCAACTAACGATTAGTACGCAATTACCTGAACAAATCCGAGAGGCTCAAACAGAAGCTTTGAAAGCAGAAAACATTGGGTCTGAATCGTTAAGGAGTATGGAAAAACAATTGGAAGTAAAAGCGGATGGAATTCGTTACTTCATGGATAGACTATGGGTACCTCTACACGGAAATCTGAGAGACTTGGTGATGAGTGAGGCTCACAAATCCAAGTATTCTATACATCCTGGATCTGACAAGATGTACCATGATTTGAAGGCGCACTATTGATGGCCTAACATGAAAGTAGATGTAGCTACTTATGTGAGTAAGTGTCTGACCTGCTCGAAGGTGAAAGTGGAGTATCAGAAACCATCTGGTTTACTACAACAACCCGAGATCCCTATGTGGAAGTGGGATCAAATATCAATGGATTTTATTACTAAGTTACCTCGCACTCCTACGGGTAGTGATACAATATGGGTTATCGTGGATCGATTAACAAAATCTGCTCATTTCCTAGCGATAAAGGAAACAGATAAGATGGAGAAGTTAACCCGATTTTATCTGAAGGAGATCGTTTCGAGGCATGGAGTACCAATCTCGATCATTTCCGATCGCGATTCTCGTTTCGCATCACACTTCTGGCAGTCGTTGCAGAAAGCTTTAGGTACGCGATTGGATATGAGTACTGCTTATCATCCACAGACTGATGGTCAAAGCGAGCATACTATACAGACTTTGGAGGACATGTTACGTGCTTGTGTGATTGACTTCGGGAATAACTAGGAAGTTCACCTACCATTGGTGGAATTTTCTTACAACAACAGTTATCACACTAGCATAAAGGCAGCACCTTTTGAAGCTTTATATGGGAGAAAGTGTAGATCACCAGTTTGCTGGGCTGAAATTGGTGATAGTCAATTAACGGGTCCCGAGTTAGTACACGAGACAACTGAGAAGATTGTTCAGATAAGAAACCGCATGGCCGCAGCGCGAGACAGACAGAAAAGCTATGCTGACAAACAACGAAAACCTTTGGAATTTCAGACAGGTGACAAAGTTTTATTAAAAGTCTCACCGTGGAAAGGCGTAGTTCGGTTTGGTAAGCGAGGAAAGCTAAATCCGAGATACGTTGGACCATTTGAGATAGTGGAAAGAATAGGTCCAGTGGCTTATCGACTAGCCTTACCTGATTCATTGAGTGGAATCCATGATGTATTCCATGTTTCAAATCTAAAGAAATGTTTAACAGATGAAACAATGGTCGTACCACTGGAAGAAGTTCAAGTAGATGAACAATTACGTTTCATTGAGGAACCTGTCGAAGTGATGGATCGTGAGGTGAAAACGCTTAAGCAAAGCAAGATACCCATTGTCAAAGTTCGTTGGAACTCGAGATGTGGACCAGAATTCACGTGGGAACGTGAAGACCAAATGAAGCTTAAGTACCCTCAGCTATTCGAAAGGACGATGCCAGCCGGCGAAGGTATTGATTAAATTTCGGGACGAAATTTCTTTCAACATGGGGATGATCTGACAACTCATCCAAAACTCACACGATTTCGATTTCCTTGTGCCAATGCAGTAGACCAGTGATGGAACACTCACCATGTAACGCAATTTTCGGGACGAAAATTCTTTCAACATGGGGATAATGTGACATCCGGTAATTTTCCGTTACCAAACTCCGTTAGTTCCGTTAAGTCTTGCATACACGTGTTGGGAGCACACACTAGTTGTCGTTGAACGTGGTGACTTAATAATAATTAATAATGTTAAACAAATAATTACTATGTGATTATTAAGTTATGCTTGATTTAAATGTTAACTGTAATTTTATCGCGTAACGTGAAAACGTGCATATTTATTTCGTGTGTTTTGTGATAATGGGAATTATGCATGATTGTTATTTGTGATTAATAATAATTGTGTTTAGTAGTTAAAAACTATTTAAAAAAACTATTCAAAAAGCCTAATCTTTATAAAATACAAAATTCAAGGGTTTAAAGGGTATTTATGCAAAATTAAATTAAAAAACAAAAACTCCAACCCTAATCCCACCTACGGCCGCGATCGACCTCCTCTCTCCCTCTCCTCTTCGAATTCAGCCCAAGAACAAGCAATCACTTTCGAATTTGATCGATTACAAGGCATACAACAAGTTAGTATCATCAATTGCAAGCCATTACACGTTTAAAGGTAAGATTTTTATATGTTTTTGATGGTTTTTCATGGTGGCCGAACCCTAGTTCGAAAATCTGCAATTGAATGTTAATTCTTGGTTGTTTGGTGATGTTATGATGTTAGTTTGGTTGTATTGATGCTAGTTAACGTTGATTATGCAAGAAATTTTGGATTTTGGTTGTTTGTTCATATGATCATCTTGGCCGAGAGTTTGAGGCGATTTTGGATCAAATTGGATGTTGAATGTTGGTTGTTTGATGTTGTTATTATGTTAGTTGGATTGTATATATGCTAGTTAAAGTCGATTATGCAAGAAAGTTATGATTTTGATACGTTGTTCATAGGTTACTAATAATAGTAACTTTATTTTGCATGAATTGATGATTTGATGATGTATGAATGTTATGGATGTGTTGGTGATGATGATTAGATGCTAGGTTGATGATATGAACAATTGAAAATCAAGAAGATGTGTTATAGATCATACATTGCTAAAAATAGTAACTTTTGGTGTTGAATGTTGATGAATCATGATGATTAGGTGTTGTTGATCATGTTTAGATGTTGTCATGGACTTGAATTGGTATATAATTGATGAATTTATGAATGTAGTGTGAGTTTGATGAATTTGGGATGAACTTTCCCAAAAGGGAAACTTTAATTGTGCAAATCCTTGAATTGGATGATTTGAGCATGTTTGGGATATTAGGATCATGCTAGTGTGTTCATGGATGGTTTCTAGGGTGACTAAATGTTGTTTATGTTGTATGAATGTTGATTTGGGTTGTTACCTGTTTTGGCCTGTTAGTGGAAAAATCATGGTATGAGTTATATAGGTAAGCTAGGACTTTTGTGGATTGATGATTGATTAAGAATGAACATTTTGGATGTTATGAGCATGATAATAGTTGAGTTTCGCATGACTTGTATGATATCTAGTTGTATGATGATCTAGTTGGTACATGTGGTAAATGAAGTGCTATATGTAATCAAGTTGTATGTGAACATGTATGATATGCTGTTGTGTTAGTATTAACGAGTTATCACCAATAATGTCACCAACGGGTCAAACGGGTCAACTGGGTCAAATGTGTCTTGTCTTTCTAAAACCTTGAGTTCCTTGGTTTGTAGAGCACTTAGGGTTTCATGTTGATTTTGTGTACACGTGCTTATGTACTCTTGTATTCTAGGTGACCTTTGAAGGTTGTCTTTCCCTCTTTCTTTCAAGTTAAGCTCTAAGTTAATTCTTGCGCGTATCAGGTGAGTTCTTGCCCCACTCATTTTACATAATCTCTTTTGGGGGAGATAGCATACTGTTGATCACAAACGCTTTTATATATGAGTGTGTATAATATTGATATAGTGTTGTTTACCATGGAAAAGTCCTCACACTTTCGGATTGTTAATATTGACTAGCGGGGAAATTTTGGGTAGTACTACTGGGTCTGACGAGCCCCACCTGTGCGACTCGAGGTCAAACGGGTGCAATTTTGTATTAACACATATTCGTCACGACCTGGTAAGTCGTGACGGGAGGCAACAAACGTAACACAGTCAGCTTCGATCGCGAAATCACTATGATTAATATTTTTATGTTAATAGACTAGCTATCTATTGCAATACACTACTTATGCTCTGGAAACTGTTGATTGGTTTATATTTTAACGCAAACTCTTGAACTCACCAACCATGTGTTGACTTGTTTAGTATGCTATTCTCAGGTTAAGGTTGCCAGTTGCCTAGGAGCACGCACACCAGCATCGTTGAGTTGTCTACATTTGTTGTTTACAAATTTGGGATTATTTTCATATTAAACATTTGTGTTTGGGGCGCGTATGTTTTGCGCATTCTCTTTACATACTACTGTTTTGGGTTTCCTGTTTTTAAAAACGCTTCCGCAGTAGTTTAAACGTTAACTCTGGTTTTGTTTATTAATCATATAGAGTCATTCTTGGTAACTAATGACTGAGATCCTGGTATGTCACGCGCCTCGTGGTAAAACCCCTGCTCGCGGATTTTGAGGGTGTGATAGATTGGTATCAGAGCCATTGGTTATAGGGAACTAGGTTGCATACACACACTAGACTAACCGCACAGTTGTTAGTTACTTATCGCTTACTCTCCTTACTGTATACTCATTGGCATATGCAACACGTACTTCGCAGCATGGCATCGTCGTCCAGAAATTTAGGCAAGAGACCTGCACGATCTGAGTCACCTCCTACTTCTCCCGTACCGGATAGGGGATTTAACTGGTCACGACATCCTTATCCTCCCTGGCGAGATAGACTGGGATCAGCCTTTCATACCTCCTGAGCTCAATCCTCCGCGTAACTGGGATTTCTACCCCACTTACATAAACCATATGGCTTATAGAGAACGCAAACCACCAGTAGCACCTACACGACCTAGGACTAGGTCATCGACCGCCTCTACTTTGCCTACACTTCCTACCTTGAGCATCCCTCTGGAGCAGGCATTTGCAGCCCTAGTAGCCACACTGGACACAGAGCGACAGCGGATTAGAGGACTCACTGATGAGAACTCTGCATTACGATCTGAGATGCGTCAGCTACGTTTCCAGGTAGAGACGCTTCAGGAGCGACTTTCGATGGCCATGGTGGACATCATACTCTGGCAGGCAATGTGGTAGCACTTAGTGGGCGCATGGACGCACAGGATCACCATAACATAGTGATCGATGATAGGTTTGCTGATTTAGAGGCACAGCTAGCAGCACTTCAGGTTGTTGAAGCCCCTGCACCTTTGGTGGAATGCTCAGGTACAAATGCGGGTCAAGCCATGGCCAATGAATACCTTGGGATGAATTCAAAGAAATCATGACTGAAGAATACTGCCCCCGAAATGAAGTGCAGAAACTGGAGATTGAGTTCTGGCAACTCAAAATGCAAGGCTCAGAAATTGAAGCCTACACGACTCGTACTCATGAGTTAGCCACTTTATGCCCAGGGATGGTGAATGAAATGCACAAGAGGGTGGAGCATTATATACGGGGATTGGTGCCCGAAATTCAAAGTATGGTAACTGCTTCTAACCCCACTACCATACAACAAGCTATCCGAACAGCCACAGGCTGACTGATCAGGCAGTCGAGCAAGGACGGTTACCTAAACGGGGTGCGGTGGCAAGCGTGCCCGACCAGAAATGCAAGTGGGATGGTTCAAGCAACAAGGGATCATCATCCAGCAGCCAATCTCAACCTCAACAACAGCAGCCAAGTCAGCAACAACAACGGAAGTTCGATAACAATCGAAGCTTCAACCAGGCGACTCACTCAAATCAAGGACCCGGTGGGTATGGTGGAAGACTGCCGAAGTGCAACCGGTGTAACTACCACCATGTGGGTCGATGTGATAACTTCAAGTGTCAACGTTGTGGGAAGATTGGTCACGCAGCCAAAGACTGTCGGGGTGAACTGATGAAGAAGCCTCAACAATCACAAGACACTCCGAAAGGGTTTTTTGAGTGCGGAAAAGAAGGCCATTACAAACGCAACTGTCCCAGCTTAAGAGGAATGGTAATGGCAACAACAACAATGGGAACAACAGCAACAATAACAATGGCAACAACAATAACAACAACAATGGTAATGGCAACAACAATGGTGGAAACAACAATGGAGCCAAAGGAAGAGCCTTCGTCATTGGCTCAGGTGAGGCTCTAAACGACCCTACAACAGTAACTGGTAAATTTCGGTTAATGGTTGTTTTGCTACCGTATTATTCGATACCGGAGCCGATAGAAGTTTCGTGTCCACTAGGTTCTGTAGTCTTTTAAGTGATATGCCCTCAGCCTTAGAATCTAAATACATCGTGGAGTTAGCTAACGGCACACAGATTCATGTAACGCATATTCTTAGAGACTGCAAGATAGAGCTTGCTGGTCATACATTCACCATAGATCTCATGCCTGTTATGTTAGGAAGCTTTGATGTGGTAGTAGGCATGGATTGGCTTTCCGATAAACAAGCAGAAGTCATATGCCACGAGAAGATCATACGGATTCCCCTTGGTGAAGAAGTCCTTACGGTCAAAGGTGATAGGAGTGGTGCGGTGATAGGCATCATCTCGTTTATAAAGCACAGAAGTTGTTACGAAAGGGTCGACTGGCCATATTAGCACTCGTCACAGATAAACAGATCGAGGAAAAGAAGATAGAGGATATCCCCGTAGTTTGTGAGTTTCCCGAGGTGTTTCCAGAAGACCTTCCTGGATTACGCCTCATCGTCAAGTTGAATTCCAGATTGAGTTGACTCCAGGAGCCGCTCCAATTACGAGAGCACCGTACCGGTTAGCTCCGAACGAACTGCAGGAATTATCTGCCCAACTACAAGAGTTGTTGGATAAAGGGTTCATCTGACCGAGTTCGTCGCCCTGGGGAGCGCCAGTTCTATTTGTGAAGAAGAAGGATGGTACATTTCGAATGTGCATTGACTATAGGGAACTGAACAAGGTTACTATCAAGAATAGATATCCCTTACCTCGTATCGATGATTTGTTTGATCAACTGCAAGGATCAAGCTATTACTCTAAGATTGATCTGAGGTCTGGGTATCATCAGCTGAGAGTTCGAGAAGAGGACATCTCGAAGACTGCTTTCCGTACACGATATGGTCACTATGAATTTTTGGTCATGCCATTTGGGTTGACGAATGCACCAGCAGTATTCATGGACCTCATGAATCGCGTGTGCAAACCCTATCTTGATCAGTTTGTTATTGTCTTTATTGATGACATACTGATATACTCAAGGACCGAGGAAGAACATGAGAAGCACTTATGTTTGATCTTGGAATTACTTAGAGAGGAACAACTGTATGCAAAGTTTTCTAAGTGTGATTTCTGGATACGTGAGGTACAATTCTTGGGTCATATTGTCAACGAGAAGGGAATACATGTTGATCCTGCTAAGATTGAAGCGATAAAGAATTGGTCTGTTCCTAAGACACCAAGTGAGATACGACAATTCCTTGGATTAGCGGGATATTATCGACGATTCATTGAAGGATTCTCTAAGATTGCAAAACCTCTCACAGCCTTGACTCACAAAGGAACGACGTACAAATGGGGTGAGAGTCAGGAATCTGCTTTTCAGTTGCTGAAACATAAATTGTGTAGCGCACCAATATTAGCGTTACCGGATGGTAGTGATGATTTCGTAGTCTACTGCGATGCGTCTATTCAAGGACTTGGATGTGTCTGATGCAGCGGGATAAAGTGATAGCTTACGCCTCTAGACAATTGAAGATTCATGAGAAGAACTATACCACCCATGACTTGGAACTGGGTGCGGTAGTTTTTGCCTTAAAGATCTGGAGACATTACTTGTACGGTACCAAATGCACCATCTACACCGATCACAAGAGTCTTCAGCACATCTTTGAGCAAAAGGAGTTGAACATGAGGCAAAGACGCTGGGTGGAATTGTTAAACGACTATGATTGTGCTATTAAGTACCACCCGGGGAAAGCAAATGTAGTTGCTGATGCGTTGAGTAGAAAAGAGACTGCTAAACCTCGACGTGTGCAAGCTCTGCAACTAACGATTAGTACGCAATTACCTGAACAAATCCGAGAGGCTCAAACAGAAGCTTTGAAAGCAGAAAACATTGGGTCTGAATCGTTAAGGAGTATGGAAAAACAATTGGAAGTAAAAGCGGATGGAATTCGTTACTTCATGGATAGACTATGGGTACCTCTACACGGAAATCTGAGAGACTTGGTGATGAGTGAGGCTCACAAATCCAAGTATTCTATACATCCTGGATCTGACAAGATGTACCATGATTTGAAGGCGCACTATTGATGGCCTAACATGAAAGTAGATGTAGCTACTTATGTGAGTAAGTGTCTGACCTGCTCGAAGGTGAAAGTGGAGTATCAGAAACCATCTGGTTTACTACAACAACCCGAGATCCCTATGTGGAAGTGGGATCAAATATCAATGGATTTTATTACTAAGTTACCTCGCACTCTACGGGTAGTGATACAATATGGGTTATCGTGGATCGATTAACAAAATCTGCTCATTTCCTAGCGATAAAGGAAACAGATAAGATGGAGAAGTTAACCCGATTTTATCTGAAGGAGATCGTTTCGAGGCATGGAGTACCAATCTCGATCATTTCCGATCGCGATTCTCGTTTCGCATCACACTTCTGGCAGTCGTTGCAGAAAGCTTTAGGTACGCGATTGGATATGAGTACTGCTTATCATCCACAGACTGATGGTCAAAGCGAGCATACTATACAGACTTTGGAGGACATGTTACGTGCTTGTGTGATTGACTTCGGGAATAACTAGGAAGTTCACCTACCATTGGTGGAATTTTCTTACAACAACAGTTATCACACTAGCATAAAGGCAGCACCTTTTGAAGCTTTATATGGGAGAAAGTGTAGATCACCAGTTTGCTGGGCTGAAATTGGTGATAGTCAATTAACGGGTCCCGAGTTAGTACACGAGACAACTGAGAAGATTGTTCAGATAAGAAACCGCATGGCCGCAGCGCGGACAGACAGAAAAGCTATGCTGACAAACAACGAAACTTTGGAATTTCAGACAGGTGACAAAGTTTTAATTAAAAGTCTCACCGTGGAAAGGCGTAGTTCGGTTTGGTAAGCGAGGAAAGCTAAATCCGAGATACGTTGGACCATTTGAGATAGTGGAAAGAATAGGTCCAGTGGCTTATCGACTAGCCTTACCTGATTCATTGAGTGGAATCCATGATGTTATTCCATGTTTCAAATCTAAAGAATGTTTAACAGATGAAACAATGGTCGTACCACTGGAAGAAGTTCAAGTAGATGAACAATTACGTTTCATTGAGGAACCTGTCGAAGTGATGGATCGTGAGGTGAAAACGCTTAAGCAAAGCAAGATACCCATTGTCAAGTTCGTTGGAACTCGAGATGTGGACCAGAATTCACGTGGGAACGTGAAGACCAAATGAAGCTTAAGTACCCTCAGCTATTCGAAAGGACGATGCCAGCGATTCGGCGAAAGGGATTGCCGACGATGAAGAAGCGAAGGATTAAATTTTTCTTTCAACATGGGGAAATTTCTTTCAACATGGGGATGATCTGACAACTCATCCAAAACTCACACGATTTCGATTTCCTTGTGCCAATGCAGTAGACCAGTGATGGAACACTCACCATGTAACGCAATTTTCGGGACGAAAATTCTTTCAACATGGGGATAATGTGACATCCGGTAATTTTCCGTTACCAAACTCCGTTAGTTCCGTTAAGTCTTGCATACACGTGTTGGGAGCACACACTAGTTGTCGTTGAACGTGGTGACTTAATAATAATTAATAATGTTAACAAATAATTACTATGTGATTATTAAGTTATGCTTGATTTAAATGTTAACTGTAATTTTATCGCGTAACGTGAAAACGTGCATATTTATTTCGTGTGTTTTGTGATAAATGGGAATTATGCATGATTGTTATTTGTGATTAATAATAATTGTGTTTAGTAGTTAAAAACTATTTAAAAAAACTATTCAAAAAGCCTAATCTTTATAAAATACAAAATTCAAGGGTTTAAAGGGTATTTATGCAAAATTAAATTAAAAAACAAAAACTCCAACCCTAATCCCACCCTACGGCCGCGATCGACCTCCTCTCTCCCTCTCCTCTTCGAATTCAGCCCAAGAACAAGCAATCACTTCGAATTTGATCGATTACAAGGCATACAACAAGTTAGAATCATCAATTGCAAGCCATTACACGTTTAAAGGTAAGATTTTTATATGTTTTTGATGGTTTTCATGGTGGCCGAACCCTAGTTCGAAAATCTGCAATTGAATGTTAATTCTTGGTTGTTTGGTGATGTTATGATGTTAGTTGGTTGTATTGATGCTAGTTAACGTTGATTATGCAAGAAATTTTGGATTTTGGTTGTTTGTTCATATGATCATCTTGGCCGAGAGTTTGAGGCGATTTTGGATCAAATTGGATGTTGAATGTTGGTTGTTTGATGTTGTTATTATGTTAGTTGGATTGTATATATGCTAGTTAAAGTCGATTATGCAAGAAAGTTATGATTTTGATACGTTGTTCATAGGTTACTAATAATAGTAACTTTATTTTGCATGAATTGATGATTTGATGATGTATGAATGTTATGGATGTGTTAGTGATGATGATTAGATGCTAGGTGATGATATGAACAATTGAAAATCAAGAAGATGTGTTATAGATCATACATTGCTAAAAATTAGTAATTTTGAATGTGTGTGAATGTTGATGAAAGGGAAACTTTAATTGTGCAAATGCAAATCCTTGAATTGGATGATTTGAGCATGTTTGGGATATTAGGATCATGCTAGTGTGTTCATGGATGGTTTCTAGGGTGACTAAATGTGTTGTTTATGTTGTATGAATGTTGATTTGGGTTGTTACCTGTTTTGGCCTGTTAGTGGAAAAATCATGGTATGAGTTATATAGGTAAGCTAGGACTTTTGTGGATTGATGATTGATTAAGAATGAACATTTTGGATGTTATGAGCATGATAATAGTTGAGTTTCGCATGACTTGTATGATATCTAGTTGTATGATGATCTAGTTGGTACATGTGGTAATGAAGTGCTATATGTAATCAAGTTGTATGTGAACATGTATGATATGCTGTTGTGTTAGTATTAACGAGTTATCACCAATAATGTCACCAACGGGTCAAACGGGTCAACTGGGTCAATGTGTCTTGTCTTTCTAAAACCTTGAGTTCCTTGGTTTGTAGAGCACTTAGGGTTTCATGTTGATTTTGTGTACACGTGCTTATGTACTCTTGTATTCTAGGTGACCTTTGAAGGTTGTCTTTCCCTCTTTCTTTCAAGTTAAGCTCTAAGTTAATTCTTGCGCGTATCAGGTGAGTTCTTGCCCCACTCATTTTACATAATCTCTTTTGGGGGAGATAGCATACTTTTGATCACAAACGCTTTTATATATGAGTGTGTATAATATTGATATAGTGCTGTTTACCATGGAAAAGTCCTCACACTTTCGGATTGTTAATATTGACTAGCGGGGAAATTTGGGTAGTACTACTGGGTCTGACGAGCCCCACCTGTGCGACTCGAGGTCAAACGGGTGCAATTTTGTATTAACACATATTCGTCACGACCTGGTAAGTCGTGACGGGAGGCAACAAACGTAACACAGTCAGCTTCGATCGCGAAATCACTATGATTAATATTTTTATGTTAATAGACTAGCTATCTATTGCAATACACTACTTATGCTCTGGAAACTGTTGATTGGTTTATATTTTAACGCAAACTCTTGAACTCACCAACCATGTGTTGACTTGTTTAGTATGCTATTCTCAGGTTAAGGTTGCCAGTTGCCTAGGAGCACGCACACCAGCATCGTTGAGTTGTCTACATTTGTTTGTTTACAAATTTGGGATTATTTTCATATTAAACATTTGTGTTTGGGGCGCGTATGTTTTGCGCATTCTCTTTACATACTACTTGTTTTGGGTTTCCTGTTTTAAAAACGCTTCCGCAGTAGTTTAAACGTTAACTCTGGTTTTGTTTATTAATCATATAGAGTCGTTCTTGGTAACTAATGACTGAGATCCTGGTATGTCACGCGCCTCGCGGTAAAACCCCGCTCGCGGATTTTGATGATGAAGACATGGGCTTCAGTGAGTATCATGAGTCTCTCTTCTCCACCCCTGCTCAAAGAGCGATGAGTACTCTTGTTTCTCCTATGTCTATCCCACATCATCCACCTACTACTGAGGTGGATCTCCCTGAACCTGTTCAGGATGTCCATATGGAAGAGGCTCTCACTTCAGGAAGTGACTACATCATTAAGACCTTAACCATGGCAACCCAACCCATTGACACTTCACTTGAAGCTGTCATGGTGCAAGGGAAATCCAGTAGCCAAGAACAAAGTGCTGGTGATGAGGAAGAAGACCTTGGTCCTATTCTCTCACTCCCTATGATTCTTTTGATGAAGATGAGGGGAGTCTGAAACTAAAGGTGCAAAAACTAACAAAAACATGCACCTATTTAGTCTCAAAGACTAACAACTTGAGATTACCGATCTCAAGGGCAAGTTAGCTAAGAGACCACTCAGGAGAACTCAACCAGGTCCACAAGAACCTATGGATGTGACAGACCCTACCCCAAGCTCACTTATGCAAGAAGGTGATGCTACTAAAAAGGGGAGAAAGTCCAAACAATCACAGAACCTGGGAGTTTTTCACAAAGTATGGACTTTGAGTATTCACCACCCTTACTTGCAATGGTCCATACTCAGCAATCTCCTCAAGTCTACATGAATGTGGACTCACTTGCTCAATTCTACATGGATGTGGACTCACTCATACAAAGTTTGTTTGAGGAGGGTATTCCTAGAGCTATGCCTACCCCATCTCCTCACTCTGAGAATCCAATCATGGGATGGAGGTATGACCCTGATAGAAGAGCTCTAGTCATCTCTAGATCTCAGGGTCAAGAGGAAATTTTCAACATTTTTAACCTGAGCTTCTATGAGAGCATCCATCTGATTGATCTTCCACTTGTCAACCCAAGTCAAAACAGACAAGCTGCAAGATTAGCAGATAGGATTCAAGAAATGGTGTTTAAAGAATACAAGCTGATATATAGACAGAGGAAAGAAGGTAAGACTTTTGGTTAACTGGATGTTGAGGTGGACCCTAAGATTAGCTTCAAAAGGAAAGCCTAGACTGAAGGCCTAGAAGTTGAACTTGTGAACCTTGAGACAGGAACTTATTCAGCACCCATTACCCTCAGTGAGGCACCAGCTGGTGAAGGTGCCTCACAACCTCCCTCTGGCCAGAGCTTGACTGCTGAATCAAGCAATGAAGGCCAAAGCTCTCTCCACCCTGAGTTACCAAGGCTTGTGAGTGATAAAGGGAAAAGGAAACTAACTTCTGTGGAGATTAAGGAGGAGGAAAGAGAGAGGAATAGGAAGCTAAAGGGAGAAAGTTCAAGAAGGTCTACAGGCTTCATGGAAGCTGCCATCAGGGCTGCCCCCAGGCAAAATACTCAGGATGATGAGTTGAGGGCAGCCAGGATAAACTACTTGGCGACCAGAAACTACAATGTTAATGAACTACTCTCTCTCCCCTTAGATGAACTGAATGAACTGGCTGATAAGGAGTTGTCAAAAGAGAGAAAGGAGGCAGAGGATGTAGCATTGCTCCTCAAAAACATGGAAGAAAGGAGACAGAAAAGGCTCTACAAGCATGCTCCTACCCTCTCCCCAGTTCAAGAAAGTCCTGAGACAGAGGCTGTGGAAACTGCACAACCTCAGGTAGACAAGGAAGCTGATAGACTGAACATGACCAACTACCTGACTGCCACAGGACTCTATCAGGCATCTACACTTCTTCCCTTATCATATGAGTATGTTGAATTTGAGTATCTCAAGCAGCTAGAGCAACAAGTCATCAAGGAACAAAAGGTTGCTAAGAGAAAACTAAGGGAAGAAGCTGCAAAGTCAAGAGCCATCATCCAAAAGAGCCAAAAGAAGTCTACTGACAGACAAAGGATGATGAGCTTCTTGAAGCTGTATGGATTCTCCAGAAGGAGGCTTGGTCCAATATCTCTATCCACTATGGATGAGCACATTAGACCGATCAAGCAAAAGATTAAGAAGGGAGAGTTTGTTGAATTGCATTCTCCACCAAGTCCATCTCAACTTGAAGTAGAGGTAAAGGTTGAACCCCTTGAGATAACACAATTTGGACCTAGTGCTGAATCTCAGCCAACTTCATATTCTGATCCACAGTAGGGTCCTCTTCACTCTCCTTCTAAACCTGTGAGAGAAGAGAACCCAACTAAGAGAGACACAATAGAACAACCTGGTGCTGAAGACCAGTCCTCTTAGTTAAAGACTTTAAACAAGAGGAAAAGGATGGCCATAAAGACTGTTTTCAAGAAGAAGACCAAGGCATCCACCTCTACACCTCAGGATGAGCCAGAGCATCCTGAGGTAGTGCAAGAAGAGGCTACTCAACCAACTCCAACTCTAGTAGAGCCTCTTGCAACTGGAACACCCATCTTGTCCTAGACTTTTGCTGCTAATCCAGATAGGTGGTATGTCATCAGAGATCAAAGAGGTCAAGATGTCTATTTCTGAAGCTTCAAAGATAAAGTCTTTTGAAGCCAAAGAAGCAAAGACTGATTTCTTCTGAAGATAGAGAGAACATGCTGTCTCTGATCTAATTTTTTATAAAGCTGACTTACTTTTCGCTGCAACTCTAAAGACTCACCAACTTATACAAGTTGGTGAAAAGGTCCATACTTTAATAAACTATAGATTATGGTCTTGAGTCTATAACTTCCTACTTTGTACCTTTTATCCTTTTTATAAAGGATTATGATGTGAGCTATGGCATGTCATAGTCACTAGTCAAAAGGCAATCTGCTTTTTGACTTTACATTGATCTTGTTGTCAAGATTAGTGTTTCCAGTTGGCCTTCAAAGTATGGCTGGCTGTAGGATGTAGTATAAAGTATCTTAGGTTTTTTATGCTTTGTAACACTTGCAAAAGAACTTGAGAGCAATATACAACATTCTTGAAAACCATACTTATCTTGTTATTGTTCTTAGTTCAGTCTCATTGTTTACTTATGTTCTTAGCATCATTTACATAAACATGGTTGTCATACCCCGATGACCAGGTCTGGTCGTGACCGACTTATATCAACACAATACAGCGGAAGTTAAACATAACTTAATTAATTAACAACCAATGATCCATAATAACACCAATACTACTCAAATGTTTTCTAAATCCCAAATACATAAATTTTGTCAAATGTCTCAAATGAGAATGTTTAGAAAAAGAGTGGTGGCTAAACTCCAAATGTCCGACTAGGTCACTCCTATCCATGATCACTTGGTAACTTCATTTTCTCCCGAAATACACACCCAAAATACGTCAACATAATGTAGGTGAGCTCATAAGTTTATGAAACAAGACTTATTATAATTCATTAAATAAGGTAACAATAGTAATGGTGCATAAAAGAAATTATCACAATCAAACCTGGACCCGGGTGAACCTCCCAAGTGGTAGAACATCCCCTAACCCATACCCTTTATTGTTATGGGATTAAGTGTGCCCTGCTAAGCACAAATAATCTGCACTAATTTGTGATACCATGATTATTAAATCTCAATGGGGGGTTTCCCTGTCCTTAGGGCCCATTGTGTGCGGGGGATTCCCCAAATAGTACTATCCACAAATCTCTCAGCTCCTAATAGAGTTAATGATTGTGCTCCATTTGGGGACAAGAGCAGGTAGTATTTCACCACAAAAATAATAACCAACAAGTATATATTTCACCCTAAAAGTTTTAAAGTAAAAAGGGGGTTCATGAGACTCACCTGTGATTGATCACGTGTTTGTCTGTAAGGTTTGGATGCTACCGACCGTGAGGATTCCTATGTTTATTCCAAATGAATTAGTACTATTTTTAAGGAATCAATTAAGCCCAACCCTCCTGTTTTGTATTTGTATTCCTTAGCTTGGCGAGTGTTATACTACATTTGTGTAATCTTAATTTTGGTCCTTGAGTCTTCGAGTCCATAACTTGTGTTTTGCTTAAGTTTGGATCAATACATTATAGTTTAAATTATAATTTTTCATATGAGTGTGAAATGGTTTAAAACAGTAAGGTTTCAATAACTAGCAAGTTTGGTCCTCCAACTTTGCTAGATTTACATTTTTGACCCTAAAGTTTGGGATTTTTGCACTATAATTACTTATAATTGTTTTTATAGTTTTTAGTAGATTAGGCTACTGTAAAAGTTTCTCTTTATGTTATTTGATCTTTCTTAACGGTTTCAAGAGCTTGTTTTTAACAATATTCTTTATTTTCTGGTGAAAACCTTTTGTATTTTTGTCTACTAATGAAATAAATTCTAAAAATTATAAAATTTGGTTTCTAGGCTTTTGTAAATATAATAAGTCTACTGGAATTTCTATATAACCAAAATTTCACAGATTCACTATTTTCGTTACCTAGCTCGGTTAGTTTCGTTAAGTGTCCTTAAGTCCCTGTTTCTCTACATTAAGCCCCTTTAACTCGGTTTTTCCCATTCCGAAAAGCCAGTTATATAATATGTATCTAACCCCATATTTCAGTTGTTTAGAATCCCCAACTAGATTTCTAGAATTATTACAAGAATTTGTGTATTTTTATACTTTACCTTATTTATAAAGTACAAATGACCATTCTATAGTTTATGAATTTTTATTCTTAGGTTATAGTGAGTAAGTTTATCTTCCAGAAGTATTTAAATTATAATTTATGCATTAGATTATATACTTGCATATTTTATGAAAAACGGGTTTTTCGGGTGGACTAGTTTTATTAAAATCGGGTTTGTGACCAAGGAGAGTTGTAAGAACACTTTTGTATCATTTAAGTACTGTAAAATAAAGTGTTTTAAGGTGTCACAAGAATTTTGGGGTATCGTGGGGTTAGTTGTGTCACTAACGTGACGAAACGCGTTGTTTTGAGAGTTTTTGGGTTTTAATGAATTACCTTGAGGTGAAGGATGGGTGAGAGGAGTTCAAAGGTTGTTGTAGGATCTTGAAATGATGAGGATTAGTTGCCCAAGATGGCAAAATAGATCAGGTTCTAGAATACAAGAAATATAAGAAAAAAGTATGACATGGTGTAGGGGTGTACGTGTGTGATTACCTTGACTTTATGAGGTTGACGGTGTTGCTCTTATGGGTCGACTATGGCTTCAAGGAGGCTGGACTTCAATATTCTTGAATGTGCAAGAGTGTTTAGAGGGTTGAGTGGATGAATTTGAAGTGTGAATGGAGTGTGGGTGTGGGACTTTAGCTAAAATAGAGGAAAGAGAGTGAGATTGGGGCTATGAAATCTTGGTTTACTCAAGATATGGCTGAGATTTTTGGAGATATGGTCAGCTTTACAAGTTACTAGATGCTTTAGGTGATACCTCCATCCATTGGGTGGTTTGGGAGGTGATTTGACCAAGCATGGATTTAGTATTCTTTTATAAAATCTTTTTATTTTATTATATTATTATTATTATTATTATTATTATTATTATTATTATTATTATTATTATTATTATTATTATTTTATAAAGATAACCATGTGTGGGCTGGTATGTGTGCGTGTGTGTCGACTTATATATTTATATGTGCGTATATATTTATATTCCGGTGTGTGTGTGTTGCTTTATATATCTCTATGTGTGTGTGTGTGTGTGTATATATATATATATATATATATGTGTGCGCGCGTTGGGTGCATGCATATATGCATGTGCATAGGCGTGTGTTGTAGGTATACATGTATATATATAAGTATGTATGTATGTGTGAGGTATAAAAGTCAAAATAAATGTCGAAGCAAGTTTTCTTCCGAAGCACGAAAAATCTTTCGAAGCTTAAGCTACCGGAGGAAAATCCTCCTAACCTTAGCCATCGAAACAAAATCTTCCAAAGCTTAGCTACTGAAACAAAATCTTTCGAAGCTTAGCCAAAACTTCCGAAGCTTAACCATTGGAGCCAAAACTTACGGAGCTTAACCATTGAATCCAAAACTTCCAAAGCTTAACCATTAAAACAAAATCTTTCGTAGGTTATCCATCGGTGCCCAAAACTTTCGAAGCTTAACCATTGGAGCCAAAACTTCCAAAGCTTAACCATTGGAGCCAAAACTTCTGAAGTTTAACCATTGGAGCCAAAACTAATGAAATCAACAGATGAAGGCTAAATATGAACTTATTTGAACAATAAGAACATACACAGGTTGATTTCCCCAAGGATCTTTTCTAATCTCTCAAACAAGATATAACAACAGATTGTTATATTTTGTATTCAACAAACATCAATCATGGTGCGGAAACCCATGGTAGATGCTATGATATCAGTGTGTGTATGTTTGTGTGTGATTGTATGACTGCTAGTGCTTGGATGATAATAACTGCTTGATTGTATTGAATGTTCAAAAGCTTACAAATGATTAGGGTAGTATGCAATTTATAGCCTATACACAGAGCTATATACAATTACTAAACTACCCTTATGTAAACGAAAATTACATAAAAATCCTAAGTCTATAAGCTGTCCGCTATGGATGATTAGCTGTCTGCTGTGGATATTAAGATGTCCGCTATGGAAGTCAGATCACTTGTCCGTTGTGAAGTGTTTGCATTGTTTGTTATGCACTGTGGGATGTTCATCCGCTGTGGATGAACATCCGCTGTGGAGTGTTCATCCGCTGTGGATGAACATCCACTGTGGATGAACATCCGCTGTGGACAGGCATCCGCTGTATGTTACTCATCTGCTGTTGGATGTCTTCGTCTGCTGCCAGCTCTTGGACTTGATCTTCATCCGCTGCATCCTCTTAAACATCCGCTGTGGGTAGTTCTTCATCCGCTGCCGACACTTGGTCGAAATTTCTTTTATCTACAATCCTGAAAAAGAAACTTAAACACTGATTAGTGAATGTTATGATTGTTAATGATGCTAATATGTTAGTTAATGATTGTTTGAATATTAGAACACATAATGTTTGTTTATGGCAAGCATTATCCTTTTAATCATTATTTCATTAAAGCACTTGTTGAGTCCAACAATACTCCCCCTAAGGATGATGTTGCCATCTTTTTAATGTTTGCTCGTTAATGTTTTGTTTGTTAGAAACAATGTGTGTGTGTTGGTGCTTTTTAATGATGTTGCCATCTTTTCTGTTGATGCTTGCCTGATTGACTTGATTGATTGTTTGTTTGATTGCATGATTGTCTGTTTGTCAGTTTTACTTGAATTATTGTATGATTGTCTGTTTACTTGTATGATTTCTTGGTTATATATATGTATGTATGATTACATGTATGATTGATTGATTTTTTGATATGTATGTTTGCTGGACAGATTTGTTATGTTTGTTTGAAAGGTTAGCCATGATTGTTTGCTTGTTTTGTCTGTTTGTATGTTAGGAACATTTAAGAATGAGAAGGGCCAGCTTCTTCTACACTGTTCTGCACCTCTGCAGTTGCCTTCAAGGATTCTTCTATGTCCTTTTCAGTTGCTTGATCTTTTTCAGCTTCTTTAACTTGATCTGATAAGGGTGTGATCCTCAATGCATTTCTACAGTTCACAATAAGCTCAACAAATAGTTCACTGCACTTTTCTGATCATCATATTTGCTTTCAATAGTGAGATGAACCAGCTGTTCCAGTGTGGATTGGTCTAGACTTTGCATATCAATGTTACTGACCAGTGTAGTCACAACATGATTTCCCTTCATGATCTCAATATTGTTGTTGTCTGATATCCTCATTCCTGTTATGCCTTCTATGTGTGTTAATGGTTGTTGTTTGGTTTCCAGTCTTGGTTTCAGTGCAACATTCACGTACGCAGTCCCTGAAATTCTCAACATGCGTATGAAGTAGCAACAATCTCCCTTACATAGCACATCTTCTATTGCTGGGAATGTCTTAGTTTTTAGAAATGAAACATATGATGGATGAAGTAGTTTGATTTCCACAGGATCAAACAACCTTATGTCTTGTGCTTCTTTTCTCTCAAGTTTTCTTTCAAGTACAGCCTCAAAATAGGTTTCATCATAATACCATTTTGTAATTGGTTGATTGTACTGATTACCTGCAGGACCGGGTAAGGGTACTTAACACTTAGTTTCACACTAAGGAGAGATCTTAGATCACTTAACAATTCAAATAGGGAACTGTAACTTAAAACAGATGACTCTAATAACACAAGTAAATTAAAGAGACAGAACTAAGAACAACACAAAAAACACAAGATTGGTTTTCAAGGATGTTGTATATTGATTTCAAGTTCTTTTACAAGTGTTACAAAGCATACATAAATTACAAGGACCTGAGACACTTTTATACTACAACCTACAACCGTCACTTACATGTAAAGACAGTTGGGATTTGACTAATCTAGACAACAAGATCAATCTAAAGTCAAAAGGCAGATTGCCTTTTGACTAGTGACTATGACATGCCATAGCTCACTGACTTTTCCTAATAAAAAAAGTCTATAGGAACAAGTAAGGTAAGTTACAGACAAAGACCATTCCTACTTTTTGATATAGCATGGAAGTTTCTCAACTTGTGTAAAGTAGGTGAACCACCAGAGCAGGCAGTGAAAAGTGTGTCAGCTTTATCAAAAGTTGATTCAAAGAAAGCATATTTTCTCTGTCCTCTGAAGAAATCAGTCTTCACAGCTTCGAAAGACTTTGTCTCTGAAGCTTTGAAAGATTTCATTTTTGGCTTTGGAAGATGCTGGTCTTTGGCTTCGAAAGATTTCACACTTGGAATATTTTTCTGTTTGAGTGTGAAACTTCCGAAGTAACTCCTTCTGAATTGTTAGCTTCGGAAGATCTTACACTTAGACACATTTGAGAGTGTAAGATTTCCAAAGCTAGTTCATGTTTGTTCCTTAGTGCATGTATGGAAGACTTGGTTGTTCTGGCTTATTGGTTGTATCAGCCTTATAATCTTCAGATGATCTTACAAACTCCCCCTAGGCTGATGCTACCAAAACAGAGAAGTTCTTCAGATTTTGATAGTCCATATTAGGATCCTCAGAGTACCTTTCTTCATCATTAGGTCTGGATCCTTCATACTAACATAGAACTTTCTCATGTCAAAGAGATCATGCAGAGGAAGATTGAGCGTGTCTTCTGAGGAATAGACATGCATGCCTTCCTAATCTCTTATGACATACCATCTGTCTTGATCTTCATCATAAGACCATGACATAATTTGTCTTCCAACAGCAAGAGGGTCTACTATGATTGGAGTTTGTTGAGAGACCTCTTCATGCACTCCCTCAGGATGCTCTGACTCATCCTGAGGTTGGGAGGTGGATGCCTTTCTTCTTTTCTTCCTTGAGGATGATCTTCTGGCCATCCTTTTTCTTCTCCCTGATGATTTTAACCGAGGGGACTGGTCTTGAGTACCAGGTTGTTCAGTTGAGTCCCCCTCAGTTGAGATCTCCTCTCTCACAGGTTCAGAATGAGAGAGAGGAGGACCCTACTGTAGGTCAGAAGATGAAGTTGGCTGAGATGCAGCTCCAGGTTCAGGTTGTGTTGTCTCAGTGGGTTTAACCTTCACCTCAACTTCAGGTTGAGCTGGACTTGGTGGAGAATGCAAGTCCACCAGCTCTCCCTTCTTTATCTTCTGCTTGATTACCCTGTTATGCTCATCCATTATGGATAGAGACATAGGGCCAAGCCTCCTTCCGGAGAATCCATATAGCTTCAAGAAGCTCATCATACTTTGTCTGTCAGCAGACTTCTTCTGGATTTTGTGGATGATGGCCCTTGACTTTGCAGCTTCTTTCCTTAATCTTTTCTTTTCACCTTGTTTTTCTCTTTTAGCTTTTTCTTCCATCTGCTTATTGTATTCAAATAATATGTACTCAGATGGCAAGGGAAGAAGTGCATCTTCCTGATAGAGACCTATGGCACTCAGGTAGCTAATCATTATAGGAACCTCTGAAGTTAAAGAGGCTGATGCAACCAAAGGATACAAAAAAAACCAAGTCTTCCAACATGCACTTTGGAACAAAGAAGAACCAGCTTTGGAAGTTTTACACACTCAAGAGAAATGCGAAGTGTAAAATCTTCCGAAGCCAAAGTTCAGAAGAAACTGTTGCGGAAGCTTTGCACTTAACTTAGAAAATACTCTAAGTGTAAAGTCTTCCGAAGCCAAAGACTCAACTCTTCTGAAGGCAAAAGATGAAGTCTTCCAAAGCTGTTTAAAGACAAGATTGATTTTCTTCTAAAGAAAGAGAAAATATACCTTTTCCATCAACTTTATCATAAAGCAACTTACTGTCCGCTGCATGCTCTAGTGGTTCACTAACTATCATCATTTGGTGAAACTTCCATTCTTTATGATAAAGTAGATAAGGTCTTTGTCTGCAAGTTTCTGTTTTTGTTCCTTTTTGGCTTTTTTGTAATAGGAAAGTCAGTGAGCTATGGCATGTCATAGTCACTAGTCAAAAGACAATCTGCCTTTTGACTTTAGGCTGATCTTGTTGTCTAGATTAGTAACTTCCAATTGTCTTTTTGCATATTAACGGTTGTAGGATGTAGTATAAGTAGTCTCCAGTTCTTGTATTCAAAGATATACTTGTACAACACTTGTAATAGAACTAGAGAAGCAATATACAACTTCCTTGAAAATATTATCTTGTGTTCTTGTTCTTGTTTTTACTTGTGTTTGTCTTGTATCTTCAGTAAAAGTTCACAGTTCCCTATTTGAATTGTTAAGTGAACTTAAGATCCTCCTAAGTGTGTTAACTAAGTGCAAGCTTAAGTACCCTTTAACGGTCCTACATTTGGTATCAGAGCATTCTAGGCTCTTGATTGTAAGATCTCACCATCTTCAAATCCTCTTAGTTACACACACCACTTAACTCTTCAAATGGCAGCTATCTCCAAAGCTGATATGGAAACTGGAACTATGACAAAGTCCCCACTGATCACTTCTAAGGATTTTGACACTTGGTGTCAAAGAATAGAAGGCTTTATCAAGTCTCAAGATTCCAGGATGTGGGAGTCTGTTGTCAATAGACCTCATGTAACATGCACCTCTTCAGCTGCTGTTGGTGGAGGCATGATACCAAAGGACAGGGCTGACTTTTCTAATAAAGACTGGAAAAGAATTGATGTTGATCAGAAAGCCATGACAGCCCTCCAAACTGCTCTTCCAAACTCCATCTACAGAGGTTTCAAGAAGTGCAAGACTGCTAAACAACTATGGGATGCACTGAAACTGATGTATGAGGGTTCAAATGAAGCCAAGGAGAACTAGACGGATCTCCTGAAGCAGCAGTTTGAAAACTTCACCTTCAAGACAGGTGAGACCATGACTCAACAATACTTTAGGTATGTTGAGATTGTCGATACTCTGGCTAATGTTGGGGTAACTATTGAGAACAGGGATATTGTAAGGAAGTTCATGTCCTCTCTTCCCAGACAATGGACACACTACTATGTGGTCATTAAGAGGACTGAAAACCTCAAGACCGTTACTCTCACTGAGTTGTATAGGATACTCAGTGGATACCAGATGGAGATGAACATGCAAAATTCATCTGGTAACTCCAACACTCACCAAAGTTCAGCCCTTCATGTGGTTGAAAGGGATAGCAGAGAACCACAACATCATCTCATCTACTACCCTGAAAACTCACAAAAGGGTCCTTTCATCACCTTCCTAGAGACACCCAGAGAGAGCTACATCCAAGGAAGTCCCTTCCAAGAGACAAGTTCTTCTCAAGCTTTTGTCTCTACTGATGAAAGTTCACGCATCTTTCTTTTCACTCTTGAAGACCTAGACTGTATCCATCTAGATGATCTGGAGTACATGGAGATAGTCCAGAAGATGGCTCTTCTCACTCACAGAGCCCAAAAGTTCTACAAGAGGACTAGGAGAAGGTTTCCTAGCAATACAGCCAGTGGCAAGTTTGGGCTGGACAAGAGCAAAGTCAAGTGTTACATCTGTAACCAAACGGAACACTTAGCTAGAGAATGCAAGGAACCTAAGTCAAATGGTGGCCAAGCTTCATCCAGGCCGGCCAAGCTTCATCCAGGCCAAACTACACTGAAGGAGGGCACCAGAATGAGAAGCCAAGACAGCAAGCTGCAGTTGCTGTTAAAGAAGGAGGCTTTGACTGGAGCTTTCAAGCAGAAGATGCATCTCCAAATCAAGCACTCATGGCTGACCATGATGAAGTCAAGGTACTTGAACATCTTTGCTCTCCTGAATGTATTGTTAAAGTAAATACATACAGGTCCTACAACTTGGAAATGAGTTCTGACATTGAGTCTTTAAATATTTTAAAAGCTGATTTTAAAAGATCTGAAAATGATTATAAACTTAAGATAGAAGATCTAGAGAAAATAGTTTCAACTCTTAAACATGAGCAAACAAACTACAGGACTCAAATTAAGGATCTCATTACCAAGTTGACTGAATGTCAGGCTAAGTTTGTGAGCAGCAAAGCCAGGGCAGAAAAATGTGTTCTTGAAGAAGACCTTCAAGAACATAATATCCTCATCTTTGCATACAAAAGTGTGTTATCAAAATAAGCAGGGATTGGGATCTAGTGAGATTGCTCCTCCACACACTCTACTATCAATCAGATCTCCAAGGTGTAGAACTGGTGAAGATGAGCTGCCATCCATAGAACCCAGTGATAAAGAGGATGAAGAGGAGAAGGTGAGGGATGACTCAGAGGTGAGTGAAGAGAGTTAATCGAAAAAGGGCCACCATACTCCTAAGGAGGAAAAAGAAGCTGGTTTGAGCAAAACCAAGAGAAAGAACTTGATCAGAAGAGCAAAGAGAAGATCCAAAAAAGCTTAAGAGATCAAGACCACCTTTGATCCCAAACAAAAACAAGTATTTATCTCTGCAGGGTTAAAGGTGATGAAAGCTGAAGATCCTATCAAGAATTCTAGTACCAAGAGTTCTACTTCAGCTTCAACTCATTCCAGCAACAACAAGAAGACTGATCAGCTATGTGTCACTGCTGCATAGCCTGAATCATCCATTTCAAAAAGCAAGCTTCACCCTAAGAAGCCTACCGCATCATCTGAAAAGGTGGAGAAAAAAAGGTAAGTGTTCAAGCTCAGTCTTCTTTGGGAAAGAAGACTCTCAGAAGGAAGGATTTGAATTGTGTTATGTGTGGTAGTACTTCACATCTGGCTAAGGATTGTCAATACAATCCCAAGAGTACTATCCACATGATCAAGAAGAAAATTTTTAAGAAGAAGAAGAAACAAACAGCTTCGGAAGGAAAATCTGTTTCCCTTGGAAGCTCCAAAATAAAGAAGAAGGCAAATGAAAAGTTGCCTTCGGAAGGAAAGTTGGTCTCGGAGGAAAGGAATGCTTCTGAAGCACTGAAGCTTGCTGCAGTGAAGGCAAGATCTTCTGAAGGTCCAGTCACGAAATCTTCCAAAGTTACCAAAACTTCCGAAGCTTTGAAGGTCAAGCCCAATCTTCCAAAGGTGGTGTGGAAGATGAAGGAAGACCATGTGGCTGAAAGCTCATCATCAGAAACATCAAATGATCCTCAAAGCCTAAGCATAGGATCCATTACTGTTTTATTACCTTCAACTCAAACAAGCCCAAGACCAGTGAGGCTTGGGTTTCCAAATGTACCTAAATCATCTCTTTTTATGCAGGGACAGCTAAAAACCAACAGAAATATCTGGATCATTGATAGTGGCTGCTCCAGGCACATGCCTGGCAATGAGTCCTTACTTCAAAACTTTGAAAGAATTGATGGAGGATTAGTTGCTTTTGGAGGAGATGCAGGAGGTTAGATCACTGGTAGGGGCATGGTCTTAAATGGTAAGCTCAGCATTGAGAAGGTAAATTTTGTCAAGGAGCTTGGATACAATCTTTTGAGTGTGTCCCAATTTTGTGACCAAAAACATCACATGCTCTTTACTGAGCATGAGTGCATTGTTCTCAAGCCCGAGGTTGACATTCCTCAAGAGCATATTTTGCTCAGAGCCCCCAGGAAAGGGAATATGTACAAGATGACTTGCAAGAAACATCTCCCTCTGGAGAGATTTCTTGCTTTCTATCTAAAGCAAATAGTGATGAGTCTTTCCTTTGGCATAAAAAAATGTGCCATGTAAACTTTAAAAACATGAATAAATTGATTACAACTGTGTTGCATGCCTGAAGGGGAAGCAACACAAAGTGTCTCACAAGCCAAAGGAAATGAACTCTATCACTACTCCCCTACACTTGTTACATATAGATCTGTTTGGCCCCACCAGTGTAATGAGTTTAGGAAGGACCTCATACTGTTTGGTGATCACAGATGATTTCACAAGATTCACTTGGGTGTTTTTCCTTAGAACTAAGGATGAAACTCTCGAAATCTTAAAGAATTTCATTCTAAAAATTGAGAATCAATCTGATCACAAGGTCAAAATCATAAGATGTGATCAAGGAACCGAATTTAAAAACCAATCCTTGATACATTTTGTGTTGAAAAGGGTATTTCAAGACAATATAGTTCTCCCAGGACTCCTCAGCAAAATGGTGTTGCTGAGAGGAGAAACAGGACACTTTTTGAAGCTATAAGAACCATGTTGTTTGACTCTAAACCGCCCATCACCATCTGGGCAGAGGCTGTCAACACAGCCTGCTATGTGCAGAACAGAGTTTCGGTAGTTAAGAAACATGGTAAGACTCCTTATGAACTGTGGCATAAAAGGAGACCATTCATTGGTTTTCTTAGAACATTTGGATGTCCTTGCACCATCTTGAATACCAAAGATCAAATAGCCAAGTTTGCTAAGAAATCAGATGATGGACACTTTGTTGGGTACTCTTCTCAAGCTAAGGCTTATAGAGTATACAATCTCAGAACTAGAATTATTGAGGAGTCAGCGAATGTGACTTTCATTGAACACACACCCTGTGTAAAAGGTTCTGGTCTGGATTGGTTGTTTGATCTTGACTTAGTTACCAACTGTTTTAACAAATCTTGTGAGAATGTTTCAGGATCTACATATAACAGGTCAACAAAAGATCCTGATCCAAGATTTGAGCTGAGAAGACCAAACAAGAATACTACTTCAGCTCCAGTGGTGACTAACCCTGCAATTAAAGCTCCCATCAGCACTAGCATGACAAATACTGCTGATTCAAATAATCTGCCTTCAAATTCCAGCTCAGAGGCTCAGAATTCAGGAGAAGGAACTTCAAATGCAGGAGGAGGAACTGGAGGTGGTAACAGTGATGAAGAATTTCTTGATGCTGATAACCAATCCATTGAAGACAACATGAATGATGTCACACACTCATTGGATCAAGTTTCTCTTGATAAATATGCTGATGTGGTGGGAGACACCTTATTGCCAGATCAGAATTTCTCAAATTTAGATCTGTCTAACAAACTTGCTGTGATCCCTCAACTTCGGATCCACAAGTCACATCCCACCACAAACATCATTGGAAATGTTGACTCAGGGGTAAGAACAAGAGGACAAACTCATGACAGCTATGTTTATCTAAATTCTTGTTTCTTATCCCAGATAAAGCCTAAGAAAGTTGATGAGGCTTTGAAGGATGGAAGCTGGATTGAAGCAATGCAAGAAGAGTTGCTTCAAATCAAAAGACAGAAGGTTTGGAACTTGTGCCCTCTTCCACAAGGGAAGTTTGTCATAGGTACCAAATGGGTATTCAGGAACAAGAAAGATGATATAGGAATCATCATGAAGAACAAAGCTAGACTAGTTGTCCAAGGATACACTCAAGAAGAAGAGATTGATTACACTGATGTCTTTGTTCCAGTTGCAAGACTTGAAGCTGTAAGAATATTTCTGGCTTATGCTGCATCTAAGGATTTCAAGGTCTACTAGCTTGATGTGAAGTGTGCCTTTCTCTATGGGGTGATTGATGAAGAAGTTTATATTAAATAACCACCTGGCTTTGCAGACCTAGATCATCCTGATATGTCTGCAAGCTTGATAAAGCCCTTTATGGACTGCATCAAGCTCCAAGAAAGTGGTATGAGACACTATCAACATATCTCTATCAACATGAATACAAAAGAGGTACTATTGATGGGTCTCTCTTCATCAAAGAGACAGGTAATGACACATTGCTAGTTCAGATATATGTAGATGACATCATCTTTGGTTCAACTAACCCAAAGCTCTGCAAAGACTTTGAGATGTTGATGAAGAATAGATTTGAAATGAGTGCCATAGGGGAACTCAATTACTTTCTAGGAATTCAAGTGAAGCATGTTGAAGATGGCATCTTCATCAGTCAGTCAAAGTATGTACAGGACATACTTACAAGATTCAAGACGACTGACTGTAAGGTTGAAAAAACACCCATAGCTAGAAACCACTCCCTTGGTCTTGATCTTGAGGGGGAATATGTTGATGAACATCTCTACAGGGCTATGATTAGGTCACTTATGTATCATACTACTAGCAGGTCTAATATCATGTTTGTCACATGCATATGTGCAAGATATCAAGCCAACCCCAAGATGTCACACCTAATCACTGTCAAAAGGATTCTTAGATATCTCAATGGTGCTCCAAATCTAGGCCTTTGGTATCCAAAGAATTCAGACTTTAATCTGTATGCTTATACAGATAGTGATTATGGTGGCTGCAACATGGCTGCAAAGTCCACATCTGAGGGGTGTCAGTTCTTGGGTGGAAGGATAGTCTCTTGGCAATGCAAGAAGCAATCCTGTGTGTCTGCATCAACTGCTGAAGCTGAATACATTACTATTGCCATCTGCTGTGCTCAAGTGCTTTGGATTCAAAATCAGATGCTAGACTATGGGTTCAATTTCAAAGAGACTCCCATCCATATAGACAACAACAGTGCCATCTCTATTACAGAGAATCCTGTGCAGCACTCAAGGACCAAACACATCAATATCAGGTATCATCTGATTAGAGATAATTTTGAAAACGGTTTGATAAAACTAATCAAAGTTAACACAAATGAACAATATGCTGATTTGTTCACAAAAGCTTTTGATGAACAAAGATTTAAGTATCTTGTATCAGCTTTTAGGATGATTAACTTTGAATAGATTTTTTTTAATAACTAAATCAATATTATTTCTTAAAATTGTGTGTCCTAGGTTGTCTATTTGATCACTTCATAAGCCTAGTTCTCTTTAGAAGAAAAATGAGCTTTTAAAATGATATCTCTTAGAATGATGAAAATTTACCTTCGGAAGAAGCAAAAGTTGCCTTTGGAAGAAAATTTATGTCTTTAAATCGTTTAAACAGCTTATCTGAGATTTACATTTGGAAGAAATTCTTGAAGTACCTTCTAAAGCTTAAATTTTAGTATAAGTACTTAAATGCATTTTAGGAACAATTTTCTTTCGAAAGCAATTTAGTCTCGGATGACTCATTTATTTCTTCCGAAGCCAAAATTTTCAAAACTCTTTGAAATATCTTTCGAAGCAAAATTGCCTTCGAAAGCTTTGATTGCAAAGCTTCCGAAACCGAAATTGCCTTCGTAAGCTTTTACTACTTTCAAGAAAACTAACTTTTTGGGCGCCTTTTTTAGAAGTAGGACCCACTTGCGGATTTCAAAGTTTATCATTTTGTCATAACTTTGTCTCAAATCCAGAGTATATCTTTCCAAACGGTTATATTTCATCTCTCTACTCTCATTGTTCCTTACCCTAAAATTACCCCCAATTTCATCTTCTTCTTCCTTCTTCACTACAAAGTTTCTTCAAATGGCCAATCTTGATCGTCGTAACGACCCTGATTTCACCATGCACCTACACAGGAAACATAATCAAGTTGCCCTGCTAAACTCTGAGAAGGATCCAAGCTTCTCAGACATTTGTAGGTATCTTTCTTTGTCTCACTACTTCACCTCCCTTACAATCGATCCTCCTCTCTATGAGGATCAGTTACTTGAGTTCTGACGGACCTGTCAAGAGGTCACCATGGACGGGGAGAAGGAACTGTCTGCCATAGTGCAGGGGAGGATGGTTTTCATCACTCCAGCCATTATAAACACCCACTTGTAGCTGGATGATGAAGCAGGTGAGCTGTCCTTTCCAAAAGTTGCTGTCAACCAATCCCTTGAGCAGATGGGATATGAAGGTGACTTTTCAGTCAAGACATTCAGGAAGGGAAAGGTCTCATTGCAATGGAAATACCTCCTTCATGTCGTCATCCACAGCTTATCCAACAAACATGGAGGATGGGACCAGATTCCAGAAGACCTCTCCTTTATTGTCCATGGGATGGTTCAAGGGGTCAAATTCAGGTACTCTCAGTTTGTATTTACAAATTTACTAGCGAATTTGGATTCCTTAGAATATTACATGTTCCACCGGTATGTTCAACACATTCTCAATTGTGAATTGGGACCACAGTTGAGGGGAACATGTAATGTTCTTAAACTTTCACACATGAGGCCCGACATTTTCGAGATATTGAAAAGCCAACTGGTTCTTAGGGGTAGAAATAGCCCTTGTCCCGAAATGTTTGAGCTCATTGCTCAGGGTGATATCCTAGCAGCCCCATCTAGTGATGAACCAACACCCTCCACCTCTCAACCACCATCAAGGCCAACAATTAAACCTACACTAGAAAATCCAAACCCCTGCACTTGCTACTGAGCATGTGCAGGCACCCATATCACAACCCATACTGGAGGAAGTGGACACTCGAGCTCCCACTTCTCCTGAGGAGCAAACCACTCCCATTCTTCAAAAGATTAGTGATGAGGTTCCTCATGCTCAACCTGATGAGCTCACAACTCCACTAACAGCCTTAAGCCATCACTCTGAGTCTCAACACTCTAGTGATCAACCTTCAGGGGAAAGCTACCATCCCCAGCGTCTTGATCTTAACCAACCGATTCCCAACTTTGACTTCTACTCTGATGAAGATTTGGGATTCAGTGAGTACCATGAATCTCCCCTCTCTACCCATACTCAAGGGGAGATGAGTACTCCTGCTTCACCCATGTCTAGCCCACATCAGACACCCCAAACTGAGGTGGATCTTCCTGTGATTGTCCAGGAGACCCATGTGGAAGAGGCTCTCACTGTTGCCAGTGATTACATCTTTAAGACCTCAACCACGGCAACCCAGCCTCTTGATATTGTCATGGGGCAGGGGAAATTCAGCAGCCAAGAACCCCATGCTGGTGGTGAGGGAGCGGACCTCGGTTCACCTTCTTCATCCCCCAATGATTCTTCAACTGAAGATGAGGGGAGTCTGAAACTCAGGGTGCACCAACTCGAAGACATCTGCACCTAACTGGTTTCAAAGATAGCTCACCTTTAATCACAGGTGACTATCTTGCAACGGAGGGTCCATGACCAGCAACTTGAGATCACCGATCTCAAGGGCCAGTTAGCTGAGAGACCCATAGGATAAACTCATCCAGGTCCACAAGAACTTGTGGATGTTATGGATCACTTCCCCAGCTCACTTATGCATGAGGGTGATGCTACCAAAAAGGGGAGGATGTTCTGACAGCCACAAAACCTGGGAGTTCTTCCTTAAGTATGGACATACAGGACTCACCATCCTATCTTGCAGTTGTCCATGCTTAGCAACCTCCTCAAGACAGAGATCTCGACTTGCAAATTCAACATCTGTTTGAGGAAGGGATACTAAGAGCAATGTCTGCCCCTTCTGAGAACCCAATCATGGGTTGGGGGTACGACAGTGATAGGAAAGCTCTTGTACTCTCTAGAGCTCTGGGTCAACTAGAAATATTAAACATTTCAAACCTGAGTTTCTATGAGGGTATAAATCTGATAGATCTAGCACTTGTCAACCCAAGCAATAACAGACAAGTTGTCAGATTAGCCAATCAAATTCAAGACTGGGTGCTGGCAGAATTCAAAAGGAGAACAATATCATATAGACAGAGGCTAGCAGTTGAAGCCTTTGGTCAACTGGATGTTGAGGTAGACCCTAAGATTAGCTTTGAAGGAAAGCCTTGACTGAAGGTCCAGAGGCTGAGATTTTGAACCTTGAGGCAAGATCTCCTCCAGCACCCCATACCCTCAATGAGGCACCAGCTGGTGATGGTGCTTCACAACCTCTCTCTGGCCAGAGCTTGACTGCTGAATCAAGCAATGAAGGCCAAAGATCTTCTCAGGCTGAGTCATCAAGATCTAAAATTGACAAAGGCAAAAGGAAGATGACTCCTGAAGAGATTGAAAAAGAAAAGAGAGAGATGAAGAGGAAGCTGAGGGGAGAGAGTTCAAGTGGTTCCCCAGGATTCATGCAAGCTGCAATTCTGTTGCCCCTGTACCAAACACTCAAGAAGATGAATTTAGGGCAGCCAGGGTCAACTATCTGGGAACCAGGAACTACAACATAGATGAACTCATCTCTCTCCCCTTAAAGGAGTTGAATGAACTGGCTGACATTGAATTATCAAACAAGAGGAAGGAAGCAGAGGACGTAGCCTTGACCCTTAAACATAAGGAAGAAATGAGGAGAAAAAGGCTTTACAAGAACATTTATGTCCTCTCCCCAGTTCAAGAAAGTCCTGAGTCAGAGACTGTGGCTGCTAAACAACTCAGGTAGTTGATGAAGAAGAAAGATTAAAAATGATCAACTACCTGAGTGCCACAGGTCTCTATCAGGCACCTGCACTCCTTCTCTTGCCTTATGATTATATATTATTTGAATACAATAAGCAGCTGGAAGAGCTAGCCAAAAAAGAAAGGCAAGCTGCAAGGAAAAAGCAAAGGGAAGAAGCTGCAAAATCAAGAGCCATCATCCAGAAAAGTCAGAAAAAGTCTATAGATAGGCAGAGGATGATGAGCTTCTTGAAACTGTATGGGTTCACCGGAAGGAGGCTTGGTCCCATGTCTCTATCCACAATGGATGAGGACATAAGGGTGATCAAGTAGAAGATAAAAAGGGGAGAGCTTGTGGACTTTCATTCATTATCAAGTCAAGCTCAACTTGAAGTTAAGGTAAAGGTTGAACCTACAGAGACAACACCACCTGCACCTGAAGCTGTATAACAGCCAACTTCATCTTCTAACCCACAACAGGGTTCTCCTCCCTTTCCTTCTAAAACTGGGAGAGAGGAGATCCCAACTGAGAGGGAATCCACTAATGAACCTGGTACTGAAGACCAACCCTCTTAGTTAAAATCATCAGGGAGGAAAATAAGGATGGCCAGAAGAAGATCATCAACTAAGAAGAAAAGAAGAAAGGCATCCACCTCCCAACCTCAGGATAAGTCAGAAAATCCTGAGGAAGTGCATGTAGAGGACTCTCAACCAACTCCTATCATAGTAGAGCCCCTTTCTATTGGAAGACAAATTCTGTCCTGCATATTTGCTGAAGATCCAGACAGATGGTATGTCACTAGAGATCAGGGAGAACAACATGCATACTTCACAAGTGACATGCTTGAACTCCCTCTGGATGATCTCTATGACATGAGAAAGTACTTCATGAGTCTAAAGAATCCAGATCTGCTGATGAAGAAAGGAATTCTGAAGATCCTCACATGGACTATCCCAGTTTGAAGAACCTCTCTGTTTTGGTAGCATCAGTCTAGGGGGAGTTTGTAGGAACCTCTGAAGTTAATGAGGTTGATGCAACAAAAGGATACCAAAACACCAAGTCTTCCAACATGCACTTTGGAACAAAGAAGAACTAGCTTCGGAAGTTTTACACACTCAAGAGAAATTCTAAGTGTAAAATCTTCCGAAGCCAAAGTTCAGAAGAAACTGTTGCGGAAGCTTTACACTTAACTTAGAAAATACTCTAAGTGTAAAGTATTTCGAAGCCAAAGACTCAACTCTTCCGAAGGTAAAAGATGAAGTCTTCCGAAGCTCTCAAGACAAAGTCTTCCAAAGCTATTTAAAGACAACACTGATTTTCTTCTGAAGAGAGAGAAAAGATACATTTTCCATCAACTTTATCATAAAGCAACTTACTGTCCGCTGCATGCTCTAGTGGTTCACCAACGATCATCATTTGGTGAAACTTTCATGCTTTATGATAAAGTAGATAAGGTCTTTGTCTGCAAGTTTTTGTTTTTGTTCCTTTTTGGCTTTTTGTAATAGGAAAGTCAGTGAGCTATGGCATGTCATAGTCACTAGTCAAAAGACAATCTGCCTTTTGACTTTAGGCTGATCTTGTTGTCTAGATTAGTCACTTCCAACTGTCTTTTTGCATATTGATGGTTGTAGGATGTAGTATAAGTAATCTTCGGTTCTTGTAATCAAAGATATACTTGTACAACACTTGTAATAGAACTAGAGAAGCAATATACAACTTCCTTGAAAAATTTGTCTTGTGTTCTTGTTCTTGTTTTTACTTGTGTTTGTCTTGTATCTTCAGTAAAAGTTCATAGTTCCCTATTTGAATTATTAAGTGAACTTAAGATCCTCCTAAATGTGTTAACTAAGTACAAGCTTAAGTACCCTTTAACGGCCCTGCAATCATCTTTAGTCTTTCTTCTTCAGTTGCTACCTGAGGTTGTTCACTGGCCACAGTCTCTGGCTCAGGACTTTCTTGAACTGGGGAGAGGACAGGAATGTTCTTGTAGAGTCTTTTCAGCATCATTTCTTTCTTGTTCTTGAGGAGCAATGCTGCATCCTCAGCTTCCTTCCTCTCCTTTGACAACTCTATGTCAGCCAGTTCATTCAATTCATCTAAGGGGAGAGAGATGAGTTCATCAACATTATAGTTTCTGGTTCCTAGGTAGTTTAACCTTGCTGCCCTTAACTCATCTTCCTGAGTGTTTAGCCTGGGGGCAGCCCTAATTACAGCTTCCATAAACCCTAGGGAACCACTTGAACTTTCTCCCCTCATCTTCCTCTTCTTCTTCTCTCTTCTCCTCCTCAATTTCCTCAGGAGTCAGTTTCCTTTTACCTTTGTCAACCACAGGCTTTGGTGACTCAGGTTGGAGAGAGCTTTGTCCTTCGTTGCTTGGTTCAGCTGTCAAGCTCTAGTCAGAGAGAGGTTGTGAAACACCATCACTAGCTGGTGTTTCACTAAGGATAATAGGTGTAGAGGGAGATCCTGTCTCAAGGTTCACAGGTTCAACCTCTGGGCCTTCAGTAAAGGTTTTCCCTTTGAAGCTAATCTCCGGGTCTACCTCAACATCCAGTTGACCAAAGATCTCACCTGCTAGCCTCTGTCTATATAATTTTGATCTAAATTTAAACTCCTCTAGCACCCTATCTTGGATTCTTTCTGCCAATCTTGCTGCTTGTCTGTTATTGCTTGGGTTGACAAGTGGCAGATCTACCAAGTTGATGCTCTCATAGAAACTCAGGTGTGAAATGTTGAGAACTTCTAGTTGACCCTGAGCTCTAGAGATCACAAGAGCTCTCCTATTACTGTCATACCCCCAACCCCAGATTGGGTTCTTAGAAGGGACAGACATTGCTCTTGGTATTCCCTCCTCAAACAGTTGTTGAATGAGCAAATGTAGATCACTGTATAGAGGAGGTTGCTAAGTATGAACATCTGCAAGAGAGGATAGTGATTCCTCTATATCCATACTCTGGGAAGAAATCCCAGGTTCTGTGATTGTCAAAATTTTCTCCCCCTTTTGGTAGCATCATCCTCTTGCATAGGTGAGCTGGGAGATTGTTCCATGACATTCACAGGTTCTTATGGACCTGGATGAGTTGTCCTCATGGGTCTCTCAGCCAACTTGCCCTTGAGATCGGTGATCTCAAGTTGCTGGTCATTAACCCTCTTCTGTAAGATAGTCACCTAAGATTCCAGGTGAGCTATCTTTGAAACAAAATATGTGCAAAGATGTGACAGTTTGTGCACCTTTTATAACAGACTCCCCTCATCTTCAGATGAAGAATCATTGGCGGATGAGAGAATTGGACCTAAGTCTTCTTCCTTACCACTAGCATGGGTTTCTTGGCTGCTGGATTTCCCCTTCCCAATGACAACTTCCAGAGAAGTGTCAAGAGGCTGGGTTGCCATGGTAGAGGTCCTAGTGATGTTATCACTTGCAAAAGTGATAGCCTCTGCCATATGGATTTCCTGAATAAGTTCAGGATTATCCACCTCAGTAGGGGGTTGCTGATGTGGGCTAGAGATGGGGGAAGCAGGAGTACTCATCTCTCCTTGAGTGTGGGAAGAGAGGAGAGACTCATGGTACTCACTGAAGGCCAATCTTCATCAGAATAGAAGTCAAGGCTGGGAATGGGGCGGTTTAGATCAAGAGGTTTGGGATGGTAGCTTTCCCCAGAAGGTTGATCACTAGAGTGTTGAGACTCAGAGTGATGGCTTAAGGCTGTTTGTGGGGTTGTGAGCTCATCAGGCTGAGCATGAGGAACTTTAGCACTAATTGCTTGAAAGATGGGAGTGGTCTGCTCCTCAGGGGAAGTAGGAGCTCAAGATTCCACTTCCTCCTATATGGGTTCTGATATGGGGGCCTACACATGATCAGTAGCAAGTGCAGGGGTTCGTTGGGATTTTCTTTTGTAGGTGATGGTGATGGCAGGCTGTGTTTGAGGTGGGTGAGAGGTAGAGGGTGTTGGTTCAACACTAGCTGGTGCTGCTAGGTTTTGACCCTGAGCAATGAGCTCAAACATTTTTAGGACAAGGGTTGTTTCTACCCTAGAGAAGCCAACAGTTGGCTTCTTCAAGATTTTGAAGATGCCGGGCCTCATTTGTCCTATTTTAAGAATATTACCTGTTCCCCTCAACTGTGGTCCCAACTCACAATTGAGAATGTGTTGAACATACCTAGGGAACATGTAATACTCTAAGGAGTCCAAGTTTGCAAGTAAATTAGTATATAGAAATTGAGAGTACCTAAACTTGACCCCTTGTACCATCCCATGGACTATAAAGGAGAGGTCTTCTAGAACTTGGTCCCATCCTCCATGCTTGTTGGAAAGGCTGTGAATGACGACATGGAGGAGGTACTTCCATTGAGATGAGACCTTCCCCTTCCTAAAGGTTTTGACTGAGAAGTCACCTTCATATCCCATCTGCTGAAAGGAGTGGTTGACAGTAGATTTGGGAAAGGACAGCTCACCTGCTTCATCATCCAGCTGCAAATGGGTGTTTATGATAGCCGGAGTGATGAAAACCGTCCTTCCTTGCAATGTAGCAGATAGTGCCTTCTCCCCATCCATGGTGACCTCTTTATAGGTCCTCCAGAACTCAAGAAACTAATCCTCATAGAGAGGAGGATCAATTGTAAAGGAGGTGAGGTAGTGAGATGAAGAAAGGTACCTACACACATCTGAGAAGCTTGGATCCTTCTCAGAGTGTAACAGGGCAACCTGATTGTGTTGCCTGTGTAGGTGCATGGAAAAATCAGGGTCATTGCGACAATCAATGTTGGCCATTTGAGGAAGCTTTACAGTGAAGAAAGGAAGAAGAAGATGAAATTTAGGGGTAATTTTAGGGTAAGGATCAATGAGAGTAGAGAAATAAAATAGAACCGTTTGGAAGATATATGTTGTAGATTTGAGACAAAGTTATGACAAAAAGATAAATTTGAAATCCGTAACTGGGTCCTACTTCTGAAAAAGTGCGCCCAAAAAGTTAGTTTTCTTGGAAGTTGTAAAACTTCCGAAGACAATTTTGGCTTCGGAAGCTTTGTAGCAAAGCTTCCGAAGGCAATTTTTGCTTCGGAGGATATTTCAAAGAAGTTTGAAAATTTGGCTTCGGAAGAAGTGAATAAGTCTTCCGAGACTTAGTTGCTTTCGGAAGATATTTGTTCTTTGAATACATCTAAGTGCTTATATACAAATTTAAGCTTTGGAAGATACTCCAAGAATTTCTTCCGAAGGTAAATCTTAGATAAGCTGTTAAATGATTTAAATACATAAATTTCTTCCGAAGGCAATTTGAGTTCTTTCGAAGGTAAATTTTCACAAATCTAAAAAATATCAGCTAAAAGTTAGTTTTCTTCCAAAGAGAACTGGGCTTATGAGGTGATCTAATAGACAACTTAGGACACACAATTTTAAGAAATAAAGTTGATTAAGTTATTAAGGAAAATCTATTCAAAGTTAATCACCCCAATAGCTCATACAAGATATTTAAATCTCTGTTCATCAAATGCCTTTATGAACAGATCAGCATATTGTTCATTTGTGTTAACTTTGATTAGTTTGATCAATCCCTTTTCAAAATTATCCCTAATCAGATGATACCTGATGTTGATGTGTTTGGTCCTTAAGTGCTACATAAGATTCTCTGTAAAAGAGATGGCACTATTGTTTTCTATATGGATGGGAGTCTCCTTGAAGTTAAACCCATAGTCTAGCATCTGATTCTGAATCCAAAGCACTTGAGTACAACAGCTTACAGCAGTAATGTATTCAACTTCAACAGTTGATGTAGACACACAGGATTGCTTCTTGTATTGCCAAGAGACTATCCTTCCACCAAAGAATTGACATCCCCCAGATGTGGACTTTGCAGTCATGTTGTAGCCACCATAATCACTATCTGTATAAGCATACAGATTAAAGTCTGAATTCTTTGGATACCAAAGGCCTAGATTTGGAGCACCTTTGAGGTATCTGAGAATCCTTTTGACTGTGATTAGGTGTGACATCTTGGGGTTGGCTTGATATCTTGCAAGTATACATGTGGCAAACATAATATCAGGCCTGCTAGCAGTAAGGTACATAAGTGACCCAATCATAGCCCTATAGAGATGTTCATCAACACACTCCCCCTCAAGATCAGGACCAAGGGAGTGGTTTCTGGCTATGGGTGTCTTTGCAACCTTACAGTCAGTCATCTTGAATCTTGTAAGTATGTCCTGTACATACTTTGACTGACTAATGAAGATGCCATCTTCAACCTGCTTCACTTGAATTCCTAGAAAGAAACTGAGTTCCCCCATGACACTCATTTCAAATCTATTCTTCATCCGCATCTCAAAGTCTTTACAGAGCTTTGGATTAGTTGAATAAAAAATGATGTCATCTACATATATTTGAACTAGCAGTGTGTCATTCCCTGCTTCTTTGATGAAGAGAGTCCCATCAATAGTACCTCTTTTGTATCCATGATGATAGAGGTATGTTGATAGTGTCGCATACCACTTTCTTGGAGCTTGATGCAGTCCATATAGAGATTTATCAAGCTTGCAGACATAATCAGGATGATCTGGGTCTGCAAAGCCAGGTGGTTGTTTGATATAAACTTCTTTATCAATCACCCCATAGAGAAAAGCATATTTCATATCAAGCTGGTAGACCTTGAAATCCTTAGATGCAGCATAAGCCAGGAATATTCTTACAGCTTCATGTCTTGTGACTGGAGCAAAGACATCAGTGTAATCAATCCCTTCTTCTTGAGTGTATCCTTGGACAACCAGTCTATCATTGTTCTTGATGATAATTCCTCTATCATCCTTCTTGTTCCTGAATACCCATTTGGTACCTATGAGAGTCTTCCCTTGAGGAAGAGGGCATAAGTTCCACACCTTCTGTCTTCTGATTTGAAGCAGCTCATCTTCCATAGCTTCAATCCAGCTTCCATCCTTCAAAACCTCATCAACTTTCTTTGGCTCTATCTGGGATAAGAAACAAGAATGTTGACAAACATGGCTGTCCTGAGTTTGTCCTCTTGTTCTTACCCCTGAGTCAACATTTCCAATGATGTTTGTGGTGGGATGTGACTTGTGGATCCGAAGTTGAGGGATCACAGCAAGTTGGTTGGACAGATCTAAATTAGAGAAATTCTGATCTGGCAATGAGGTCTCTCCCACCACATCAGCACACTTATCAAGAGAAACTTGATCCAATGAGTGTGTGACATCATTCATGTTGTCTTCAATGGAGTGGTTATCAGCATCAAGAAATTCTTGACCATTGTCACCGCCTCCAGTTCCTCCTGCATTAGAAGTTCCTTCTCCTAAATTCTGAGCCTCTGAGATGGAATTTGCAGGCAATTCAGTTGAATCAGCAGTATTTGTCATTCTTGTGCTGATAGGAGCCTCAATTACAGGGTTAGTCACCACTGGAGCTGAAGTAGTCTTCTTGGTTGGTCTTCTCAGGTTAAATCTTAGATCAGGATCTTCTGTCGATCTGTTATCTGTAGATCCTGAAACATTCTCACAAGACTTGTTAAAACAGTTGGTAACTAAATCAAGATCAAACAGCCAATCCGGACCAGAACCTTTCACACAGGGTGTGTGTTCATCGAAAGTCACATCGGCTGACTCCTCAATGATTCTAGTTCTGAGATTGTATACTCTATAAGCCTTAGCTTGAGAAGAGTATCCAACAAAGTCTCCATCATTTGATTTCTCAGCAAACTTGGCTATTTGATCTTTGGTATTCAAGATAGTACAAGGACATCCAAATGTTCTGAGAAAACCAATGAATGTCTCCTTTTATGCCACAGTTCATAAGGAGTCTTACTATGTGTCTTAACCACTAAAACTCTGTTCTGCACATAGCAAGCTGCGTTGACAGCCTCTGCCTAGAAGGTGATAGGCAGTTTAGAGTCTGAAAACATGGTTCTAGCAGCTTCAATAAGTGTCCTGTTTCTCCTCTCAGCAACACCATTTTGTTGAGGAGTCCTGGGAGCACTGTATTGTCTTGAAATACCTTTTTCATTACCAAATGTATCAAGGATTTGGTTTTTAAATTTAGTCCTTGATCACATCTTATGGTCTTAACCTTGTGATCAGATTGATTCTTAATTTTCAGAATGAAGTTCTTTAAGATTTCAGGGGTTTCATCCTTAGTTCTAAGGAAAAACACCCAAGTGAATCTTGTGAAATCATTTGTGATCACTAAACAGTAAGAGGTCCTTCTTAGACTCATTACACTGGTGGGGCCAAACAGATCCATATGTAACAAGTGTAGGGGAGTAGTGATAGAGTTCATTTTCTTTGGCTTGTGAGACACTTTGTGTTGCTTCCCTTTCAGGCATGCAACACAGTGGTCATCACTTGTAAACTATCTCTTTGGCATTCCAGTTACCAAATCATTCTTAATCAACTTATTCATGTTTTTAAAGTTTACATGGCACATTCTTTTATGCCCAAGGAAAGACTCGTCACTATTTGCTTTAGACAGAAAGCAAGAAACTTCTCTAGAGGGAGATGTTTCCTGCAGATCCATCTTGTACATGTGCCCTCTCCTGGGGGCTCTAAGCAGAATATGCTCTTGAGGAATGTCAACCTCGGGCTTAAGAAGAATGCACTCATGCTCAATAAAGAGAATGTGTTGTTTTTTGTCACAAAATTGGGACACACTCAGAAGGTTGTATCCAAGTTCCTTTACAAAGTTTACCTTCTCAATACTGAGCTTACCATTTGTAACCTTGCCCCTACCAGTAATGTAACCTCCTTTATCTCCTCCAAAAGCAACTGGTCCTCCATCAAATCTTTCAAAGTTTTGAAGTAAGGACTCATTGCCTGTCATGTGCCTGGAGCAACCACTATTAATGATCCATACATTTCTGTTTGCCTTTGGCTGTCCCTACACAAAAAGAGATGATTTAGTTACATTTGGAAACCTAAGCCTCATTGGTCTTGCGCTTGTTAAAATGAGTTGAAGGTAATGAAACAGTAAGTGATCCTATGTTCAGGCTCTGAGGATCATTTGCTATTGCTGATGAAGAATCTTCAGTCACACGGTCTTCCTTCATCTTCCACACCACCTTTAGAAAATTTGGCTTGACCTTCAAAGCTTCGAAAGCTTTTGTAGCTTCAGAAGATTTGGAGACTGGACCTTCGGAAGATCTTGCTTTCACTGCAGCAAGCTTCAGTAGTTCGGAAGCATTCCTTTCTTCCGAGACAAAATTTGCTTTCGAAGGCAATTTTTCACTTGTCTTCTTCTTCATTTTGGAGCTTCCGAAGGAAACAGATTTTCCTTCCAAAGCTTTCTTTTCCTTCTTCTTCCCAGAAGCCATTTCTTTAACCATGTGGATAGTACTTTTAGGATTGTAGATGCAATCCTTAGCCAGATGAGAAGTACTACCACACATGATGCAGTCCATTTGCTTCCTTCTGGGAGTCTTCTTCTGAGAGCAAGACTGAACTTGAACACTGTCTTTCTCTAGCTTCTTCTTTACAGATGATGCAGCAATTTTCTTAGGGAGATAATTGCTCTTGGAAGAGGATGGTTCAGACTGTGTAGCAGTGGTACACAACAATTCAGCCTTCTCTTTGCTGGAATGAGTTGGAACTATACTAAATCTCCTGGTACTAGAGTTTGTAGTTGATTCCTCAGCCTTTAACACTTCAAACCCTGCAGAGATGAACACTTGTTTCTGCTTGGAGTCAAAAGTGGCCTTGATCTCTTGAGCCTTCTTTGATATTCGCTTTGCTCTTCTGATCAAGTTCTTCCTCTTTGTCTTTGTCATACCAGCTTTCTTACTCTCCTTAGGAGCATGGTGACCCTTTTTGGATTGACTCTTTTCACTCATTTCAGAATCATCCCTCACCATCTCCTCTTCATCCTCTTCATCACTAGGGTCTATAGAGGGTGGCTCATCTTGACCAGTTCCATACCTCGAAGATCTTACTGATAGTAGGGTGTATGGAGGAGCTATCTCACAAGATCCCAGTCCCTGCTTATTCTGATAACAAACTTTTGCATGCAGAGATAAGGATATTATGTTCTTGATGGTCTCTTCTTCAGAAACACATTTTTCTACCCTGGTTTTGCTGTTCACAAGCTCAGCCTGGCATTCTGTCAACTTGATAATGAGATCTTTAATTTGAGTCCTGTAATTTGTTTGCTCATGTTTAAGAGTTGAAACTGTTTTCTCTAGATCTTCTATCTTAAGTTTATAGTCATTTTCAGCTCTTTTAAAATCAGCTTTTAGAATATTCAAGGACTCAATATAAAATCTCATTTCCAAGTTGTAGGACCTGTATCTATTTACTTTAGCAGTACATTCAGGAGAGCAAAGATGTTATAATACCTTGGCTTCATCATGGTCAGCCATGAGTGCTTGATTTGGAGAAGCATCTTCAGCTTGGAAGCTCCAGTCAAAGCCTCCCTCTTCAACAGCAACTGCAGCTTGCTGTCTTGGCTTATCATTCTGGTGCCCTCCTTTAGTGTAGTTTGGCCTGGATGATGCTTGGCCACCATTTGACTTAGGTACCTTGCATTCTCTGGCAAAGTGTCCCATTTGGTTACAGTTGCAACATTTTATTTTACTTTTGTCCAGCCCAAACTTGCCACTGGCTGCATTGCTAGGAAACCTTCTCCCAGTCCTCTTGTAGCACTTCTGGGCTCTGTGAGTGAGAAGAGCCATTTGCTGGACTATCTCCATATATTCCAGATCATCTAGATGGATATAGTCAAGGTCTTCAAGAGTGAAGAGAAAGTTGCCTGAACTTTCATCAGTAGAGACAAAGGCATGAGAGGAACTTGTCTCTTGGAAGGGACTTCTTTGGATGTAGCTCTCTTTGGGTGTCTCTGGGAAGGTGATGAAAGGACCCTTTTTTGAAGTTTCAGGGTAGTAGATAAGACGATGTTGTGGTTCTCTGCTATCCCTTACGCCCACATGAAGGGCTGAACTCTGGTGAGTATTGGAGTTACCAGATGAATTTTACATGTTCATCTCCATTTGGTATCCACTGAGTATCCCATACAACTTAGTGAGAGTAAGGGTATTGAGGTTTCAGTCCTCTTAATGACCACACAGTAGTGTGTCCATTTTCTGGAAAGAGAGGACATGAACCTTCTAACAATATCCCTATTCTCAATAGTTACTCCAACACCAGCCAAAGTATCTACAATCTCAACATACCTGAAGTATTTTTCAGTCATGGTTTCACCTGTCTTGAAGGTGAAGTTTTCAAACTGCTGCTTTAGGAGGTCCTTCTTGTTTTCTATGGCTTTATTGGAACCCTTATACATCAGTTTCAGTGCATCCCATAGCTGCTTAGCGGTCTTGCACTTCTTGAAACCTCTGTAGATGGAGTTTGGAAGAGCAGTTTGGAGGGCTGTCATGGCTTTTTGATCAATATCAATCCTTTTCCACTCTTCATCAGAAAAGTCAGCCCTCTCCTTTGGTATCATGACACCACCAGCAGCAGCTGAAGAAGTGCATGGTACATGAGGTCCATTGATAACAGACTCCCACATCTTGGAATCTTGAGACTTGATGAAGCCTTCCATTCTTTAGCACCAAGTGTCAAAATCCTCAGGAGTGATCAGTAGGGACTTTGCCATAGTTCCAGTTTCCATATCAGCCTTAGAGATAGCTGCCATTTGAAGAGTTAAGTGATGCGTGAAGCTAAGAGGATTAAAGATGGTGAGATCTTATAATCAAGAGCCTAGAATGCTCTGATACCAAATGCAAGACCGAGTAAGGGTACTTAACACTTAGTTTCACATTGAGGAGAGATCTTAGATCACTTAACAATTCAAATAGGGAACTGGTAACTTAAAACAGATGATACTAAGAACACAAGTAAATTAAAGAGACAGAACTAAGAACAACACAAAAAAACACAAGATTGGTTTTCAAGGATGTTATATACTGATCTCAAGTTCTTTTACAAGTGTTACAAAGCATACATAAATTACAAGATCCTGAGACACTTTTATACTACAACCTACAACCGTCACTTACATGTAAAGACAGTTGGGATTTGACTAATCTAGACAACAATATCAATCTAAAGTCAAAAGGCAGATTGCCTTTTGACTAGTGACTATGACATGCCATAGCTCACTGACTTTTCCTAATGCAAAAAGTCTACAGGAACAAGTAAGGTAAGTTACAGACAAAGACCATTCCTACTTTTTGATAAAGCATGGAAGTTTCACCAACTTGTGTAAAGTAGGTGAACCACCAGAGTAGATAGCGGAAAGTGTGTCAGCTTTATCAAAAGTTGATTCAGAGAAAGCATATTTTCTCTGTCCTCTGAAGAAATCAGTTTTCACAGCTTCGGAAGACTTCGTCTCTGAAGCTTCGAAAGATTTCATCTTTGGTTTCAGAAGATGCTGGTCTTTGGCTTCGGAAGATTTCACACTTGGAATATTTTTCTGCTTGAGTGTGAAACTTCCGAAGTAACTCCTTCTGAACTGTTAGCTTCGGAAGATCTTACACTTAGACACATTTGAGAGTGTAAGACTTCCAAAGCTAGTTCATCTTTGTTCCTTAGTGCATGCATAGAAGACTTGGTTGTTCTGGCTTGTTGGTTGCATCAGCCTCATAATCTTCAGATGATCTTACATTACCATCAATCTTCTTCATAATCAGCTTTAAATCACATGGCCTCATTGGATAACCAACGTTTCTAACAATTCTGGGTCAATATCAGAGGATGGTTCTTTACTTATCTGTTTCCTCTTACTAGCTTCTTGTTGTTCTTTTCTTAGGTTAGCAATATGAAGTTTATCTTCTTTATCATCCTTTTATTTTAATTCATGATGATGTTTATTCATGTATGATCTTAGTATGTGAAAGAAATTGGCTCCTCTTGGATTGTTTGTATGATTGAGCATTCTTAACTGCAACAGGTCAACACAGTCTTCATATATTAATGATCCAAGCTAGGATATGTATGTTAAGTATTGGAAAAGTCCAGATACTCTCTTTATAAGCACAGCATCCCATTTTTCATCATACTTCCAAGCCACTATCTTTCTTTCATTTGCACTAGCAGAAAGAATTATTCTGTCATACAGTTTAACAAAATTTGTCTTCTTATTGATCATTTTTCTTACTTCATTACCTTTAGGACATAGCCTGTGTGGCATGAACTGCCTTGGTTCCTCGATTGGGTTAAGCTCAGGTGGAGCTTGATAATAAGTTGATAGAGAAGATGCAGGATGAGGCCAGAAGACTTGTGGTTTTAATGCATTGGCAAGCATGTTCTTGTAGATCTCTCTAGCCATTTCTTTCATTCGAGATAGAGATCTTCCTGCATATGACCTGTATGGTACTCTAGTGTGACTCAACCAATTTTTAACCTGGGAGTAGGTCATCTTCTCTATCTGAGGATCCTTAGGTAGATTCTTTTGCAACTCTTCTTGATCCTTAATTTCCTTATACCTTTTGTATGTTTGCTCTGTTTCATTCTTCATGACTTCTTGAAAGTCTTTGAGCAAGTCTTTAACCTCAGAGAGGTTGAGCTGAATAAATTAGTCATAAGGAAATCCTCTGGTGACTAACTTAATTCCCATCAATGTTTCAGGATCACCTAGGAAGATTTCTTGTATGTTTTGAATGATCTCATTGTCATCTCCTTCTTCTTCTTCATCAGAATCAGTTATGATAATAATAAGTTGTTGCTCAATTGTTTGATCAATTTCACCCTTTTCAAGAGCAGCCTTCGAGCTTGTTTGTTATGGTTCATCCTCCACTTGTTCTGTTTTGACTTTTAGGAACTTTAAAGGAGGAGATTGAGGTTCATCAACCTCTTCAACTGTCTGTTTTTTCTTCACTAAGGATGCTAAGTACAACCTTTTCCTCTTTCTTTCATAGGGTTTCATTTGAGGTTGAGATGATGATGCTTGTTTGTTGGGAGATTCTGTTTGCTCATTTACTAACTCAGCAAACTATTTGCTCAGTTCCTTTTATTTATCTGTTAATGGATTGAATGGCACAATGCTTGTTTCTGCTGTATGTGCGTTAGGAGAGTGGAAGTGTTGCCTTAAAATTAGAGAGTAATGGATGTTTTTCAAAGGGATTGGATTCACTGAATAATTGATCCATGGAATATGATTCTTCTGGAATGATAAGGGCTAGTTCTTTTTGTTGATCATTAGAGCTTGTTTCTCCAATATTAGATAATGATTGATCAATGAACTCTTCATTCAACTCATGTTCATGATCATATGAATGTTCTTCCTCATTCATTCTATGTTGATCCACATCTTCCAACTCTCTGTTTAGCCTTTTGATCTCTTCATTCTGAGCTGCAATAATCCTTTTCAATTCATCAATTTCAGCATCTTTTGAATCAGATTGCTCAGTTAAGTAGGCAATATCTAGCCTTGCACTATTGAGGTCATTTTCTTTCATCTTTACCTCTTCATTTGATTGTTTGAGTTGTTGTTCCAAAAACTAAACAATTAACTTTTGTGCTGTTAGATCTGCTTCAAGCTTTTCTATTTCCTTGTCTTTGCTCTTTAGCTTTTCTTTTAATCTCTTAGCTCTGTTGATTGACTTTTCTATGAGCTAATTGTACTTAGTAAATAGAAACACTTTTGAGTACTCTATTTCTTCTTCAATTGGAATTTCACTGCCCTGTTCATCACTTTCAATAGGATCTGTAGTGATTTGGTGTTCTTGTACATGTTCTTGTACTGAGGAAGTGCCAACCTCTTCTTCCTCAATTGCTTGTTCTTGTAATGAAGCATCAATATCTCTCAATAAAGATGACAATGTTTGTTGATCAGTGAAAGTTGGGCTTTGAGGTGGTGATGGCAAATGATGCTCAAACTGAATCTGCTCATGTTCTTGTGCTTCTTCTTGTTCATTGAATGGCTCTAGGATGGGTGCAACTTGTTCTTCCTGAACTATTTGCTCTTGTAAAGGTGCAGCTTCTTCTTCTTGAATGATAGGAGCATGCTGTATGATTGGATCTTGGTGAATCATATTTTGGAAGAGCATGTAAGGGTCACCTTGACCGGGTATCCTCAAAAATTCATCAGGAACAGGAAGGTCATGGTCTATCATATATATGAGGTGGAATAGGAACCTCATCTCTTTGATAGAGGCTTGACTTGATTCTATTGAACACATGTTCATTAAAATAAACAGGATGAAATATAGCTCTTTCTCTTGGTATGTTAGGCAGAAGATCATTAATGATCATCTGAAGAAATCTAGGGAACATCTGAATTGGTTCCTTACTTCAGTCAAGTTGTAAATCATTCCATTAAGGCTTTGAGCTGCAAAGTTGAATGGTCTTCTAGCAATGATACTTGCTATTGCAGAAGAGCTTCTTAAAGAAGTGGCATCCTAGCCAGTCTTCCTGTTGATCATTGTCTTTTGATATGTGTGCATTAAGAATTTGAATTGTGCACACTTGTATGATTTCTTAATTTGTTTTCTATCAATGGTACCAGTATAGCTTATTTGCCTGAAAGCATGTAGAACATAGTTCTCATCAAATTCTACTAGACCTTCTGCATCCTCTTCTCCCAGTTGAAGTACTCTCCTGATAACTTCCTTAGAGATAATGATCTGCTGATTATGCATAGTAGATATCACTACTTGCTGATCATTGATTTGTTCCAGATGTGCATGAGTCCAAAACTAAACTATATGATCCTCATAAATTTCTGGACTTGCAGTCATTGCATGAACCAGCCTTGTTTGCCTTATTGAATGAATAATGTCTCTGTAATTTTCTGCCATAGGAGAATCAGCATTGAGGAATGCACAGATGTTGTGATCTCTAACAAGCACTAGGTTTGCCATATCTGCCATATGAAAATGAATATGTTAGTAGCTTGTATAATATGAATGTATGATGTTTGAGATGATGAAATGTTGATCAAGTGTTTATTGTCTTGTGATTGTTATGAGATGATTAATTATGTATGTTTAACACTTGTGACTTGTTTAAAATGTATGTTTGATTAATATAAACATCTAAGACAATTTGACTTATCCAAAGTCAACTGCTTGGTTGATTTTGGTCATGAAAGACTTGTTTGATTAAATTTGTTTTGATCCAAATTGGTTTTGTAATGTGTTTGTTACAAAAAGTTGTTTTGTTCAATTCATACAACAATTACAACCTATAACAACTTGTTTCTGAACTTCAGTTTGACCTTTTAAAGTCAAAATGACCATTTAATGCACATTGAATGAATATGCATTTAATGTTTGTGTGTTCAATGCCATGCCAAATTAACTGTCTTTATGTGTTTGTTAATGACTTTTAAACATGTTTACTAAGTTATAACAAATTTTGAGTCATTTTAAACATTTTAAAATATTGAACCTCAGTTTTTCTATGATTTTGGCAAGAACATCATGACTGTTCATAAACCCGATAAACACTTAATCAAATTACATCAAAACAACAGGCTTAATACATTCGACCAAGGTCATCTAACACTTATTTAGTGTTTGATTTGGTTTAAAACTTGAAAAGGTTCATGTTTGATTTTGGTTCAATGTTCGACTAGGTCGAACGTTGAATCTGAACCAATGAACAAGATGTTTTAAAGGATGGTTGATGATCAGAAGCATGTTGTTATACCTTTTTGATTGTGAATCAGAGGAGAAAACAAATAGATTTTAGGTTCACAATCGAACAGGGGTTTCAAGGTTTAAGGGTTTATCACACTGTGAGTAACATTTAAAAGTTTTGATTTTTTCTCTCTCATTCGTGATGAGAGAAAAATTTACAAGTGTTGCATATATATACAGTGGACAAAATGACTATCCCATATAGATACAGTGTGTCTGTACGGTGTATGAATAGTAACTTAATAATTTAATTTTAAGCCATGCGCTGTGAATTACACATGCGCGCTGTGTGAACAGTGCGTACGCTGTACAATTTTTAGATTGTACGTTGTGGACCCCTTTGATGTTGTACTGTGTTCACAGCGGATGGGCATTTGGTCATGCGCTGTGTACACTTGAAAAGTCATACGCTGTGTTTTGACCACTGTTTTCAATGCGGATGAATAATTGTTCATGCGTTGTATGCTCTTGAAATGGTTTGTTTGTTTACAGCGGATGAACATTTGTTCATGCGCTGTGGACACTGAAAATAATGTGTTTGATTGTTCACAGTGGATAAACATTCGTTCATGCGCTGTGGACACTTGGATGTGATGTGTGAATGTTTACAGCGTATGATTACCTGTGTGCATACGCTGTATACACTTGTACTATTTCTACAACGGATGACTAATGCTAGTCATGCGATGTGGAATGTTACTGTATTCACAGCGGATGTTATTCTGACATCATGCGCTGTGAACACTTGTATGTTCATTATGTATGTTTTTTTTGTTCGCTATATACACTTGGTGTATTTTGCATGTTATGATGACACTGTAGTTGCAGCGGGTGTATGATTGTATGTCCGCTGTGACAACAGTTTTCAAAAATTTCAGATTTTTGTTTGTTTTGAACTAATGTCTTTCGAAGCATATGTTTGATAAAATTTTCTTCCGAAAGAACATTTGTTTGATGAAACTTATTTAAATCAAAATGTTTGTTTAAATATTTGATTTAAAATGTATGTTAAAATGCTAAAGTTTTAACATGATCAATATATGGATGTTAAGATATTACTCACAAGCAATATTGTGCAATATTGTACATATGTATGTTTGTCAACTTGCTGTGTTTGGGTGTTATCTTGACTTGGCTTTATCTTCAAACTCAGAATTTTGAAAATTTTGAATTTTAAGAATGTATGAATATGCACAATTCTGCTGCCTTTGATATTTTCATATTCTATTTCTCCCCCTAAATTTTTGCATAGTTATAAAAACCTTAAATAAAAATGGCAAAAATTTGTGTGTGTTTGAGAGGAAATTATCAAAGTCCAATTTTATTGCTTCTTTGATAAACACTTTGTAAGATAACACGTTATCTTACTTACAAATGAATGTTTTTCATGTTTTGACATGAATCATTGCACATACCATGAGATCATACTAGTCTAAATTTCTCACTGAGTTGTTTGAATGATTTTGAGAATAGACATAGACAAGTACATTGTTGATTGCAGATATTTTGATCCACTTAAACTCATGCATTGTATTAATGATTGATTGAAACAGTGAGTGATTATCATGTTTTGAGTTGATTGAAATGAGTTGTATGTTCCCCACATCTGATTGTATGATTAGAATAACCCCCTCAGGATAAGCTAGAAAGCAATTTCAATACTTAGACCTAGCTACTTAGGAGTATAAATGCTCAATTTGATCCATGTTGTTTGATCCTCATTGGGATTCTTATTCACTTCACTTTGGAATGTGATCCTCTTTAGGACTCTTTTGATTCATTCACAAGGAATGTAGTATAGAAGACTTTATTGATTATTCATCAAAAATGGATATGTTCCTCATTGTGAATCTTTTTGGATCATGATTTAGGTCATTCAGGTCTGTGCTTAGCACAACAAAGAATGCCTTGGTGTACTCGAGGTCTATGAAAATCATAACAGAGGAGACACTTATATAATTGAGCAATTTATAAATTGTTTCACTTGGTGTATTGTAGTTACTTTACAAGCAACCTATTTTGGATTGATCAATACTCACCATAAACCAAGCTGTGCTATTGACCACACAATCATGAGAATTTAGTTCTTCACTATTGTATGTGAGGTTAGGTGTCCCATGCTGAGCCTAACCACATATCAAACAAAGTACTGTCAGCCTTTATTAGTGGAGAATGACTCAAGTAAAGAATGAGCAAGTGTACTATCATTTCTCATGAGTGGTATGTGTGATTCAAGATGTTTGATTATAAGAAAACATGAATGTTTGTTTGATATCTTGATTTTGAAAGATGCTTGTTGATGTTTAATTTGGACTTTGATAAAATCAAGCTTGTTTGAAATTAATGTTTTGAAAACATTACTTGTTTTATTCATAGTTGATCATACCAAGTGACTGAACCAGAAATTCAAATCTTGTAGAATCAAATGGTTTGGTAAACAGGTCAGCCAATTGATTGTCGGTATGGACTTTGATCAACTTTATCAGACCCCTTTCTGAGCAATCTCTCAGAAAGTGATATCTAATATCTATGTATTTTGTTTTGGAATGTTGAACCGGATTGTCAGTGATAAACATGGCAGCAGAGTTGTCAATGTGTATGGGTGTTTTAAGAAAATTAAAGCCATAATCAAGCATTTGGTTTTGAATCCAAAGCATTTGAGAACAGCATGCAGAAGCAGCTATGTATTCTGCTTTAGCTATTGACATAAAGACATTTGTTTGTTTCTTGCACTGCCAGAAGATCAATCTTTATCCAAGAAACTGACAACCTCTAGTAGTGGATTTTCTGTTGTTATTGCATCCACCATAATCACTGTCTGTGTATGCAAATAAAGAGAAATCTCCATCTTTTGGATACCACAAACCAAGTGTTGATTTGCCTTTTAGGTATCTAAAGATTCTCTTTACTGCATTGATGTGTGATTCTTTTGGATCTGCCTGGTATCTGGCACACATGCAAACTACATACATGATGTCTGGAGGGCTTGCTATTAGGTACATCAATGAGCCTATCATTGATCTGTAGAGTTTTTGATCAATTGATGTTCCTTCTGGATCGGGTCCAAACTTCAATCCAGTTGCAAATGGTGTTTTGCTGGATGTGCAATCAGACATGTTGTATTTCTTTGATAATTGATTCACATACTTGCTCTTGTTGATGAAAATTCCTTTAGCAGATTATTGAGCTTGAAGACCAAGGAAGAATGTAAGTTCTCCCATTAAGCTCATTTGGAATTTCGATTACATAAGATTCTCAAACTCTTTGCAAAGTTATGTGTTTGTGGAGCCAAAAATTATGTCATCCACATAGACTTGAACCACTAACAAGTCTTGTTCTTTTTGTTTTAAGTACAATGTTTGATCTATTTTCCCTTGTGTGTACCCATTCTATAGTAGAAACTTAGATAAAGTTTCATACCACTTCCTAGGTGCTTGATGAAGACCATACAGAGCTTTATCTAACTTGTAGACTCTATGAGGGAATTCTAGGTCTCCAAACCCTGGTGGTTGAGCAACATATACCTCTTCATCTATCTTTCCATAGAGGAATGCACACTTGACATCCATTTGGTAGACAGTGAAGTTTTTGGATGAGGCATATGCAAGGAACACTCGGATAGCTTCTACTCTAGCTACTAGAGCAAAGACATCATCATAATCAATTCCTTCCTCTTGAGTATCTCCTTGGGCAATTAGCTTTGCTTTGTTTCTTTTGACAATCCCTCTATCATCTGCTTTGTTTCTGAAGAGCCACCTAGCGCCAATGGCATATTGACCTTCAGGTAGATCAACCAATTTCCATACCTCTTGCTTTCTGAATTGTTGTAGTTCCTCTTGCATAGCTTCTATCCAATTGTTATCTTTGAGTGCTTCTGTTATGTTTTTGGGTACAGTTAGAGATAGGAAGCAGGAATACAGGCAAATGTTTACTGTGTCAGATTGACTTCATGTCAATCTGGTATTGAGGTCACCTATGATGTTTTCTAGTGGATGGTCTTTGTGAACTCTGGTTGTTCTAATCTGATCAACAGGAATGGTTGAATCAAGATTGGTGATTGTTTTGTTGGGTGTTGATGGCTGGGCAAGGGTATTTATGGTTCTTTGTTTATCTAGTTGTGAGGGTTCATTGAACGTTTATGGTAAATCCTAAAAGAAATCTATGATTTCATCTTCATGATGTGTGTTTGGTAGAGAATGATAATCATCATCTTCTTCAACAGTGATTGGTTGATGTGACTTGGTTTGGTTATTTGGTTGTGGTTGGGTAGGCACTGGAGTTGATGAAGATGGTGTGTCTGATGATGTTCCTTTTGATGTGTTTGTTTGTTCTGGAGGAGTTGAAACTGTGGTACTGGAAGGAGTGATGTTTTTTCTCCTTGGAGGATCCGCAATTAAAGGAACATCTATGGTTGTTGGTGGAACCATTGGATACACGTTGTTATCCTTGGTACCTGAAACATCAAAATAAGATATGTCAAATAATTTTGTTAATGCATCAATATCAAACAATCAGTCTGATCCAATGACTTTCTTAGTGAAAGAATGTTCAATTAAAACAACATCTATTGTTTCTTCCACTATGTTTAGTCTTGGATTGTATACTCGGTAAGCTTTTGAGCTTCTGGAATATCCAACAAAAAATCCATCATCTGCTTTTGGAGAAAACTTAGATAGTTGTTCTCTGGTGTTTAATATTGAAACAAAACATCCAAAAGCTTTAAGAAATCCAACGAATGGTTTTCTTTTAAACATTAATTCATAAGGTGTTTTGGAATGTTCTTTGATTATTAGTGTTCTGTTTTGTATGTAGCAAGTTGTATTGATTGCTTCAGCCCAAAAGGATATGGGTAATAGAGAGTTAGCTAGCATTGATCTAGCTTCTTCTATCAATGTTCTGTTCCTCCTTTCAGCTACTCTATTTTGCTGAGGAGTTTGTTAGACCCTGAAAGGATCATACATACCAATTCAAGAAGTGGTTGAAGGTTTTTCTGGTTGGAAATCCCTCCAAGTCCAAGAAGAAATGCGGGTGGAAGATCATGAAGAAATGCGGCTGAAGATATAGAAGAAAAAGACTAAGTGTTGGTTATCCGCATTAGTAAATGCGGAAGACTAAAGAACAAATGCGATCAAGTATTTGTTCATCCGCATTTACTAATGCGGACAAGGAACACAAATGCGGCCAAGTATTTGGTCATCCGCATTAACTAATGTGGATCACCCAGTCAATACTGAAGACAAACAGAAGAAATGATGATGAAGACTTCTCATCCGCATTAACTAATGCGGATGAACACTTACAAATGCTGATGATACTTTGTACTTAGACTAGTATTCTGATGTATAGCTGTCTGGGTAGTTTAGTCATTTTGTAAAGGCAATGTATCTGCCTATAAATAGATCAGTATAACCTAATTTGAAAAAATAATAATAACAACATTAAAAGTTTCACCAGCAACCCTAGCACACTTTGTATCTTGTTCATTCTCATCAATATACAAAGCATTTATTAGTATTCTTTCAGTAATTAATGTTCTGTGATTTAGTATTTCCGCGACTTAATCACTGACTCAATCATCATATTTGATCCTAAGTTGAGTCACATCAACTGAGTTTCACATCCCGGACCCAGTCAATTGGTATCAGAGCCTTGGCTCTTGAATTCGTGTCAAAGTCAGTGCAGATCTTGAACGAAAATCGATTGAATTGGTGATTGAGTTGTTTATTAGCAAGTGTTACACTTCTAATAAATATCCATACTGAAATTACGTGAAACATCATCAACCAGTGATGTGCTTCTGGCCGACAACATAAGAAGACTGCTCAACTGATTGATTCTCAAACAAAAATTAGACTAAAACCTCAAAAATCAAAATCTTGACCCCAAATCAACCTAAAAGCAACTTTTCTGAGAACTGTTCATCGTATTAACATTTTTGAAGAACTGTTCATCATATTAAGAATACCAGGACGTTGGACTGTTTGAATATTCCGGACATAAAATCAACTTAATCTAAAATCAGTTAATCAAAATGGATTCTTCTAACTTCTTTGAAATTGGTCATGCATCTAAACCTCCAATGCTTAAACACAAATCTAAGTTTAACAGTGGAAAATTAGGTTTAGAAACTACATTACAGGTGTGGATCATGACTACTGGATTTCCATTTGCAAAGGACCCTACATTCCTGTGTCTCTCACTGCTGATCAAGCTGCTCAGTATAGAACTGCTAGAATTCCCATTGAGGATCCAAATCTAAATCTTGATGATGAGGAATATAAGAAAATCAAGATAGACCTCAAAGCATACTCCATTCTAACACAGGCTTTGAAAATGGATGTCCTCAAAAGGCTGGAAAAGTATTGAACAGCCAAAGGTGTTTGGGATGCACTGCAAATAATGTGTGAAGGAAGCAGTGATGTGACGAAGATTAATAAAGATAAACTGGTGAACCAATATGAAACCTTTCACCATACCAAAGGAGAGTCAATCTCCAAGAAGCTGCATCGATTTGTACAACTGGTGAATGATCTTGAGATCATGGGGGTTATGTACAAAGAAAAAGAAATGAACAAGAAGATGCTGCACAGCCTCCCTGAAAGCTGGAAACAGAATGTTACTATGTTGAAGAACACTCTTGACTTGGAAAGTACCATCTTAGACATCATGATTGCTAAGATTGAAGCTCTTGAGTTAGATGAAAGAAGCGGAAATCTAAGTGGACCTCAAGTCATTGAAGCATATAAGTTTCCATCTGAAACCCATTCTATTAAGAATGCCTTTGTGACTGAAGAAGATGATTTTCTCTTATCAAAAGATCAAGCAAGAACTTCTGGATTCTGTGCTGTTCCACAACAACATAAAATCATCATCTTCTACTCAACCCACGGCAACACCCACTAGCTTGCCCAGTGAACAAAGATCTGAAGAGCAAAAGGCAACTTACAATGCTTTTGTTGCTAGTTTTAAAGCATATCTTGGGGGTAGACTCACTTCGGCTCATCTAATTTAGGAAGATCTGGAAGAAATGGATCCTGATGATGTTGAAGAAATGCACTTGCAATGGTAGATGGCCATGATTACAATGAGAGCCAAGAAAGTCTTCCGAAAAAGGAAGAAACTAAGTCTGAATGAAAACACAAAGCTTGGATATGGCAAATCCAAAGTAAATTGTTTTAACTATGGAATGACTGGCCATTTCTCTAGGGAATGTAATGCTCCCAGAAGAAGAAACAACAACAACCAAAGAACCTCACATAGTCAGTCATCATCTCAATCAAATTCAAGCATTCAGTCAAGTAATCAACCCCAGTTTTAGCATCAAAATTAGCAACAGTAAATTCATCAAAGACTACCTCAATTGACTCATCAAGCTCAGGAACTAGCCAACCAACCTCTAATGCACTTGTCATCAGACAAGATGGAGTGTGTGATTAGAGTCTGTATACAGAGGAAGTTCAACCTCTATTTCAGAATCATGCTCTCATGGCTCCCATCAATGTTGGCCCAACTCCAATTCCATCTGAGGTAAAATCTAATCTATGTTCTAATAAATATATTCAAGAAGTACAGGAATATAGAGAGCATAATCACAAGTTAGCTATTAAAATCAAAGTAGAAAAGGTCAAAACTGAAATGTTAAAACAAGAAATGAAAAGTATTGAAATCAAAATCAAATCCCTTCTTTCAGATATGGAAAAACTCCATGGTGAAAAGTACACTCTTGCAGCTGAGAATGAGAGGTTAACTGAATTGTTAACAAAAACAAAAGCTGAGCAATCAGCTACTGAAGTGAAACTTGAAAAGTTTCAATTTTCTTCTGCCAAGCTGTAAGAGTTACTCGATTCACAAAAAGAGCCAAAGGATATGACTAGGATAGGATACAACTCTTGTCCTCCTCCATATAATGACAACTATATGGTTATGCCTGAGTCACTCACACAATCTGATTCAATTGAACCTAAAATTATTGAAACTAAAACAATGATTTCACAAATAACAAATCCTCAAAACAAGCCAAGTGTTTACATTGAAACAAACGAGGATAAAATCAAATTAGGTTAATCTAAAATCAAATGAATCAAATGAGGATAAAACAAATGAGGATAAAATCAGTCTCCAAAAATCAAGAAAAGCAGAATTGTGAAACAATCTGCTGCCACCAAGAAAACTGAAGTTGCTTCTTTGTCGAAAACCAAATTTAAGAGTAATCTAAAATCTGCTAAGTCAAATGAAGCATCCATTTCAAAATCAAAGGACAAACAAATGTATTGTGACATTTGTGACATGCTTAATCACAATACAGATGAGTGTTATTTTAATCAATATTGCTCCATCTGTGACATGAACAATCATTCAATAAAAGACTGTTATTTCAACAAGTATTGTTCTATATATGATATAACAAATCACAATACATCTGATTGTTTCTTTAAGAAAAAAGGCTTAAGAATTCCTCAAAACAAGCCTATTTCATCAATTTCATCTGACAAGGTGAAAAGTAGAAGTTCACCACACATGAAGCAATCACTGAGTTCTCATTCAGAATATAAAACTAAACGGATTTCTGAAAAACAAAAATGTTCCCAATTTCTAAATAAAAACCAAGATCAAAGAGTTGAATACTCTTCTGACAGCTCAGTTGAAATTGATGAAATCAAATCAAAAAGAACTCCACAGAAAATCTTCAAAGCCTCTTCTTCTAAACCATAACGAAGAGGAAAGTATCAAGAGGTTACTGTAATGTATAGAACCGGACAACCCAAGACCATCATGGCTTGGGTTACACATTCTAACTAGTTCTTTTATGCTTATAGGGTCATCCATACAGGTCCAATAGCTTATGGTATATGAACAGTGGATGCTCCCGACACATGACTGGAGACAGTTCCCTCTTTCATGACTTAAAGCATATTCAAAGAACTATTGTGGCATTTGGTGGAGATTCACAAGGTGGTAGAATTACCGGGGAAGGAACTGTGATGAATAGACTTCTGAGTTTTGACAAAGTGAACTACTGCGAGCAACTAAACTTCAATCTGCTCAGCGTGTCTCAGATCTGTGACAAGAAATATTCCACTCACTTCACAGACACCCATTGCTACATTCTAAAACTAGGATTTTAAATTCCTGAAGAATGGGTTGTCTTGAAGACTTTGAGAAAGAATAATACCTGTGTCTTGAACCTTAATTCTGCTCATCCTTCAAAAGAAACATGTCTTTTGTCTAAAGCATCTTTTGATGAGTCACGACTTTGGCATAGACGTTTGGGAGACACGAAATTCAAAATCATGAATAGGTTGGCCAAAGGAAACTATGTACTTGGTTTACCTCAAAAAGAATTTCATTTTGTTGACCACTTTTCTGCATGTCTCAAAGGAAAACAACATAAGTCCTCCCATAAGCCAAAGCTGGTGAACACAAACAATTCTCCATTGAAGCTACTTCATAAGGATCTCTTTGGTCCAACTCATGTCATGAGTATTGGAAAGAAGCATTATTGTTTGGTGATCATAGATGACTTTTCACGATTCACATGGGTCTTCTTTCTACTTCATAAAAACGAAGCGTCCCAAATAATAAAAGATTTTATCATAAAAATTGAAAATCAGCATGATCTAAAGATAAAATCAATCAGAAGTGATAATGGGACAGAATTCAAAAATGTAGATCTAAGTTCATTTTGCACACTAAAAGGCATTGCTCATCAATTCAGTGCAGCTAGGACTCCTCAACAAAATGGGGTAGCTGAAAGAAGAAATAGAACACTGATTGAAGCAGCACGAACAATGCTAGCCGATGCCAAACTGCTAATTACCTTTTGGGCAGAAGCTGTCAACACATCATGCTTTGTGCAAAATCAAACTTTGATAATCAAAGAAAGCAACAAAACACCATATGAACTTCTTTTTCATAGAAAACCATTTATTGGATTTTTGAAGTCATTTGGTTGTCCTATCTAAATATTAAAACCCGAGACCATTTAGGAAAGTTCGCTCCTAAGTCTGACGAGGGATTCTTTGTAGGTTATTCTTCTGTCTCAAAGGCTTTTAAAGTGTTTAATCCTAGATTAAACATTATTAATAAATCAACCAATGTTAAATTCAATGAGCATTCCTTTCCCAAGTCAATAAATGGTCCTGATTGGTTGTTTGATATTGACTCATTTACTAGATCTTTTGATCAGTTCCACTTGTCAAATGCAGGTAACTTACAATAGGCTGGATCTTCTAGAATAGTAGAGAGAAGAAATGAATTTCCTATGATTTCTCCTTCTTCTACTGATCAATTTGATGAAGAAGTTCCATTACAAGCTGATCCTGTCAGACAAGCTGCACAACATCAAAGTGTTTCAACTGAGGTTGGTCCTAGTTCAATGCCCACTCCTTTAACCAAACCATACACTGAAGTGAGAAATCCATAATCAGCATCTGTACCAGTTGAAACTGAAGGAAATGCAAATGATGAAAGTCTTCAAAGTGCTGCTGAAGCTGATGAAGCATTTGATTACTTTCACCATTCACCTACATCACAACCTGAAGATGCCTCTCACCAAGATGATCTGAATGTCTCCAATCTTGATGTATCCATTGCTGGCGATTTGATTCCAATTACCAGGATACATAAGAATCATCTAGTGTTTAGTATCATTGGTTATCTAGATGAGCGGGTGACCAGAAGCAAGTTAAGTATTGCAAACATCTGTTTGTTTTCTTGCTTTCTATGTCAAATAGTACTGAAGAATATTAAAGAGGCTCTTCAAGACAATAGCTAGATTAAGGCAATGCAGGAAGATATACTACAGTTCAAGAAACAAGAGGTATGGCAACTGGTAGACCTTCCCGAAGGACAATACCCTATCGGTACCAGATGGCTGTACAGAAACAAGACAGATGACAGGGGCATTGTCATTAGAAACAAGGCAAGATTAATTGCACAGGGCTACACTCAAGAAGAAGGAATAGTCTATAATGAAGTGTTTGCTCCTGTTGTGAGATTGGAAGCCATAAGACTCTTTCTTGCTTACTCTGCATCTATGAAATTCATGGTGTATCAAATGGATATAAAGTGTGCATTTCATAAATGGTGCATTTCTGAAGAAGTCTATGGATATAAATTGAACATGGAAATATCAAAGACAGCAGAATTATGCATATTCATACATTTTAAATTTTGAAATTTTCTAAATTTTGAGTTTTTAAAGAAAGCCAAGTCAAGCAAGCACCCAAACACAACAGTTTGACACATATACATATGTACAATATTGCACAATATTGCTTGTGAGTGATATTTTAACATCCATAGATTGATCATGTTAAAATTTTAGCATTTTAACAAACATTCAATTTTTGAAACAATTTAAAATCATTTTTCAAACAAACAAAATCTTTGAAAATTTTATCAAACATTTGCTTCGGAAGAAATCATTTCAAAACAAACATTTGCTTCGGAAGAAATCATTTCAAAACAAACATTTGCTTCGAAAGAAAATTAATCAAAGATTTAAACAAACATTTTAATTTAAACAAGTTTCATCAAACAAATGTTCTTTCGGAAGAGAAAAATTTTCAAACATATGCTTCGGAAGACATTAGTTCAAAACAAACAAAAATCAGAAATTTTTGAAAACTGTTGTCACAGCGGACACTCAAACATACATCCGTTGTAGCTACAGTAACCATCAAAACATGCAAAATACACCAAGTGTATATTGTAGACAAAACAAACAAACATCCGCTATGTACTTGTGAACATTCAAGGGTTCACAGCGCATGCTGTTGGTAACGCATCCGCTGTTAATACAGTGCCATTCCATAGCGCATGACTAACATAAGTCATCCGTTGTAGAAATAGTACAAGTGTATACAGCGTATGCACACAGGTAGTCATACGCTGTAAGCATTCACAAATCATTTTCATGTGCCCATAGCGCATGAACAAATGTTCATCCGCTGTGAACAATCAAACACATCATTTTCAATCATGCATAATATACAATTCAAACATTCAAACACACAAGGGTAACACACAAACAATACAAACATTCATAACAAAACACACACATACATTACTAACAAACAAAACAATCACAAGCAAACATTATAAGGTTGGCAACATCATCCTTAGGGGGAGTATTGTTGGACTCAACAAGTGCATTAATGGATTAATGCTTTAAAGGATGCTTCTTTCCATAATCAAACATAAACAAACATAATGTGTTCTAACATTCAAACAATCATTAACTAACACATTAGCATCATTAACAATCATAACATTCACTAATCAGTGTTTAAGTTTCTTTTTCAGGATTGTACATAAAAGAAATTTTGACAAGTACCCCGCAGCGGATGAAGTACTGCAATGCGGATGAACAAAAGCTCCAATGTGGATGAAGAACTACCCACAACGGATGTATAAAGAAGGTATAGCGGATGAAGATTAAGTCCAAGTGCCCACAGCGGATGAACAACACACACATCGGATGCCTAAGTCCACAGATGATGAACTGTCTACAGCGGATGTTCATCCACAGCAGATCAACATTTGCACAGCGGACAACATACAAAGCAAACACACACAAGTGTTCACAGCGGATGAACATTCCACAGCTGACAACATATAAGCAAACACACACAAGTGTTCACAGCGGATGTTCATCCATAATGGTTGAACACCCCACAGCGGAGAACATACAAGCAAACACATAAGTGTTCACAGCGGACAACATCCAAGGCATAGCAGACATGCTATCTGACTTCCACAGCTGACAGCTTAACATCCACAGCGGACAGCTAATCATCCACAGCGGACAGCTTATAGACTTAGGATTGTTTATGTAATTTTCGTTTATATAAGGGTAGTTCAGTAATTGTATATAGCTTTGTGTATAGGCTATAAATAGCATACTACCCTAATCATTTTTAATCTTTTGAACAATCAATTAATCAAATAGATATTATCATCCATGCACTAGCAATCACACACAAACACACACTGATATCATAACATCAATCATGGGTTTCCACACCATGGTTCATGTTTGTTGATTGAGAGATTAGAAAAGATCCTTGGGAGAAATCAACCTGTTCATGTTGAATATTGTTCTAATATGTTCATGTTCAACATGTGTTTAAAGTTGATTTCATCATTTGCCTCACAGGGTGTACAAGCTGGACAAAGCTTTGTATGGTTTACATCAAGCCCCTCAAAAGTGGTACGCGACTCTATCATTTTTCCTTCTTGATCATGGATATGAAAGAGGAAAGATTGATCAGACTTTATTTAGAAAGAAGAAAGGTCATGAACTGTTGTTAGTCCAGATCTATGTGGATGATATCATTTTTGGCTCAACAAACAAGCAACTCTGTAAAGATTTTGAAAACCTCATGCACTCCAAGTTCCAGATGAGTGCTATGGGAGAACTCACTTTCTTCTTAGGATTGCAAGTACAACAGACAGCAGATGGAATCTTCATCAATCAATCAAAATATGTGGAATCAATGTTGAAGAAGTTTTATTTTGTAGACTGTCAGTCTATCAGAACTCCTGTGGATACTAAAGTGAAGATTGGTCCAGACTTAGATGGCAAATCAGTGGATCAAACTCACTATCGATCAATGATAGGGTTACTTATGTATCTTACAGTTAGTAGACCTGACATTATGTTTGGTGTATGTGTTTGTGCTATATATCATGTAGATCCCAAGGAATCTCATATGAATGTTGTAAAGAAGATATTCAGATATCTTAAGGGCAAACCTGCACTTGGATTATGGTATCCTAAGGAAGGGTATTTCAATCTTTATGCATACACAGACATCGACTACTGGGGATGCAACTTCAATTGGAAGTCCACTTCTGGAGGTTGTCAATTTCTTGGTCCCAAACTGGTCTCCTGGCAGTGCTAGAAACAGACAAATATATCTGTGTCAACAGCAGAAGCTAAGTATATTGCAGCATCAGCATGTTGCTCTCAAGTTCTCTGGATTCAAAACCAGATGCTTGAATATGGTTTTAACTTCATGCACATACCAATTCAGATTGACAACACAGCAGCCATGTTCATAACAAATAATCCAGTTCAGCACCCAAAAACCAAACACATTAAAATTAGATATCATTTTTTGAGAGACTGTGCTGAAAAGGGGTTAATCAAGTTGATTCAGGTTCACACGGACAATCCGTTAGCTGATTTGTTCACTAAGGCATTTGACCCTAGTCGGTTTGAATTCTTAGTCCAATCAATTGGCATGATTAACCATGAGTAAATAATCAAAATTTCCAAAAATATTAAAATATTATGAAAATGAAAAAAGAAGTTATTTTGTTAAAGTATATGTTATGTACTCCAAAACGGGAAATGATATAATTACAGTAGTTATATCATTCACTGTGCTTATTTCAAAATCTTGAAAGACAGACATGACTTAACTGATATGCGGGAAGGCTCATCTTTGAAAAGAAAATACATGCTGTGATAAACTAAAGCTCATATTCAACTGTGAAGCCATCATCTCAAGGTGTGTGTAATTATTTAACTTATCCAAGTTTGTATGTGTGTAGTAACCTAAACACACCAAGTAGTGATACTTTATGAATCTCATCCACCCACATCAGTTTCTCCTCTGTTTTACTGAGCAAAGATTTGGAGAAAGAGGCACATAGTGCTGATGTCATGATCCAAAAATATTTCCAATAAGGAACACATCCAACCTGGATGAATTAATAAAGAATACATTCCTTGTGAATGAACAAAAAGAATCCCAAAGCGGATCACCTTCCAAAGTGAAGTGTAAAAAGAATCCCAACGTGGATCAAATAAATATAAGGATCAAAACAAAAAGAATCCCAATGAGGATCTCCCTTCCTCAAAATCAAAATGAGATTTCATAATTTAAACAACCTGATCGTGTAAGTTGTGAAAAAGTTCTACCATGCATGTCATGCAGATGGTTGATCTTGTCATACTTTTGAGTGTGAGGTACATGTTGAATATTTAATCCATTCAAAACATGATAAAGAACACATGCATTAAAATATCAACCAAGCATGAGTTTAAGAGGACAAACATACCTACAATCTCTATGTTTATGATTACGTCTATTTTACTAACAATTGCTTGCACTTGTGAAAGGTAAGATTGATATGATCCCAATTAAGGTATACATCCTCTTCATGTACAGATAAGAAAAACAAAAAACAATTACAGAAATATTTTCCTTCCAATTTAAAAATTCTTTAAAGTTTCTATCCTATCTAGATATAAACTTTAAGGGGGGGTAATTAAAATTTAAAAGAAAATATTCTCAAAAACATAAAATTTGCAACATCTTTTCTTCAATATAAAATCAAAAAACGACTGTGTTGGTGTGAAATTTATATCATAAGTATCACAGTGTATACAGATGTTTGGAAGCACAAAGTCCAGGATCTGTCAAAACTAGGAAACTTGTATCATATCGGGTATACGAGTCAATCCTAGCAAGAATCGACAATCCAAGCAACAGTCAAAACTTCATAAAATCAAAGTAATAGACTCATCTTCATAAAAATCAGAACATCAGTGCAAAAATAGTCAGAATCATCCTCTGCAAAAACATTAATTTTTGACAAGCTCAAAAATTAATGCGGGTAAGAGTATTGGTTAATGCGGGTGAAGGTAACCCAGACATATAACCAATGCGGGTAACTGTTACAGTAGTGAAATACAGACAAGTTAATTTGCTACAGTAGTGAAATGCCCACAACTTAAAGCATCCGCATTTGCTACAGTAGTGAAATGCCCACAACTTAAAGCATCCGCATTTGCTACAATAGAGAAATGCGCACAACTTAAAGCATCCGCATTTGCTACAGTAGAGAAATGCGCACAAATTAAAGCATCCGCATTTGCTACAGTATCAAAATTAAAACATGCGCATTTGTTCACACTTGAAAATTTTGTGTAAGTCGTTAAATGTACTATTTAAACACATTAATGAGAGTCATTTAATACGTTTCAAATTTGAGTGAACTTATAGTGCGACGAGCGTTTTTCTTACTGTTCTTCATCATCATCCAAACAACCTCAGATCTTGTGTTTTTGTTGTTCATCCAAATCCATTCCACCTCTAATTTGATCTTTCGCCAAAGCAGCATCAAAACAAGGTGATTTTCTTTGGATTTGTAAAACTTCAATTGTCGAACCTGTAATGAACATAGAACCCTAGGTTTAAGAAACTTCATAAAATCGACCAGGAACAGTGGATTTAAATGGAATTCTCAAGTTCATTGAAACGGATGTTAATGTGAATAACAAAGAACAACCGTTTTTCAAACCCTAAATTAATCAGGATGAACAGGGGAATCGAACCATGAAAATATGGAAATCAAATCCAATGTTTAAACATTAAAGGATGTTTGAAACAGTAAAGATGATCAAAAATAAGCATAAAACATAACTTCCATGATTTTTCCTCATAAAATCAAAATTAGGTCAAACTCTTAATAAAACAGTAACCTTTGAACTTTCATTTTTGACCTGAAAATGTCAAAATACGAAAAGTCAAACATGATTCTTGTCATATGATATGATAAAAATTAGAATATTGCTAACACATGTGTATCTATTGCAGAATCTATGGCAAACCTGACATGGAGCAAGTTCCACAATGTCAGTGGATTTCTTGATCCTGATGTGCCCGAATCTGTAGGATTAAGAGACATGATCAGATTCATCTCTACAACAAGAGTGGCATATGCTATCACTGTTAGACCCATTATTTATGAGAACCTCATTAGATCTTTCTAGGGAATAGCTTAAGTAACTGAGGTTGATGGTGTAAAGACTATTTCAGGAAGAATTACTGATGATCATACATTGGTAATCGCTCAACAGACTGTGAGACAGTGTCTACAGTTTGAAGATAATGCCAAATCTCCCCAAGAACTTGAGAAGATGAAATGATGACCTTCTTTGCCAATATTGGTTATGAAGGTGGATTTGAAGGAAAACAGATTGTCAAGGGGTTAGTTAATCTGCAATGGAGATTCCTCATTCATTTATTCCAACACTGCTTGTCCAAGAGAAAGACTGGGTGGAATGATATCTCCATTACTACTTCATCAGCCATCTGTGCTTTATGCACAAACAGACCATTCAACGTGTCTGCTTATTTGTTTAATGGCTTGATCTCTAACATTCAAGAAGGAAGAAGGCATATGTTCCTAATGTATCCAAGGTTCATTCAATGCTTCATCAATGAAGCTTTTCCTGAACTTGTACCAGAGGGCCTTGTTATGGACATTCATCACTATAATGCCAAATCATATAAGTACATCAAGAAGAGAGATCCTAGGAACTTTTACAGTGGAACTTTCTTTCTATTACTTCCATGGATGTTATATCAGATAAACCCAGAAGAAGTTCATGAAGATGTTGTTGAAGAAGTTGTTCCTGATGTTGAGGAACAAGCACATGATGATGTGCCTGCTGATGAACTTGAGATTATTGAAGATCAACCAGCTGCTCATGATCAACATACTGTTGAAGAGCATGCTGAGGCAGTTGAAGAAGAACTAAGGCAATTGTCACCCCAAGTTGATGAAGGTGGTGATCTTTACACTTTGCCTTCAGTTCAAGAACAAGAAATACCATCACCTTTCAGAGCATCACCTACTCACTCACTTCCATTATCTCTTGTTCAAGCTCATCATGTATCTCCAATCATTTCTTCTCCTGATGTTGCAGCTGCACCTGTTGAGTCTGGTGAATCTGCCAGCTCATCAGATGAGTCTGAATCATCTTCGGATGAGGAGGATAACCATCTTGACACTCAAAGGAAAGAGAGACAAATACTCTCAGAGGTAGGTCATTCTAAAAGCTATGCTGAATTTGAGGTTAACCGTCCTGATGAGAAGACGAGATGATTTCTGAATTACTACAAAAGATTGCCAGAATGGAGAAAGTATTAGAGAGAAGATCTGGTATAATAAATGATAGAATACTTGAGCTGGATAAGAAAGAAAAAGAACTCAAAGAACTAAGGGCCAAATATGAGTCTGAAAAAGAAGAAAAGATAAGGAGATTGATAGACTCAAAGCTGCCCTTGATCAAGCAAAAGAAGAAATCAGTGGTCATTTGGATACTGCCACCATCCAAACCATTATAAAGGAAGAACAAGAGAACCATATTGATATCCAAACTGATATCATAGCTAATCTTAACAAAGAGATAGAAGAAACTGACAAAGAAATGGATGATGAATCTAACTAAGAGAATTTCTAAATTGGAGATGCTTATGAAGATTAAAGATGAATTGGCAAGGGAATTGACTGATAAAGATGATGAGGAAACTGATAAAGAAATGGATGATGATTCTAAAATAGAAAAAGAGACTAAAGAAGATGAAACCTCACAGTAAGCAAAATCTAGTGAGGTTGGGATTGAAGAAGAAAGATTAGCAATGGTTATGCATTCTGATCCATCCACTGATGAAAGAGTAAATGAAGAATCTATGATGAAAGAACTGATTGAAGATTTGGATATGTATTCATCTAGTGAATTCATTATTGATGAAGACTTTTGGGATTTCATCAAAGATCTTAGAACCCCAGTGGAGCCTATGGTTGTAATTCCTCTGAATCCTGTTCCAATAGAAGAAGAGTTAAGCTTACAGCTTGTCCCTGCAGTCACTTTGACTGTTGAACAACACGAACTGATCAGAAAGCTATATGAAGAGCTGAAAGAAAAAGAGATTGCTGAAAAACAGAAAGAAGAAGCTGAAAAGCTTGAACTAGAAAAGAAGAAACAAGAATTTGAAGCCTCTGTTCTATCTTTATCTGGTGCCAGATTGCACATGTATTCCAGAAAGGGGAAATACTTATCTGAGAAGGCCAAAGGCAAACTGCCAATGATAGAAGAGGAACCACCCATTAAGAAACAAAAAGATGATTCAAGAAGCCTTGCTGCTATTGCTGAATTTTTAGAGGAGAATGAGATGGCTGAGGAAGAAATAAAGAAGAAAATTGATGTGATTATGTTAGAAGAAGGAGAAATAGAAGGAGGTTATGATTAATGGTTGATTGATGACCCTTTGACCAGGGACAGTCCTGTAAAGGTTGAGTCATCTATTGAAAAAATGGTAGAGAAAGCTCAAGCTGATGATCTCATGATAAAAGCAATGTATCTGATCAACCATGGGTATGATGCAGATGAAGTTTTTGGGATGACATATGAGGGTATGGTTGAAGAAGTAAATAGGATGCAAAAAATACTTGACCCTACATATGTTACTGAGTATGAAAAGAAGACTGCCATTTCCTTAGTTACTATTAGTGCTGCTAAGTCTCAACAGCAGCAAGAATCACAATCGGCTTATCCTGGTCCCTATAGCATGACTGACAGGGAAATGAAGGATTATTTGGCTACTCAAGGGGTTTACCAAAAGAAAGCTTGGTAACATGAAAACAAACTCCCTCAGAGCTGCAATTCTGAAACTAGTCAAAGAAAAGAAAGATAGACTAATGGCTATTGAAGAAGAGGTGATAGGGAGAAAACAAAGATCAAGAACTTCAGCACAAGATGTCCAACTCACTTCCAAGGACCATGATGTATGCTACACAAAAATCCAGAATGGTTTATTGAACCCTCCCAACTGAAGCTACAGGAAGTGTTAACTACTTCTAAGATGATTAAGGGTGTGTCTACTCCAAAAGGCAAAACTGATGTCAAAATTATAGCCTGGAAGTATGACAGTGATTGGAACATGTTCATGGTAAAAAGGATCTCAGGGCTAGTTCAATTCTTCATAGAGTACACTGCTCTTGTGAAATCCCTGGAGATTCATGATCTAAAAGAACTGGCTAATCTACAGTTGATAAATCATCATGCCATGTATAGAGGATATGAATTTGAAGACATTCTGAAGTTGTTCAAGAAACCCAACAACTTCAAATCTCTAAAAGATATCTGTTTGAGAAAAGACAGATCATTCGGAAATCCTCTGAAAAAGAAGAAAAAGAAAGAAGCTGAAGAGTTGGTATTTCCTGAGTTGAATATAAAGCCAACTGAATCATTAAAAAGGAAGATAGTAGCTGGAACCCACAAGACAAAGCCAATCTCTAATGTGTTTTATGAGGAAAAAACTTATGAGTTGGTGATTGAAAGAAAATGGGGAGGAAAGGAAGGATCAGATATTAGGCTGTTTAGTGGATATAAGGTGAGACTGTTAGATGAATCCTATGTCCACTACATATTTACAAGACACTTCAGAGAACTCAATAACAAGCTGGGAGAAGATGATATTTATTTCTTTCTGAAATGCATCAAAATTTTGAAGATGGCCTATGATAGAATTAACAAGAAGAAAGAAATAAGAAAGAGAAAGAAGGTCCCTTCTAATTGGGTAACATTGTGAAGTTAGAGGTTGATGCTGATGGCTCTTTACTGATTCATAAAGATGGTCTTTCCACTGTGTCAGTGTGGGAACCAATCTCTTTTAGACAAATGCCCATTGATGCCATTCATAATATAAGCCAAATGAAGATACATGTCCTTAGCCGAGACAAGATGAATGAGGCTAGAGACTTCTCCAACATGATTAAGGCTATTTTGGATCCTTCTTTGGCAGAACCTCTACCTTCTGCAGCTACTGCATCAGCACCATCTCCATCAATAGTCCAAGCAAGACAAGTTCAATCTCATGAAGAACCACCAGAATCATTACAACCTCCACCTCCCTCAAACTCTTGAAGTACATAGGTTGTATAATCCTTAGGGGAGTATTGTTAGACCCTGAAAGGAACATACATGCCAATTCAAGAAGTGCTTGAAGGTTGTTCTGGTTGGAAATCCCTCCAAGTCCAAGAAGAAATACGGGTGAAAGATCATGAAGAAATGTGGTTGAAGATATAGAAGAAAAAGACTAAGTGTTGGTTATCCGCATTAGTAAATGCGGAAGACCAAAGAACAAATGCGATCAAGTATTTGTTCATCCGCATTTACTAATGCGGACAAGGAACACAAGTGTCGCCAAGTATTTGGTCATCCGCATTAACTAATACGGATGACCCAGTCAATGCTGAAGACAAACAAAAGAAATGCTGATGAAGACTTCTAATCCTCATTAACTAATAAGGATGAACATTTACAAATGCTAATGATATTTTGTACTTAGACTAGTATTTTGATGTATAGTTGTCAGGGTAATTTAGTCATTTTGTACAGGCAATGTATCTGCCTATAAATAGATCAGTATAACCTAATTTGAAAAAAAAAATAACAACATTAAAAGTTTCACCAGCAACCCTAGCACACTTTATATCTTGTTCACTCTCATTAATATACAAAGCATTTATTAGTATTCTTTCAGTAATTAATGTTCTGTGATTTAGTATTTTCGCGACTTAATCACTGACTCAATCATCATATTCGGTCCTAAGTTGAGTCACATCAACTGAGATTCACATCTCGGACCCAGTCAGAGTTCTTGCTACACTGAATTGATGACTGATTCCTTTCTCTACACAAAAAGAGGAAATGAAGTCATTCTTAAATTCAGTACCATTATCCCTTTTTAAAGATTTAACTTTAAGATTCAATTGATTCTCAATCCTAGTGATAAAGGATTTGATGATTTCTGCTATTTCTGACTTGTGTAGTAGAAAAAAACCCAGGTGAATCTGGTGTAATCATCTACTATAACAATACAGTATTGCTTCTTTCCAATGCTTAGGTTGTTTGTTGGGTCGAAAAGGTCCATGTGAAGCAATTTGAGTGGTGTGTTATTAGAGTTTGCCAATTTGGACTTATGAGACACTCTATGTTGTTTGCCTTTCAGACATGCAGTGCAGTGGTCTTTACAGAAAAATTACTTTTATGGTAAACCTATGACTAGATCACCTTTTACAAGTTGATTCATTTTGTTGAAATTAGAGTGTCCCAAACATCTGTGCCATAATTGGAAACATCTTCTGATGCTTTTGATAATAAACATGTTTCAGGGGATGATGCTGAAATAGTGTTCATATCAACAATGTATGTGTTGTTATGACAAGGTGTTTTTAAAAGGATACAATCTTCTGGTATTTGAAAACCAGTCTTGAGGATGTAGCAGTTGTTAGAGTCAAATAAGGTTGCATATCCTTTATCACAGATTTAAGATACGCTTAGAAGTTTAAACTGGAGGTTGGAGCAGTAGTTGACATTTTCAAAGCTAATTAACCCATTTGAAACTGTTCCTTCACCAGTTATCTTTCCACCTATCTTGTCTCCTCCAAAAGCTACATTTCCTCCATGTTTGCTTTTAAAATCTTGAAAGTGGGAACAATTGCCAGTCATATTTCGAGAACATCCATGTCAACATACCAAATGTTGTCAGACCTTCTTTGATGTCCCTATAAGAGAAAAGAAATTAGTTAGTTGGCGCAACCCAAGCCAAGATGGTCTTGGGTTTTCCGTCTTTCCTCATAACACAAATTTATTCTAAAATGGCATTTTTTGATGGTTTAGGAACTCTAGGTACACTATTTTTCCTTTAGTTGGTTTTAGCTCTGTTAGGAGAAGTACTTTGAGCTCTTCTCCTTTGAGTGCTAATGTCTGTTGACTATCTATTTTGAGACATGTCTCCTGTTTGATTGTTTAAAGTTATCATAAAACGTTTTATCATTGTTTAAAATAACTTTTTGATGAGGAGTTTAGCTTGGTACTCCTCCCTTGTTCTTATTGGGAACAATTGTTTGTTTCTCAGTTGATTTCTCAACTTAAGGCTGTTTGTTTTGCTTTTTATAGTTCTTATTGAAAAAGCAATTTGCAGTACTATGATTGTTTCTCTCACAGATTGAACAATAGTTATGATAATGACATGATTTTGTACTGTGATTGTTCATGTGACAGTACTTGCAATATTTACCGTATTTGCACTTCTTAGTTGTGTGTGTGTATTGATCACACCACTTGCAGTATGGTAAAGTTGGATTGTCATGTTTGTTAATAACTTTTGTCTTTAAATTGGATTTTAAAGGTACATCAAAAGTTACTGTTTGTTGTTTTTGCTGAATTGGAGCTTTGCCTTTCCCTTTATTTGTTTGTTTAGGAGAGGTAGTGGAAGATCCAACTTTTCATCCACCAGAGCAGATATCAAACCCTTGAGTCTGCTTTGTTTGTTTGGTTGGTGCATCAACCACACTTGAAACTCTTTGAGTTTCAGTAATTGGTTGAGTTGACTCATCATCCAATAGATCAACCTCATCTTCATCAGTTGTCTGTTCATCAAATTCATTATTCTCTCCTTGATAAAAATCTGTTGATTTAATTTGTGGCGGTGCTTGACTTTTAACAAATTTTATCAAAGGTGTTTTTGATGTTAATGGTGATTTTGATGATGATTGTTTTGAATCATCAGTCCTGTCATGTGGGTCAAGAGACTCACCCTGTTTGTTTGTCATTGAGTTAGGTAAAGGAATATAATTGTCATTATAAGGTGGGTTGACCTTATTATATCCTAAACCTGATAGGTCTTTGAAGGCCCTTTGTTGTGCAAGAAGTTCTTCAAACTTCTTGTTGCTTACCTGAAACTTCTAAAGTTTCACTTCAGTTTCAGCCTACAATGTTTTTGACTCAGTTAATGATACAGAGAGTTGCTCAACTTGAGCTGCTAGTGTTAATTTTTCATACAATAATTTGTCTAAATTATTTTGTAATGAAAGGATTTTTGCACTATATTTTTTTTGTTCTGTTTTTAAGCTTTCATTCAAAATGTTTGTTTCAATAACTTTCTTTGAAAGTTTGTCTGCATGCTCTCTATATCTATTGACTTCATCAATGAATGCTTGTGTGCATAGGTTTTCCCTTACCTCTTTTAGGATTTTTAAAATTTTATCTTCAATGTCTGCCATGAGGGCATGATCCGGAGATTGATTTTTATGATCATTGTTGATGATTTGGAGTGTTGATTTAGGCTATATTGTGTGATTTGTGGTGGGGTTGGTGAAGCAGGGATACTGATTGATGGTGGGACTTGTCTGTTTTTGTGATAGCTACTAGATGCTTATGATTGATTGGTGTTTCTGTCAACCCTTGGATGCTGGCATTCCCTATAAAAATGACCATATAGTTGACACTTGTAGCATCTCACTTTGGATTTATCAAAACCGATTCTGGTTTTCTTATCCATGCTCAACCCATGATTTCTTTGCAGAAATCGTTTTGATCTATAGGTAATCATTGCCATAGACCACTGAAGATCCATCTCTCAACAATGTCTAGTGGTAACTCATCTAGGTCATGTTGGATGATTTGAGATGGTGTGAGACTTGCACCCAAGAATGCTTCAAAGCTAGTTGAGAAAGCTGCATAGGCTGCTTTCTACTCTTCACTTTGTAAAATGACAGTGAGAGCATCCATGGGTTGCTCACATTTGTGCATGTTTTGATTCTTCGGCTGTTGTTATTTGCTAGAACTGGATGTGTGAGGATTATATTTGCTTTCTGGTGTTGCTTCATAGGAAGCATGAACACCAGTCTTTTTAGACTTCTATTTGGTATTGGATGATTCAGGGGCTGAGAAGAAGGAGGTTTCACTTTTATCTAAAAATTCCTCATCTTCATCTTTTCCAGTGCATGTCAAAAATGCACTGTCTGTTTGTTGTATTTCCTTGAACTTGTAGGATTCTACTTGTCTGATTGTGCTGTTATTCCTTGATCTTTCGTCTAGTTCTAATGCTTCAACTTTAGTAACTAAAGCATCTAGGGACAATGCTTCAGATCCAATGTTGCTTTCATCAGAGAAACTGATTGAGTCCAGCTCTTTGGCAGTGTATGCAACATCTTTTTGTTGATCTCCATAGATTCATACTTGAGACCATAGACAATCATCTTATTTACCAACTGTACAAATCTATGAAGCTGTTGTGGAATTCATTCTCCCTGAATGTGGTGGAAGGTTTCATATTGGGTCCTCAATTTTTCTTTCTTGATTTCTGTGATTTCCTCACTTCCTTCGCACATGGTGTGAAGTACCTTCCATAGTTCATGTGTTGTTTTGAAATTTTCAACCAGTGTTAAAAATGGTAAAGTCATTAACAATATGTTGTATGCTTTCATGTCTGTTTTCACCATCTTGAGGTCATCACCAGCTACGCTTTTCAAGCTAACTGGCTTTTGTATGTTGTAATCAGGTCCAAGAGTCAGAGGAATATAAGGACCCTCGGTTATGGAAGTCCATAAATCTGGGTCTTGAAAAATTATCCAATTCCTGAACATGATCTTCCATTGCTTGAAGTCTGATTTGTTCTTTAGTCTGGGTGGTTTTAGACCACAGTTTGATCCCGTCATTTCATCAGCCATTATTGTTGAATTTTAACTTAACGTTTTAAGTTAAATTTGTTTGATGATTTTTTCTTGATGAAAAACTTGTTTAATCCTAAAGTCTCTAGGATTTGTTTGTTAATTGAGTCACTTTTTAAATTGACTTGCCGAATAAAGGAATTAATTAATTGAAATTAATTAATATCCTAGGTGATATCACTGTTATATTCTCGGTGAAAAGGGAAAATTCTGTTTGAGGATGTCAATCAGACAAAACCCTTAATGATGTCAGTCAACAAAAGTCAAAACCCTAAAAAACAAATATTTCATTTTTTTTAAAGTTAACTTTCAGATCAAAAAGTGACTTATTGAAAAATTCAAAAGAAGATTTCGGATCTTCTTTGATTTTGATGAGGAACCAACACAATCACCGGAGATTGTGAAGGTTTATGAATGATCAAAACTAGGGTTTATCCTAGGGTTTTGATGGTGGCTGTAATGTTCTTCACAAAATTAACAATCTGTTTGTTAATTGAAGAGCAAAAACCTGATTCAAGTGGGTTTTCACTAGAATATGATGATTTTAAAAACTTTGTACGATTCAAAATGTTCAAAACGATGTGTGTTTGCTGAAAACTTGATGAAACAGTACTCGATTGACTGTTTAATCAAAAACCCTTAGAACCAATTAGGGTTTTTAGGTCTTGTGATGATTCTGGTTTGAAAACTAGTGTTTGAATGATGGTTTGAACTTTAAAACCACAAAATCTTCTTCACAATGCATAAAATAGATTAAGAAATCATGTTTTAAGCATTTAATGAATGTTTGTTGTCGAAGAAGGTTGTTGTGATGATTTTCAGCTCAAAATGTGTGTTTTCAAGCTAATGAACCACGGATATCATAATGTTGATTGAGAGGATCGAAAATCAATGTATGATTTGAGCCAAGGCTTTGATACCACCTGATGAATCAACAGATGAAGGCTAAATATGAACTTATTTGAACAATAAGAACATACACAGGTTGATTTCCCCAAGGATCTTTTCTAATCTCTCAAACAAGATATAATAACAGATTGTTATATTTTGTATTAAACAAATATCAATCATGGTGCGGAAACCCATGGTAGATGCTATGATATCAGTGTGTGTGTGTGTGTTTGTGTATGATTGTATGATTGCTAGTGCTTGGATGATAATAACTGCTTGATTGTATTGAATGTTTAAAATCTTACAAAGGATTTGGGTAGTATGCTATTTATAGCCTATACATAGAGCTAATACAATTACTAAACTACCCTTATGCAAACAAAAATTACATAAAAATCCTAAGTCTATAAGTTGTCTGCTGTGGATGATTAGCTGACCGCTGTGGATGTTAAGATGCCTGCTGTGGAAGTCAGATCACTTGTCCGCTGTGAAGTGTTTGCATTGTTTGTTGTGCACTGTGGGATGTTCATCCGCTGTGGATGAACATCCGCTGTGGAGGGTTCATCCGCTGTGGATGAACATCCGCTGTGGACAGGCATCCGCTGTATGTTACTCATCCGTTGTGGGATGTCTTCATCTTCCGCAAGCACTTGGACTTGATCTTCATCCGCTGCATCCTCTTGTACATCCGTTGTGTGCAGTTCTTCATCCGCTGCCGACACTGGGTCAAAAAAAATTTTATCTACAATCCTGAAAAAGAAACTTAAACACTGATTAGTGAATGTTATGATTGTTAATAATGCTAATGTGTTAGTTAATGATTGTTTGAATGTTAGAACACATAATGTTTGTTTTTGGCAAGCATTATCCTTTTAAGCATTATTCCATTAAAGCACTTGTTGAGTCCAACAAAAACTTCCAGAGCTTAACCATTGAAGCCAAAACTTCTGAAGATTAACCATTAAAACAGAATCTTCTGAATCTTATCCATCGGTGCCCAAAACTTCCGAAGCTTAACCATTGGAGCCAAAACTTCCAAATCTTAACCATTGGAGACAAAACTTTCGAAGCTTAACCATTGGAGCCAAAACTTTTGAAGCTTAACCATTGGAGCCAAAACTTCTGAAGCTTAACCATTGACACAAAATCTTCCGAAGTTTATCCACTGAAACAAATTCTTCCGAAGCTTATCCATCGGTGCCCAAAACTTCCGAAGCTTAACCATTGGAGCCAAAACTTCCAAAGCTTAACCATTGGAGCCAAAACTTCAGAAGCTTAACCATTGAAACAAAATCTTTCGAAGCTTATCCATCGGTGCGCAAAACTTCCAAAGCTTTACCATTGGAGCCAAAACTTCCAAAGCTTAACCATTAGAGCCAAAACTTCCGAAGCTTAACCATTGAAACAAAATCTTCAGAAGCTTATCCATCGGTGCTCAAAACTTCCGAAGCATAATCATTGGAGCCAAAACTTCCAAAGCTTAACCATTGAAACCAAAATCTTACGAGGTTTATCCATCGGTGCCCAAAACTCCCAAAGCTTATGTCTACCTTCGGAAGTATTAGTTTGAGTGTCATGATGTGCATAGTTAGCAAAGGTTAGGGGTCCAAAGAGAATATTTCCATATGTTTTTAAAACTTATTAGTTCATCATTATCATCTAATATTATTTATAATTTACAAAGTTATGTTCATTACGTTTTGTTGATACACTTAAGTTGTTATTATACGTTATGCGATTGTTTGGTTGTTTTTGTGCGGATAAGCCATTGTTAATGGTTTAGAAGTTTTAATGTTCATTAATTCATTAATCAGGGTTTATTCTTATAACTTTCATCTTCTAAGCTGTCAGGCCCGAGGCCTATTTGGTCGGTTCAGCATACCCAATAATCATATGTTGGCCCACTGGCCCATATTAATTATGCGGGTCAAATCCCATTAAGTTTTATGGCCCAATGGCCCAAATCAGGGTTTAATGGGCCAAGCCCATTTAGTTTTATGGCCCAATGGCCCAATTAGGTGTGTGTATTAGTGTGGGCCTAAGCCTAAAGCTTGATGGGCCCAATTCATGAGCTCCCTAGACAATGGTTTGGTGTCATTGCGTGGTCCAATAAGGTTTCTAAAAAAAAATTCTAGGCCTAACAACCGGAGTTGTCACATTCTCCCCTACTTAGAGAAACTTCATCCTTGAAATTTTCTTAGGGTCATTCACTAAAGGTCAGGCTCTTAATCTAACATGCCAACATCATAGTAGCTATAAAAACACTGATCGAAAATTTTACCAGATCACGAGAATAGTCCTATGTTGTGTGATGCTAAGGTCGGAGTTTCATTTGTGTTTTCCATACTTTCACCAGCGGGAGTTGGGGATCTAAACAGATGCGGTTGTTCTTTTTCATTTCACATTCTTGTTCCCACATAAACTCAGTCCCTCTCTTGGAGTTCCACTTGACTTTTACAATGGGGATTTTTCCCCATCTAAGTTTCTTCTCTTGTCGGGCCAGGATTTCAAGCGGTTCTTCCACAAACTGTAATCTATCGTTAATCTGGATTCTAGTGTAAGGCATCACTAGTGTTTCATCGGATAGACACTATTTGAGATTCAAGATGTGGAAAGTGTTATGTATGCCTCCTAGCACCGCAGGTAGTTCTAGCTTGTACACAACGGGTCCAATCCTTTCGGTTATCTTTAATGGTCCTATATACCTTGGACTCAACTTTCCTCACTTCCCGAATTAGATCAGTCCCCTCCAAGGAGACACTTTCAATATTACATGGTCCCCTACTTGGAAGTCTAATGGCTTCCTTCGGTTATCCGCGTAACTCTTTTGGCGGTCTCTTGCAGCGACGAGACGCTCTCGAATTCGATGGATTTTTTCGGTCGTCTCCTGAACTATCTCTGGTCCAGTCAGCTGACTCTCTCCAATTTCTGCCCAACAAACTGGAGATCGACATTTATGCCCATATAGTGCTTCGAATGGTGCAGCCTTAATGCTTGTGTGGTAACTGTTGGTGTATGAAAATTCGGCTAGTGGCAAGTGAGTGTCCTAACTTCCACCAAAGTTGATCACACAAGCCCTTAACATGTCTTCAAGTGTCTGAATCGTTCTCTTGCTTTTACCATCCGTCTGGGGTGGTTTGCAGTGCTTAGGTCTAATCGTGTGCCCAGTGCTTGTTGAAAGGATTGCCAAAATCTGGAAGTGAAGCGGCTGCCGCGATCGGAGATTATCAATAGTGGTAGCTCATGCCTGCATACGATTGCATCGATGTATAATTTGGCTACCTTTTCCATCTAATTATCCTCCCTTATTGCTAAGAAATGTGCTAACTTAGTCAACCGATCTACAACTACCCATATAGCGTCAAGCCCTTTATAAGTTCGAGGGAGTTTGGTGATAAAATTTATAGTGATGTGCTCCCATTTCCATTCGGGTATCTCGGGTTGTTGAAGCAACGCTGAAGGTTTTTGATATTCTGCTTTAACCTTAGAGAAGGTTAAGCATTTTCCTACGTAGGTGGCTATCTCTCTCTTCATACCTGGCCATTAGTAGTTTACCTTCAGGTCTTTGTACATCTTGTCACTCCCATGGAGGATGGAGTACTTGGTCGTATGAGCTTCGTGCAGCACCACCTCTCTCAACTCACCTTGCTTTGGAATCCACACTCTTCCATTCATTCTCATTATCCTATCATCTTGGGTATTCAATAGTTTCTTCATTCCACTTAATCCTTCCTTGCTGTAATTCTCTGCTTTTAAGGCGTCCATTTGGGCCCTTCATACTTGATCCTATTAGATTGATTCGAGCTTCCATTCGTAGTGCGTGAACCCTCAATGGTTTTGTTCTCTCCTTCTTACTCAATGCATCGGCCACCACGTTTGCCTTCCCGGGGTGGTATCCGATTTCACAATCGTAGTCATTGAGTAGTTCCACCCATCTCCTTTATCTCATGTTTAACATCTTTTGGTCAAGGATGTGTTGCAATCTTTTATGATCGGTGAAGATCACACATTTTGTGCCGTACAGGTAGTGCCTCTAAAGTTTAAGTGCAAAAACCACGGCTCCGAGTTCTAGATCATGGGTGGTGTAGTTTTGTTCATGCACTTTTAATTGTGGTGAGGCGTATGCTATTACCTTACCTCTTTGCATTGTTGAAGCTCTTGGAAGATTAACATTTTGTCTATTTTGTCTTTTTAACTTTTTTGTCATAGCATAGGGACTTATTTTGTAAATATATGTTCCTTTGTTTCTTGATAGTATAAATATGATATTTTATGTATTGTGCAGGAAAGATGTAGAAGAACGAACTGTAACCCTTACACATTGTATCCTGTGCATTTGCTAACAATGAAATCTATGAATTTTTTTGATGTAATTGCATGTGTTTGATTACTTTACGTTTGAATTGATCATTGCATTACTATATCATCACAGATTCGATCCATTTTGAACCTATCAAATGGTTTCAGAGCTTTGGGTTCAGTGATCAGAGCATATCGACATTGTTGAGCTCTTTGAATCACTTGAAATCTGTGATTGATTGCAATTTGATCGATTAATTGTTGTTTTAAGTTGTGTTTCATCCATAGAAACATGATTTGAATCACAATTTGGTGTTTACTTCGTTCAGATTGGAGAAATTGAACAAATTTGTGTACGAACTGTGTTCTTCATTTTCAGACTTCAATTCAATCAGAAAATCGATTTGTGGTTGTTGTTTGATCAAATTGATGATTGAGGACTGTTAATCAACCTAATTACTACCTAATTGGAAGTTTTTAGATCAATTAAACAAGTTTTGAAGAATTTCATAAGATCTGAGTTTGTTGAAGAAGATGAATTAGGAGCATGCGGTTGAAAAACTGCTTAAAATTGCCAAGTGTTTAGACGCATTACCATTGTTTTAGCGTTTTAGAACTGTTTAGGCATTTTCAGTTCAGGCATTTTATCATTATTGGGACGCATTGTGACTGTTTGAACACATTGACTTTGTTGAAACTAAGCAATTCCAGACGCTTGAGAACAGTTTTGGTGTTTTTAACCTAGGCATTTCATAACTGTTCAGGCGTTTGAGAACTGTTCGGGAGCACCATTAGTTAGGTGTTTCAGAATTCAACTAAGGCATTTCCTTAGGCGTTTCTACTTCAAAGTCAGGCGTTTTAGAACTATTCAGGCGCTTCAGTATTCAGACTTTTTACTTAGAAATTTTTTTCAAAAACTAAAATCCAAAAATATTTTCATTTCATAGTTTCTGTTTAAAATTTAAAAAAAAACAACAAAAACAACTCATTTTCATTAATTCAAAAAAATACAAAGTGATTAATCTGAAGATTCTGAGAACAGGGTTCCCAAGCTCAAAAACAGAGCTGATTTCAAGAACTAGTCTCTTAGGTTGAAGCATCATCTGAACTTTATTAACACTGACTTGTGGAAGTCAATAGAGAAAGGACCACACATCCCTATTACATCTGATGGTCCTGACAGAGGATTTGTGTATACAAAATACTCTCCAGAACCGTATCCAGAGGATGGTCTGCAAGGTGATGACTTAAGAAAGGTTAAGAATGACATCAAAGCTTATTCATTAATATGCATGTACAAAGCTTTGAAGATCATTGGTGAAGGTGGTAAAGAGATACAAGATCTCAAAAAGCAGAAACTCAAGAGGCAATTGGAGTTATTTGAGCATCTTTCTGGGAAACAATTAATCAAATGAAGAATAGATTTGTGCAACTAACTACTGAGATGTTAACTGCTGGTATCAAAACTGATCTCAAAGATCTAAATTACAGACTTCTCAATGCTCTTCTATCTTCATGGAAACAGACAGTAACACTATTGAAGCATACTAAAAAGTTTCCTATGGATCTAGATCTTTTGATTGCCAAAATTGAATCAGTTGAGATTGATGAGAGCTCCAGAAACAATGATAGAGCTGCTTTAATGTCTCAGTATAAGTATGTTGCATCTCCAGCTAACACAGTGGAGAATGCTTTTCTGGCAAAAGATGATAATTCTCCAGAAGAAGAGGGTGATTTGTTCATTAGAGCTAGTTTCTTTGCAGATTCTTCTTACACAAGTGCTCCTGTTTATACAACTCAACCTCAACCTCAGTCTCCTCCTAAAACGCAAACTCCTAAACCTCAAACTAAGACTTCATCTTCTAACTCTATTAAAAATAGCAAAGTTAAAGCTGTTATTAATATCCTTTTACAGGATGATGAGTCAAAATCTGCTTTCATGGCAAGTTTTCATGCTTATCAAGGTAGTCATTTAACTCAATAAGATCTTGTTTTGCAGGATTTGTTCGAGATGGATCCTGATGATGTAAAAGAGATGGACTTGAATTGGCAGATGGTAATGATTGCTTATAGAACTCAGAAACACTCATATGTTAACAGGAATTACAAGCCAAGTGCAAACAAAACTGCTGGCTTTGATAAATCAAAATCAAGGTGTTTCAACTGCAACAGTTATGGTCATTTCTCAAGGGAATGTAAAGCTCCCAAAAACCAAGGAGGAAATGGTCAAGCAGGTTCTAGCAGTCAAAGATACCAACAGCAGTCTCAGAAAACCTTCCAAAAGCCGTATCAAAGTCTTCCTATGCCAGAACTTAAAGATGAATCAAAATCATCTGAAGAGCCAAAGAAAGCTCTTCTTGTTAGCATCAAAGATGGATATGACTGGAGTGCTTTACTAAACAATTTATAGCTGATCTAACATCTAGTTTATCTGTTGTTGTAGAAGTTCAACATGATGACTGGTCTGAAGATAATGATCCTACGGCTGATGGTGATTCAGAAAATGAAGATTATGACTGGAGTGACAAATCTGACCCAAAAGAGGATTCAAAAGAGATTGCACTTATGGGTCAGTCTGACTAACCAAAGGTTGAGAATCCATCATCTGACTCTGAGACTTCTTCTTCAAGTTATCCTGAAATTCCTATTAAAGTCAGAGAGAAAATGTGCACAAAAGCATGTTTTGATCAAGTTTAGCATTACAGAACATATTCGTTTAAGATCTGTGACAAACTTAAACAAGAAGAAGTAATGCACAACAAACTGAAAATTGATCACAAAGTCTCTGATGAAAAGATCCTATCTCTACAAACCTCATGGAACAAAACTCTAAAAGAGCTTGAACTTGTTAAAAAACAACTTGAGGAGATGACTAAAAATTTAGAGGAAGAAAAAATAGCTCATGCTACAACTCAGGTGGATCTAGCTAAAGTTAAAAGTTCTAAAACAATTTTAGAACAGCTGGTAAGTGAGAGGAAAGGCAAAAACAAGATGGGTCTAGGCTTTACACATGAACCAATGCCTGACTCTATCACATACACTCTGCCAGAAAACTTTAACACACATGATCACTCACCTGAAAACAAAGCTAAGCTAAAAGCCTTTCAAAACAAGAAAAAGAATTCTGAAAGTGATGAAGAGAAAACAAATGTTGAGATATTTGAGGAACAAGATTCTGAAAAGATTAAAAATGGTCATCCAGTAAAAGTTAAATCTTACAAACCACGGCCAAAGAATAAGAAAATGTTTGTTCCTAAAGAGCATGTTGTTGAATAAATCATTATTAAGAATGACAAACAAAACTCAAAGAATAAAGAGAAAGCAAAACTAGATGAAGTAACATCTGAAGATTCATTTTCATATGGATTAAACAATCCAGACTTCATCAAATGGCAGAAAGAACAAAAAGATAAAGAAAATGCAAAAGAGTCTTCTACTGAAGATGTTCAATCCCAAAGCAAACAAAGATCATCAAGATCAAGGAATCAAAGAATGAGAAGGAAAAATGCTAAATCTAACTCCTCTTAAAACAAAAATCAAATCAATCAAAATCAAAGAACAAATCAAGCTAATCAGTTTAAACCAATGAAGTTTGTGTCTACGGGTACTTTTGATATGAACAAAATTCCAGAAATCAAATCAAACTCAAAGAACAAATCTACCTCTGATCTGAAAACAGGTTCAGGTCCAAAGTCTTCCGCTGTAAACAAAAGATTTGTATCAAAAGAGTCAAGGAATGGAGTTAATGAACAAACGTCAAAACCCAAATTTCAAAAGAACAAACTTTCAAATCAAAAACAATAGATTAACTTTTCAACTCTTAAATCAAAACAAGGATCAAATGTGGCTTCCACATCTAAAGTTAATCAACAGTTGTTTAAATTTCAATAAAGGTATTGTGAAATATGTGATATGTACAATCATAAGACTGATGAATGTTTCTTTAACAGGTACTGTCACATATGTGATATGAAAAACCATTCAACAGCTAATTGTTATTTCAACGAATATTGTACCTTTTGTGATGAAAGAACTCACAAAACTAAGAATTGCTACTTCAGAAAGAACTCGCCAAGGAATGGATATGTTAATCCACAATTAAGGAATGGATATGTCACTCCATAATTTCAAAGAAATCAAAGTGCTGGTTTTTAAAGATTGACAAAACAACCTTCCTTAGGCTTGAGATCTTTTCGATGGAATGATTCTGATTATGATGATTCTTATGCTATAAAATCAAAGCAGTATAGTCAAGGAAAATTCGTTCCACGATCTGTGAGAATGAATGGTGGGAAGTTTGGTAATCAAAAGTTTTCTAAAAATGTTTTTCTGATGGTTTGAATTACCTTGATGATGATCTTGAAAAACATTATCATGCTTTATGGTCTAAACAAATCAAAGATAATCAAAAATTTGTCATGAACGGAATTGGTAAATTTAAACAGCAAAATAAGTTTGATTTGCATAAGCACCATTTTAAACAGTTTACCATTATTGTTTGGCAAGCCCACCATTGGTTTGAATTACCTTGTGATGATCTTGAAAAACATTATCATGCTTTATGGTCTAAACAAATCAAGATAATCAAAAATTTGTCATGAACGGAATTTGGTAAATTTAAACAGCAAAATAAGTTTGATTTGCATAAGCACCATTTTAAACAGTTTACCATTATTGATAAATTGGCAAGCCCAGACCATTCGGCTTTGGTGATAACTCACTTAATTCTTTTGAAATGCAGTACGCCGAGAAGACCTATTAACACTGGTATGTTGATATGGGTTTTATGGTAGGCACCATGCCTTGCTTCAAGAATTTAAGTTAAGATGGTACTCATGTTGCATTCGGAGGTGATGCAGGTGGCAAAATAACAGGCGAATGAACATGTCCAATGGGATTATCAGCTTTGATAAAGTCAACTATTGTTCACAATTAAACTTTAATCTTTTAAGTGTTTTCTAAATTTGTGACAAATCTTACTCTGTTCTATTTGATGATCTTTTTGTTAAATTTTGAAGCCAGGTTTTCAAATAAGCAAGAATGGGTAGTGTTAAAGCTGTTCGTGATCAAGATGTATACAATTAGATATGCCTCAAGTAGATCCACTATAGAACAACATGCCTAATGCTCAAGCATCAAAGTAGAAAGCTTATGGCATAGACGTCTTGGCATTCCAATTTCAGAACATGAACAAGCTTGTAGCAAAAATCATGTAGTAGGTCTTCCAACAAAGAAGTTTGCTACAACTAATCACTGCTCAACATGTTTAAAAGGAAAGCAACACAAGGGTCTTATAATCTAAGCTGATTACTCAATTCCAAGCCTCTCTAGATGTACACTGGACCTATTCGAACCAACAAATGTTCAAGTATTGGAAAGAATCTTACTATTTAGTTATCATTGATGACTTTACAAATTTCATGGGTTTCTTTTTCATGCTAAATCAAACACTGAATTATTAAAAGAATTCATCATTAAAGTAAAATCAATTAGATCAAACATGAAAATTATCAGAAGTGATAATGGAAAGGAATTTAAAAATGCTAATGTTGACAGGTTTTGTGCAGAAAAAGGAATTTTTCGTCAGTTTAGTGCTCCTAAACTGCACAAAAAAATGGAGTTGCTAAAAGGAAAAACAAAACTTTGATTGAAGCAAGCACGTTCCATGTTATCCTTGAAACTTTCAATGTTAAATTTCTTGAAAACTATTTTCCATCAGTTGCAAATGGTCCAGCTTAGTTATTTGATTTAGATTCTTTTTCAAACTCTTTCAACTCTAACTTGTTTGAATTTATAGGTGAGAAGAAGAAACAAGAAGGAGATCTCAAATCTTTCAGTGATGATTCTGACTCTGATGATATGGATGATTCTAGCCTAGATTATCCATTCTTCTCTTTTGTTAAAGATCCTGCATTTAGTTCTGAATCTCTTGATCAATCTAGCTCTCAACAAGCACAAGAACATTCCATGACTGAAAATACCAATGTTTCACAACCTATTCCTAATGATGGTCCTGAAATTGTACAACCTGAGTCCGGAACGTCATCGATTTCAGATAATGTAGTTGTTACTAATAATCTTGATTACTTTATCAACTCACTGACTCAAGTTCCTAATTTCAATCCATATAGTTCGAACTTATTGCATCAACTTTCCGACTTGAACCAATCTAATCTAGATGTTCATGTTCAAGGGAATGAGATTCCAAAGTCTCATACTCACAAGAACCATCCTACATCTCAGATTATCGGTCCATTGAATGATAGAACGATGAGAAGTCATTCAAAACAAGCAAACCTCTACTTATACTCGTGTTTTCTATCTCAAATTGTTCCTAAAAACATCACTAAAGCGTTAAAGAACAATAGTTGGATTGAGGCAATGCAAGAAGAGTTATTGCAATTCCCCAAACAGGAAATGTGGAAGCTTATGGATTTACCTGAAGGAGAAAATGCCATAGGCACAAAATGGTTGTTCTGAAACAAGTCAGACGATCGGGGAATTGTTGTTCGCAACAAAGCGAGACTCGTTGCACAAGGTTACACCCAAGAAGAAGGAATAGATTATGATGAAGTATTTGCTCCAGTTGCAAGACTTGATCAATTCGTGTCTTCCTGGTTTATGCATCATACATGCAATTCAAGGTGTATCAAATGGACGTTAAAGGTGCTTTCTTGTATGGACCAATCATTGATGATGTGAGCTCCTAGAATTTGGTATGAAAACATTATCACAACATTTGATCCAGCATGGATACACGCAAGGGAAAATTGATCCAACTTTGTTTATAAAGAAAGATGCTGATGATCTCTTATGTGTTCAAGTGTATGTTGATGATATCATTTTCGGTTCTACAATTCCAAAATTGTGCAATGAATTTGAAGAAATCATGAAGTCTCGTTTCAAATGAGTTCTTTGGGAGAAATTAACTTTTCCTTGGACTTCAAGTGAAGCAGTCTGCATATGGAATTTTTATCAATCAAGAGTAATTCATTGAAAAACTCTTGAAGAAATTTAAACTGTAAGATTGTCATTCCATCAGAACTCCAGCTGACGTAAATACCAAGAATTAACCTGATCCGCAAGGAAAATCAGTTGACCAAACTCTATACAGATCTATGATCGGATTTTTGATGTATCTTACTACATCTAGACCTGATATCATGTATGTTGTTTGTCTCTATGCCAGGTACCAATCTGACCCAAAGGAAGCTCATCTAATCACTGTTAAAAGAATATTCAGGTATTTCAAAGGAAAACCGGCTTTAGGGTTATGGTATCTTTATGAAGGAAACTTCGAGTTACATGGATATACAGATAATGATTATGGTGGATGTTGCCAAGATCATAAATCTACGACTGGTGGTTGTTAGTTTTTAGGTCCCAGATTAGTCTCATGGCAATGTAAGAAACAAACAAATGTATCCATTTCAACCGCAGAAGCTGAGTACATAGCTGCTTCAGCAGGATCTTCTCAAATCCTTTGGTTACAAAACCAACTGCTGGATTATGGGTTTAATTTTCTTAAAACTCCTATTTACATGATAACACTGCTGCTATGTTTATTACAGCTAATCCTGTCCAGTACTCAGAAACAAAGCATATCAAAATTCAATATCATTTTCTTAGAGATAACTCTGAAAAAGGTTTAATCATTTTGATTCAAATCACAACTGAAAAACAGTTGGCTGACCTATTTACAAAAGCCTTTTTACCAGGACGATTTGAGTATTTGATCGAGTCAATTGGACTTATTAACCATGTTTAAAACTGATTTTTGAGTATATCAGTTGTCTGATTCATAAAAAATGATAAGAACCCTCCCTTAGCCTTATCATGAATCTAGAGAAACTGTCAAAGTTAACTGCCTGATTGTATATATTGTGTGTGCATGTTAAATAGAAAATGAAAAAGCAAATACAAAAATAGAAAATTGCAAAATAGATAGAATTGCAAAATCAAAAGAGAAAAGTATAAAACAAAACACAAAAATAGAGTTTTTTGTTAGTTAGGTATCTAGGACTGAATCTGTCTTTGCAATTTGTAAGAAATGATAGATACATTAGTTTTGATCAGTTGCATACTTCGCTCGCTTACAAGTCTAACGTGATCAGATATGATGTGGAGGTAAAATCATGCAATTTTACTAAAAAAGTAAATTCTTGTGATTAAACTAACTCAATCATGCATTAATGTTTGTTCATCTTATTGCGAATGAGTAGTGTTGACTTATCAAATTGATTGCTTGTTAAGTCACAATCTCGCACCTGGTGGTGATATGAATAACCATTGAGCTCTAATTAGTTAAAGCATCTATTCACTTCTCTATTATGAGTCATCATAGACCTGAACTGACGAGATGTCCTTTGTTGTAAGTCATTACAGACCCGGATATTCTCACCTGATGCAAAAGATTCCAATGTGCATAATCTAAACATAAGATCTGGTTATAACTATATGTCAAGATAACAAGTTGAGAAAAGTGATTTCTTGCATATCTTGATGAGAGTTGAACTCTCTAAGTCTAAGTGTGACTTACATAATGTCATATCTAATCGTACCTTAATCAATCCAAGAATTGAAAAAGTAAGTGTGCTGAGTATCTTGCCAAAAGCACTCATTTTCGGTCCTTAGATCTTGTGTCTCCTTTGCTATAGAAATGCTAATCTGGAACACACTTGATCAGAATTTATTCTACTTTAATTTTGATTTTTGCATGAGTTTCTGTGTGCAGGCATGTTGATAATGATTAGTTTGCTCTACTTGCAAAATAAAAGAAACTTCTAATTTGTGAACTTAAAAGTTTAGAGAGAGTAAAAATTATAAAAGAGAAAATCCATGGAAAATTTTTAAAATGTGAAACAGAAATCAAAAATAAAGAGCTTTGGATGAAAGGTTGAAGCTAAATATTCAAGCATGTGTGTGTTTGATATAGTGCAAAAATAAACCTGAAAAGAATTTAAAAGTGGAAAAACTTCATGGAAACAAAATGAGATTATTTGTTTTGAAAAATAAAGACTAAATAACAGGAAATTGTTTGAAAAATGAAAAATTGATTCAAAGTAGATTTTTGAAAATGTGTTTGATTGGTGATTAATTTGAAAATTCATGTTCATAAATAAAAATTTTGAATTTCACATGATGTGTAATTGAGGGTAATTAATGTTCATTTTGGGTGTTAGTCAAAAATTTGACTAAAGCATTGAGATAATATGCATAAACAGTGCTAATGTGCATAAACAGTGTTCAGATGGATAATGTGAAAATTTCAAAGTGTTAGACTCATGGAAGGTTCCTCATACGCCTGAATAGTACTCATAAGTCCAAATCAGGAGTATGATGAATTTCAGAAATATGTACAAGTGTTGGGCGTTTCATTCAAGCTCATGAGTCTAAACAGTTTTCATGTGACTGAAAAATGGTTAAGTGTTTGGCGTATCATCGTATGCTCATGCGCCGAAACAGTACCAGACTTTCCTAGTAGTTAGACGTTTGAAGGTGATAAATACAAGTGTTAGGCAGTTCATCAAGTCTCATGCGCCTGAACAGTGCCCAAGTGCCTAAACAGTGCTCGAGCGTCTGAACAGTGCTCATGCGTCTCATCCTCATGCGCATTCACAATGCTCATGCTCCTAGAAATTCAGTGTGAAAATTAGTCTCATGTGCCTTCATAGTGCTTATGCGCCTAAGGATTTTTACACTTATATATATTCAACACTTGTGTAATTTTCATTCACTCATTCACACTCAAATCCTCTAATACTCACACCCGATACTCTCATACCCTTGATACCTCATTCCATCATCTGTGATTAATTCCTGTTAATTGTTGTGATTTATAGGTATTATCATTGAATCTAAACATCATTTGGAACTTAAATCATCTAATTTTAGTTTAAAATTTCAAACTTGATTGGGCGTTTGATGTTTGTTTAGGCGTTCGAACCCTAGTTCGAAAAAATTTGAAATTTGTGATGAGAATGTGTTTTGATAAATAAAAATTGAACATTGAACGATTGTCGTAACCTGTTTTCGAACAGATTGTGATGGTCAAATCTGAATTTCATCAAAATGTGTTCTTGATGATTCTGTGTTCATCAATCGGTTCATATGAACTGAATATGAACAGTCGGTTCATAAAGTTTTCATTAAAATTTTCAAGTAAATCATAAAAATCATTCATTAATCTGTTTTTGAGAAAATTTTAATGAGTTTAGTGTGCTTTAAATTATTTAAACTATAACTTGAATGTGTTCTTCTCTTGACAGAGTATGTTGAGCACTTAGAAATTTTTAAGTGTGAAAGTTAGGTTTAAAAATTTAAATTGTGCTAATTCAATTGAAATTTAATCAATATTCAAGTTCATGATGCATTACTTGATTATTATGAATTATGTTGAATCAAATTTGTAACCAGTATACTCTTGTTCATGTGATGAGATGTATAAACACTTAGAAATTTTTAAGTGTTTTGGTTCAAAATTGATAACTCACAATATGTTTTAAAGTTTTGCAATTAAAATGTGATTAACTCTTTGTTTATGCATACAGATGGCAGATCTTAAATTTGAGCCAAAGCATAACGTAGCAGCATTTCTCAATGAAGATGTTCGAGAAGCTGTAGGTTATGAAGAAATTATAAGATTTTTATTGAGAACAAAGTATGTATATGCTATGTATGCTTAACCAGTCATATATGCTCGTTTAATCAAAAGGTTCTGGAATACTGCTGAAATTGCAAGGGATAATGAAGGAAGAAAAGTTGTTAGAGGGTTTATCACAAATTATCATATGATTGAAGTCTTTGAACAATCACTTAGAGAAGCTCTAAGACTTGGTGATAATAATCCTGAAGATTTGGCTGAACTCAATTTCAATGAGTGTAGAGACACTTTTATAGCCATGGGTCATCCAGATCATTTTCCTAAGAAACAATTTTTCAGAGCGAGAGTATATAACCACTGGAAACTTCTTTTTTATATCTTTCAACATGGCATGTCCAAAAGAAGTGTAGGATGGAATTCTTTTCCTATGGATATTGCATCTCCAATAGTAGCAATTGCCACTAACAGAAGGTTTAATATGGCAAAATGGATCATGAATGGCTTTATTTTTAATTTGGAGAAAGGAATGAGAAACAAATACTTGATGTATCCCAGATTTCTTCAGTTGATTATTAATGAAGAGTATCCTGATATTCATGCTCATGGAGTAAGTGGAGAAAGATTAGTTTTGGAGCACATGACTGAAACCGCATACAAACGACTTGCTATTGTGACAGGTGCTCAAAATGTTCCAATGTTTGATTATATGAGAGCGGTTGCAAGAGATGAATTGAACATTTTTTACTGAAGATGAACCAACTGATCCAAATGATCTAATTGAAGAAGTTCCTCAAGGACTTTTAGAGTCTGAAGCTGAGGATGATGATGAAGATAATGATGATGATGAATCTGAAGATGAAGGAAGTTCTACTTCAAGTGATAATAATGATGATGATGATGGAGGAAATGAAATTGAAGAAGTTAATGAAGATGTAGTTGTTACTGAAGTTGAACAAGTTGAAAATTTGACTGAAGATGTACAAAATGTTGATGAGTCAATAGATATGAGTGAAGAAAATGATGAAGTCAATGTACAACAAGAAATGGAGTATGATATACAAAATGTTAAAGCATTTGAATTTGTAGTACCAGATGAAGGTGAAAGATCTAGTCAACATGATACAGTTCTTACTGAAGAACTGAACTCTCAGCAGATGATAGAAGCAATGAAAGAAGAGAACATTAATCAGCTTAAGATGATCGAGCAGCTGAAAGATGAGAATAATCAATTAAAAGCAGAATCATTGAAGAAAGATGTGAAAATTGCTGAACTTGAAGAAGTACAAGAAATGAATATAAAGAACCTTGATGTCTTACTTAGAGATTATGAGTTGACAGAAGAAACTTGTAAGGCCGCGTTCCCGGAGACCTCACAGTTGGACAATCACAGCATTTTTTTATATATAAAATAAATACATTTCATAAAAAAAACATCGAAGCGGATTAAGTTATCAAAAACCATTTATGCATTAATACTTGATGTTGCTAAATAATACATCAATGTATTTTAAAAGTTACAAAAAAAAATCATTCAGTTGTATTACAAAACAACAATATCATTAAGCACGAATGGATGCCAGTCTTTGCCCGCCAAGTTGCCTCACCCGCGTGCCATCCCCAGCAACAAGTTACCTGCCAACAGAAATGCATAAAAGTCAGCGTTGCTGAGTGAGTTCTAGTCTTATAAAATACTTTACTTTTACCGAAAAACACATTCTTTACTTTCGTATGTGATCACACATCATACATACAACTAGATAATAATTCTTTATTATCTTTCATTATCGTTCGTTTTCGCACTTTCTTTCATCATTATCTTTCACTTTATCTGGACCTGTCATATGCTATGCCCCATCATTGTGCACGAAGCAACTACCTCTTGGGGTCAAGCGACAGGATCCCGTTTTCGCACCTCTCGATCAGTCACAAAGACTGACCCTTCTGTGTGTGAACCCTTATGGGTTAGCTAAAACGCACGTTATATAACACACAGTTGAGCTAACACTCTCAATGAGTTGTGAACCTCCTTAAACATTTTGCATGAAAGACTTTCATTCATTCCTTATGTTCCACTTCTCATTATCATTAATCTTTGGCTTCGTTTATGATAATACTTTACGCATACGAGCATAAACACACCACGTAAAGTCACGTAATAATACGTAATATAGAACATAACAACAGGCCACAAGCATGAAAAACACCAACAAACATTACCATCAAAACATCCCAGGGCTTAACCATAAATTTCCATTTTTCCCAAAATTTTAGAAAATTTTCTAAGGCATTTAGGCGCACGAACACTATGCAGGCGCACGAGTACTATGCAGGTGCACGGGTACTTAGGGGCATGAGAACACTTAGGCGTATGAGGAATCCTATGCGCATGAGCACTGCTTAGGCGCTTGATCATCACTTAAGCAAAATTTTAGGCGCATGGGGTACTGTTCGGGCGCATGGGCAACACAGCTAAATTTTAGGCGCATGGGGTACTGTTCGGGTGCATGATCAGGTACTTAGGCGCATAAACAAAATTTCAGGCGCATGGGCACTATGTTAGGCCATGGGTAGTTGTAATTTCGAACCTACACTATTTTTCAGACCCAATCATCATTTTAACATGTTCTTAACCCAATTCTATCATGCCAAACACCTACATCAAGCATACAAACAGGAAACACAACAATTCATACACAAACATACAATCACCCATAAAAACAGAATATAACATACGTTTAAACATGCTAAAATAAATAAAAAAGTTAGTTACATTCATTTTCAGCCCCAAAACAAGTATAAAACATAAAAACCGGGGATCTAAAACTCACCTGCAGCAGCTTTCGAGCAAAATTCCTCCAAACTCGGAAGCACTAGGAGTTCAAACACCTAAACACACCAAAAACGTAGAACCGAACACAAAGAACACATAAGAATCGGTCCCGAAGCTGAAAACTCAGCTGAAACCGAACAAAAAGTAAGAAAACACTCACCTTTGAAGGTTTCTCTCACTAGAAACCGATGAAAACCCTGTTCTTCTTCTTTTTCTCATCTTTCCAACCGAGAGGATGTGAATGCAGATGTAGTGGGTAGCCATGCCTCTTTTAAACATAAAATAATAAGGTTTTGTCCTTTATACAACTTTAGCCCCTCCACTTATGCAAATTTTCCTTTCTTTCTTTATACTTTTCTTTTCTTTTTCTTTTTTTGCAAATTTTTGGGTGTTACAAGTCCACCCCCCTTATAGAGGTTTCGTCCCCGAAACCTGTCACTCCTCCAACAATTATGGGTAATGTTGTCTCATCTCTTCCTCAGTCTCCCACGTAGACTCGGAACCCTTCCTGTGCCTCCACTGTACTCGCACAAATGGAACCACTTTATTTCGTAATCTCCTCTCCTTTCGATCAATGATTTCCACTGGTTGCTCTACATAATTGAGCCATTCATCCACTTCAATGTCCTCCAGTTGAACAATCATATCTTTTTCAGCTAGGCATTTTCTCAGATGAGATACATGGAATGTTGGATGAATTCCACTTAACTCTTCGGGTAGCTCCAACTTATAGGCCACCTCTCCTACTCGAGCAATGATTCGGAAAGGTTCTATATATCTCGGGCTCAGCTTACCCCTTTTTCTAAACCAAATGATCACCTTTCAAGGTGAAACCTTCATCATAACTTTATCACCCACCTTGAATTCAATCGGCCTATGCCTCTTATCAGCATACGACTTTTGCCTATCTATTGCTGCCTTCATAAAGGCCTTGATCTTTTCTAGCTTTTTAGTCATAGCCTTGATCACTTCCATGCTCCCCATCTCCTTCTGTCCAATGTCACCCAAACATATGGGTGTCCTACACCTCCTACCGTATAGCATCTCATATGGTGGCATACCAATTCTGGCATGATAACTATTGTTGTATGAGAACTCAGGTAACGGTAAGTGTCCATCCCAGCTTCCTCCAAAATCAATGACGCATGCTCGGAGCATATCCTCAAGCGTCTGAATCGTCCTCTCCGACTGACCATCTGTCTGAGGATGGTAAGCCGTACTGATATGCAACCTCGTACCCATTGCATTATGGAATCTCTTCCAAAACTTAGATGTAAACCGAGCATCACGGTTCGACACGATAGACACTGGTACACCATGAAGGGTCATAATTTTCTTGATGAATAGATCCGCCAACCTCTCAGATGAATATATCTCGCGGATTGGTAGAAAGTGAGCACTCTTTGTTAAGCGATCAACTATCACCCATATAGTATCGTACCCCCTTGCCGTACGTGGTAACTTCGTAATGAAGTCGATGGTGATGTGCTCCCATTTCCACTCGGGTATATCCAAAGGTTGGATCTTCCCATATGGCTTTTGAATCTCTGCCTTTACTTGTAAGCAAGTAAGGCACTTACTCACGTACTCCGCCACATCACGCTTCATACCCGGCCACCAGTAATCTTTCTTCATATCGTGATACATCTTGGTAGCACCAGGATGAATGGAGTACCGAGTCTTATGAGCTTCATCCATTATTTTCCCCCATAGGTCTCCATAACAAGGGATCCACATCCGCCCAAAGCGGGTTCTAACTTCGAGAGTGTTCCCACCCAACTCCGAGACTACACCTCTCATCCTTTCGGAGTTAAGGCGCTCTTCTTTTAATGCCTCATCTTGGAACCCCTTGACCTGCGTCATCACATCGGAGGTCATCACCAACTGGTAAGCTTTCACCCAGATTGGCTTGGGTCTCTCCTTTTGGCTAAGGGCATCTGCCACTACGTTAGCCTTGCCCGGATGATAATAGATCTCACAATCATATTCCTTGATCAATTCTAGCCACCTCCTTTGCCTCATATTGAGGTCTTCTTACTCAAAGAAGTATTTCATGCTCTTATGGTCAGTGAAGATAGTGCACTTTGTCCCGTACAAGTAGTGCCTCTAAATCTTCAATGCAAAGACCACAACTGCTAGCTCCAAGTCATGAGTAGGGTAATTAACCTTGTGGATTTTCAACTGTAGGGACGCATAGGCTATTACTCTTCCCTTCTGCATTAGCACGCAACCCAATCCCGAATAAGAAGCATCTGAATAGACCACCAAGTCTTCATTCCCTTCGGGTAACGTCAAGACAGGAGCTTGAGTCAACCTCATCTTTAACTCCTCAAAAGCTTTCTCCTCTTCCCGACCCCATACAAACTTCACGTCCTTGTGGGTCAACTTGGTCAATGGTCAGGCTATCTTGGAAAAGTCTTGGGTGAACCTCCTGTAGTAGCCCGCCAAACCCAAGAAACTGCGGATCTCGGATGGCGTCTTTGGAGACTTCCATTGCATCACCGCCTCAACCTTTGCTGGGTCTACCATGATTCCTTCGGAATTTGCAAGGTGACCTAAAAACTGAACTTCACGCAACCAGAAGGCACACTTGGAGAACTTAGCGTACAACTTCTCTCTTCTGAGTGTCTCCAATACTTCATGAATGTGACCGGCATGTTCTTCTTCACTCTTTGAATAAATTAGAATATCATCAATAAATACAATCAGTGATTTATCCAACATCGGCCGACACACCCGATTCATCAAATCCATGAAAGCAGCTGGCGCGTTAGTTAGACCAAAGGACATAACGAGAAACTCGTAGGGTCCATAACGCGTGCGAAAAGCTGTTTTGGGGATATCCTTCTCTCACCTTCAATTGATGGTAGCCAGATCGGAGATCTATTCTTGAGAACCAACTGGCACCTTGGAGCTGATCAAACAAGTCATCTATTCTCGGTAGCGGATATCGGTTCTTCACCGTCAACTTGTTTAACTCACGGTAGTGAATGCACATTCTCATACTACCATCCTTCTTCTTTACAAATAAGATCGGAGCACCCCAGGGAGAGATACTCGGTCGGGTGAACCCTTTGTCCAGCAACTCTTGCAACTGAACCATCAGTTCCTTCATCTCAGACGGAGCCAATCGGTACGGTGCTTTGGCAACGGGCTGGGCACCAGGTATTAAATCGTTCTGAAACTCGATTTCGCGGTCCGGTGGCACACCTGGTAAATCTTCTGGGAATACGTCTGGAAAGTCACACGCAACTGTTACGTCGGATAATTGTGGTACTGACGCATCCACATCCTTCACGTAAGCCAGGTAGGCGCTACATCCACGTTTCATGCACTTCTCTACCACCACCATTGAAATCACCTTTGGAACCGTAGTAACTTGATCACCATAGATCGTTACTGAAGTCCCATCAGGCGTTGTCAGTCGGATCATCTTCTTATGACACACAATATTCGCCTCATAAGCTGCTAACCAATCCATCCCTAGAACTACATCAAATCCGCCTAGGGGCATCATAAATAATTTAGCAGGGAACCTATGGCCTTCCAATTCTATGTCGCAATCCTCTATCAAGTAGGAAATCCTGGTAGACTTACCAATGGCAGTTTCTACATCGAAGGGCTCATCAAAATGTTAAAGCATTTGAATCTGTAGCACCAGATGAAGGTGAAAGATCTAGTCAACATGATACATTTCTTATGGAAGAACTGAACTCTCAGCAGATGATAGAAGCAATGAAAGAAGAGAACATTAATCAGCTTAAGATGATCGAGTAGCTGAAAGATGAGAATAATAAATTAAAAGCAGAATCATTGAAGAAAGATGTGAAAATTGCTAAACTTGAAGAAGTACAAGAAATGAATATAAAGAACCTTGATGTCTTACTTAGAGATTATGAGTTGACAGAAGAAACTTGTAGGGCCCCTTTCCCGGAGACCTCACAGTTGGACAATCACAGCATTTTTTTATATATAAAATAAATACATTTCATAAAAAAAAAACATCACAACGGATTAAGTTATCAAAAACCATTCATGCATTAATACTTGATGTTGCTAAATAATACATCATTGTATTTTAAAAGTTACAAAAAAGAATCATTCAGTTGTATTACAAAACAACAATATCATTAAGCACGAATGGATGCCAGTCTTTGCCTGCCAAGTTGCCTCACCCGCGTGGCATCCCCAGCAACAAGTTACCTGCCAACTAAAAATGCATAAAAGTCAGCGTTGCTGAGTGAGTTCTAGTTTTATAAATTACTTTACTTTTACAGAAAAACACATTCTTTACTTTCGTACATGATCACACAACATACATACAACTAGATAATAATTCTTTATTATCTTTCATTATCGTTCGTTTTTGCACTTTCTTTCATCATTATCTTTCACTTTATCTGGACCTGTCATATGTTATGCCCCATCATTGTGCACGAACCAACTACCTCTTGGGGGCAAGCGACAAGGATCCCGTTTTTTCACATCTCGATCAGTCACAAAGACTGACCCTCCTGTGTGTGAACCCTTATGGGTTAGCCAAAACGCACATTATATAACACACAGTTGAGCTAACAACTCTCAGTGAGTTGTGAACCTCCTTAAACATTTTGCTTGCAAGACTTTCATTCATTCCTTATGTTCCATTTCTCATTATAATTAATCTTTCGCTTCATTTATGATAATACTTTATGCATACGAGCATAAACACACCACGTAAAGTCACGTAATAATACGTAATATGGAATATAACAACAGGCCACAAGTATGAAAAACACCAACAAACATGACCATCAAAACATCCCAGGGCTTAACCATAAATTTCCATTTTTCCCAAAATTTTAGAAAATTTTCAAAGGCATTTAGGCTCATGAACACTATGCATGCGCACGAGTACTATACAGGAGCACAGGCACTTAGGCGCATGAGAACACTTAGGCGCATGAGGAATCCTAGGCGCTTGAGCACTGGTTGGGCACTTGATCATCACTTAAGCAAAATTTTAGGCACATGGGGTACTGTTCGGGCTCATGGGCAACACAGACTAAATTTTAGGCTCATGGGGTACTGTTCGGGCGCATGATCAGGTACTTAGGCGCATGAACAAAATTTCAGGCGCATGAGCACTATGTTGGGCGCATGGGCAGTTATAATTTCAAACTTACACTATTTTTCAGACCCAATCATCATTTTAACATGTTCTTAACCCAATTCTATCATGCCAAACACCTACATCAAGCATACAAACACGAAACACAACAATTCATACACAAACATACAATCACCCATAAAAACAGAATATAACATACGGTTAAACATGCTGAAATAAATAAAAAAGTTAGTTACATGCATTTTCAGCCCCAAAACAAGTATAAAACATAAAAACCGGGGATCTAGAACTCACCTGCAGCAGCTTTCAAGCAAAACTCCTCCAAACTCTAAAGCACTAGGAGTTCAAACACCTAAACACACCAAAAATGCAGAACTGAACACAAAGAACACATAAGAATCGGTCCCGAAGCCGAAAACTCAGCTGAAACCAAACAAAAACGCAGGAAAACACTCACCTTCGAAGGTTTCTCTTACTAGAAACCGATGAAAACCCTGTTCTTCTTCTTTTTCTCTTCTCTGCAACCGAGAGGACGTGAATGCGGATATAATGGACGGCCATGCCTCTTTTAAACATAACATAATAAGGTTTTGTCCTTTATACAACTTTAGCCCCTCCACTTATGCAAATTTTCCCTTATTTTTTTATACTTTTCTTTTCTTTTTCTTTTTTGCAAATTTTCGGGTGTTACAAAAAATACAAGAAGCTGAAAGAAGATTATGACAAATTGAAAGAAGAACTTGAAAGTTTGAAAGAAAGCTTAAAATCTCAATCTCCACAACCTCAAGAAAAAGATCCTTTAACTTCAGAGATAGAGGTTATTCATGAAGTTCCAACTACTGAAGGTGAAAGATTATCTGTGGTAGCAAAAGGAAAAAGAAAGATAAATGAATCTGATATTCAAGTATTAGCTGAATCGTCATCAAACCCTACTTTGAAGATGTTGAAAATTGTTTCTGAAACTATGAATGTAGGTGATTCTTCCTTACAGGAGATAGCAGAAGCGGATATTCAAGAGCAAATCGGAGCCTTGGATGACTCAGATCCAGAGTTTTCAGATGCATGGTACGATGAAGTCTTAGAAAAAGAAGATGTTGCTGAGGCTATCTATTCTCCAATTGAAGTTGTCACTGAAGATATTCCATTAGACATTAATGACAGATACAATTATCTTGTCAAGAAGAAGTATAATCGATTATTTTTGGATGGTCTAACAGTTTCTCAAATAAATGAAGAATATGAAAAGTGTATGATTGCAGAGTCCACAGCTCCGGTTGATCCAAACGAAATTGTTATTGAACATGGAGAATGGATACCGATGCAAGAAAGCATTAATATTGAAGAACTTTCAGCATCAGAATTACACCATCCTGATCTAGAGAACATGACAACCGTTGAGCACAGATTATGGTTGCAATCGAGGAATTATCGACAAAAGAGGTTAAACAGATTGCAAGCTAAATCACTAAGAAATTTGGTGAGAAGCTTTCAAGAAACAGAAAAACAAAACAACAAAATGATTGTCTTGATATGGATAATCCTCAATACTTAGAAATAACAAAGAGAACTAGAATTCTGAAGCCTCATGAAACTAAAGAAATGGAATTGGTGAGACAGAGTTATGAAAGAAGGAAAGAATTGATGAGTATGTTTCCAGATGATGAAAAACAATCTTATCAAGTTTCAATTGATCAAAAACAATTATGGAACAAGGCTAGAATAGTTGGTGATTTGGTGAGAAATGTTTTGCAAAAAGGCCAAACAATTTCTGAATTGCTGAATGCAATGATTGTGCCCGATAATACAAAGAATGTTAAGATTGTCGCTTGGAAATATGATGAGATTTTTGATGCATTTTTAATCAAACGGGTAAATGCTATCTGTGATGTTTATCATTTCTACTCAAGCATCATCGCTTTACCAGTGCAAGATTTGAAGGAATTAAATAAATTGCCTTTGATAAATCCTATGAAATCAAGTCGAGGTGAAAATTTTGTTAAGCTCTTAAATCGAGGTATTTCAAGAATGGATTCATACCTCAAAACAAAATGTGATCAAGAAACAAAGAGTATTTCAAATCCATAAAGAGTAAAAGAAAGAGTGCTGAGAATCCAGAAGAAGAAGAAAGATTTTTGGATGCTTACAACAATCAATATTTTGAGAAGGTCACAAATCCAGGATTGAAGGTGATTGATGGAACTCAAACTTCAAAACCAATTTTGAGATGGTTTTATAATGCTAACTCATTCAAGTTGAAGTTAGTTTGAAACTTAAAAGGCTGGGATCAAGATATGATTTCGTTATTTGGAGTTTTTGAACTGAAACTTCTACATCCTAGTTATATCTCATTTTTGTCTATCCAAAAGTTTGATCTCGTTGCATCAGTTGTTGCAGAAAGTGATAGAAAATATTTTATGACCATTATTAAGGTAATTGATGTTGTAATGGAGAGAATTGCATTGCGAAAAGATCTTGCTTATGCAAACATCATGAAGAAAGACATAAACTCTATCGATTTTATGAGAATTTCTATCAAAGGCGTGTTAGAAATTCATTCTCACGATCATCCCAAACCTTTTGAGTTCTATGCCAACATTGATATTGCAGGTTTGTCTAAAGAAACTTTGGAGGTAATGGACAAAATGGAGATTTAAACCAATGAGTCAAAGCCAGAACCAGCGATTCTAGCAAACAAGTTCAGATCAGCAATCAAGAAAGCATTGAAAGAGCTAGAGATTTACAAAGAAAAACCAATGTTCAAGATTAAAGAAGAACTAGAAGAACTTATTGTAGACTGAAGACAATGTAAATCTTAGGGGGAATATTGTTGAAGCTCTTGGAAGATTAACATTTTGTCTATTTTGTCTTTTTAACTTTTTTATCATAGTATAGGGACATTTTATAAATATATGTTCCTTTGTTTCTTGATAGTATAAATAGGATATTTTATGTATTGTGCAGGAAAAACGTAGAAGAACGAACTGTAACCCTTACACATTGTATCCTGTGCATTTGCTATCAATGAAATCTATGAATTTTTTTGATGTAATCGCATGTGTTTGATTACTTTGTGTTTGAATTGATCATTGCATTACTATATCATCACAGATTAGATCCATTTTGAACCTATCATGCATTAATACACACCCAAGTCCTTGTTGTGACGCATCGTAGTAGACGGTGAAATCCTTTGTTCCTTCGGGTAGGGACAAAATTGGTGCACTATATAGCTTCTAGCTTCAGGGTTTCAAAAACTTCCTATTGTTTGGTTTCCCATTTGAACTCAGTAATTTTCTGGGTCAGGTACATTAATGGTTTGACAATTTTTGAGAAGTTATCTATAAATCTTCGCTAGTAACCAGCTAAAAATTGTTATACCTCGGTAGGGCTCTTAGGTGGTTTCCACTTTTTAATAGCCTCAATCTTGACGGGGTCGACTTGAATTCCTTTCTCACTTACTATGTGGCCTAGAAACTGCACTTCTCGCATCCAGAATTCACGCTTTGAAAACTTGGCGTATAGCTGCTCAGTTCACAGTAACTCTAAAATCAACCTCAAATGTTGTTTGTACTCTGCCTCGATCTTGGAGTATATCAGAAAGTCGTCTATGAAAACTATCATGAATTTGTCTAGGTATGGCTTACAAACCCTATGCATGAGATCCATGAATACTGCAGGCACGTTGGTTAAACCAAAAGGCAATACTAAAAATTCGTAGTGTTCGTACCTAGTTCTAAATGTGGTTTTTGGTACGTCCTCCTCCTTGATTTGTAACTGGTGATACCCTAACCTCAGGTCTATCTTGGAGTAGTATCATGACCCTTGGAGTTGATCAAACAAGTCATCAATCCTCAAAAGTTGGTATTGGTTTTTGATTATGACTTTGTTTAACTCTCGGTAGTCAACGCACATCCTTAGGGTTCCGTCCTTCTTTTTAACAAACAGGACCGGTCTCCCCCCATGGCTAGAAACTTGGTCTAATGAACCCTTTGTCCATGAGTTCTTGTAGTTGGATCATTAGGTCTTGTATTTCCAAAGGGTCCAACCTATATGGTGCCTTGGCTACGGGTGCTGCTCCCGGTACAAATCGATTCAAAACTCAACCTGCCTTTGCGGTGGCAATCCTGGAAGTTCATCAGGAAACATGCATGCGAACTCTGACACAACAGGGACATCTTCGAGCCATTTCTCTTCCTCAGTACTCATTACATAAGCTAGGTACGTGACAAATCCTTTATGTAGACACTTATTAGCTTTCATACATGATATAATGTTCATGCCTTGTCTTGGTCTTTCCCCGTAAACTATGAGGGTTTCTCCCTTTAGTAATGGTATTTCTAAGAGCTTCTTATCACACAAAATTTTTGCCTTATTCTTTGCCAGCCAATCCATTCCTACCACTATATCGAACCCTCCTAATTCTATGGGTATTAGATCTATAGGGAATTCATGCTCATCCAAATCCAACGTACACCCAACAATGGTTTCGTCAGCCTTGGCTAGGGTTCCATTTGCTAACTCTATGGTATAGGTACTAGATAACTTAGAGGAATCTAAGTCAATTCTTGGCCTAAAGTTTGTAGAAACAAAGCTCTTATTTGCCCAAGTATAAAACAGTATGTATGCATAATGGTTGTTAACAAGGAACGTACCAGTCACAACTTTGGGCTCCTCCCTAGCAACCTCTGCATTCATCACAAATGCTCTCCCCTTAGAACGTCCTACCACTGGTTTCTTAGCTTTCAGTTTGGGGCAGTCAGGGCAGATGTGCCCGACTTCGCCACACTCATGGCATCTCACAGGTCCTGTGGTCACAGACTTACATTCCTTTACGAAATGACCTGGTTTGTTGCACTTGTAGCACATGGTAGTCTTGCCCTCTTTTACCTGCAGTTTAACCGCCAACCTTACCTTACACTGCCCTATGTGATGGAGTCCACACTTCCCACAAAATGGTTGCTTCCTTAAGTAGGGTTTCTTCCCTCCTTGTTGTTGTTTAACCGCACTCTTCCCACTTGGACTTCCACTCATAGATTGGAAATTCTCCCATTTTAGCTTAACTCCCGCATTCTCTACACCGTTCACTCCCTCGCATCTTACCACCTCATCATTTAATGTTGCCGAAATCTCCACTGTTTCCTGAAACGTCCTTGGCTTAGCTGCTTTCACCATTCCTCTAATCTTCGGGGTTAAACCCCATACATACCTACCAATCTTCTTGGATTCAGGAGTTACCAAGTGCGGTACCAGCAATGACAGTTCATTAAATCAGTTGGTGTATTCCAAGTATGTCATGCCCTTCATCTCCAAACTTAAGAATTCAGCCTCCATCTTTTCAATCTCATTAATCAAACAGTAACGTTCCACCATCAAGCTTTTTAACTCTTCCCATCTTATCCAGTTCACCGTGTTTCTCCTTCGGGTTTGCAACAGTGTGTTCCACTAGTTCAAAGCTCCATTCTTGAGAGAGTGTGTGGCAAACCTTACCTTGTTCACCTCCACATAGTCACTTATATCCAGTACTGCCTCCATCTCCTCTAGCCATCTAATTTTTCCCGTCGCGCCTTTATTTCCATAGTAGTTACTCGGTTTGCAAGAAATGAATGCCTTGTAGTTACATCCAGTTTGCACACGTGCTTCTTCTTATTCCTCCTCATTGTTGTTTCCATGGGTGTCATTGTTTCCATCTTCATTCTCCTCCCCCTCGTGGGTTATCTCATGGTTTTGCTCGGCGTTAACATGGGCAGTGATAGTGGGCAGGGCGTTAGTAATGGCTTCTACAATTAGTTGTTTCAGTCTAGTTTCTTGGTAGGTGTTGCGGTTGGTGTTGGGGCTGTCATTGGTGTGGTGAGTGTTGTTGGTGTTTTCTATGGTGGTTTCATTTTTTCGGTTGATACGAGCTCCCGATCGGGTGGTCACACCACCCCTGGGATTTGGAGCATGTCCTTGTCCTCTTCCCCTCGGCATGGCTAAAATAAACATTTTATATGGTTTTAAACTCAATGGTTTTATAATTATAAAGTTATCATAGTATCACAACCAATCATGCCATCACATTATGCAAGTTAAGAAATCCAACACATCTTATCAAACAACCATTAATAGTCTTAATCATAGCAAAACTGCTATGATTACCAAATCTTAAATAAGTACAAAGTTCAACCAAGTATGACATGAGTGAAAAATCACCCATGTACTACAAAATACATAGTTCATTCAAAATTTATATAATACATAATAAAATAATTAAAGGCATGTCAATAACGGCGGCGGTGGCGGTAACGGGACCATGGGTCGAGCAGACACTTATGGGCGGCTCGGAAAAGCTTCCTTCTCATCCTTGCCACTAAGGACACCTCCTCGTTCCTCTCTTCCTTCATTGTGTCATAATGTTGGTGTCGACGCTATACCTCCTCCATGGCGGAGTCTCCAGTCAACGGTCCCGAGTGGTATAGGGGCGGGTCAGCAAACATCTGGTGAGATGAAGTGGAATAGCGCGCTGACTCGGCATAGGGGTCAGTGTAGTACATTGATGTGGCCAAATGAAAACTATGACACACTACCGCGTCACGCCCATAGGACCCAGTTGGATATTGTGAGGCTGGCGGTGGTGGCAACGATGGTACGACCAGTTGCGATAGTGGTGGCAAAGATGGCACAGCAGGTTGTGTTAGTGCCCCGGTCAGTCCTGTAACCAAGTTACCCCATTCCTGCTGGATTGTGGGGACAGGTCGGACAGACATTCGTGTGGTTTGGCTCGCACGAGGTGCCTCGCCCTCATTCCCACCAAGTCGTAGGGAACTGCAGTCACCGATGAATCCGACGAATCCTCTGAAGGTTCCGACTCCTCCATCTCCCAATCCTCACTAGGATCAGGCATCATGTGCTCATAGGGGGCCGAAGGGTATCGTTAGGGTCCCCATACTCTAGCCCAAGAGGGGTATCCTCCGTAATCTCATAGGACTGGGGGCGTCTTGAAGGTCCTGCACCCACACCTGGTATGAACGTGGGTGGTGGGATGGTGGTCTGGTGATAATGCGGGGGTAGGAGATCGGGTGAGTCACTAATATAGATGATTTTTCCCTTGTTCTGTTTCCTGCTATCTAATGAGCATACAAGGTAAAATTCAACGTGAATAGTATATATATATCTTCAAAATTAGAAATTACAACAAAAATTATGCAAAATTTAATTAATGTATGTAGTGTCTGAGGTTATCCTCAAGTCATAGCTGGGGGGTCTATTTCGTAGTTTTCTTAGTTCCCTAATGTGCGGTTAAAGCCTAGGTATCTTATGGGTAAGATCCTAATTCGCTGAAACCATTAGCTCTGATACCAATCTGTCACACCCCGATGACCGGGTCTAGCCGTGACCGACTGATATCAACACAATGCAGCGGAAGTTAAACACAACTTAATTAATTAGCAACCAATCATCCTTAATAACACCAATACTAGTCAAATGTTTCCTAAATCCCAAATACATAAACTTTAGTCAAATGTCTCAAATGATAATGTTTAGAAAAAGAGTGGTGGCTAAACTCTAAATGTTCGACTAGGTCACTCCTATCCATGATCACTTGGTAAATTCATTCTTCTCCTGAAATACACATCCAAAATACGTCGACATAATGTTGGTGAGCTCATAATTTTATGACAAAATACGTCGACATAATGTTGGTGAGCTCATAATTTTATGACGCAAGACTTATCATAATTCATTAAATAAGGTAACAGTAGTAATGGTGCACAAAAGAAAGTATCACAATCAAACCTGGACCCGGGTGACCCTCCTGAGTGCTAGAACATCCCCTAACCCATACCCCTTATTGTTATGGGCTTAAGTGTGTCCTACTAAGCATAAATAATCTGCACTGATTTATGACACAATGATTATTAAATCTCAATGGCTATTCCACTCAACTGTGAGCCCAGTTCACTGTTGAGAATGTACAGGACATATCTAGGGAACTTATAATAGTCTAGGGAGTCCAAGTTTGCATGTAGATTCATATATACAAATTAAGAATACCTGAACTTGACCCCTTGAACCATTCCATGGACTATGTAGGAAAGGTCTTCAGGAATTCGGTCCCATCCTCCATGCTTGTTTGAAAATGAGTGGATGACCACATGGAGGAGGTACTTCTACTTGTATAATACCTTCCCTTTTTTGAAGGTTCTTACAGAGTAGTCCCCTTCATTGCCCATCTGCCAGAATGAGTCATTAACAGTAGATTTAGGGAAGGAAAAGTCACACTCTTCATCCGTTGTACAAATATATATATATGATATGGATTTGAGACAAAGTTAATGCAAACGGATAAACTTTAAAATCCGAATGTCGGCCCCACCTCTGAAAAAGGTGCCCAAAAAGTTAGTTGTCTTTGGAAGATATCAAATATCAGAAATCTTATTCAATAAGAGAATAAGTCTTCCGAGAGTTAATTGCTTTCAAAAGATAATAGTCCTTCAATACATATAAGTACTTGGTGACAAATATAAGCTTCGAAAGATATATTCAAATTTCTTCCGAATGTTAACTTCTCAGAAGTAGTTATTTCTTTTTGAAGACATAATTTTCTTTTGAAGACAACTTGATGTCTTCCGAAGGAAAATATATCCAAAATTCTCAAAATTCTAAGGGATATCATTTGGAAAAGTTTCTTCCAAAGTAAACTGGGCTTATATGGTGATAATATTGACAACTTAAGACACATATTATTAAAAATAATCCTGAGTTTAGTTTAAGAAAAATCTACTCAAAGTTAATCATCCCAATTAGCTTATACAAGATACTTAAATCTCTACTCATCAAATGCTTTTATGAACAGATCAGCATATTGTTCATTTGTGTTTACTTTGACTAGTTTTATCAATCCCTTTTCAAAATTATCTCTAATCAAATGATACTTGATATTGATGTGCTTTGTCTTTGAGTGCTGAACTGGATTCTCTGTGATAGAGAGAGCATTGTTGTTTTCTATGTGGATAGGAGTCTCCTTGAAGTTGAATCCATAGTCTAGCATCTGATTCAAAATCCAAAGTACTTATGCATAGCAGCTTGTAGCAGCAATGTATTCAGCTTCAGCAGTTGATGTAGATACACAGGATTGTTTCTTGCATTGCCATGAGAATTCCACCAAGAAATTGAAATCCCCCAGACATTGAGTTTGCAGTCATATTTCAGCCACCATAGTCACTATATGTATGTGCATGCAGATTAAAGTCAGAATCTTTGGATACCAAAGGCCCGATTTGGGAGCACCCTTGAGATACCTGAGAATTCTCTTGACAGCAACAAAGTGCGACATCCTGGGGTTGGCTTGATATCTTGAACAAATACATGTAGCAAACATGATATCAGGCCTGTTGGCTATGAGGTACATAAGAGACCCAATCATAGCCTTGTATATATGTTCATCAACACACTCCCCCTTAAGATCTGGTCCAAGAGAGTAGTTTCTGGCTATGGGTGTCTTAGCAAACTTGCACTCGGTCATGTGAAACCTAGTAAGTATGTCTTGTACATACTTTGACTGGTTTATGAAGATGCCATTGTCAACCTGCTTCACTTGAATTCCTAAAAAGAAATTGAGTTTCCCCCATGGCACTCATTTCAAATCTGTTCTTTATCAGTTTCTCAAAGTCTTTGTAGAGCTTTGGACTAGTCGACCCAAAGATAATGTCATTTACATAAACTTGAACCAACATTAAGTCATTTCCTGTTCCTTTTATGAAGATTGTTCCATTAATAGTACCTCTCTTGTATCCGTGCTTACAGAGATACTGTGATAGTATCTCATACCACTTTCTTGGAGCCTGATGCAGCCCAAAAAGAGCTTTGTCAAGCTTGAAGACATAATCAGGATGATCTGGGTCTGCAAAGCCAGGTGGTTGTTTGACATACACCTCCTCATCAATCACCCCATATAAAAATGCACACTTGACATCAAGTTGGTAGACCTTGAAATCCTTGGATGCAGCAAAAGCCAGGAATATCTTAACAGCTTCAAGTCTTGCCACAAGAGCAAAAACATCTATGTAGTCAATCCCTTCTTATTGTGTGTATCCTTGAACAACCAATCTTGCCTTGTTCTTAATGACAAGTCCTCTATCATCCTTCTTGTTTCTAAATACCCACTTGGTACCTATGATAGTCTTCCCTTGAAGAAGAGTACATAGATTCCAAACCTTTTATCTCTTGAATTGAAGCAGCTCCTCCTGTATTGCTTCAACCCAACTTCCATTTTTCAAAGCCTTTTCAATCTTCTTAGTCTCTATCTGGGATAGGAAATAAGAGTGAAGACAAACATTTTTGTCATGGGTTTGTCCTCTTGTTCTTACCCTAGTCTCAACATCTCCAATGATGTTTGTGGTAGGATGGGACATGTGGATTTTCAGTTGGGGAATCATAGCAAGTTGTTTGGACAGATCTAAATTGATGAAATCAGATCTGGTGCTTGAGAGTCATCCACCACATCAACACATTTATCAAGTGACACTTAATCCAATGAGTGTGTTACATCATTGATGTTATCTTCTATGGAGTGGTTATCAGTATCAAAAAACTCCTGATCACTATCACCACCTCCATCTCCTCCTATATTTGAAATTCCTTCATTTGAGTTTTGTGCCTCTGTGCTGGAATATATAGGCACCTCAGATGTGTCAGCTGAAGAGTTTGTCATGGTTATGCTGACAAGATTTCCAACTGCAGGGCTAGTTACCACTGGAGCTGAAGTAGTTTGAACACTTGGTCTTCTCAGCTCAAATCTTGGATCAGAATCTCATGTTGATAAAGTACCTGTAGATCCCGAAACATTCTCACAAGATTTGTTAAAATAGTTGGTAACTAAATCAAGATCAAACAGCCAATCATGACCAGAACCTTTCACACTGGGTATGTGCTCATTGAAGGTCATATTGGCTGACTCCTCAACTACTCTGGTTCTCAAATTGTATACTATATAAGCCTTGGCTTGGGAAGAGTATCTAATGAAGTGTCCATCATCTGATTTCTCATCAAATTTGCCTATTTAATCCTTTGGTATTCAAGATGCTGCAAGGACATCCAAATGATCTAAGAAAACCAATGAAAGGTCTCCTTTGTGCCATAGTTCCTAAGGAGTCTTACCATGAGTCTTAACTACTAAACTCTATTCTGCACATAGCAGGCAGTGTTGACTGCCTCTACCTAGAAGGTGATGGGCAGTTTAGAGTCAGGCAACATGGTTCTTGCAGCTTCAATAAGTGTCCTGGTTCTCCTCTCAGCAACATCGTTTTGCTAAGGAGTCCTAGGAGCACTACATTGTCTTGTAATATCCTTTTCATCACAAAATGTATCAAGGATTTGGTTTTCAAATTTGGTTCCTTGATCACATCTTATGATCTTGACCCTATGATCACATTGATTCTTAATTTTCAAAATGAAACTCTTCAAGATCTCAGGGGTCTCATCCTTAGTTCTAAGAAAGAAGACCTAAGTGTATCTTGTGAAGTCATCTGTGATCACCAAACAATAAGAGGTCCTTCCTAAACTCATTACATTGGTGGGGCCAAAGAGATCCATATGTAATAAGTGTAAGGGTGTAGTGATGGACTTCATTTTTTTTTTGACTTTGGAGATACCTAGTGTTGCTTCCCTTTCAGGCATGCAACATAATGATCATCACTTGTAAACTCTTTCTTTGGCATTCTAGTTACCAAATCATTCTTAATTAATTTATTCATGTTTTTAAAGTTTACATGGCACATTCTTTTATGCCAAAGGAAAGACTCATCACTATTGGCCTTAAATAGAAAGCAAGAACTTCTCCTGAAGGGGATGTTTCTTGTAAGTCCATCTTATACATGTTCCCTTTCTTGGGGGCTCTAAGTAGGATATGCTCTTAAGGAATGACCACCCCAAGCTTGAGAACAATGCACTCATGCTCAGTAAAGACTTGGAAGATTGTACCCAAGCTCCTTGACACTAGATTCTCCTACAAAAGCAACTGGCCCTCCATTAATTCTTTCAAAGTTTTTAAGCAAATAGCCATTACATGTCATGTGCCTGGAACCACCATTATCAATGATCCATACATTCCCTTTGGTCTTGAGTTGTTCCTACACATAAAGAGATGGTTAGTTACATTTAGAAACCCAAGCCATATTGGTCTTAGGCTTATAAAAGTGAAAAGAAGATAATGCAATAGTAATTGATCCTATATGCAAGTTATGAGGATCATTTGTTGTTGTTGATGAAGAACTTTCAGTCACATGGCCTTTCTTCATCTTCCACACCATATTTGGAAGACTAGACTTGGCCTTCAATACTTTGGAAGTTTTGATAACTTTGGAAGTTTTGGAGATTGGACCTTCGGAAGCTTTTACATCTACTACAGCAGACTTCAGTACTTTGGAAGCATTCCTTTCTTCCAAAGGTAAGTTTTCACTTATCTTCTTTACTTTGGAGCTTTTGAAAGGTAGAGATTTTCCTTCCGAAGTTGTTTTCTTCTTCTTCTTTTTCTCAAAAGTTTTCTTCTTGTTCATATGGATAGTACTTTTGGGATTATAGATGCAATCCTTGGCAATGTGAAAAGTACTACCACACATAATGCATTAAGTTGGCATACTTCTGAGAGTCTTCTTTTGAGAGGGATACTGAGCCTGATCACTCTCTGCTTCCTTCTTCATCTTCACAGATGATGCAGGAGGCTTCTTGGGATGAGGCTTGCTCTTGGAACTAGATGGTTCAAGCTGTGTAGCAGTGGTGCATATTTTATCAGCCTTCTTCTTTGAATCAGGATGACTTGGACATGAACTAGAACTCCTGGTATTAGAGTCCATGGTCGTGTCCTTAGTCTTTACCATGTTAAATCTAGCAGAGATGAAAACCTAATTTTGCTTGGAGTTGAAAGTGGCCTTGATCTCTTGGACTTTCTTTTGGTTGCCTTGATCAAGTTCTTCCTTACAGACTTTATCATCTTAGATTCTTTCTTCTCTCTAGGAGAATAGTGTCCCTTCTTAAGATAACCCTTGTCACTCACCTTAGGTTCATCCTTCACTACCTCCTCTTCATCTTCATCTTCTTCTTGAATGGTATCTATGGAGGGCAGCTCATCTTAACAAGTTCCATACCTTGAAAATCTTACAGATAACAATGTGTATGGAGGAGCTATCTAACTTGAGCCCAATCCTTTACCTTTTCTGATAAAAAAATCTATGCATGCATGGATGAAGATATTATGTGTTTGAAGGTTTCCTCTTCAAGAACACATTTTTCTACCTTAGCTTTGCTGATCACAAGCTCAGCTTGGCATTTAGTTAATTTGGTAATGAGATCCTTGATCTGAGTCCTGTAATTGGTGTGCTCATGCTTAAGATTTGAAATGGTTTTCTCTAAATCTTCTATTTTAAGTTTATAATCATCTTCGGCTCTTTTAAAGTCAGCTTTTAAGATGTTCAAGGGCTCAAGATCAGATCTCACTTCCAAATTATAGGACCTATACATGTTAACTTAAACAATGCATTCAGGGGTACAGAGATGTTCCAATACCTTAGCCTCTTCATGATCAGCCATCAGTGCTTGGTTTGGAGAAGCATCTTCCACCTGAAAGGTCCAGACAAAGCCTCTTTCTTCAACAGCGACAGCAGCATGTTGTTTGGGCTGGCTTGGCTTTTCAGTTCTTGGAGTTGCATCAGTGTAGTTTGGCCTGGGCTATGCTTGGCCACCATTTGTCCTTGGTTCCTTTCACTCTCTAGTAAAGTGGCCCATCTAGTTATAGTTGTCACATTTCACTTTGCTTTTGTCCAGTCCAAACTTTCCACTAGCCACATTGCTAAGAAACTTTCTACCTGTCCTCTTGTAGAGCTTCTTGGCCCTGTGAGTGAAAAAAGCCATCTATTGGACTATCTCCATGTACTCTAGATCATCTGAATAGATACAGTCTAAGTCTTAAAGAGTAAAAAGAAAGTTTCCCCAACTTTAATCAGTAGACACAAAGGCTTGTGCAGAGCTTGTCTCTTGGAATAGGCTTCTTTGGATGTAGCTCTCCCTTGGTGTCTCGGGGAAGGTGATGAAAGGATCCGTTTGTGAGTTTTCAAGGATGAATATGAGATGATGCTGTGGTTTTATGCTATCCTTTTCAACCACATGAACAGCTAAACTTTGCTGATTGTTGGAAGGGTTGTTGGATGGATTTTGCAAGTTCATCTCCATCTAGTACCCACTAAGGATACCATATAGCTCTGTGAGAGTAAGAGTAGAGAGGTTTTCAGTTCTCTTAATGGTCACACAGTAGTGAGTCTATTGTTTGGGAAGAGAGAACATAAACTTCCTCACTATGTCCCTGTTCTCAAGCTTTACACCAACATCAATCAGAGTATCCATAATCTCAACATACCTAAAGTATTGTTGAGTCATGGTTTCACCTGTCTTGTAGGTGAAGTTTTTAACCAGCTGCTTCATGATATCCTTCTTGTTCTTATTGGCTTTATCAGACCACTCATACATCAGCTTTAGCACATCTCAGAGTTGCTTAGCAGTCTTGCACTTTTTGAAGCCTGTGTATATGGAGTTAGGAAGAGTAGTTTGAAGAGCAGTCATGGTCTTCTGATCTACATCTATTCTTTTCCAGTCTTCTTCAGAGTAGTCAGCTATTTCCTTTGGTGTCATGCCACCTCCAGCAGTGGCTGAAGAGGTGCATGGAATGTGAGGTCCTTCAAAAACAGATCTCCCCATCCTGCTGTCTTGAAACTTGATGAACCCTTCCATACATTGGCACCAAGTATCAAAGTCATCAGGAGTGATCAGTGGAGACTTTGTCATAGTACCGATTTCCATATCAACTATGCAAGAGCTTCCATTTAAGTTGTTAAGTGTTCTGTAAAACTAAAGTGATCAAAGATGGTGAGATCTTACAATCAAGAGCCTGAAATGCTCTGATACAAATTGCAGGACCGGTGAGTGGTGGCCAATGTAACAGTTTCACAAAATGGAGAGATATGAAACACTTAGCAGATCAAATAGGGAACCAGTTAGTGATGATACAAAGAACACAAGTAAAACAACAAGAACAAGAACACTCAAATATGGTTTTCAATAATGATGTATATTGCTCTCAAGTTCTTACAAGTGTTACAAAGCATATCTAAATTACAAGTACTTGAGAGACTTTATACTACATCCTACAGCCGGCCATACTTTGAAGGCTAGCTGGAAACACTAATCTAGATAACAAGATCAATGTAGAGTCAAAAGGCAGATTGTCGTTTGACTAGTGACTTGACATGCCATAGCTCACATCCTAATCTATAACAAAAAGGATAAAAGTATATAGTTGGAAAGTTACAGACAAAAGAGCCTTAATCTATAGTTGACAAAAGCATGGACCTTTTCACCAACTCATGCAAGTTGGTGAGACATCAGAAGTGATAGTGGAAAGTTGGTCAGCTTTTTTCAAAAGACGATTCAGAGAAAGCATGTCTTCTTTGTCTCTAGAAGAAATCAGTCTTTCGCTTCGGATGACTTTGTCTTTGAAGCTTCGGAAGACTTCATCTTTGGCTTCAAAAGATTTGGTCTTTTGGCTTCGGAAGATTTGATACTTGGTATAATTCTTTGAGTTATATCAAATCTTCCAGAGTAACTTCCTTGTACTTACATATGCATACTGAGAGCTCTGTTGGTTGCATCAGCCTCTAAGTGTAATCCCTACAAATATCTTCATCGGTACTTGAAACATCAAAATAAGATGTGTCAAATGATTTTGTTAGTGAATCTATATCAAACAACTAGTCAGATCCAATAACTTTCTTAGTGAAAGAATGTTCCTTAAAAACAACATCAGTTGTTTCTTGCATTATGTTCAGTCTTTGGTTGTATACTTTATATGCTTTGGAGCTTCTAGAGTATTCAACAAAGAACCCATCATCTGCTTTGGGAACAAACTTTGATAGATGTTCTCTAGTGTTTAATATAGATACAGAACACCCAAATGCCTTAAAATATCCAATAAAAGGTTTTCTTTTAAACATTAGTTCATAAGGAGTTTTAGTGTATTCTTTGATTATTAGTGTTCTATTTTGTATGTAGCAAGTTGTGTTTATTGATCCTGCCTAAAATGATATGGGCAATAGAGAGTCTGCTAGCATAGATGTAACAGCTTCTATTAATGTTTTGTTCCTCCGTTCAACAACTCCATTCTACTGAGGAGTCCTTGCTACACTGAATTATTGACTTTTTCCTTTCTCTGCACAAAAAGAAGAAATAATGTCATTCTTAAATTTTGTATCAGTGTCACTTCTTAAAGTTTTAACTTTAAGATTTAATTTATTTTCGATTTTAGTGATAAATGATTTAATGAATTCTTCTGTTTCTGACTTGTGTAGAAGAAAGAATACCCATGTAAATCTAAAGTAATCATATACCATCATAAGAGAGTATTTCTTCTTACCTATTCTCAAAATGTTTGTTGGTCCAAATAGGTCCATATGAATCAATTTGAGTGGTGTTTGATTCAAGTTTACTAGTTTAGACTTATGTGACACTCTATGTTTTTTACCTTTCAGACATAGAGTATAGTGGTCTGTATAGAAAAATTCTTTTTGAGGTAGACCTATAGCTAGATCACCTTTAACCAATTGATTCATTCTATTAAAGTTAGAGTGTCCCAATCATCTATGCTAGAAATGGGAAACATCTTCTGATGCTTTTGATAGTAAACAAGTTTCAGGGGTTGAAGCTGAAACTGTATTCATATCAACAATGTATAAGTTGTTTTGATGGTGAGTTTTTCAAAAGGATACAATCTTTTGGTATTTGAAAACCCATCTTCAGGATGTAACAGCTATTGGAGTCAAAGAGTGTGGCATATCCCTTGTCACAGATTTACGATACACTCAAAAGATTAAACTGGAGGTTGGAGCAGTAGTTGACATATTCAAAGCTAATCATCCCGTTTGATATTATTCCTTCACCAGTTATCTTTCCTCCTGTCTTGTCTTCTCTAAACGCTACATTTCCTCCATGTTTGCTTTTAAAATCCCGAAGGACCAAACAGTTGCCATTCATATGGCGGGAACACCCACTGTCAACATACCACTGTCAACATTACTATGATTTTCCATGTCACAGTATTTGTAATATTTTCCATATTTACACTTTTCTGTGTTGTGTGTGTATTGATCACACCATTCATAGTAAGGCACATTTTAAGTATTGTGATTGTTGAAAACTTTTGATTTTAGATTTGATTTTGGTAGAATATCAAAAGGTACTATTTGTTGTTTTGGCTGAGTGGGGCATTTTCCCTTTCCTTTTAGTTGGTCTTTTGATAGGGGCAGTGGAAGATCCAACCGTTCTTCCACTGGAGAAAATGTCAAACATTTGCTTCTACTTTGTTTGATTGGGAGATGGATCAGTCAGATTTGAAACTTTTACAGTTGTAGTAGGTGGTTGATCAAACTCATCATATAACAGATCTTCATCATCTTCATCAAAGGTATGGATGTCAAATTTATTAATTTCTCCTTGATAAAACATAGTTGATTTAATTTGTGGTGGATTTTGACTCTAAACAAATTTAATAAATTGTTACTTTGATAATAATGATGTCCCTAATGATGATGGTGATGATAATGATGATATTGATGGCTTTGAGTCATCTGTTCTGTCATAAGGATCAAGTGATTTCCCATGTTTGTTAGTCATGGATTCAGGTAATGGAATATAACTATCATTATATGGTGGGTTAACTTTGTTATACCCAAGGCCTGAAGGGTCTTTAAAGGCCCATTGTTGAGCAAGAAGTTCTTCAAACTTCTTGTTGCTCACCTAAAACTTTTTAAGTTTAACTTCAGTTTCAGCCTGTAATACTTTAGATTGAGTCAATGATTCAAAGAGCTGCTCAACCTAAGCTATTAGTGTTAAAATGTTTATTTCATATTGTTTATGTTCTGATTTAAGACTGTCATTTAAAATGTTTATTTTAATTACTTTATTACAAAGTTGATCAGCAGGCTCTCTGTATCGAGTGACCTCATCAATGCATGCTTGTGTGAAGAGATTTTCTTTCACATCTCTCAGAATTTCAGTCAGTTTCTTCTCAAGTTATGCCATAAGGGCATGATTTGGTGATTTTACCTGTGCCTTATACATACTACAGCCACATTCTCCATCTTGTTTGATTATCATTGCTGAAGAGTTGGAGTGTTGATTGGGGCTGTATTATGTGATTTGAGGTGGTGTTGGAGCAGATGGAATACTGATAGGTGGTGGAACCTGTTTGTTTGCTTGATGACCACTTGATGTTTGTGGTTGCTGATTGTTTCTATCTGCTCTTGTTTGTTGACACTCTCTGGAGAAGTGTCCATACCATTAACAGTTATAGCACCTCACCTTTGCTTTGTCAAAGCCAATCTTGGTCTTTTTGTCCATGTTTAAACCTTTGTTCCTTTGAAGAAATCTTTTTTATTTATATGCAATCATTGCCATAGACCATTTAAGATCCATCGCTTCAACCATGTCTGGTGGTAACTCATCCAAATACTATTGGATAATTTGTGATGGTGTGAGATTGGCTCCTAGGTATTCTTCAAAACTTGTTGAAAAGGCTGAAAAGGCTGCCTTTCGCTCTTCACTCTGAAGAATGATTGTGAGTGCATCCATGGGTTTGTCAAATTCATGTATGTTTTGGCTCTTTGAGTGATGATGTTTGCTTAAGCTTGAAGCTTGTTGGTGTTGCTGTTTGCTTTGAGGTGTTGCTTCATAGGAAGCATGAACACCAGTATTTTTAGACTTTTGCTTTTGCTTTGGTGATTCAGGTGCAGAGAAGAATGATGTGTCAACGGAATCAGGAAATTCTTCTTCTTCATCTTCTCCAGTGCATGTCAAGAATGCACTATCTGTTGTTTGCATTTCTTTGAACTTGTATGATTCAACATGCCTCACTGAGCTATTGTTTTTGGATCTTCCATCAAGTTCTAATGCCTCTACTTTGGAAACTAGAGCATCTAATAACAATGCTTCAAGATCTAATGTTGCTTTCATCAGAGAAACGGACCGAGTCTAACTCTTTAGAAGAGTGTGAAGCATCTTTTTGTTGTTCTCCATAGATTCATATTTAAGATCTCAAATGGTAGACTCATGGCCAAGATACTGTATACTTTCTTATCAGTCTTGACTTTCTTCAAGTCATCACCAGCTACACTTTTCAAGCTTACTAGCTACTAGATGTTATAGTCAGGACCTAAAGTCACTCGAATGTATGGTCCCTCAGTTATGGATGTCCATTGGTTAGGGTCCGGGAAGATGATCCAATTTCTGAACTTGATTTTCCACTGTTTAAAATCAGCCTTGTTCTTCAACCTTGGTGGTTTGAGACCACTGTTGGATCCAGAAACTTCGTCTAACATGTTTGTTAATGATTTAGCTTAATGGTTTAAGTTAAATGGTTTGAATATTTTGCTCGATTCTAAATTTTTTTTATCCTAAGGTGAATGGTTGTCCAAATGTCCAATAAGTCACTAGGATTTGTTTGATTTTCCAAAATTTGACTTTTAATTACTAAATAAAGGAAATTTAATCAAATTGAATTTAATTAAACTACTCCTAGATAACGTCAGTCACATCATAATGATGATGTCTTAATGATGATGGAATATTCCGTGACAGTCAATAAAAGTCAAAGCCCTAAAAACATTTAATATGTTTAAATGAGGCGTCTGATGGATCAAAAAGTAAAAACTTAATGATTTTTGAAAATTCCAAATGAAGAACGGTTTCTTGACTGGTTTTGATGATTAAATCAACAAAATCACCGAGATTTTGAGGATTTGAAGATGATGATGAACTAGGGTTTCAAACCTAGGACAGTTGCGGCTAAGCAACCTGAATGAACAACAAACAATTTTGTTGTTTTTGATGATGATTAATGATTGATTTGAGTGTATAACAACTCGAAAATGATGTCTAAACACAATGTATGGATTGAGATCACCCAAAAATAGTGTTTATGTGATGGAAATCGATAAAACAATACCTGTGTACTATTTTATACAAAAATCTCTTAAAATCGATTTGGTTTGGTGATTTTTGTGATGATTATGTTTAAAAACAGTGTGTGGATGATTTTGAGAGCTTTGTTACCAACAAAAACAAAGATTCTTTTTTTAAAATGAACCAAAACAGAGTGTTAAGTCATGTTTTCAAACTTTTGATGAATGGATGATGCAGAAGAGTGTTTTATGTGGTTTTATGCTTGATATGTATGATTTGAAGCTAGTGAACAGTAGATATCATTGAATTGATTGAGAGGATCAAAAATCAGTGTATTATTTCTATCAAGGCTCTGATACCACCTGATGGATTCAGCTTTGTTCTAAAAACAATGCTGATCCCACAAGGACCTTTTTTATCTCGCAAACAACAATAAATCAATACTTAAACAACATGATGCGGAAACCATGATGTGTGATATGATCCCTAATGTGTGTGTATAATTATATGATTGTGTGTTTGTATGATATGAATGCTTAGAGAATAGAAAAATGCTTTATTGAATATTGATAATCTGTTCAAAAGCTTACAAAGGATTAGGGTATACGGCTATTTATAACCTATGCACATACAATGTACAATTACAAAAGTACCCTTATGTAAAAACAAATTACATATAATCCTAAGTCTAAGTGTTGTCCACTGTGGATGATGACTTCTTCAATGTGGACGATTGGCTGTCCGTTGTGGATGATGAATGAATTGTCCGATGTGAACACATGTTGTCCGGTGTGAACGCTTTGATGTCCGTTGTGAACACTTGGATGTTTGCTTTGTTGTTGTCCACTGTGGAGTGTTCATTCGTTGTGGATATTGAACATCCGCTGTGGACTTGTTCATCATCTATGAGTTATTTATTCATCCGTTGTGCATCTGTTCATCCGCTATATACACTTGGACATTCTTCAAACTTCATCCGCTGCTGACAATTGGTATTCCGATATGGGCTTGCCCTTATCCGCTGCCAACACTTTACAAAATTTCTTTATCTACAAAATCTGTAAAGGAAATTCAAAACAATAATCAGTGTTTGATTTGATGTTATTAATGATTGTATGTTAGTAAATGATTGTTTATATGTTAGAACATATTTGATTGATTATGGCTGGCATTATCCTTCATTGAGCTTGTTGAGTCCAACATCCAACACTCTCTACGTTGAAGCAATTAGTCAATGAACCTTCCAAATGGAAGTTTTTTGGATAACAGATGTCGACTATCAATAATATCAACGTTGCTATCTAGTTACACTTAAACAACAAAATAATAATGTCTAACTATTAAACGTTATAGTTCACAAAATGCGATTAAATTAACGGTGTTTGATTTTTTAGTAAGTAATAATTAATTATTTATTTAATGAAATAATTAATAATAAAAAAGTAAATGGTTTAAAGTTTAATATTTAAATGTTTATGGGTTTCTTTAATTAAATGTTAATTAATAAACAATAATGGATGTTGGTAATTAATGGTTACTTATTAAAGGTAGTTAAATGTTAATTTACGCGGGTGAGAATTGTAAAAGTTACAATTATAAAACAACGCATTAAGGAAAACCCAAATCCTATTCATTATTTTTATCGCACCCAAGAACCAACCCCCCCCCCCCCCATGTGGTCCCTTTGGCTGACGATCACCACAGCACCACCACTATGAACCTCTGCCGCCACCATTTCATTGTCAGTTATTCGTTCCACATTTCAAGATTTGTTGTTTTTGTGATCCCGTAGCGAGATGTTGTTACATCCATCATGTTTGATTTTTGTTTGGGCATTAAATATACCTAAATTAATTTTGTAAAATTGCTTATGCGCATTAAAACTCGTAAAGTTTGTAACTTTGATATAACGATCATGGCTTTTATGGTTAAAACTGATGCATGATACGCAGTAAGCATTTCATGTAGATATGATCCTGTGATTAAGATTTATTCCTTAGTAGGTAAAAAACTATATAAATTCATGTGTAATATAGTGTTTCATGTGTGTTTTGTGTATTTGTTTTGCTTTATATTCTAAAAAAACTAACATGTATTTCATTTCACATGTGTTAAATAATTAAACAATGAAAATTCAAAATTTAATTAAGATTTTAAAAAGTTTTATGTAAAAGTTTTTATTTTACCACATAGACAAAACTTTTGTTTTTAATTGAAATCATTAAAAACATATGATAGTGATATTGTCGAATGAAAGTTTTAATATTGGATCAAACCTTTTTGGGCAGCAATAAAAGAAATTCTGGGAAATGTTTTCATATTTCATATGACTTCCACACACACATGCTTAATCGTATTAGTCATATGTTGAATGATTGTGTTTGGTGTGTAACCCTCAATAGGATCATATATTAGATGACACAATGATATATATTGTGTTTTGGGCACATGTATTTGTAACACCTGGCCACTCATACCACCAATATTGTCCTCTTTGCCCATGAGGATCTCACAGGATTTGCTTTTGGTTGCCTGGTTGAAAACTTCCCAGGAGGTCACCCATCCTTGGATTGCTGCCACTTGAGCACGCTTAACTGTGGAGTTCTCCTCTCATCCACAGCCATTACGCCCAAAATGCGTTGGTGATATTAGAGACCCCCCCTTTGGACTCATCGACCTCGATGAGCCCGAGAACTCATCATCCCCGGTGAGGTTTGTCCCACCATCCCGAACAGTACAGGAGTGGCTCAAATACCATTCTGTAACACCCGGCCCCTTGTACCACCAATATTGTTCGCTTTGCCCTCGAGGAGCTCACGGATTTGCTTTTGGTTGCCTAGGTGAAAACTTCCCAGGGACGTTACCCATCCTAGTACTACTCTCACCCAAGCACGCTTAACTGCGGAGTTCTGATGGGATCCGATGCATTATTGCTGGCATTGTGACACCCTACATATTCCCACGTCGGCCAAGGATAGGAGAGTTTCTTAGTTCATAAATAATGTTTGGTCTCTAATACCACCAACGCCTTTTGGGCGTATTGGCTATTGATGAGAGGAGAACTTCACAGTTAAGCGTGCTCAGGTGCTACCAATCCAGGGATGGCTCACCTCCCTGGGAAGTTTTCACCCGGGCAACCAAAAGAAAATCTGTGAGCTCCTCGTGTGCAAATCGGACAATATTGGTGGTGTGAGAGGCCAGATATTACAAATGGTATCAGAGCCACTCTTGTGCCATTCGAGATGGTGGGACAAACCTCATCGGGGATGGTGAGTTCTCGGGCTCATCAAGGACGATAAGTCTAAAGGGGTGGTGATTATGACACCCTACATATTCCCACATCGGCCGTGGACAGGAGAGTTTCCTGGTTAATAAGTAATGTATGGTCTCTAATACCACCAACGCGTTTTGGGCGTATTGGCTATGGTTGCTCGTGAGGAGCTCAGGGATTTGCTTTTGGTTGCCCTGGTGAAAACTTCATAGGGAGGTCACCCATCCCTGGATTGATGCCACCTAAGCATGCTTAACTGTGGAGTTCTCTCATCCACAACCAATACGCCCAAAACGTGTTGGTGATATTAGAGACCAGGCATTCCTTATGAACTAGGAATCTCTCATGTCTATAACTGATGTGGGATTTATGTAGGGTGTCATAATCACCCCCCCCCCTTTGGACTTATCGTCCTCGATGAGCCCTAGAACTCATCATCCTTGGTATGGTTTGTCCTACCATCTCAAAATGGCACAGGAGTTACTCTGATACCATTTGTAACATCCGGCCTCTCACACCACCAATATTGTCCGCTTTACCCATGAGGATCTCACGGATCCCTGGATTGCTGCCACCTGAGCACGCTTAACTGTGGAGTTCTCCTCTCATCCACAGCCAATACGCCCAAAACGCGTTGGTGATATTTGAGACCAGGCATTCCTTATGAACTAGGAATCTCTCATGTCCATAGCCAATGTGGGATTTATATAGGGTGTCACAGTATCTAACACAATTATTAATCTATATCTTAGATGTCAGAATAAACTTCAACAAGAAAGATTTTTTGCAATGCTTTGAAGGTTTGTCGTGTTACTTAAGGCAAGACCAAGATTGGAGTTCGGTAACTATCATGTCCCTCTAATGACCACCGCATACACAACCTACCCATAGAGCCAGATAAATTATCAAAGATCCAGCCACCAGTAACCCATCTACACTGCTTGATCACAATGCAGGTTATGTGGACCTCGTATCATCACCAATCATCTACGTCTTCATCCCAAACCCTCAAATCTCCTATCACAATGACGACTTTCAATACACACCATCTTGAGGTTGTTGTAAACTTGTTTCATACCTAGCAAAATGCCATAGCGCATTAATGAACAAAAAGTTCTTCATTGTTTGTCCAGATAGGAATGTCATCCCTTGTTACATCCTTTTCAAAAATCATATACAGTAAAAAATATGAAATTGGTAACATCACTTTCATGCCACTTGTTAGGGTCGGAGAAGTTTTTCGAATTTCATAATTACTAAGTTAAATTGATTTTGTTAACACAACATAATTGTTAATGAATTACCAAAGTTTTCATGTTTTATTGATCAAACTCACAAGTAAAGACCACTACAAAGAAACAATGAACATACAATTTCACCCAACCTTCAATTTTATTACTTGACTGTAAATCATCATATGACTCTCTCTCTCTCCCCCCCCCCCTATTTATTAGTATTCATTGAACAACTACAACTCCTATCGGTTATACTACTATATCGATATTACAACACGGGTGTCACGGAAACCTCTCCTAACTCCTCAACCATGACTCAGAACATGAATTGCGTAACAAACGCTCAATTACATGAATGATACAAGAAAATTACAGACTCAATAACTATATCATCATGACCATAATATAATCAACATCTGTTTTATTGTTTAGCGCCATCAGGTTCCTTAGTAGTAACTTGTTCCTCAGTAGAAATAATGCTCATCATTAGGGAATATTTCTTCTGACATTAACTTTTGTTTTCAACATAAATATATTTTGTTCTTTAGGCAATGACTTGGATGTAGTAATTCCTTTCAATAAGAACTTCTTAGGTTTTATGAGCATTAATAGTCATTTAAAATCCTTATACTAATAGACAAATTTAGAAGTTTCCTTACACAGAGGAGCGTTGGTTCATTGAAATTGTTTACAAGATTAGCTACAGCTGATGCTAATGGATTTACAAGATTCTCATTTCATGGACTACAACTAGAAGACTTGCTTGATAATTTTAAGGAAAATTAAAGGTGTAATGTGGCTTTTAGTTTTTTTCTATATGATTTATTTTATACTTATATAAATATATACATATATATATATATATATATATATATATATATATATATATATATATATATAGCAAGTTGTCACTCAAAAGAAAACATAATCTTTGGATGTAGATGAAGATTGGGACCATAACAGACATGAAATGGCTCTTTGAAGAACGAAGAAGATATGTCACACAATTGTCGAATTAAATTTTGTTTTGATGTTTTGTTTTTCTTAAGAGTTAATTACATAAATAGTCCATGTGGTTTACTCAAAATAACAGATTTAGGTACTAACTTTTCTGAGTAACAAGTTTGGGGTTTGTGCTTTCAATTTTGTAACGAGTTTGGGTGTTAAGGCTAACTTTTGTTAACTTTTATGTTAAATATGAATGACATGACCAAACTACCCGTTTATAATAAAGGGATCTTTGGGCAATTGACTTTAATTTATATCAGGAGCCATTTTTGTAATACGTATACGTGTGTAAAGAATTGGGAGTTTGGGGCTACGGTAACAACCGGCCACCACCACCACCGCTGGCCACCGCATCGTCTTTGTCACAATACACGTCGTCTCCCTCACTCTCTTATTCATAAGTGTCTCTTCCAACAAATATATATATACCACAGCCTCAGCCACCGTCGCCACCGCTTCTTCTCCATCCCCTCTTCTATCGCCATCGCTGCCGCTTAATCTCCATCCCTTGTTCACCACTATCGCTTCCACCAGAACCACTTACACCGTTAAAGTTACAGACCAAAGCTCTAGATAACCTAATCGAAGACATAGAGCTTCAACTTTCATGGGGTTTCATCTACATCTCATTAACAACATGCATTATTTGGAAATATACAAATGCTTACTTTCACTTCATCGTTATGACCTTCGAATCTACCATTAGTAATCTCTAGAACTTTGATGAAAAAGAATGAAACTGAGTTTTTGTGGATCAAAGTAGTTTAGGGTGGTGGTGAGATATTGTTTAGGGTTGTGGGGAACTATCCATGGGGAGACAATGGTGCAGCTATGGTGAGAAGAAAGAGAATGGCAAAGGCGGAGGCGTAGTGGTACTGCCGAAGTAGGGGAAGGGTGACTAGGGTTATGGCGGTGAGTGGAGAAAAATTGTTTCTAATTTTTAATTTAATGTTTTATGTAATATACAGAAATTGTCCCTCATCAAATTTGATTTACATAACTAGCACATTAGATGTGAAAAGACAAAAATGCCCTTGAACCTAACCGAAATACTAATAGAAGTTAGTCTTAAAACTCAAACTCGTTATAAAATTAAAATCACAGGCCCCAAACTTATTACTAAAGTTAGTACCCAAACATTTTATTTTCGATAAACCACAAGGACTATCTGTGTAATTAACTTCTTTCTTAATGTTCATTGATTAAATTTTTTTTGATTGAATGAACTAAATCTGAATGTTTATTTTCAAACTTTTGGATTACAATTTTATTTTTAAATGTGAAGTAATTTATAAAAAGTTAATAAATGGTGTAGCCCAAAAACACTAGGCCAAAATGTTTAATAATCAATTATATGATACATACATTAAAAAGGCAAAGCTTTGTGTACAACCATCTATCGCATAGGTTAGGATTGTAATTTTTTAAAGGTTTGGGGTTACTTATCCCTATATTCTCTTCAGGTAAACTCCAATCTCCTCTTTCTTTCTCTATCGCTCCATATGTTCGAATTAAATCTTTCCATGTTAAATCTTCCATGTCTGATGTGATCGCCTGAGATAGATCAAGATGATAATGTAGTTTCATTGGTTTGCATGGACCATGAAGTCCGACGGTAGAGAGGCTGATAACGGGATCACGTCGATTGGCAACCATTGGGGTGCCCTGATTCATTGTTGTTTTTGAGGTTTCGTGGCTGCTGGCGGTGTTCGTTGTTGGTGTTGGGTAGTGTTACAGCACAACAAGAAGATAGCAAAGAAGATGAATACAATTGTAAACGTAACCTAATTTTACCCATAATTCTTGTTGTTTTTAGGTTATATGTACTGAATCGCGTAGCATTGCCCTGGTCTTACTATATTTTTATTTTGATTGAAGCCTAAGGTGAGTCTACAGGTAGGGATTCCATTTAAACGCTTCAATTTGTTAGAACTTTGATTCAACAATTTCTTGAATTTAGGTTAGAGATTTTGGGGGTTACATGATCTGAATGAAATTTGGAAGTAAAATTTGTATAAACAAACAATTTATGTGTTTTTTGGCTACTGTTGTTTCATAGTTGGTTTTAAGATTTATTTGGGAATTCGTAAGGCTACATGAGTTGTTTGGAAGGATGACCTGATTGCTGAATTAATTTGTATCTATCAACATCATTCATAACCATCATTTTAGGTGACAATCATGCATAAGGGTATATGAATTCAATTTTAGATTATCTTAACTGAAAGTTAGAGGTTTTTAAATAAGTTGTACATTATAAGCTTAATATTCTCGATTTGGATTTGTGATTTATGCAATTATACCTACCTACTAATTTATAACTACCATATCTTCTAGAATTGTGTATGATAAAGGAATGAGTCCTTTGTTTCGATGGTAGGTTTGAATTCTTTTGGCGCATCTTCGTTTTTGACTAAATTACTAATTCAATACGTTTAGGGAATTCACCGAGTGGGATGAATATAACAATAGGTTACTTTAAAACCATAAAACATAACCTGCAGATGAGCAAGAGCAAGATGGAGAAGTTGTGTAAGAAGATATCACATAAACACTTTAAAATCACTGTAAGAGTTATCTTAAAGACTGATGCTAACCAAAGATTTCTCAGCATGCATTCTGAAGTACAAGAAAGTTAATTCAAAAGATTTGACAAAGCACAAAGAAAATTCACGAAGTGTCAAATCTTCAAAAGCCAAACGCACAAATCTTCTGAAGCTAAAGATGAAGTCTTCTGAAGCTTCAAGGCAAAGTCTTTCAAAGCTTGAAGACTGATTTCTTCCAAAGAAAGAGAAAACATGCTTTCTCTACACTACTTTTGATAAAAGTTGAACTACTTTCCGCAGCCATCTCTGAAGACTCACCAACTTATACAAGTTGGTGATTATCTCCATACTTTTGTCAACTGTACATTATAGTGTTTAAGTCTGTAACTTTCCACTCTTGTACTTTTATCCTTTTTGTAATATAATAGGATGTGAGCTATGACATGTCATAATCACTAGTCAAAAGGTAATCTGCCTTTTGAGTTTACATTGATCTTGTTGTCTAGATTAGTGTCCAGCAGGCCTTCAAAGTATAGCCGGCTGTAGGATGTAGTATAAAGAGTCTCATGTAATCGGTCCTCAGGACTAAGCCTTTTAACAATTGCAAAACACTTGAGAGCAATATACATCATCCTTGAAAAACAATCTCTTTGTTCTTGTGTGTTCTTACTTTTGTTCTTTGTTTCATTTTTTTTGTTCCCTATTTGATCTATTAAGTGTTATATTCTCCACCCTGTGAAACTGTTGCATAACCAAAACCGATCCTGCAATTGGTATTAGAGCTTTTTACGCCCTTAATTATAAGATCTCACAATCTTAAATCTCTCAGTTTCACAAAACACTTACTTACTCAAATGGTAGCTCTCACTAAGCCTGATATGGATACCGACACCATGACTAAATCTCTATTGATCACTCCTGATGACTTTGATACTTGGTGTATAAGGATGGAAGGTTTCATCAAGTCACAAGACAGCAGGATGTGAAGATCTATTGTCTTTAGACCTCACATCTCAAGCACTACTTCAGCAACTGCTGGAGGTGGGATGATACCAAAGGACGTGGCTGACTATTCTGAGGATGATTCGAAGAAGATTGATGTAGATCAGAAGGCTATGACTGCTCTTCAAACTGCTATTCCCAACTCTATCTACAGAGGTATCAAAAAGTGCAAGCCAGCAAAGGAACTCTAGGATGCACTAAAGCTGCTGTATAAAGGGTCTGAGGAAGCCAAGGAAAACAAGAAAGATATCATAAAGCAGCAGTTTGAGAACTTCATCTTCAAAACAGGTGAAACTATGACTCAACAATACTTCAGGTATGTTGAGATTGTAAATACTCTGATGGATGTTGGAGTTAAACTTGAGAATAGGGACATTGTGAGGAAGTTCATGTCTCTCTTCCCAAACAATGGACACAATATTGTGTGGCCATTAAGTGAACTAGAAACCTCTCTACCCTTACCCTCACTGAGCTGTATGGTATCCTAAGCGGTTACCAGATGGAGATGAACATGCAAAATCCATCCACCAGTTCTTCCAACAATCAATAGGGTTCAGCCTTTCATGTGGTTGAAAGGGATAGCAAAGAACCACAACAACATCTCATCTGCTACCCTGATAACTCATAAAAGGATACTTTCATCAGTTTCTTGGAGACATCAAGGGAAAGCTACACTCAAGGAAGCCCATTCCAAGAACCAAGCTCTTCTTAAGCCTTTGTGCTTCAGATGAAAGTTATGGCAACTTTCTCTTCACTCTTGAAGACTTGGATTGCATCCCTCCAGATGATCTGGAGTATATGGAGATAGTCCAGTAGATGGATCTTCTCACTCACATAGCCAAGAAGTTCTATAAGAGAACAAGAAGAAAGTTTCCCAGCAATGTAATCAGTGGAAAGTTTGGGCTGGATAAAAGCAAAGTAAAGTGTTACAACTGTAACCAAATAGGCCACTTTGCTAGGGAGTGTAAGGAGCCAAGAACAAATGGTGGCCAAACACAATCCAGTCCAAGCTACACTGATGTTGCTCAAAGAACTGAGAAGCCAAGCCAACCAAAGCAGCAAGCTATAGTTGCTATTAAAGAAGGAGACTTTGACTAGAGCTTTCATACAGAGGATGTCTCTCCAAACCGAAAACTGATGGCAGATCATGATGAAGCCAAGGTATTGGAACATCTTTGTATTCCTAAATGCATTGCTAAAGTAAACATATATAGATCCTATAACTTGGAAGTGAGATCTGATCTTTTTTCCTTGAATATTTTAAAAGCTTATTTCAAAAGAGCAGAAAATAACTATAAACTTAAAATAGAAGATCTAGAGAAAACTATTTCTACTCTTAAGCATAAGCACACAAATTACGGGACTCAGGTCATAGATCTTGTTACCAACTTAACTGAATGTCAGGCTGAGCTTGTGATCAGCAAAGCCAAGGTAGAAAAATGAGTTCTTGAAAAGAAAACCTTCAAGAACATCATATCTTCATCCTTGCATACAAAGAATTGTTATCAGAATAGGTAGAAACTAGGGTCAAGTGAAATAGCTCCTCCACACATAATATTGTAAGTCAAATCTCCAAGGTGTAGAACTAGTGAAGATGAGCTGCCTCTCATTGATCCTATCCAAGAAGAGGATGAAGATGAAAAGGATATAATAAAGGATGAACCAGAGGTGAGTGAAGAGGTTCATCGTAAGATAGGTCACTATACTTCTGGAGAAAAGAAGAAACCAGAGATGGCCAAGTTAGCTAGAAAGAATCTGATCAGGCCTGCTAAAAGAAAATCAAAGAAAGTCCAAGAGATCAAGCCCACCTTCAACCCCAAGCAACAACAAGTCTTTATTTTTGCTAGGTTTGAGGTGGTGAAGATTGGAGACTTAACTAAGGACTCTAGTACCAGGAGTCCTATTTTAAGTTCAAACCATACTGGTCAAGAGAAGAAGGTTGATCAAATGTGCACCACTACTACACAGCCTGAACCATCTAGTTCCAAGAGCAAGCTTCACCCTTAGAAGCCTACTACATTATATATGAAGTTGAAGAACAAAGTGGAAAGAGATCAAGCTCAACCTTCTCCTCAGAAGAAGACCCTTAGAAGTATGCATGTTAAATGCATCATATGTGGTGATGCTACTCACTTTGCAAAGGATTGCATCTACAATCCTAAGAGTACCATCTACATGAACAAGAAGAAGACTTCTAAAATGAAGAAGAAAATACCTTCGGAAGGAAAATCACTTTCCTTCGGAAGCTCCAAGGTGAACAAAAAGAAGATAGGTGGAAAATTGTCTTCGGATGCAAGTTTACTCTTGGAAGTAAGGAATGCTTTCGAAGCACTGATGTCTGCTACAATGGATGCAAAAGCTTTCAAAGATTCAGTCTCTAAAACTTTTGAAATCATAAAAACTTCCAAAGTTTTGAAAGAAAAGTCTAATCATCCAAAGATGGTGTGGAAGATGAAGGGAGGCCATATGACTGAAGTTTCTTCATCAACAACAGCCAAGGATCCTCAAAGCTTGTATATAGGGTCAAAAATTGTTAAGCTATCTTTAGTTCATCTTGATGAGCCCAAGACCAGCAAGGTTTGGGTTTCCAAAATATAACTAACCATCTTCTTTTCATGTGTAAGAACAGCTGAAGACTAAGAAAAATGTATGCTTCAAAACTTTGAGAAAATTGATAGAGAGTCGGTTGCTTTTGGAGGAGAGTTAGGTGGTTACATCACTGGAAGGGGCAGGGTCACAAATGGTAAGCTTAGCATTGAGAAGGTAAAAATTTGTTAAAGAGCTTAAGTACAATCTCTTAAGTGTATCTCAATTTTGTAACCAGAGACATAACATGCCGTTCACTAATCATGAGTACATTCTTCTCAAGCCCGGGGTGTTCATTCCTCAAGAGCATATCTTGTTCAGAGCCCCTAGGAAAGGGAACATGTACAAGATGGATTTGCAGGAAACCTCCCCATTAGGAGAAGTTTCTTTCTTTCTAACTAAAGCCAATAGTGATGAGTCTTTCCTTTGGCAACAAAGAATGTGCCATGTAAACTTTAAGAACATGAATAAATTAATAAAGGATGATTTGGTAACTGGAATGCCAAAGAAAGAATTTACAAGTGATGACCATTGTATTGCATGTCTGAAAGGAATGCAACACAAAGTGTCTTACAAGCCAAAGGAAATGAACTCTATCACTACTCCCTTATACTTGTTACATATGGATCTCTTTCGACCCACCAGTGTAATGAGTTTAGGAAGAACTTCATATTGTCTTATGATCATTGATAATTTCATAAGATATACTTGGGTCTTCTTTCTTAGAAGTAAGGATGAGATCCCTGAAATCTTGAGATCCTTCATTCTGAAAATTGAGAATCAATATGATCACAAGGTCAAGATCATAAGATGTGATCAAGAAACTAAATTCAAGAAACAAATCCTTGATACATTTTGTGATGAAAAAGGTATTTCAAGATAATATAGTGCTCCTAGAACTTCTCAACAAAATGGTGTTGCTAAAAGTAGAAATAGGACACTTATTGAGGTTGCAAGAATCATGCTCTTTGACTCTAAATTGCCCATCACCTTCTTGGCAGAGGCAGTCATCACTGCCTACTACGTGTAGAACAAAGTTTTAGTAGTGAAAACTCATGGTAAGACTCCTTATGAACTGTGGCACGAAAGGAGACCTTTCATTGGTTTCCTCAGGTCATTTGGATGTCCATGCACCATCTTGAATACAAAAGATCATATAGCCAAGTTTGTTAAGAAAGAAGATCATGGACATTTCATTAGATACTCTTCCCAAGCTAAGGCTTATAGAGTATACAATCTCAGAACTAGAGTAGTTAAGGAGTCAGCCAATGTGATCTTCAGTGAGCACACTCCTAGTGTGAAAGGTTTTGGTCTTGATTAGCTATTTGATCTTGATTTAGTTACCAACTATTTTAACAAATCTTGTGAAGATGTTTTGGGAACAACAGGTAATACATCTGCAGGAGATCCTAATCCAAAATTTGAGCTAAGAAGACCAAATGATAGAATACCTTCAGCTCTAATGGTAACAAACCCTGCAAGTGGAAATCCTGTCAGCACAACCATGACAAACTCTTCAGCTGATACATCTGAGGTGCCAACCAATTCTAGCAATAAGGCACAAAACTCAAATGAAGGAATTTTCAATGTAGAAAGAGATGGAGATTGTGAAAGTGATCAAGAATTTCATGATGCTGACAACCACTCCACTGAAGACAACATTAATGATGTCACACACTCTCTGGATCAAGTCATACTTGATGGGTGTGCTGATGTGGTAGGTGATACTAAATCACTAGATCTAAATTTCACTAATTTAGATTTGTCAAATAAACTTGTGATTCCTCAGCTGAGAATCGACAAGTTACATCCTACCACAAACATCATTAGAGATGTTGAGACTGGGGTGAGAACAAGAGAACAAACCCATGATAAAAATATTTGTCTGCCCTCTTGCTTCTTGTCCAGATTGAGCCAAAGAAAGTTGATGAGGCTTTGACAGATGAAAGTTGGATTGAAGCAATGCATGAGGAACTACTTCAATTCAAAAGACAATGTATTTAGAAGTTATGTCCTCTTCCTCTTGAGAAGATGCCAATATGTACCAAGTGGGATTTTAGAAACAAGAAAGATGATAGAGGGCTTGTCGTCAAGAACAAGGCAAGACTAGTAGTTCAAGGGCACACTCAAGAAGAAGGGATTGACTACACAGATGTCTTTGCTCCTGTAGCAAGACTTGAAGCTGTAAGGATATTTCTTGCTTTTGTTGCATCCAAGAATTTCAAGGTCTACCACTTGATGTCAAGTGTGCATTTTTATACGGGGTGATAGATGAAATAGTGTATGTCAAGCAACCACCTGGCTTTGCAGACCCACATCATCCTGATTATGTCTGCAAGCTTGACAAAGCTCTCTATAGGCTGCATCAAGCTTCAAGGAAGTGGTATGAGACATTGTCAAAGTACCTAGTTCAACATGGTTACAAAAGAGGTACTATTGACAGCACACTTTTCATCAAAAGAACAGAAAATGACTTGATGCTAGTTTAAGTTTTTATTGATGACATTACCTTTGGGTCAACAAATGAAAGACTCTGCAAAGAGTTTGAGAAGCTGATGAAGAATAGATTTGAAATGAGTGACATGGAGGAACTCAATTTCTTTCTAGGAATTCAAGTGAAGCAAGTTGACAATGACATCTTTATAAACCAATCAAAGTATGTACAGGACATACTAACCAGATTTCATCTGACTGATTGTAAGGTTGCTAAGAATCCCATAGCCAGAAACCACTCCTTAGGACTTGATCTTGAGGGGGAGTGTGTTGATGAAAATCAATACAGGGCTATGATTGGGTCTCTTATGTACCTAATAGCAAGCAGGCTGTCTTACGAAGTCAAAAGACCATTTCTTTCGAAGCCAAAGATGAAGTCTTCCAAAGCTTTAAGACAAAGTCTTCCAAAGCCAAGAGACTGATTTCTTCCAAAGACAGAGAAGACGTGCTTTCTGTGACATGCGTTTGACAAAAGCTGAACAACTTTCCGCTGCCATCTCTGAAGACTCAGCAACTTATACAAGTTGGTGATATCTTAATACTTTTGTCAACTGTAGATTAAGGTCTTAGAGTCTGTAACTTTCTACGTTGTACTTTTTTTCTTTTTGTAGCAGATAAGTATGTGAGCTATGTCATGTCATAGTCACTAGTCAAAAGACAATCTTCCTTTTGACTTTACATTGATCTTGTTGTCTAGATTAGTGTTCCAGCTGGCCTTTAAAGTATGGTCGACTGTATGATGTAGTATAAAGTATCTCAAGCACTAATCATTAGAACCAAGCTTTGTAACATTTGTAAAAACACTTGAGAGAAAAATACATCATTCTTGAAAACCAAATACTTGCGTTCTACTTGTGTTCTTTAACTTTGTTCATTGTTTCATAAGTCGGCTCTCTATTTGATCTGTTAAGTGTTCTTGTTTGTTTCTCTCCAACCTTGTGAAATTGTTGCATTGCTCTCCTGGACCGGTCCTGCAATTGGTATCAGAGCATTTTTAGGCTCTTGATTGTAAGATCTCACCATCTTAACTCCTTTCAGTTTCACAAAGCACTTACCATATCAAATGGCAGCTCTCACTAAGGCTGACATGGAAACCGGTACCATGACAAAATCTCCACTGATCACTCCTGATGACTTTGATACTTGGTGCCAAAGAATGGAAGGCTTCATCAAGTCTCAAGATAGTAAGATGTGGAGATCTTTTGTCTCAGGACCTCACATCCCAAGCACCTCTTCAGCTACTGCTGGAGGTGGGATGATTCCAAAGGAAGTGACTGACTATTCTAAGAAAGATTGGAAGAAGATTGATATAGATCAGAAGACCATGACCTCTCTACAAACTGCTCTTTCCAACTCTATATACAGAGGCTTCAAGAAATGCAAAACTGCGAAGCAACTCTGGGATGCACTGAAGCTTATATATGAGGGGTCTGATGAAGCAAAAGAAAACAAGAAGGACCTCATGAAGCAGGAGCTGTTGAATTTCACCTTCAAGTCAGGTGAAACTATGACTCAACAATACTTTAGGTATGTTGAGATTATAGATATTCTCATAAATGTTAGAGTTAAGCTTGAGAATAGGAACATTGTGAGAAAGTTCATGTTCTCTCTTTCCAAACAATGGACTCACTACTGTGTGGCCATTAAGAGAACTGAAAACCGCTCCACCCTTACTCTCATAGAGCTGTATGGTATCCTTAGTGGTTACCAGATGGAAATAAACATGTAAAATCCATCCAGCAGCTCTTCCAGCAATCAACAAAGTTCAGCCCTCCATATGGTTGAAGGGATAGTAGAGAACCATAGCATCATCTTATCTGCTACCCTGACAACTCATAAAAGGGCCCTTTCATCACCTTCCCTAAGACACCAAGGGAGAGCTACATCTAAGGAATCCCATTCCAAGAGACAAGCTCATCTCAAGCCTTTGTGTCTGCTGATAAAAGTTGTGGCAACTTTCTCTTCACTCTTGAAGACTTGGATTGTATCCATCTAGATGACCTGGAGTATACGGAAAGAGTCCAGCAAATGGCTCTTCTTACTCATAGAGCCAAGAGATTCTACAAGAGAACCGGAAGAAAGTTTCCCAACAATGTAACTAGTGGAAAGTTTGGACTGGATAAAAGCAAAGTGAAGTGTTACAACTGTAACCAGATAGAACACTGGGCTAGGGAGTGCAAGGCACCAAGGACTAATGGTGGCCAAGCATAATCCAGACCAAGCTACATTAATGCAGCTCCTAAATCTGAGAAACCAAGCCCACCAAAACAACAAGCTATTGTTGTTGTTGAAGAGGGAGGCTTTAACTAGAGGTTTTAGGTAGAGGATGTTTCTCCCAATCAAGCACTGATGGCTGACCATGAAGAAGCCAAGGTATCAGAACATCTTTGTACACCGGAATGCATTGCTAAAGTAAACATGTATAGGTCCTATAACCTGGAAGTGAGATCTGACCTTAAGTCTTTGAATATTTTAAAAGCTAATTTCAAAAGAGTTGAAAATGACTATAAACTTTAAAATAGAAGATTTAGAGAAAACAATTTCAACTCTTAAGCATGAGCACACAAATTACAGAAAATCTGTTAAACCAGTAGTGAATGAGGAGGATCATTCTAAGAAGAGCAAAGTGAAGTGTTACAACTGTAACTAGATGGGACACTTAGCTAGGTCCTATAACCTGGAAGTGAGATCTGAGTTTGAGCCTTTGAATATTTTAATAGGTGATTTCAAAAGAGCTAAAAAAGACTATAAACTTAAAATAGAAGATATAGAGAAAACAATTTCAACTCTTTAGCATGAGCACACAAATTACAAGACTCAAATCTAAGATCTCATTACCAAGTTAACTGAATGCCAAGCTGAGCTTGTGATCAGCAAAGCCAGGGCAGAAAAGGCAACATGTACAAGATGGATTTGCATGAAACTTTAAGGATGATTTGGTAACTGGATGCTAAAGAAAGAGTTCACAAGTGATGATCATTTTGTTGCATGTCTGAGAGGAAAGCAACACAAAGTGTCTCACAAGCCAAAGGAAATAAACTCCATCACTACTCCCCTACACTTATTACATATGGATCTGTTTAGCCCTATCAGTGTAATAAGTGTAGGAAGAACTTCATATTTCTTGGTGATCACAGATGACTTCACAAGATACATTTGGGTATTCTTTCTTAGAACTAAGGATGAGACCCCTGAAATCCTGAAGAATTTCATTTTGAAACTTGGGAATCAATGTGATCATAAGGTCAAGATCATAAGTTGTGATCAAGGAACTAAATTCAAGAACCAAATCCTTGATACATTTTGTGATGAAAAGGGTATTACAAGACAATATAGTGCTCCTAGAACTACTCAATAGAATGGTGTTGCTGAAAGGAGAAATATAACACTTATTGAGGCTGCAAGGACCATGATCTCTGACTCTAAACTGCCCATCATCTTCTGGGCAATCAACACTGCCTGTTATATGCAGAATAGAGTTTTAATAGTCAAAACTCAAGGTAAGACCCCTTATGAACTATGTCACAAAATGAGACCTTTCATTGGTTTCCTCATGTCATTTGGATGTCCATGCACGATCTTGAATACCAAAGATCGTATAGCCAAATTTGCTGAGAAATCAGATGATGGACACTTTATTGGATACTCTTCCCAAGCTAAGGCTTATAGAGTATACAATCTCAGAACTAGAGTAGTTGAGGAGTCAGCCAATGTGACCTTCAATGAGCATACTCCTAGTGTGAAAGGTTCTCGTCCTGATTGGCTATTTGATCTTAATTTAGTTACCAACTGTTTTAACAAATCTTGTGAAGATGTTTCAAGATCTACAAGTAACATATTAGTAGGAGATCCTGACCCAAGATTTGAGCTGAGAAGACCAAGTGATAAAATTCCTTTAGCTCTAGTGGTAACAAACCCTACAGATGGAAATCATGTCAGCACAACCATGAAAAACTCTTCAGCTAATACATCTGAGGTGCCTATAAATTCTTGCACTGAGGCACATAACTCAAATAAAGGGGTTTCCAATGTAGGAGGAGATGGTGATGGTGAAAGTGATCAAGAATTCCATGATGCTGACAACCTGTCCACTGAAGACAACATCAATGATGTCACACACTCATTGGATCAAGTTTCACTTGATAAGTGTGCTGTTGTGGTGGGTGATACGCAATCACCAGATTTAAATTTCACTAATTTAGATCTGTCTAAACAACTTATTGTGATTCCCCAACTAAGAATCCATAAGTCCCATCCCACCACAAACATCATTGGAGATGTTAAGACTAGGGTGAGAATAAGAGGACAAATCCATGATAAAAATGTTTGTCTATACTCTTGCTTCTTGTCCTAGATTGAGCCAAATAAAGTTGATGAAGCTTTAAAAGATGGAAGTTGGGTTGAAGCAATGTAGGAGGAGCTGCTTTAATTCAAAAGACAACAAGTTCGGAACCTATACCATCTTCCTCATGGGAAGACACCAATAGGTACCAATTGGGGTTTTAGGAATAAGAAGGATGATAGAGGACTTGTCATCAAGAACAAGGCAAGACTAGTTGTTTAATGGTACACACAAGAAGAAGGGATCGACTACACAAATGTTTTTGTTCCTATAGCAAGACTTGAATCTGTTAGGATATTCCTTGCTTTTGCTGCATCCGAGGATTTCAAGATCTACCAACTTGATGTCAAGTGTGCTTTTTATATGGAGTGATAGATGAGGAAGTGTATGTCAAGCAACCACGTGGCTTTGCAGACCCAGATCATCCTGATTATGTCTGCAAGCTTGACAAAGCTTTTTATAGGCTGCATCAAGCTCCAAGGAAGTGGTATGAGATATTGTTACATTATCTTGTCCAACATGGCTACAAGAGAGGTACTATTGATAGCACACTCTTCATCAAAGGAATAGGGAATGACTTGATGCTAGTTCAAGTTTATGTAGATGACATCATCTTTGGGGCAACTAATCCAAAGCTCTGCAAATGACTTTGAGAAGCTGATGAAGAATAGATTTGAAATATATGTCATGGAAAACTCAATTTCTTTCTAGGAATTCAAGTGAAGCAGGTTGACAATGGCATCTTCATAAACCAATCAAAGTATGTACAAGACATACTAACTAGATTTCATCTGACTGAGTGCAAGAATTAAAAGAATTAAAAGATATATTTTCTTTCGAAAGACATTAAGTTGACTTAGGAATAAAATTATGTCTTCAAAACTAATAACTACTTAATAGGAAATTTACCTTCGAAAGAAATTCTAATATATCTTTTGATGCTTAAATATGCTTCTAAGTACTTATATGTTTTGAAGGATAATTTTCTTTCGAAAGCAATTAAGTCTCGAAATCTTTATTCATCCTTTGAATAAACTTCTGAAGTTTAATATCTTTCAAAACCAAATACTTCTCAAAAGCAAAATTACTCTAAGTATTTATCTTCCAATGCAATTCTTTTCAAACTAAGGAATATCTTCCGACGTCAAATTGGCTTCGAAAGTTTTCTCAAAACTTCCGAAGATAAATTACCTTCGGAAGATTTTTAACTTCCAAGATAACTACCTTTTTAGGCACTTTTTCAGAGGTAGGACGGATATTCAGATTTCAAAGTTTATCCTTTTACATTAACTTTATCTCACATCCAACCATATATATAGCCTTACAACGGTTCCCCCTCTTTCTTCATCCTCTTCATCTGCAAACTTCTAACCTTAAATTCACCCACAAACCCATGTTGTTCTTAGCATTTTTCATCCTAAAGCTTTCTCAAATGGCCAACCCTGAACCCCGAAACCATCTATATTTCTTCATGCACCTTCACAGGCAACACAACCAGGTTGCTCTGTTATCGTCTGAGAAAGATCCTAGTTTCTCAGACGTTTGCCGCTTTCTTACTCAATCATCCTACCTCACCCCACTCACAATACACCCTCCACTCTATGAAGAATAACTACTGGAATTCTAGAGGACTTGCCAAGAGGTGATCTTGGACGGTGAGAAGGCACTATCTGCATCAGTGCAAGGGAAGATAGTTTTCATCACCCCACTCATAATTAACACTCATCTCAGGCTGGATGATGAAGAAGGCAAACTGTCCTTTCCCAAAGCTATTATGAATGAATCATTCAGGAAGATGGGCTATGAAGGGGACTTCATAGTCAGAACCTTCAAGAAGGGTATGGTCTCTTACCAATAGAAGTACATCCTCTATGTTATTATTCACTCTTTATTAAATAAATATCTCCATGGGACCAAATTCCTGAGGACTTATCCTATATAGTCCATGCAATGGTTCAAGGGGTCAAATTCAAGTACTCTCAGTTTGTTTACACAAACTTGCTTGCAAACTTGGACTTCTTAGAGTACTACATGTTCCCTAGATATGTCCAGCATATTCTCAACTTTGAACTGGGCTTATAGTTGAGGGGAACATGTGCTACTCTTAAACTAGGATAGATGAAGCTAGGCATCTTTTAAATCATGAGAAAAACCACTGTGGGTTTTCTCAAGGGTAGAAACAGCCTTGGTCCCAAAAAATTTAGAGCTCATTTCTCAATGTGACAACTTGACAGCACCAGTCAATGTTGAATCCACACCTTCTACATCTGCACCACCCAGACAGCCACAAATAACCATCACCTACCAAAGAAAATTCAAGCAAACCCCTGCTCAGTCTATTCAAATTGAGCAGGTCCCCATAGACCACCCATGCAGGAAGACATGGAACCAAGAGCTCCCACTTTCCCTGAGGAGAAAACCACTCCTATTACTTCATTGATTAGTGTTGAGGTTCCTCATGCTTAGTCTGATGAGCTTATTGCCCAAGCCTCAAGTGTTCACTCTGAGTCTCAAAACTCAGGTGATCAACCTTCAGGGGACAGTTACCATCCCCAGCCTCTAGATCTAAACTAACAAATCCCTAACCTCCAATTCTATGATGATGAGGATATGGGATTCAGTGTGTACCATGAGTCTCTCTTCTCCTCCCCTGCTCAAGGAGAGATGAATGCTCCTGAAACACCCATATCTAGCCCACATCATCCACCCCTAACTGAGGTGGACTTCCCTGAACATGTTCAGGAAGTCCATATGGAAGAGGCTCTCACTTTTGAAAGTGATTACATCATTAGGACCTCAACCATGGCAACCCAGCCCCTTGACACTTCTCTTGAAGCTGTCATGGAGCAGGGGAAATCCAGCAGCCAAAAATCACATGCTGGTGGTAAAGGAGATGAATTTGGTTATGTCCTCTCATCCCCCTATGATTCTTCTGATGAAGATGAGGGGAGTCTGCAACTAAAGGTGTAAAAACTATCTAAAACATGCACCTATTTAGTTTCAAAGGTAAGTTACCTAGAATTTCAGGTGGCTACCTTGCAAAGGTAGGTCCGTAATCAGCAACTTGAGATCACCGATCTCAAGGGCAAGCTAGCTGAGAGGCCTGCCAGGCGTGTTCAATCAGGTCCACAAGAACTTGTGGATGTGGTGGACCTAACCTCCAGCTCACTTATGCAAGTGGGTGATGCTACCAAAAAGGAGGAGAAAGTCTTAACTACAATCACAGAACCCGAAAACACTGCCCAAAGTATGGACATAGAGGCCTCACCATCCTCACTTGATGAAGTCTTTCGAAGCTTCAAGACAAAGCTTTCCGAAGCCAAGAGACTGATTTCTTCCGAAGACAAAGAAGACGTGTTTTCTCTAACATGCTTTTGACAAAAGCTGAATAACTTTCCGCTGCCATCCCTGATACTTTTGTCAACTGTAGATTAAGGTCTTAGAGTTTGTAACTTTTTATTTTGTACTTTTATCCTTTTTTGTAATAGATAAGAATATAAGCTATAGAATGTCATAGTCACTAGTCAAAAGGCAATCTGCCTTTTTAAAAGTCTAGTAGTATAATCTGTTATAATGTTGCTATTCCATTCTATGCCAAAGTCAACACAATGATTGAAGAAAACGGTTGTAAATGGCCGGAGACGATAACGTCGAGTTGATGGCAGAGAAAGACTGACTTTACATTGATCTTGTTGTCAAGATTAGTGTTCCAGCTGACCTTCAAAGTATGACCGGTTGTAGGATGTAATATAAAGTATCTCAGGTACCAGTCCTTAGGACTAAGCCTTGTAACAATTGTAAAACACTTGAGAGCAATATACATCATTCTTGAAAACCAAATACTTGTGTTCTACTTGTGTTCTTTACTTTTGTTCATTGTTTCATAAGCTGATTCCCTATTTGATCTGTTAAGTATTTTTGTTTGTTTCTCTCCAAACTTGTGAAACTATTGTGTTGCTCCCTTGCATCGGTTCTGCAAGACAAGTATAGACTATGCTCATTATCTTCTCCCTTGACCGAAATCGTATTGGGTTTCCGATTAAATGAAATCGTTTTTTTAAAACTCCAAACGTTCTTTCAATGTCTTGTCTAGCGAATTCTTACTTTTTTCGTGAAGTATTTTTGTTTGTCTTTAAGTGGAAACGTAAAAGCTTGAACTAGTGTCATTCATTTGTTGTAAATTCCATCAAGAAGGTAGTACTCGTATTTAAAATGTTCTCCATTTGCATAAAAAGATTGAGGGGGTTTGATGCCATAGATTAGGTTGTCGAATAAAGGAGATTAATCGATAACTGTTGATCTATGAAGAGGATGATGCTATCAAAAACTCAGGATTTCAGCACTGGCTGCCAACTACCAAATTAAGCCATGTGCTGAATCCACTACCAAAATGCATATGCTGAATGACTACCGATCAGCATATGCTGAGCAACTACCGATTAGCATTCTATCAATGAGTTGCCGATTGACTGCTGCTGATCAGTAGTGAACTCCATGATATGCTGATCAACTGCTAGTCATAACAAGAATGTTTGTGCCGACGGCTGTTGTGTTCACCTTTTGGAGACAACATAGTACTGAAGCTAACAATTCTGATATGCAGATTATCTGTTTTGCTGTAGACTCTGAACATAGAATAGTTTATTCTTATTGTTTAGATTTCATAGTATAAAAGTCCTGACACTTGTATAATAGAGGCAAGCTTTTCAAGCCACTTGGTTTTATCTACCGATTATATCATTTGTACTAAAACGATTAATCAAGTGAATACACTGAAAGAATTACTTGTGTATTTAGCTTTTCTCTAAGTATTTGTGTTGTGATAGTTAGTTAACTTAGATACCGCATTCATTATCTATTGATAAAAAAAGAAGTTCTTGTTGATATAAACTGATCCAACAATAACATTGAGGTCGTTATTTGGCTTGGCAACACCATAAAACTCATGCCAGAACCGAAGATCACACGAGGTCCTAGCCTCAAGTATGATAGTATGGCCGGAGTTATCACCACTGTGAAACTGACCTCTCCAAACAGTAGAACACATAGCCCACCCAACATGCGTACAATCAAGGCAATCGGCATTCCAATAAACCATGTCTTTCACCATGCATCTCGTATATGCACAGAATATCATACATGGTGGGGCTACGCAAATATCTTTGAGAGTAAGTCGACATGATTGCTACGAAAGTTTTCAAGTGAATCACTTACAATTTTTAAATATTATAAAAAGTAAGAAAATGTTTATATACCTTGACATATATATTCAAGTGAATCACATGCAATTTTATTGGACATTTATAAATACTCGTCCAATGCGTCCTAAGTAACACCGTACGCTAGTTGTCGAAGAGCCGCCGTAACTTTTTGAAAAGTGGTGAATCCGGCTATACCTCTAGCATCTTATTTTTATTGAAAAAACGAATATCGCTCCAACAAATCATTTGATATATGAAAAAATAATTGTCTATCCAAACAGAAACGTGTTCTAAAACTCTCTCTGTCATAAAAGCAATTGGGGAGGAAAAATAGTGTCTTACCAAAGTTTTGTTAGCACCTACTCGGTCACGATTTAGAGGTAAAGATCGTTTGTAACCATTGACGTTGAGACTGCTCGATCAAATGCTCAACCACCTTTTTTCCGTTTCAAAAATGAGCTTGTCTTCTTCAAAAGATTCGGATGAGGAGAAACTACATTCCATGTTTAAGACATAGTGTTTTTTTAATAAAATGTTAGAAAGAAAGTAAATGAAATGGGATGGTTTATTTAAAATTTAAAGATGGGTATATATAGGTAAAAATAAATAAATTTTTAATAAGCCTTTAATAATTATTTTTTTGAAACTCCTTCACCCCAACGGTCAATTCGAGCTGCTAGCCCCCTCACGCCCAATGAATCGTGCCCCTAATTGCGCTACCCTGTTGCGGTGTGCGAGACCAAAGCGGACAGCCGCTGGGGTGCACTTCTTGGACAACACCCGGTCTCAAATAAACCACAATTGACACACATCAAATTAAGAGCCGCCACATTTCTTTTAGATAGAGCCGAATATGTTGCAATTCTACCGTCTAAAGCTCTCCAAACAAAAATTCTACACTTCAGGGCCCAATGATTAGAATAAAATTCAGCATCCGAGAAAGAAAAGCGATTCCCATCTTCCAATTGAGCCTTGATATGTTACACCGGAGACAAGATATCAATTCATCTGCCAAGAAGAAATGAAATACTTGCACCAAACAAAAAATTTGGTATTATTAATTAGGTTATACAAAATTTGATGATGGTTAGCATGTTTACCTTGTACCAATTCATTTCCAAATTGAAACAGCTTGCACCAAGCTTCATGCCATTTTAACTACAAACGATTGAAGCTATTTTAACTACAAACGATTGATCTGACTGTTGGCTTATGCGCGTCAAAAAACAATACCTCTGAAGACAACTTACCATTCAATTTTAATAATATTTTATTATCTTATTAATAATCCGCCTACTTTACCACCTCTAATTCGTGATTTGTTTCCTTTTGTTTGTGAAAATAAACCAAAGCATACAAGACCGCAATTCTGAGTCAACTAGTTTTGATCCGGTTCCCAGAAAAACCAATAACACCCTTAACATATTCTGACAAGAAAATACATATACAACAACTATATATATAACCCATCACTTTTCCAACCCATGCTATAATTGTTTATAGAAACTGTTATTACAAGCAAGGGCAAGGCGGCAATTATGGTGGTGTATGTGCAGTATTAGGGCTTCTCCTTGAGGTGTGCAACAGGAACAAAGATGGTGTGACTGTGATCAACTGATGGCGCTGTCATTTTAGCAGCTTTTCGGTTTGGTGTTCTTAAGAGTATTAATTGTTGTAGTTTCTCTAACTTAGTTTTCAAAAAACAAAGTTTATCCATTTGAGCTTCTGCTTCTTGATGATCATCACCTTCACTGGTACCACCCACCACCACGCCCATTTCCTTTTCGTGTTCCGTAGACGTTTTCATGCTCAAGTTATTTTCTCCAAGATATACGCCATCCTCAACCTTATAGACAAATGAATGCTACTAAGAGATATATAGAGAGGGTTGGATTTAAATGAGAACAACCAAAGTACCAAACATTTGACACACAAAAACATGTCTTCACTGGTAAAAAAACATTACATGTGGTGCATTGTGCTCGCCAGTGAAAATAGACTATATGATCATGTCCCAATAAAGATAAGATCCGTGTGTAACACTAGAATATAGACTATATGAGCATGATGCCATTTTTGTAATTAATGTTATACAGGTATTTACCTGATTATACAAGTAAACATCTATGAAAACACTGTTAGAAGCCTTGGTTTCAAAAACGCCGCCTGACTCGTGAGGCGACAATGGCAGATGCGCTTGGAAAAACGCATCAGAGAGGGTGATGGGGTAGTCTGGCGGTGCATCACCTGAGGCACACCGTGTGACTTCTGTAACAGGAAACAAGATAGACGGAAATGGTTGGGGGAAATGAGGGAGAAGGCCAGGACTCCCAAAGTTTTGTAACAAAACCTTAACACTACTGTTCTATTTATATACTCACTATTTTTTAAATTATTTTAAAGTGCTGCTTTATAAGCTTGTACCTGACACGTACACTACTTGTACCTAGGTAGCATTTAAAGTTAGGCTTCTATTGGTTGTACATAAATCTTCTTTAGTTGTACCTATAGCTTTTTTTGCATTTATTTATTTTAGAATCTTGTTTTTTAGTGTTTAAAATATATGTTCAAATATTATCTATAAACAATATATAGTATTCTTTTAATATCAAACGTCTTGTTTATGTAAAGCTATCATATCACGCCTCGGCTTTTGAGACCTAAGCACCTCAAAGCGCCTCATGATTTTTTAAACCAAGTTAAAAAGTATAGTATACTTACGCTGAATACACTATATGCATACATATATACGTTTGTGTGTGTGTATGTATGTATGATATGTCTGTGTCTTTGTGCGTGTGTTGGTTGGTGACATGAACAAAAGTACCTTGTTAGCTGATACTGAAAGATGTAACTCTTCATTTTCTTGAGTTTTTGCAGTCTTAGTTGGTGACATGACATTCTTTCTCCTACGGAACTTTTTTGTGCGACTGTCCACTGATGCATCGATGACGTTTAAGGACATACTATGGTTATTTGTTAAGGGAAATCCATCAACAGGTTTGTTCCTGGCGGATTCTGATTCAGATTCTTTTGAAATAGAAGGATCATTGTTTTGATTTGAAGTATCCTCTCCTCCCTGCGTATATAGTTATGCGCCATGAAATTTTGATAAGATATTAAGATATAGAATACATGTGGTAAATAGCAAGATCAAAACAACTTTCAGGTCAAAAAAGTTAGTTATAAAATGTTTTGTCCAAAAGGTTTACATTTTTCTAGAAATAATCTTTAGCCTTTAGGTCCTAAAACCAAGGCATAAGGCGAGAGCTTCACATACACGAGACGTTGCTCTATTTACAGCCTAAAGTTGCATCTCTCTCATCTCTATTACAAATGAGTCTTTTATCACAATTCATAATCTCTTAATCCTTAGACATTTTTACATAGAATCTCTTCTAGAACCTATATTCGACAAATTTTGACTGAAATATACATGAAGCTCCGGTCAAGGCACTAAGGTATTTTTCCGACTGCCTTGCGCACCTTGCGCCTCAGGCGCACTTTGTAAAACGACAGAAATACCAAGCGTTGCAGATATGATTAGAAAAACCAAATTATTTTACTACATAATCTGTTTTTTGAATAAAAAAATACAAGGTTTAATGCATTAAAGATACACTTTGGGCAACCAGTCCAACCCATCTCATATGTATCCTTTTTAGCTATAACCTCTATAAACATAACCTGAATCAATCCATTTATAAACGAATAGGTTAAACTAGAAGCCACCACCGATCTTAGAAACAACTAAAAGGATACCTATGCCATCAAGAAGATAATTCCCCCCATACTTTTCTTGTAGAATCGGCTTAGATTAACAATTATCTTACTTGCTTTCCATATATAAATGGATAATGATCGAAATAGCATTGGACGGCCTAGATTAACTAAACGTTATTGAAAGGGTACATGACGGCATAGAACAAACTCATAATTTGAGGAGGTTTTAAAGTGAATACCTAATTGAGTAAATGCTATATAGCATGGATTCACATTAGGAGACACTATTAGCTGAAGGTGAAAAGAAAGGAAAAGGATGTTAGTTCATAACCATGTTTTTAAAGGAAACAGTCACATCATATGTCAATTGAGTCTTGAAAAATTACGTGCCATTTCTAAATTCTGAGTTTTTTCTGATTTCAGTTATTGTCTTCTGAAACTCACAGCGTCTCTAATTTGGAACAAATGAAGTACTATATATCTAAGGTTTAAGTTAATGAGGGAAAGACAAGTAAGCAAATAAATGTAGGATGTGATACTAAATCAAACAATGAGAAGAACAAACTCACCTTTTTAGTTTTAAGAGATAGGTAGCGTGCGTTTTTGAACCACTTGTTCACCTGAGAAATGTCACATAAATTCCATCATGCACCTAAGCCAAATTGAACAAATGCTCTTTTCATAATAAACCCAAATTCATGTTTTTCCTGGTGAGTATTAGAGGCAAAACAATGGGTGGGGAACTAGTGGGGTTGAACGCGGAAGTTTGCATTGACCTTAAACACTTTTTGTCCAAATTTTTTGGAATTCCTATAACCTTTAGGGTGTCAGATCTTATAACAAGATAGTAAATTATTTTGTTAGTATTTAATATTTTAAACAAAATGCTTTAGGAGGCTTTATAGAAATACACTTTGGGCTACTTCTGATCTGTTTTTGATAGATTTCCTTGGAAACATTCAAACATTTAATATAAATTTAACCATTTGACCCGTTAGAGATTAAATATAGAGCGAATCAACCAAGTTAGAAGTAAATAGGCTGAGATTGTCACCTCTAGCCACTGGCACTAAATTTGATTTAACTTTTGTATATGTTCCCACTTTCCCTCAGAAAAGAATTACCTTCTCAGCGTCAAGGCCTAACTGTTTGGAAAGTGCTTCTTTGACAGCTCGAGAGGGGAGTTCATTCTTTGCAAAAACAAGGCGAAGCTTCTGATATACAAAAAAAATAGCAATAAAAGAGTAATTAGTCCCACCGGCTCTGAACAGTAGAAATAGCTTCAGTAGAGAAACTAGGGATGGCAATTTCGACCCATTAACTTACAAATGAGTTGATTTGGGCTTTGTTCTTCCTCTAACGGATTAAATGGGCAAAGTGAAAATATTTAATAAAACAAAACAGGTTAGAAATCATCCAAACTGCAATTCACAAAAGCTTCTATTATTATAATATAAAGAGTAAATTACACGGATAGTCCCTATGGTATGTCCAAATAGCGGTTTTGGTCCCCAATTTTGGGAAACTACAAGCTTAGTCCCAAATTATGTAAAAATGTAACATGTTTGGTCCTTGATTGGGATGGGGGTTAATTTTCCGTTAATATAATGACCAAAATACCCTTAAGAAAATAAAAAATAAAAAAACTGATTATATTAGACACAATTCTTTTTAATTAAATTTGACCCAAATCCACTCTACACCCCCATCACCACCACTGCCGGTGGAGCACCACCACCACCACTGCCGGTGGAGCACCGCCACCACCACAGCCGGCAGACCGCCACTACTGCCATTGTCGCACAAACCTCCACCACCGCCCCTTCTGAGAGACCACCACCAGAAACCACCCCTCTCTTTCCCTCTCTCTCTCTCTCTCTTTCTCTCTCACACACAACAGACGCATCTCCTTCTCCAATCTATAGTTCTACACCACCACCACCGCCACCATCGTTTTTCCCATAAGCCATCGCCACCTCATCAACCCTCGAGCCCACCTATCGTTGCCCCTTTATGTAGCTTTTGTTGCAGATGTAGAGTTTCTTTCAACTCTATTACAGATGTGATGGTTAGTTTCTAATCAATTTTAAACTCAAGTGAACATGGTGTTGGATGCGATGGGAAGCGATGGAAGATGGAGTTTTGATGTTGTGAGCATCGGTTGTGACTTGTGACGAAGAGATGTGATGGTGGTGGTGGGTGGTGGATCTAGGATGGTCAAGATGATGATGATGATTGATGATGATGGTGGTGGTGGTGGTGGTGGTGGTGATGGTGGTGATGGTGGTGGTGGTGGTGGTGGTGGTGGTGATGGTGGTGGTGGTGGTGGTGGTGGTGGTGGTGGTGGTGGTGGTGGTGGTGATAGTGGTGGTGGTGGTGGTGGTGGTGGTGGTGGTGATGATGATATTGATGGTGGTGGTGGTGGTGGTTGTGGTGGTCAATGCATTTTATTAACTTACAGGGATTAAGTCTTATTAATTTATTATGTATGGTAGGACCATTGGTATTTAAGTATTTTAATTTTTTATTCAATGGTATTTTAATCATTCCACATAACTTAATAGAAAAAGTTAACTGTCCATCCAACCCAGGGACCAAACATGTTACGTTTATGCATAATTTGGAACTAAGCTTGTCGTTTCCCAAACTTGGGGACCAAAAACACAATTTGGACATAGCATAGGGACTATCCGTGTAATTTACTCTAATATTGACTTTGTAACCATATTTAACATATTAATTATTTTTCAAAATCATTTGTGGCCTGCAGGTTAGCCCAACCCAACCTGTTGCACTAGAAGTTACTCGTAAAACCTCTGACCCATTGTAAAACCCACCCGGCCCTTTAATTTTGCCACCTATAGAAAGAAAAAAAAATTTAAAAATACCTCAATAGCTTCAGCTGGAATCCTTAAAAATGACCGTTTACTTTCGTTGCGCAATAAGTTTGAGTCAACCCTATCAGTTTCAGTGGTATCTTTTACACTTATTTCCTCGCTTTCACAAAGAGTCATTAGGGTACTGGCTGCATCACTCTCTTTTTCTCTTCGTTTTCTGTTAGTGGGTCCCCAATCTTCATCTTCACTTACTTGTTCGTTTGCAAGAGCATCTTTCCCAAACATTTCCTGTATAATAAGACATAGCAAAGGCTAATTGCATACATTGTAATACATAACCATCTGTTTTCTAAAACTAAACGAATTAAAAATATTCAAAGAACGCTGCTGTTCAGTACACCAGAAGTATTAACTACATGTCTGCATTGTAGTTTAATAATACGACCAAAGACACCATTCTTTTCTGGAATTACACAAGAGCATAGATAAACAGGACAGACTTTCTATAGCAGCATTGAGTGCATGGGCTATAGCCCATTAGCCCCTATTTTGGTTATATCTCTACAATGAATCAAATAGGTAAACTTCAAAAACTTCATTAAAAATGAAAATAGGTCAAACCAGTCAAAAGACTCAAATATGGCCCAAAGTGTAGTGAAGTGCTTCAAACCAAGAAATTTGTTTTATTAAGAAAGTATAAATACTTTAATAATAAAGTTCCGTAATCATATTTAATTATTTAATTTATATATTCAACAAAAAGTTGATGTTGGGTCAACCTGGCCCATTTTGATCAGTACGAAAAAAATTCACCAATCTAACCTGAACACATTTTCACCCTTACTATGTTCACCCATTTTGGCATATCTAGCAATCCATAGCAGAACTGATGTTCATCTTTCACCTTTTAAAGTTCCATACTTTTCCAACATCAATGAAAAGGATAAACAAAACACATATATATTTAGTACTCACATCATAAAGCTTCCTATAATCAACCGATTGTCGTTGTCTGCGACCGCTCACGAATTCACAATCAGAACCAGAGCCTGAACCAGAACCCAGACCAATAAAATCAGAGGTACTTTCGAGACCCATATTTCTAGTTAACTTGGAAGATTCATCATCAAGAACTTCATCGTCCAGTGACACTAAACTGTAGCTAGTGCTGACATCAGAATCATCATTAGAAGATTCATCTGCAGAGCAAACTCTGCTATTGCTGCAACAATTTTTTTGCTTTTCAATTTTATCCGGATCATAATCATCATCACCAGAATCATCCGAAGGCCATTCTTCTTGATTGAGTATGGTATCCCCGCCATCAGGTAATGTGGCTTCAACCTTAAAAATATCCTGTTTCAAACACCATGAGATTTAATTTTTTATAAAATCATGAGATTATAGTGCTTTCACCTAATGCTTCCAAAACAATCAACAACACATGGTGGCAATCTTGACCCATTTTGCTCATCAATGGGTCGATTTGAGTTGTATTTATCTCAAATGCTCACTTACAAATAAAAGAATTAGCTAGAAGGAGAACATATCAAATGGGTAGAAAGTCGACCAAATCCTAATTTTTAATGCATGCAACCTTCTAAATACTTCTATTCGAAGATTTAGACTATTGTTGTAAGAATATTGTTTTTGTAATCACAACTAGCACTTTAATTATTTAAGAACGTTCTTAGAAAATTGGACAAAAAAGGGTTTTCAGGTCAACCGACCCAGCCTGTTTTCACCCAAAGTTAGAGTGGCATGTAAAGTCGAGTTATTTGAACATGCTGTCTCCTTCAAGATGCAGAAAGATTATTCAACATTGCAAGTTTCCAAGGTTATCAGTCCCATACCACATAGCATGGAAATATCCGGGCCACACATTCTATAAATATCTATATTTTTCATTTGAATTTAAATTACCACAAACAAAGTTCAAAACGTATTATAATGATTAGTGTTAATTATACGGATGCTCACAGTTAACACACTTGTTCCTTAGAGTGGAAGGACGTTTGTTTTTGGCGTTAAGTTTCTTAAAATGACCATTACACCCCGAATCTAAAAAACAAAAAACTTGAAAAATTATCTCAACCCAACCCCCCGTCTTCTATCTACGTTGTGCCCCTTTCCCCATAAAAGTGATTTCTAGTGTCTTAAACTCTCAAGCAATGTCAGTTGCAGCCATTCCCAATGGTCTCAACTTTGGTTATTGTGGTATGTGCGGTGTGGTGTGGAGATTTCTTCCCCGATCATAGCTTTAGTCCGCACATAGACAAGACTTGTGGACAATATAGATAGTCTAAAGGGCGATATGAGAGATTCAAGTAGTTTTGGTGACAAATTTCTTGATCTGTCCATATGTATATAAATCATACGCATTAAACCCACATTTTTGGTACTTATTAGTAAGTTCACATGAATTGATATTTATTTTTATTTATATTTGGATTTGCAGGTATAAACTCTCAAGAGATTGACAAAGGTGTAATAAGAAAATAATCATCAAGCCAAAGTGAAGAAATCAAGGATCAAGAACAAGACATCATCGTGTGAACTCGCGGAGATTGATTGGCCAATTTGAGTTCCGGGAGTTGAGTTGGATGACATAGTACATTTATTGATTATTATTTGAGGGCTACCTATTAAAACAAAATTGATCCAAGTCTTTTGGGCCCCTTAGGGTTGCTTTATCTAAGCGGTGTCAAAACTCTTTAAAAGAAAGAAGATTGAAGCGAGAGAAGCGTACCATCGAGTCGTCCCTTTTTTTTTCATTTATGTGTAATCTTGTATTAATTTTAATTAGTTCGTTTATTCACATGATGAGCTAAATATTTTGAATCACTTAGAGTTGGATGAAAATTGAACATCAATGATAATTAATATGAATTCTATGGTGATGTTATGTTGGATTTTATGTTATTACCTTGTTCTTAATCTTTTAGTGATTGTGTATGCCTATTCGTAATGGTTAAGGGTTTGATTTGTGTGGGATTGTTGATCCTAGCATGTTGGAAAACCCTTAAGTGTCGATGGTCTCATTCTTAGGTCTATGACTTCGGCTTATAAATCTCGGGCAATTGACTAAGAATGGTGGTGTTGATAAATTAGGGCTTTAGATGGTTGAATAGGTGTGCATCCGTAAGTATAAGTTTTGAAAAACAAATATTTATGCCAAAATTTTACCTTGTCATTATTTATTTGGGTTGTAGTTACTAGCATAAATCTATAATTCAAGTTCTCATGGTTTGGCATTCTAAGGTTAAAAGATTATCATTTTAGCAGTTACATGATTTAAGGTTTGTTAACATATGTCTATAGTGCTAGCATTTTAAGAATTAAAGGATTAGACAAGCCTTTACGGATCTATTTATAGCATTCTAACATAAGTTTTCGTTAATAGTTCATTGAGTGATTCCTCGTAGCTAGGGTGTGACCATCATTCTAGCTTTCCAAAGAGTCATTAGATTATGTGTCCTTGATGGGAGTCTAGTCTATATTCATGTTTCACATGCAAAAAACGACCTCGCCGCGGTTCGTATAGGTTGTCATTGTTAGTTTAAGTGGATTCGAGACCTAGGTAATTCTTCTCGTTAATTGATATTCCTTTAGTCTTTGTTTGCTTTGTCTTGCCTTGCTTTTGTCTTTGTTTCTTATTTGTTAGTTTTAATCATTTTAAAAATCATACTAATAAATCAGCTAAATATTGATAACGATTATGTGTTCGTGGATTGATACCTACTACTTATTAATACTATATTGCATTTTGATAGGTATACTTGACTATAGTGTGTAGGTCCCATGGTGAATACCCATTCTAAACTTAATTGTGTATTGTTTTTAAATAAAAAATATCATATAACTATTTACACACACCACTTATTTGCTTACATTCTTGTTAGCAATCATTACGGAAAGATGACAGTGTCAGTTATGTCCATGGTTGCTTAGAATATTTTTGTAATCTTTGTTTAGATTAAATCAATACGATATTTGTCATGATTTTGCTTAGTGTTGAAACTGTAAGATAATGATGTTGGGTTTGTGAAGGCTTTGGGCTTGGGCCCATGTTTAGTTTTCTTGTTCATTAAGTTGTTAACCCTAATTAGTCTCTATATATACCACGTCATGTATTTGTAATCTTTGTACTGAGCAAATTAAAGAAAACCCTAGTTGCAGCCCATGGACGTAGGTCACACCAACCGAACCACGTTAAATCCTTGTATCGTTTATTTTATATTTTCTGCGTGATAATCGTTTGTGCATGTTCGTGTGTTGGTTCCGCTGCGCCACTTGAATCCTAACAAGTGGTATCAGAGCCAGGTTCGTTCGTTGAACACACGGTGTTGCACTGATAAACGATTCACAAAAAGGTTCGATTGTCCGTATTCGATTGCCGGGTTTTTTTTTGTTGTTCACGTTTGACAAGAAAAGAAAATAATATCAAGTTCTTTGTTTTTCTTGGGGGTTTGCGTGAAAACAGAAAAAAAAAACAGATATATAGTCGTCGTATATACTATTGTAACCTACCATCAAGAAACAAAGGAGAATCTTTTTTTTCAAAGTTAGCCACGGGAGACATAACTCCTTTTAGCCATTTAATCACAAGAAGACAAAAGAAAAACTTTATTTGTTTTTTTTACTTTTAGTTAAGATCTGGAGAAAAAAAAGGAACTAGTAGGTGTTTCTTTTTTTTGGTGAAGGAGGTTTGATCGCAATTGAGTACCTGGTTGAAACCCTTTGAGCCGTCAATTAGGGTTTGGTAAAGAACTCTTGGATTCGTCGGGTAAAGGTTAGGGTTTTGTGTTTTCAAGTTTCTATTTTTTTGACGGATTATTATCAATTTTTTTGGGAAACTGTGTTTTGTGAAAGAAAAGTATATTCGGGTTTAGATTTGTCTACAAGGTTTATTGTAGGAGCAAATTGGTTAATTGACAGTGTTCAGTATAACAGCCGTCAAGTTCAGGCCCGTGCCATTGCTGTGTTTGTTCACTGTTTCGATTTGCTTCTTGTTTGCTATTTGAGATGGCTGAAGACGGGAAGGTTATGATCGAAAAATTTAATGGTTCTGATTTTAGTTGGTGGAAAATGCAAATAAAAGCATTGTTATGTCAAAAGGACTTGGATATGGTACTAGAAGAAAATCTGAAGAAATAAAACAAGCTGATTAGGAATCAATTGACAAAAAGGCTCGTGCGGTTATTACATTCGCTTTGACGAAAAATGTTGCTTTTAACGTCATTAAGAAAACCACGGCTCGTGGTATGATGACTGCTTTGTCAAATATGTATGAGAAACCGTCTACGGCGAATAAGATGTTCTTGATTCGCGAGCTGGTGAACACTAGGATGAAAGAAGGAAGCTCAGTGATTGCTCTTATTAACAATCTAAATTCAATATTAACAAGACTTGTATCTGTTGGAATTAAGTTTGATGATGAAGTTCAGGCTCTACTGCTGTTATCGTCTCTGCCTGATAGTTGGTTTGGAACTGTGACTGCAATTTCAAATTCTGTGGGGACTAAGGGTTTCACTCTGAATGGTATTCGAGATCTAATTATGGGTGAAGATATCAGAAGAAAGAACTCGGGTGAATCATCAAATAGTGAGCTATTAAATGTTGGCAGTGGTCGGGGTAATAACAGGAACAGTGGGAGTCGGGGAATGAGTTCATCTAAACCTAGGAAGAATGTGAAGTGTTGGAGCTACAATAAGGTGGGATACGTTAAGAGCGGTGTCCGAATAAGAAGGAATTAAACACTGCTGCGGGGGATGTTTCTGATGATGATGCATTGATACTCAGTGTCGAAAACAGTGTGGACTCTTGGGTCATGGATTCGGGGGCTTCGTTCCACGCCATGGACAACGGGGAAACGATGGTGAATCTGAAACATCGTGATTTTGGAAAGGTACGATTAGCCAATGACGAGATACTTGAGGTAACGGACATGGGTGATATTGATCTGGTTACTTCACTGGGTACTACATGGAACCTAAAGAATGTCAGGGTGATTCCGGGGCTGAAGAAGAAACTGATTTCAGTTGGTCAGTTGGATGAACAAGGACTGGAAGTGAGGTTTGGTGATGGTAAATGGAGGGTGATCAATGGTAATCTGGTTATTGCTCGTGGTATGAAGCATGGGTTATTGTATATGGTTGAGGTACCTGCTGAGGGATGTATGACCGTCCTAGTTAAGCACAACAAAATCCGGTTCGCTAAATCTAGTGCTAAGAGAGTTCCTTTTGCAAACGTGAAGTCTGGAGCAGGGATGTTAGGTGAACGAGTTCGAAAGTCTAAACCATTCAAGGGATTCGGTGACAGTGGGAGTAGGGGACATGTTCCGTGTACAGTTACAAAGAACCATTGGGTTTTAAAGACTAAGACTGAAAAATTCTCTCCTGGTAATTGTTTGCTGAATTTGGAGAGTGACGGTGATCCTCGGTGTATCTTTGAATCCGGTGGAATGTCCAAACCGATTAAGATAGAGGATGAGTCGTTGGCGGGACTAGAGACGACTGAGTTGGAGCTCGGGGGAGCTACAACTGGCCCTTCTGGTACTTGATGATGAGGGGTCGCTACAACTAGGAGATCTAATGAAGTCTTAGCTTGTTCTTTGGGAAATGGAAGCTTAGAAGACTTGTTTAAAGATTACTGAAGTTACTAGACAACGGGGTTGCTTTGTACTTGAATGGCAGGCTAGAATTTATAGCAAAGCCTTCAAGTGGGAGATTGTTGGGTTTGTGAAGGCTTTGGGTTTGGGCCTATGTTTAGTTTTCTTGTTCATTAAGTTGTCAACCCTAATTAGTCTCTATATATACCCTGTCATGTATTTGTAATCTTTGTACTGAGCAAATTAAAGAAAACCCTAGTTGCAGCCCGTGGACGTAGGTCACACCAACCGAACCATGTTAAATCCTTGTGTCGTTTATTTTCTATTTTCTGCGTGATAATCGTTTGTGCGTGTTCGTGTGTTGGTTCCGCCGCGCCACTTGAATCCTAACAAATGAAAGATTGAATTGATTATTATTGAATAGGTTGTCTTACAATATATAGAGATCATAAGAAAACCTAATTAACCTATAGAGGCATGTGGGCTCTATACTAGAAACCCTACTCTAATAGATTCTAATACTCCACTACAGTCGAACCAAAAGTAAACCGCACACTAAGACTGAAAAAAGAAACATAAAACCCAATAATAATAAGATAAACATGCTGAGTCGAAAATCCAAACTTGTGCCAACATATCCATATTACGTTTGATTATGCTATCCATAGTCTTTACAAAAAAAATTGCATAGCAATGGATCGTAGTCCTGGTCATCAAAGCAGGTGGTTGTGTAAAACCCTAAGTTAAAACCAAACTAAGGACACAAAACATCTATAAGAAAGTAGGGGTTCGGGGGTGGCAGCCCCTAAAAGCAAGGTCCAAGGGGCGGCAGCCCCTAATGGGGGTCCAAGGGGCGGCAGCCCCTGATGGGTCCAAGGGGCAAACCACCTAGCTAGAAACAATGCATGCGCACGAGTCACTGCGAGTCTAAGGAAGCCATACGGAAAGGATCAAAGGGCTGCGGGCCGCAACACCGAAAGGGGCTCAATGCAATGTATGTGCGACACACGTCATGTATGATACTGTCTGAGCATCCCCGAAACCTCCTTAAATCACAAAGAAAGGCTCGACTTGACTTTAAGGTAAATACGTTTGTCTATGAAAATAAACTTGTGAATCCTTGAGATTCACATTTACACTTGAAAACGAAATGAGCAATAGTTAATTTATTAACGCATTAGACTAAGATTGTACGTGAGGTTTGATCAGAAATGATCCGCCTGTGACATGTAGAACCCTGAAAAAGGTACTATGCCTAAGCATGGTGCCCATAGGATTACGACTCTCTAGGCATTGATGGTCCCACAGGCCACCTGATAACAAACTATTATTAGTGTACAACAAAAGATCTTGATGTGTTTCATCCTATGAACTTAGCATGGTTAATCTCAAATTAATATTCTCATGCTTGATTATAAAAATGATTAGGTTCTGGTGAACGTGTTCACTAGCATATCACTAATATTAAATTTCTAAACCTTTTACAGGTAAAAATGATTGAACTAAGAATTGCATTAGATCATGCTACAATATAAACTCTGTACGTGCATCTAATGTCAAATGTTGGAAATTATAAGATAAAAGTTGAGATGGACGCGTCTCTAGAATAAAATCTTGTGGCTTGTAACTATGGATATGATTTGTAAAATAATATTACAAATCAATAAATGATTCAGTTTTAAAGATTAACTTGATTTCTGAACAATAATACAATATTGTTACAAAATGAAATTCTGCTACAAAAATTCTTGGAAAACTGATTTTTTGAATAAAATAATACCCGATCGGTAGGTTGTTATTAAGTAGGTTGTTTTATAATATATAGAGCATAGTCACAGAATTCACTGGAATTCAACCGATTTTCGAATTGGTTCAAATCGGACCCATTCGCATTCGATAGCGACCCAGCCGCTCGTGGTTCGCTCAATGGTTCGATTGTGGTTCGCTCAGTGGTTCGCTGGGTGGTTCGATTGTGGTTCGCTATGGATTCGAGAATCGGGTAACCATCATTCGCGATTTATCAACCTAGACCAATCGAATTCAAGTGGTGTTCAATTCAATGTTCCAGGTTGTTTTCTTTGGAGGGAAAATTGGTTGCCTTCTCCTCTTCCAGTGGTGTTCAATTCAATGTTCCAGATTGTTTTATGAGAGGATTGATTCCAGTGGTGTTCAATTCAATGTTCCCGCCTTCTCCTCTTCCATCCACATTGAGTCAAATTGTGGATTTTTGGAGGGAAAATTGGCTGCCTTCTCCTCTTCCATCCAGAGGGTTTTTTTTATTATTATGGATTTTTAGAAGTTGGAACTATCAGTTTGTTTAATGAGAATATATGTTTTTTAGATATATAATTATGTTGCTTTTAATTATGTGGAGTGAACCGAATTGATTAGTACACCGAACCGGATCGAACCGGATCGAACCGGAATGAACCTACCCCCCTACGAACCGGATTCGTGGCCTCTAGCGAATCGCGAATCGCGAACCCGTTCCTCGTTTTCGAACCGGAGCGAACTGCGAATTAGGTGACTATGATATAGAGATCATATGAACTTAATTAACCTAAAGGGCCCTAATTTAATACGTTCTAATAAAAACAAGACAACTTCATCTCTCGTTTACTTAAATGTCGTTTTTGCTTCCCAATCTTGAGTGATTAGCCAGATGTCACCCTTTGTTGTTTTCTAACAGCGTAGGGAGGGAATGCAACGTCACCAAACATTAATTGAGTGAAGGAATGTTAATATTTGATGTCTATATATTTACTTAATTTTTGTTGTGCTAAAATCTTCAATTGTATTCGTTAAAAAGAGATACAATTTCTTTTTAATATTTGTTATGTTGATTAATTCAGTTGGCTTTTTACTTTAAATGTTGTCATGTTATCATGTGTTTTAGCTAAAACTACGGTTCTTTTGCAATAAATAGGCAAATTGCATGGAAAAGGTGGATTGAGACGAGAACAACTTTAATAGTTTTGAACAGTACCTTGGGGTAAATTCATCATTTATAACAGCAGGTCAGTGGCTTTGAAAAGTTTTAATGGGAATAATAGTCAAGTCAACTACATAGTAGAACTTGGTTTTAAAATGCGCACATTATGCGCGCATAATGCATGATGCGCTTGATGCGCCGATGCGAGCGCGTCGCAACATCTGATGCGTTGCATTTCCATGATGCGCCCGTGATGCGCCGATGCGCCCCTAATGCGCCCCTGATGCGTCGATGCGCCTTGATGCGTGCATTATGCACTGCTATGTTTTTTCTTAAGTTTTGAACTTGGGTCGAATCTTTTTAACATGAGTATGGGTAAGCTCTCAACATTAGGGTGTGTTTTTCATATTTGTGTTCACTATATATTTACATGTGTTAAATTGTTGTTTCAATAGTCTTGAATTTGGGTTTTTATGTTAAAGTATGTTTTATGAGTGTGTTAAGAAGTAGTTTTTATGTCAAAGTTTTAATCATACAAAACATTGTTTTGTATATTTAATTTTTAGCACTTTTTAATATCTAATGCATCGCATACGTGATGTGTGAGCATCGCGCATCACGCATCAAGGTTTGGGACCAAAACGCATCGGAGCGCATCGCGCAATTTAAAACCAAGACGTAGAATCATATGACATCCTAAATGGAAATAAAAACAAGGTGACAAGGAATAACTAGGTGGGTTTTTGATGCCACCAACCTGCCAATTGCTGTCATGAGGATAACTTGTTCCAAGGTGCGCATTCATGGCATCTATGATTTCAGTTTTGCAAATGCAATACTTACAAAACCATCCTTGGTCTCCAGGTGGAACTGATTGAGCATATAAACAACACTTCAATTAAGTTTCATCAAGAAAAATCATAATTCTATTACTTTCATAAATGGGAAATAGGTTAAGCTTTGAAAAGAGCTTACTGTTTTCTGTTAAAAGGGGAGGGTCAATGCACATTTGATGAAACGCACAATTGCAAGTCCCATCACACAGTATAATGTCATTATCAACATACGCCTCCCTCAATTTACACTTTGCACAATGTATCTAAATAAAATAGACAGAAAACAAATCATTATTACTGTGATTTTAAATCCAAGCTTAAACACTAATGACAGTTTCACAGAAGTGACTAGAACAAATTATATGTTAACAAACGAAAAAATGAGACTCTATGTGTCAATAGTTCAGAGCATATGCCTTAAAATTAAGAATGGTGAATATTTTTTCACGTTGGTTTAGCAAATTTGAATGTTTCCATGGTGATTTATTTGTTTTATACAACTGGACTTGTAATTAACTAGAGTTGGCAATAGATGCATACATTATCATGATGCACAGATCCATCTGGAGCTATTACAGATTCATCAATACATCCATCTGAGCTAAGTAAATCCAGTTGGCGTAAGGCATCACGGAGTCCAAGTTTACATTTTAGTATCTGCTTCTTGGCTCTTTGAAGTTCTCTTTCTGGCTTAATTTTTTCTCGGCTGGTATAATAACAAAAATTAGTGCAACAACATGGTGATTGGCAACATGGGAGAAAATAATCCACCTCCATGCTAATATATATGAACTAAAAAGAGTTCAATTATGATTACACAACTTCCGTATGTTCCATATATATGAAAATAATCCACTTCCTGATTTCAAATTATAGACAAGTATATAACATAATTATATGTCTTTCTAACTTGATAAGCTACATTTTCACCAAATCTGTGTACTTTGTGTTTTGTCAATGCAGTTATAGATAAGTGATACAGAATTCTAGAACTCTTTCAAGCATAAATTGCTTCTTACGAGTTATACAAAATCTAGCTGATTGCAATCTTTAAAAGTTAAGTGATGCTATGCGTTTAAATTCTTGTAGAAGTATCAGAATAATAAGTGATATTTATCTTAATGACGTATAAGCCTCATTTATCCATGATTTGTGCCAAATTTACTTAACCTAGGACAAGAGAGTAGAGTTAGCCTCAGTCTTATCTTCATAAGTTAACAGGTCTAATGTTTCACTTTTACTCTTACAAGCAAAAAATCTTCATATTGCAACATGAGCATCGTACTTGGTTGAGAAAAAAGAGGGATTGAAAATGGTAAATACCTTTGACCTTTCCAGCCTTCAGTTGAGTATGCATCCAGAAGGTTCTGTTCAATTTTCATTTTAATGAGAAGGTACCTCGTTCGCCTTTGCAACTTAGAAGCTTCATCAACCTCAACATTGCCGTTTGTCCCTTTTCTCTTTCGACCCCTCTTACGCTTCTCAGAAGATAAATCCCCCTTTTGATTTTGGCAATTCGCTGTAGACGGATGACTCAAGGACTTGGCCGCATAGTCACTGCTTTTGCTGTTGGTTGTTTGAGTGTTCCCCTGAGATTTTAGTTTTCTTGATTTCTGAACCTCTTCCGTCCCTGATCCAGTCATGTTGATTATCTATCTATCAAACTAAGAACAAGACAAATGAGTTAATCAAATATAAAGCAACAATTCTGAAAGAAATACACAAACTCAACTCAACCAGAATGATACCAATGGTTCCATCGGTGACAACAAACATGATCCCAAAAGTTTAGAAGGATATTGACTTTCACAATGCGTATCAAGACTAAAATAAATAAATAAATAACAGCATTGCAATCTTCCATCAAGTGACAGATTATAGTAAGAGTAGAGATTCAAAACAAATGGGCATACGTGTAGTAAGTTGAGACGAAATTAGGGATCATTTACCAAAACGGAAATTGAATCAGAAAAAATATCTAGCTAGGGCAAAGAAAGTTAAACAGAAGCTGAGAATGGCGATGAGATTAGTAATAGTCGTCATTCCAAACGTGAATCATAAAACGAAACATTGAAGATCATGAATGTGTAAGAAGCGGGAAATAGAAAGTTAGAGAGAGAACCTGACTGATTATATGAGGATGATCTGGAAGCGCAAAGGTAAGAAAATGCAGAGGTATATGAGTACATCGGTTGAAGAAGAAAGGAAGTGAGAATTGTGAATTTGGTCATAGGTTGGTGGTTCTACTTAACTTGGGTTCCATTGTTGAGCTTTGTAGTTGCAGTCGGCCAGTCAACGGTCAGCGTCCTGAAGAAGAAACTGGTTAAGTTGAGAGGCGTCGCAATTGCGGGGTTAAAACCTAAATCTTACACCCCACCAAGTTTGACTGACTTTCCATCCCTCCACATAGACTTTTATATCATTATCGAAATGGAAGACAAGGTGACCCCTTTCTCGAGGTTTAAGACGAGGTGATCCCCTTGCTCCGTTTTTGTCATTATCGTAACGGAAGCTTTACATTTGGCGTTGGAATCAGATTTGAAGGTTGGCTTGTTCCATGGCATTCGTGCTACTTAATAGTGGTCAGACGATCTCGCATTCTATGTATGCGTACGATGCTTTGATCCTTGGGGATTGGTATTTCTCGAATGCAAGGAACCTTTCTTGAATCTTAAGGTGTTTTCAGCTCGCTTCGGGTTTTAAGATCAATTTGCTCTTTAGTGTTGGAGTACATGACCACAATATGGACTGCATGGCTGCTAGTCTTAGATGCAACAAGGGGTTGTTCCCGTTCGTTCACTTGGGTGTTCCTATCAGGGCAAACATGAATCGTATCAAGAATTAGGACCCGGTTGTGGAAAAATTCAAATCTAAGCTTTCAACCTGGAAATGCAATTCTTTTCGTTTGGGATTAGACTCATACTTGTAAACACTGTATCGGGGAACCTTCCTTTATATAATCTGTCCATATCCAAAGCTCCATTGCATGTAATTAAAACCATTGAAGGAGAAAGACAAAAGTTTTTGTGGGGAGGAGATAAAAAGATTAGCTGGGTGGGATGGGAAATTGTCTTGCTTCCAACGTCGATTAGGGCTGATTAGTCTTCGAGATCAATTGGAGGTTTGGGTGATTAGTCTTTAAGATGAAAATTTGGCTCTTTTAGCAAAGTGAAGATGGAGGTTTAAGGTTGAAACAAACTCAAAATGGGTAACTGTTATCTCTGCAATCCACTACAAGCCCTAAAAACTGTAACATCTCGTTTTGTAGGAGAAAGTAAAATATTTGAAACCTTTATTTCAAATTTTGCTAAGCAAGTAAGCTATAACTCAAACAACTATTGAAACAAGAAACGTCTAAATGAGGCGTTTCATCAAGCATCTAAAATCATTTACAATAATCACAACATAATCTATCTACTTATTTTAATAAAATAGTAATTTGGAGGGATACTTGCCATATTTGTAAGACCCCTATGATTGTTTATTTTTTCGTCCAGCTTACTCAACCCGTTTTAACTAAGCGCATACCCTAAAATGGATCGGACCATTGTGTCTCTTTGCATTCTATTATCTTCTCTTTCCTGATTTTGCCTTAATTTCTATGTCGCCTTCGTTTGGAAACCTGATTCGGAGATTTCTTTTGGCCTCATGTCTCCTTCGGTACCCTCCTCTCACGAGTAACCATAACTTAATATCGTTTGATTGATCTATATTATGTTTTGCTTTGATGTTTGTCTATCTTTAAACTAATTATCCTCTTGAGGAAATTTGTTTATTATTTTCGATCAAAGAGGATGTAAACTCCAGTGAGGTATTGTTTGTATATATGATGTCGTTTTTTATTTGATTGATCTATATTATGGTTTGCTTTGATGTTTGTCTGTCTTAAAACTAATAATCCACTTGAGGAAATCCGGATTTTTCCTACCACACCCCAACCGAGAGTGGAATCATCGAGGCGGACGAAAATGAATCGATTGCTTATAGCACATGGTTTTTAAGGCATTGAAATTATATTAAACATAATTTCATAACATATAATAGACAAATATTGTTTTACGATAAAAAATAAATCAAATAAAACATAACACTTGTCTTTTATTTAATAGATCCAAAATCTTAGATGTAAGCATTACAAGGTGTCCAACTAAGCAATATTTTTTAAATCATGTGAAAAATAATGTAGCCAGCTAAAAAATTAGCCGGTGAATTAATATAGGTTTGAATACATAGATATATTGAATAAAATGGTTAACATAATTCAATTCTCATGATATGTCAAGACTTATAAGACAAATGTGAAACATATAAGACAAACAATATACAATCAAACCTAATGGGTGAATTGACAAGGTCTGCAAATGAAGTCTTATGATTTTGGCACATATATGAATCTAGTTTCGATCACCCTCGAATTATTAAATGGGATGAGTTTGTCAAACTAATAGATCTATCATTATTCATGTTGTTATTATAAATTAATGATTATGCTAGAATCAATGTTTATCTAACTATGAATACATGTTGCAAGTAAAAACATAACATGAATTGAATTGAATTTTGAATGAAATAAATAATGAATAATAATTTATTTAATATGATTCACATGATTTTTCCCAAATTATAAAACACAAGAAAAAAAGACTACGAATACTCACGTGTTAATTACAAGTGATTTGAATAATAGAATGCTAGAATAGACACCAAAGATTTTCTCACGAGTCAACCTAAAGATTGGTGTCTTAAGTTAAAATAATAACACGTTTAAAGTCTAAATGTTGATTTGGGAAACTAGGGCTTCAATTAGAGATTTAGGTTTAATAAAGTATTTAAAATAATATAGTTTACTTTGATATATAATTTGATTAAATAAGATAAATTGAATGAATAATAAGTTTTTAAATGTTAAAATTGATTAATAAATAATTTAAATGATAAATTATAATTATAATAATTTAATAATATGATTAAGAATGATTAATTTATTATGTCTTGAATATTAAAGTGTGTAATTTTTTTAAAGAATAATTTATTTATTAATTAATTACTTAAATGATTATATTTGTAATAAATTATAATATATATTAAATCATGTGGTTAGTTGCTACATTAACCTGGGTTGTATAAGTAATTTCACAGTAAAAGTGCTACGTGTTGCGCTCTCTATCCTTGCTTCTCACATTGCATCTACGTGTAGATGTTGGTCCTTCTAAATGATATAACAGTGCACTTGATTGATAAACACAAACAAATCCCACTGATAACACAGATATCAATGATTTTTGTGTAAAATATAGATCAAACACTATAAAATATGGATGAACAATGACGAACACCTCAAGAACATTCAATAAAACTCTTGTTTGATCTGAATTGATTATTGAAGATATTACAAAGTGAAAGTCCCTCAATCAGTGACTCATTCAAGCTGTCAAAACCTAATTATCACTAATCTATATATAGTGATAATATTCACTAATGATATATTAAGCCCCTAGACTTAGACAATAAGAGAAATTACATATAAAACATAAAAATGACTTAAACATAAATAAATATATTTTTTTGACACAAAATATATTTATTAATAGTAAACTCCTAGTCATTTATATCTTCAACATCTTGTTTCGGTTCTTCGTTTCGAATGCGTCTGTTTGCCTTTTAACAGTGACGTTGACCTTTGTTGACTTTGACTATGTTGATAATATAGACTATCCTTATCAGACCCAATAATATTCCCCCTTAGTCTATCATTATCAGCGTCTTTGTATCGAGATCAGCACCGATAAGTCAACCATATAATGATCTTCAATCTTCCCCTAGATTGATGATCTGGTATTGAAGATTTTCCATCTTTCAGGCTCCCTCTTTTTGTATGCCCCCCCTCTTCGTGTGCATTCTTTGAGAATGATCAGGAACAACTTTTCCAACTCTCTATTCTTGAGTGCTTCAGAAGATATAAGAGGAGGAATCCTAGCTCGGTATCTTCTACAAACTTGAGGAACAAGTTCTCTGGTAAGGTACTTTGCTCAGCTAATGATCGGCCATCATTTGAAGCTAAAATCTGTAACACAATCACAACCACAATCTCGCAACTTTCTGTCAGATCATTTCAGTTAACAAATAAACTCGTGTTTAAGAGTCACTGAGGTCCAACAATGATCTTAGTTTAAGAGTCACTGTGATTTTATTTTAAGGAACATATGATGAGAGCTCCAGGTCTATACTTACATATAACACAAGAGATGATCATCTAAGCGTGCTGATGAGAGCTTCAGGTCTATACTCACGTATAACAGAGAAGATCATCGCTCCAGGTCGATGCTTCCGTAGCAGAGGAGATATGCACGAAATATACATATGAAGAGCTAACGAGAAGCTACATTCAGGACTTGGGGATAGGGAGATTTTAGGGAATGGAAAGGATCAAGGCAGAAGTCAGATACTCTCAACCCGTTTTTGATGAGACTTGTAACTTTATACAGGCTGAGATGTCATGGAAATGATCCTTATCACCGAGTTCTAAAGCTTTAGTTAGGCTACAGAATCACTGTTTACTTTGTTTTCGGGCTGAGTCTACCATGCATATCATATAATGAAACTGTCTTTTTAGATTTTAGAATTTTAAGTGATACAGACATCTACATCAGTTACTATCATTTCTCATAAAGGTACAAGTCATGCAACCAAGCATACAAAGAAAACATACTATCATTTCTCAGTCATCCCAAATCAAGTTCTTAGTTCCCATTTCAATTATACTAGCAAAGAAAGTCTTCCAAATTATACTAGCAAAAAGATGAGAAATGAAGTACCAAAAAAAATGCAATGATTGTGAAGTGTGAACTGTAACAGTGCAGATAAGTAACCAAAATATGGATGAGATACCAAAACCATAACTTGTTTGTTTCGCTTTAAATTTGACTGAGGAACATTCTCTGCCTGTAAAACGGATTACTAACAATCCTCCTGAACTATTCCTGCACTCATTAACAGATTAGTTAGAGAGGGGGACCCAGGCCATCATGGTCCTGGGAGTTCCTTTTTCATCAGTGTACATAACCTGCTTTAGCACACACCCTTTTGAAAAATCATTTATTTCTTTTAACCTTTTGTTTTACTTTCCATATTTGTTTCTGTTCAATTACTTTAGATTTGAAAGAATTGAATTTGGAAATCATTTTCTTTTTAAGACCCGTATTTGAAACATTGGTCCTTTTCATCTTTGAATCATGTGAAATCGGCTTCACATGAGAAGGTTTGGATATATTGTTCTTCATCCAACCATTCAAAGATGTGTGCTTTTTACTTTTTGAACCAGAGAAGCAACCCGTGCCCCAAGCCTGTCTTTGAACTTGAGGGCACTTCTTTAGCACATGACCTTCTTTTCCACATCTAAAGCAAGCCTTGAAAGGCTTTTGGTTCTTTGTAGTCCCGTGGATAATAGGAGATGGTGGAGCCTGCTTTGAGGTTGTTGCAGCTTGTTGACAACCTTGAAGCTTCTTCTTTTGGATATCAGGAAATTGAACCTTTTGAGGCTTTGTCAATGTGGATTTCGATCTGGGCTGTGATTTGATGTGTGATGTTCCAGGAGATGAGATCTGAACATTCTTCTAAGTACAATTTTGTATGACTGGTGATTTGGTAGACTTGGAGGCAGATTTGTGGCGAGCTTGATGGATAGCAGATGAAGATGGTGAGTGCTTCTGCTGAGATTTAGAGGAACTGCTGATTTGTTTAGCATTTAGAGATGAGATCCGTATAGGTGTTGATTCAACTTTTGGACGCATTTGACACTTGATAACTTTAGGTGACTTGATGATCTCTAATTCATCATCAGAGCTTGTCCAGTCTTGTATACACAAGTCAGCTTCTAATGGATCTTGGTTGATAACTCTTGTTGTGTTGGTTTTTGTTGTTGAGTTCTGATTGCTTGATGATTCCACAACTGTTCCTTCTTTGAAAAACTTGATAGGAACAAATGAAGGGATGTTATCTGTCTTGAATTGTTAAAGAAGTTACTAGAAATAACTTATACTGGTTTTGAAGCATCAGAGGTGGAATTATCATTTTGCAGATCAAATCCTTGCTTGATGAGCCCCAAACCTGCAGGAACATCATATTCATCTTGAACCTCTTTGTGATTAACGCTGCTTAAACCTGCATGTAAACTGTTAGTATTTCCAGCTTCAATTAAATTATTAAATGGATGAGGTTGAGGCATTGGAGAGTAACAATGAGTGCTAGGAGGAGGATAAATATATGAAGTTTTACCACATCCCACACCCATTTTGTTTCTAGCTCCCCTTTGCTTACAGAATAATTCTTCCTGTTTCATCCCTGATATCGTCCATTTATCAAGTTTAGTTTTAAGCTTACTAGTCTCAAATTCTGCTAATGTGACATGTTCGCTCAAAACATTAATCTCGACATTATTTTCTAAAAGATTACTTTTTAAAAGATCATTTTCTTTTAAAGCTTCTTTTAGTTTGATAAAATATTTGGATTCATTGATTTTAAGTTCTTTGTTTATTTGTTTTAATTCTTTTTCATTTTCTAACAATAATCTATTAGCTTTATAAACTCCAAATAAATGAATTTTGCAGGGAGGAGAACACATGTCTTGAACAACCTCATAAGGAAGGCCCATAACTATCTTTTCAGCTGCTAGGGCTTTTTCACATTGACAGACAGGAGCGTTCTTTTTGTATTCTTCCTCCTTAGCAGCTCTCTTAGCTTCTGTAGCTTCAACTTTCTCTTGCTTTCCTTCATCCTGAACTTTACACAGACTTGCACATTCACCAACATCACCAACACTCTCACCTTGAGTGTCACACCTGAATTCTTTAAAAGGATCAAAATCCTCAACAGAATCCTCATCACTGTTTACTACCTCAGCCATCAATGCATGGTTGACTTCTTCTTTAGTTTCTTTGATCTCAACACTTGAAGATACACCACCATACATGAATTGATTATACTCTCCTCTTTTGATATCCAAATCAAATGACTTCAGCTTGTTGATAACTTCAATGAGTTTGTAGTCAGCAAAATTTCTTTCTTGTTTTAACAACCTAACTTGTGGACTCAACTGTGGAGGAAGAGAGTCCAAAAGTTTTGTGACTTGTTCATGGTTCCCCAGCAGGTCATCATACTTCTTAAGATTGCTTGCCACCATCAGAAATCGATCAACAAAATCAGATATCTTTTCATCTTTCATGGCTGCAAAAGAATCAAACTGACTTTGTGCTGATATTAGCTTATCAGATTTATGGAAATAGCTACTTCTGAAGAAGACATTTTAGAAATGCTCAGAGGCTAATTTCGCTAAAATTTCACTAAATTCGCTGACAAATTCGCTGAATTTTTACTAATTTCGCTGGCAAGTTCGCTGGTATTTTCACTCGTAATTTCGGCAGCAGTTTCGACCAGCAATGGCACACAAATGCTAGTTTCGCAGGGTAATTTCGCCCGAAACTAGTTGAACTTTCGTTCAGAGAACAATTTGGCAGCGATTTCGCTGGGATTGGCACACAAACACTATGAACTTTCGTTCAACACATGTACTTTCGCTGGAACGAGGAAACCAGATCCAAAAACCAAGAACAACTTAGTTTCACTGAAGGAACTCTAGTTTCGCCAGGCGAAACTATGTAGTTTCGCTGAAAGATGCTGTAGTTTCGCTGAAAGATGCTGTAATTTCGCTGGAAGAGCTGTAAATTCGCCCGACGTATCTGGACAGCCTTTTTCAGCACGAAATCAGCTCAAACTCATCCAAATCTCAATGGATTTGAGATCTGATGATTCCTATAGCTTCCCACACCAAAATCGAGCAATCCTCAATCAATTTCCAAATCCAAAACACTCAGATCAGATCGAAAATGAATGGAACAGTGACTTAGAACTTGAACCAAACAAAACTCAAAAATCAAGAGCACAATGGCTCTGATACCAAATTGTTGGTCCTTCTGAATGATATAACAGTGCACTTGATTGATAAACACAAGCAAATCCCACTGATAACACAGATATCAATGATTTTTGTGTAAAATATAGATCAAACACTATAAAATATGGATGAACAATGATGAACACCTCAAGAACATTCAATAAAACCCTTGATTGATCTGAATTGATTTTTGAAGATATTACAAAGTGAAAGTCCCTCAATCAATGGCTCATTCAAGCTGTCAAAACCTAATTGTCACTAATCTACATATAGTGATAATATTCACTAATGACATATTAAGCCCCTAGACTTAGACAATAAGAGAAATTACATATAAAACATAAAAATAACTTAAACATAAATAAATATATTTTGTTGACACAAAATATATTTATTAACAATAAACTAACAATAAACTCCTAGTCATTTATATCTTCAACATCTTGTCTCGGTTCTTCGTTTCGAACGCGTCTGTTTGCCTTTTGACAGTGATGTTGACCTTTGTTGACTTTAACTGTGTTGATAATATAGACTATCCTTATCAGACCCAACAATAGACTGAGAGAAGATCATATTCATAACAACCACCACCACCTTAGTCGCTCTCTCTTTGCCTTCACCGTTTTTGATCTCCTCTCTTTATTTGATAACGATGATGTTTGGTGGTGATTATGATTGAATCTGCCATGGTTGTTTCGAGTATAGGTGAAGAAACTAAGGCAATAATTTGTAGCTAAGGGTACTATTCATAAAGCATATAGTACTACTCCTTATTGTAAGTTTCTCTTATTTAGAGAGAGAAACCTGATTATTCTCTTACTTCTGTGGCTCATCTTCATCCTCATGAAGGGTTTCGTTGCATCCATGTCGCCTAGTGGCTGTTGTCTTCTTTGATGTTGCTGGAAGCTTGTGAATCTGGTGGGTCCCATGCTTCCGACCTACTATTGCATGTGGTAGCAGGTTTCCGCCAAGGGTAGTCGAAGGATTTCGTTGCCTCCTGGCCGACCGATCACTTTCGTTTTCTTCGATGTCGCCGGAGGCCGGCGACTGTGGTGGCTCCTGAGCTTCCCATCTGCTCTTGCTGTGGTGCTATTTATGATACTCTAGGGTTTCGGAGGCAATGCCTGAGATGAAGGTAACCGCTCGTGTAGCCGCTACAGTTTACCCGGATGTCTCCTGTAAACGGTGGTTGCCGGTGGCCACCCATGTCAAGATCTGGAACCTTTGGAGTGATTTGGGTGGATGATGTCTTCTTTGGTCGTGGATGTGGTCGTGCACTATTTCCGCGGCTTTTGGTAGGCTTACCGATGACTTGGTTGGGTCACAAAGGGGTTTCCGCTGGTGAGACTTGTAGGTGTTTGGCGGTGGGGTCGATCAGAATGAATGTTTATGTTATTTAATGATAAAGGTCACAGTACATGCAGTTCAATTGTTGTGGCAATGACGATTAGCTATTATGCATCCGAACCTGTATGGCCCCGATCCCGGGAACACTCACAGTTGGTCATTCATAGCGTAAAACGTTTAAAAAAACATGACATTTATAGCGGAATTTAAACTTTTCATACATAATTTGTAAATACATGAAAAAACATTTTTCTTATAGTTGCATCACAAAAACTTGACATTTATAAGCATTGTCTCAAAATCTAGAATGCCAGACTCGGATCGTCCCAATAGCTATCTCATCCATGCCGGCACTCCTCAGCTGCATCATTTTCCTGCCAACTGATATGCATATAAAAAGTCATCGTTGCTGAGTGAGCTCTAGTTTATATAATAAAATAACTTACTTTTGTTAAAACATTTCCTTTACTTTCGTACGTGATCATACATCATACATACATCTAGATAATATCATTATTATCTTTCATCATCGTTCTTAATCGTTTGTTTTCGTACTTTCTTTCATTAACATCTTTCACTTTTATCTAGATCCTGCCATATGCTATGCCCCATTATTATGCACGAAGCAACTACCGTCTTGGGGTCAAGCGACAAGAATCCTGTTTTCGTATGTCTTGATCAATCACAAAGATTGACCCCCATGTGTGCATCCTCATGGGTTAGCTAAACCGCACATAGTTGAGATAACAACCCCTCAATGAGTTGTGAACCTCCATTTAACTTGCTTGCAATACTTTCATTCATTCATTATGTTCCACTTTTCATTATCTTCATCTTTCACTTTCATTACAATAATACTTTACGTACATAAGCACATATCACACCACGTAAAGTCACGTCATAATACATAATATGGAACATAATCAACATAACAGCAGCCCTTAAGCATACAACATCAACAAGCATAGACCTCCATAAAACATCAGTACTTAGCACTTAATTCTATTTCCTAAAATTCAGAATAAGCCTAAGGGTTCACAGAGCCTAAACACATCACTAGATACAACCATGAAGCTTTGGAAGACTTCATTATACCTTCGGAAGATTTCATCTTGGCTTCAGAAGAATTCTTCTTGGCTTCGGAAGATTTCTTCCCTGGCTTCGGAAGAATTCCCCTTGGCTTCGTAAGAATTCCCACACTTGGCCAAAGTCCACAGTGTATGAATGAAACACTAAGTGCGCCCACAGAGGATGACTAAAACATTCTTAAGTGTCCACAGCGGACAGTCAAGCCCACAGCGGAGAGCTAAGTCCATAGCGGATAACATATAACCTCTAAGTGTCCACAGCGGACATGCAAAGTCCACATCGGACATGCAAAGTCCACAGCGGACAATCTAACTGCCTAAGTGTCTATAGCGGACACCTTATCCATGCTCAAGAGTCCACAGCGGACAACTAGTGTCCACAACGGACACCAAGTCCAACACCTGCGATTCAACTTATGTAGTTTCTAGTCCCAAACATCGCTTCTAAACATATTCTTAGCATAGATCTACCAGTCACACGCTTAACATCACAAACAACCACACACAACATCACATAAAGCATTTAAAACATACATCTTTCATAAATTGTTATACTTTCATGGAAAACCATAGTATGTTTTATAAAATAACAGTTTGATATACATATCAGCCCCAAACAAGTAGAAAACATGTAACAAAAGGGATCTAGAACTCACCTCTAACAACTTTCGAGTAAAACACCACCAACCCGAGAGCAACCTGGAGTTCTAACACCTAAACACATGGAAACAGGCAACCAAACACATAGAAACACATAAAGATCGGTCAAGAAACCCAACTGAAACCGAGAAGAAACAGGATTAAATCTTACATTTTTGAAGATTTCTTCTACTTTCTCCCTCTAGAACCGGTGGGAGTCCTTTTTCTCTCTCTAAAGTCGTACGTTGAGTGTATGGGTGAGTAAGTATGGGCGACCATATCTTCTTTTTGAATCCATTATTGGTAGGTTCGACCTTTGCACACCTTTAACCCCTTGCTTTGAAATAATTACCTTTTCTCCCTTATATTTTCTTTTCTTTTTCTCTTTCTTTTACTGAAAGTTTCCGGGTGTTACAGAGCCCCTTTGTTTTACAAATATGATGGTCATTGTATGTAACATCCGTAAAATTCAAAAAAAAATGAGAAAAGAAAAGAAAAGGGAGAAAAAGGAGTAGCACTTAAAAATAAGGGGTTAAAAGTGTACAAGGGGCAAACTTGTCCATTATGAGATTTAAAAAGAAGTATGGCAGCCCACACTTCCTTTTTACACACACATTTCGGCTGCACAGAAGCAAAAAGAAGCTGCTATCGGTTTCTAGTGAGAGAAAGAAGAAGATCTTCAAGAAGGTGAGGATTTCCTAGTGTTTTCTTCTCGGTTTTTAGTGGGTTTGAACTTCTGGGCCGATCTTTATGTGTTTTCTTTGTGTTTGGCAGCTTATTTTTATATGTTTTAGTGCTAGAACTCCAGGTAGCTCTCGGGTTTGAGGAGGTTTCACTCGAAAGCTGTTAGAGATGAGTTCTAGATCCCCTCTTTTATATCTTTCTGCTTGTTTGGGGCTGGTATGCATATTAAACTATTGTTTTCTGCACTAAACCTTGTTTTTCACGAAGTGTACGACTGAAAATGGATGAATGCTTGTTTCATGTGATTTCGGTGATGTTGGGTAGATGCTTAGTACGTTTTAAGTGTTTAATATGTTAGATCCATGCTAAGTATAATTTAGAATGAAGTTTGGAGACTGGAAAATACGTATGATGCATTGCAGGTGATAGTTATGGTGTCAACATTGGACATGGTACGTCCGCTGTGGACACTTAGACAAATTTTGCATGTTGTGCGCTTTGGACTTTGCTAATCCGCATTTGTTTTGTTCATCCGCATTTACTTTGTTCACCCGCATTTTCCTTGCTCAACCGCATTTGCTTTGTTCATCTGCATTTGACTTTGTTCATCTGCATTGGACTTTGTTCACTCGCATTTGCTTTATTCACCCGCATTTGCTTTGTTCAACCGCATTTGCTTTGTTCATCTGCATTTGACTTTGTTCATCTGCATTGGACTTTGTCTATCCGTATTTGGACTTTGTTCATCCGCATTTGTTTTGTTCATCCGCATTTGACTTTGTTCATCTGCATTTACTTTATTCATCCGCATCTGTCTTCATTCATCCGCGTTTGCTTGGTTCATCTGCATTTGACTTTGTGCACCCGCATTGGATTATGTTCATCCACATTGGATACTTAGAAAATTTTATGCCATCCGCTGTATATCTGTTCATGTGCTGTAGACACTTAGAATATTTTTGGAATTTTAGGAAAGAGAATTAAGTGTTAAGTCTTGACGTTTTATGGTGGTTGATGCTATGTATGTTTGTGGGCTGTTGATGATGCTCCATACTATGTATTATGATGTGACTTTACGTGGTGTGATATGTGCTTATGTACGTAAAGTATTATTGTAATGAAAGTGAAAGATAAAGATAATGAAAAGTGGAACGTAATTAATGAATGAAAGTCTTGCAAGCATAATGAATGGAGGTTCATAGCCATCGGGTTGTTAGCTCAACTGTGTGCGGTTTAGCTAACCCATGAGGATGCACACAGGGGTCAATCTTGGTGATTGACTAATATGTACGAAACGGGACCCTTGTCACTTGTCCCGGTACTAGAGTCAGTGATAGGATCAAAATGGATCAATCCGTGATGATATTGTGATACAATTCAATCAAAACAAACACAAGTAATCAATTCAATGCAAACAAATCAGAAAAATTCATAGTTTTTCATTGATAGAATGCATAGAAAGTACAAATGTAGAGAGAAACAGTTATAATTTATTCTAACTGATTGTCTCTATCAGTTTCTAAAGTCTATCTACACAATACCTTATCTATGCTATTTATACTATCAAATAAAACAAAATAAGGAACATATATTTACACAATAAGTCCCTAAACTATGACAAAACTATACAAAGACTAATAAAGACTAAATGTTAATCTTCGAGAGGCATCTACAACACTCCCCCTAAGATTGACATTGTATTCAGTCTTCAAAATCAATCTTCTGTCTTCATATCTTCTATCTTCAATCTTTGGTCTTCTTCAATCTTCATTCTTTGTCGTTATCTTCAGTCTCCATGCTTTTTCTTTGTCTTCAGTCTTCATAAATCAAAGAAGTCTTCAGGCTCTTCTTTAATCTTGAATACTGGCTTCTCTTTATAAAGTTCTTATTCCCTCAGAGCTTTAGTAATAGCCGACTTGAACTTGCTAGCTAAGATGCCTTGCTCTGGTTTAGCTTCATTCGATTTTTTCTCCATTCTATTCATTACTTCCAAAGTTTCCTTTGATAGACCTGCAGTATCAACGTTAGCATAAAATTCTATTGGGTTTGGGTTATCTTTACAATGAATTTCTAAAACCCCTTTGCTAGATATCCTCATGAACTCTATCTCTTTAATATCCTTTTTCACAATGTTAGCATACGCCAAGGCTTTCCTTAGAGACATCCTTTCCATCGCCGCATTCATTACTTTAATAATCAACACAAAATACTTCTTATCATTTTCAGCTGTTTCTGGAACAACTTTTTTAAATTTCTGTATAGACAAGAATGATGTAACTGGGATGCAAAAGTTTCAACTCGAAAACACCAAATAAAGAAATCATATCGCGATCCCAATCATCCAAATCTCTAACTAACTTCAGCTCAAATGTATCGACATTATAAAACCACCTCAAGATTGGCTTTGATTGTTGTGTTCCATCAATGACTTTGAGTCCTGGATTTGTTACTTTTTCAAAGTATTGATCACTGAATGCGTCTAAGAACTTTTCTTCTCCAATATCTTTCTCAACGCCTTTTCTCTTCTTCTTCTTCAATGATTGAAAGTATTCCTTATCCTCCTGATCACACCTCGTTTGTAAAACTAAACTCATCCAAGTTATTCCTCTATTCAACAATTGCACAAAGTTTTCTCCATGCTTAGCTTTAGATGGATTAATCAATGGCAGTTTGTTCAACTCCTTGAGATCTTGAACAGGAAGTTTAATAATACTTGAGAAAAAATGATAAACGTCACAGATCGCATTTACTCTTTTGATCAAAACTGCATCGAAAATCTCATTATATTTCCATGCCACAATTCTCACTTCTTTAGTTATATCAGGTACAATCATAGCATTTAGTAGCTCTGAAATAGATTGCCCTTTCTGCAATACATTGCGTTCCGGATCTCCTGCTGAACGAGCTTTGTTCCATAATTGCTTTTGTTCCATTGAGACTTGATAACCTTGCCTTTCAGTCTCTGGAAACATTCTCATAAGCTCCTTTCTTCGTTCATACACTATGCTCTTCATAGCCATATACTGAATTTCCTGAGGTTTCAAAATCCTCGTTCTTTTCGTGATTTCTAAGTATTGAGGATTATCCATGTCTAGCATAATCATTTTGTTTGTTTGTCTTTCAGTGGCTTGGAAACTTCTCACTAAGTTCCTTAATGAATCAGCTTGTAATCGATTAAGTTTCTTTCGTGGATAATTTCGAGACTGTAACCACATTCTGAGTGCTGTAACATTCATATCATCAGATTTTGGATGATGCAACTCAGAAGTAGATAGTTCTTCAATATTAATGCTCTCCTGCAATGGATTCCACTCCCCATGTTCCACGACAATCTCATCTGGATCAATTGGTGTAACTGATTTAGCTGTAATGCACTTCTTAAATTCTTCATTAATCTGAGACATAGTTAAACCATCCAGAAAAACTCTATTGTACTTCATTTTAATCAGATAATTATACCTTTCTTCCAAATCCATAGGTATATCATCATGACTTATATCAATTGGTAAATAATGCTATCAACATTTGCTTCTACCAAGTCTTCATTCTCTAAAACTTCATTATACCAGTCATTATCAAATTCACCTTCTAAATCTTCTAGAGCTCCAATGGTTTCTTGAATATTTGAATCTTCTTCTTCTACACTTGCAGGTTCATCAATCATCTTTTGAAATTTGGATGATGATTCAGGTAATACTAACACATCAATATCATCAACTTTTCTCTTACCTTTATCCACTTTAGAAATTTTCTCAACATCTATCGGATTAATCTCTGAAATAATCATCAACTCTGGAGGCGGAGAATTTTGTTTTTCTTTCATTTTCTCTAACTCTTCTTTCATAACTTCATTTTCTTATTTCAATTTCTTAAACTTTTCCTCCATTAAATCATAGTCTTTCATCATTACTTCAAATGTTTTAACATTATCTTCTTTGCTTTTCATCAGCTCTGCAATCACTTCATCTTTCTTTTTCATTTCTTCTTGTGACTTTTCATTTACTTTTTTTAATTCTTCAATAACTTTCAATTGCTTTAAATTCTCTTCTTTCAGATCATCAATAATCTACTGAAAATTAGTTTCTTCAGTTACATGAACATCTTGTTGAGGTACATTCACAAATTCATTGTGAATCTCAGCTTCAACAACTTCAAAATCTTGAACATTATCATTGAATTCAACATGTTCATCAGTATCTACTATTTCTTCAATCATGTTCATGATATCCTCAACATTTTGAATATCATTAACATCTTTAGCAACTTGTTCAGTTTCTTCAACTACATCTTGACTTTCTTCAAGTACTTCTTCAGTTACTTGCTTAGTTTCATCAACCACATCATCATGAGCTATTTCCATTTCATCACCATCATTATCAGAATCATTATTATCATCATCATCAGAAGAAGAAGAACTTGAACTTTCATCATCATCATCATTCTCATCATCATCTCCTTCATCTTCATCATCATCAGAAGGTTCTTGAGGTAATTCTTCAATAAGTTCATTTGGATCAATTGGTTCTTCCTCAGTCAAATGAAAATGATCTATAGCAATATCCATCTCATCATTAGCAACATTTCTCATGTATTCAAACATGGGTACATTTTGTGCACCTGTGATCATAGCAAGTATTTTATAAGAAATTTCTGACATATGCTCCAAAATCATTATCTCTCTAACAACACCATGAACATGAATATCTGGATGCTCTTCATTGATTATCATTTGTAAGAATCTAGGATACATTAAGTACTTATTCTTGATTCCTTTCTCCAGATTGAAAATAAAACCATTAAGAATCCATTTTGACATGTTAAACCTTCTGTTTGTTGCAAGAGCTGCAATCCGAGATGTTATGTCAACTGGAAAAGAATTCCATCCTGCACTTCTCTTTGACATGCTATGCTGAAAGATATAATACAGTAGCTTCCAATGATTATACACTCGTGCTCTGAAGAATTGTTTCTTGGGAAAATGGTTTGGGTGACCCATAGCCATAAATGTTTCTCTACATTCATTGAAAGAAAATTCAGCTAAATAATCAGGTCATTATGTCCCAACCTTAATGCTTCTCTAATTGAGTCTTCAGAAACTTCAATCATTCACACATTACTAATAAATCCCCTTACAACCTTTCTACCATCATCATTGAGTTCAACTGTAGCTGTGTTCCAAAACTTCTTTATCAATCTTGCATATATGACTGGTTGATAGCACATAGCATATACATATTTAGTTCTTAACAGGAACCTAATCATTTCTTCATAGCTAACAGCCTTTTGTAGTTCTTCATTTAGTAAAGCTACCACATTATGCTTTGGCTCAAATTTTAACTCAGCCTCTGCAAAAATTTGAAACAGAGATTTAGACACTTTGACTTTTAACACTTAAAATCAATGAAATTTATTGAAATTTTAAAGAATTATCATGTTTTATCAATTTTTTAATCTAACTTGCACTTAAAATTTTTTTTCTAAGTGTTTACATGGTATGTTCAAGAACAAAATGCATTCAAGTTAGTATGAAAGAGGTATAAAACAGATTAATTCAATAAATTCTTATCAAAAACAGATTTTAATATGATTTTATGATTAATTTTTCATCTTATTAAAAAAAATTCAAATTTGTCTGTTTATCTTCAACATTCGACTGATGAACATTCATCATCAGGAACAATTTCGATTAACAACTGATTTGAATGTATCAACATGCTCGAAATCAAGTTTATATTAACAGTCAATCATTAATTTCAGTTCTTATATCCATTTTATTCAACAATTTCACATATTTCAGATGACTAGGGTTCATACGCCCGAATAGCATAGAAACGCCCAATCAAATTCAACCATTAAACATGAAATTTGTGTGATTTTGTTCAAGAACTTACGTTTATAATCAGTAATACTCACTATCGAACGTAGTTTTAGAACTTAAATCAATCACAATCTGAAAATCAAAGCTAATCGACAATCGGGTGTGAGAGAACAGGGTATTTTGAGTGAATGAATTGACAGAAATCACAAAGTGTTGTATTTATACTAAGTGAAATTTTTAGGCGCATGAGCACTGTTTATGTACATGAGGCTGAATTTTTCACTAAGTACTTAGGCGCATTAGCACTGTTTGTGCGCATGAGGTCAGACGCTTGAGCACTGTTTATGCGCTTTTGCATTGTTCAGGCACATGAAAATACCTGAAACACCCAATACTTGGAAAACTTTTTTTTTACTTGAAACGCCCACTTGAAAGCTAGGTACTATGTAGACGCATGAGGATTTGTGAAACGCCCAACACTTAACCAAAATTTTTAGACCTATGACAACTGTTTAGAAGCATGACAACTGTTTAGTCGCATGACAACTGTTTAGCCGCTTGAGGTTGCCCGAAACGCCCAACACACTTGTGCAAATTCTGAAATATCATCATGCTCCTAATTTTGGATTTTTGAATACTGTTTAGGTGCATGAGATTGCTTTCATGTGTCTAACACTTGTAATATTTGTAATATTCAATCTTCCACCTGAATACTGTCTAAACACATTAGTACTGTTCACATACTAGTTTTTTAAACAATTTGATAAATTTTGACTTTCACCCAGAATTTTCATAATTGGCCCTCAAGTTTGAACTTTTGACATTTCAAACTTTTATTTATTTTTTTTTTATTTCAAAATTTTATTTTTATGTTTTAACCTTTTTATATTTGTTTTAAATTTTTTTAAAAACAATTTCCTGTTATTTTAGTCTCTAATTTTAACAAATAATCTCATATTACAATGTTGCAAGAAGCTTTTCCACTTTAAAATGTTTTTCAGGTTCATTTTTACATTATGTCAAACACACATATGCTTGAACTTTTTAGCTTCATCCTTTCCATTTAAAACACTAAATTTTGATTTTTTATATCTTGAAATTTGAATTATTTTCTCTTAGACTTTTTACTCTTTTTACTCCCCCTAAACTTTTAAGTTTAACAAAACTTAGAAGTTTCTTGAATTTGTCACAGGAAGATCACACTAATCATTATTAATATGCCTGCACACAGAAAATATGCAAAAATCAAAATTAAAGCAGAATAAAAATCTAATATTTACAATTAAATAAATGTCTGCAGTGAGATCATATCAATTAAGATCAGCACATTAAACAAAAAAATTAATGGATAGTCATAGACAGTGAATAAATCCTTATCAAGTGTGTTCCAGGTCAGCATTTCTGCAGTAAAGGAGACACGAGATCTAAGGACAGAAAATGAGTGCATTTAGCAAGATATTCAGCACACTTACTTTTTCAATTCTTAGATTGTTTAAGGTATAATTAGATATGACATTATGCAGTCACACTTAGACTTAGAGAGGTTAATTCTCATAAAGATATGCAAGAAGTCACTGTTCTCAACTTGTTAACCTGACATATACTATAACCAGATCTCATTTGGTATTTGTGCACATTGGCATTTTTAGATTTATCTCTGAGAAAATGATATCGAATCTCGATATGTTTTGTTTTTGAATGTTGGACAGGATTAGTTGTAATGAACATAGCAACAGTGTTATCAATGTAAATTGGAGTTTTAAGAAATTTGAACTTGTAATCTAGCAGTTGGTTTTGTAACCAAAGGATTTGAGAACATCCTACTGAAGCAGCTATGTACTCAGCTTTTGCGGTTGAAAAGGAGACATTTGTTTGTTTCTTACATTGCCATGAGACTAATCTGGGTCCTAAAAACTGACACCCACCCGTAGTTGATTTTCTATCTTGACAACATCCTCCATAATCACTATTAGTATACCTATATAACTTGAAGTTTGCTTCATAAGGATACCATAACCCTAAGGCCGGTTTTCCTTTGAGATAACTGAATATGCGTTTGACAGCAATTAAGTGAGATTCCTTCGGGTCTGATTGATACCTGGAATAGACACAAACAACATACATTATGTCAGGTCTAGATGCAGTAAGATACATCAATGAACCAATCATATATTTGTATAAAGTTTGGTCTACAGATTTTCCTTTTGGATCAGGCTCAATCTTGGTGTTTATGTCAGCTGGAGTTCTTATGGACTGACAATCTTGCAGTTTAAATTTCTTCAAGAGTTTGTCAACGAACTTCTCTTGATTAATGAATATTCCATCTGTAGATTGCTTGACTTGAAGTCCAAGAAAGAAATTTATTTCTCCCATAGAACTCATTTGAAATCAAGATTTCATTATTTCTTCGAATTCATTGCACAATTTTCTACTTGTAGAACCAAATATGATATCATCAACATACCCTTGTATACATAAAAGATCATCAGCATCCTTCTTGATAAACAAAGTTGGATCGATTTTCCCTCCCGTGTATCCATGTTGGATTAAGTGCTGTGATAATGTTTCATACCAGATTCTAAGGGCTTGATGTAAACCATACAAAGCTTTGCTAAGCTTTTACACATGATGTGGAAATTCTAAATCTTCAAAACCAGGAGGTTGCTTTACGAACACATCATCGGTGATTGGTCCATACAAGAAAGCACCTTTCACGTCCATTTGATACACGTTGAATTTCATGAATGATGCATAAGCCAAGAAAACACGAATTGACTCAGGTCTTGCAACTGGAACAAATACTTCATCATAATCTATTCCTTCTTCTTGGGTGTATCCTTGTGCAACTAGTCTTGCTTTATTTCTAATAGCAATTCCTCGATCATCTGTTTTGTTTCTGAACAACCATCTTGTGCCTATGGCATTTTCTCCTTCAGGTAAATCCACAAGATTCCACACTTCTTGTTTGCGGAATTGAAGTAATTCTTCTTGCAAAGATTTGCTTGTTCTGATTTACTTCTTGTTGTTCTCTCATTCAATGGACCAATAATCTGAGACGTTGGATGGTTCTTGTGAATACGAGATGTTGGATTCTCATTCCCTTGAACATGAACATCCAGATTGGTTTGGTTCAAGTTAGAAAGCTGATGCAATAGGTTCGAAGAATGTGGATTGAAATTAGGAAATTGAGTCGGTGAGTTGATGAAGTAATCAAGATTACCGGTGTCAACTACATCATAAGAAATGAATGAAGTTCCAGACTCAGGTTGTACAATTTCTATACCATAATTAGGAATTGGTTGTGAAACATCTTGATTTTCTGAAATGAAATGATCTTCATCTTGTTGAGAGAGATCATCTTTATTTTCAAATCGAATTATAGAATCTTTGACAAAAGAGAAAAATGGATAATCTGTGCTTGAGTCATCCATATCATCAGAATCTGAATCATCACTGAAAGAACCGAGATCTCCTTGAGATTTCTTCTTACCTGTAGAATCAAGCAAGTTAGATTGATTAAACAAGTTAGATTGAAAAGAGTTTGACAATGAATCTAAATCAAATAACCAAGCTGGACCATTTGAAACTGATGGGAATGAATTTTCAAGAAATTTAACGTTGAATGTTTCAAGTATAACATTTGTCCTAGAGTTATAAACTCCATAGGCTTTTGAAACCGATGAATATCCAACGAAAAATCCTTCATCAGATCTTGAATCAAATTTTCCTAGATGATCACTTGAATTTAAAATCAAAACTGGACAACCAAAAGATTTAAGAAAATCTATGTTTGGTTTCCGGCCAAACATCAACTCATAAGGAGTTTTCAGTTTGTCTTTCACAATTAAAGTATGATTTTGTACGAAACACGCAGTAGATATGGCTTCATCCCAGAAAGTGATAGGAATTTTCGCATCCGCTAACATGGATCGTGCAACCTCAATCAAAGTTCTGTTCTTCCTTTCAGTAACTCCATTTTGTTATGGAGTTCTGGGAGCACTGAACTGATGAGCAATTCCTTTTTCTGCACAGAACATGTCAATATTATTATTTTTAAATTCCGTTTCATTATCACTTCTTATTATTTTTACTTTTTGTTCTAATTGGTTTTCAACTTTTATGATGAATTCTTTTAATAATTCAGCCGTTTCAGATTTAGCATTCAAGAAGAAAACCTATGAAAATCTTGTAAAGTCATCAATGATAACTAAACAATATGATTTTCTTCCAATACTCTTCACGTTGGTTGGTCCGAAAATGTCCATATGCAACATCTGGAGAGGTTTGGAATTTGAGTTTATTTGCTTGGGCTTATAAGACGCTCTGTGTTGCTTCCCCTTTAAACATGCTGAGCAGAGATCAGTAGTGGCAAACTTCTTTGATGGAAGGCCGATAACATGATTTCCTGCTACCAGCTTGTTCATATTCTTAAAGTTGGAATGCCCGAGACGTCTATGCCAAAGCTGACTTTCGTCATTTGATGCTTGAGCAATAAGGCAAGTTGTTTCTGTAGATGGATCAACTTGAGACATATCCAGCTTATATACATCTTGATCCCTAACAGCTTTAACAACCACCCAGTCTTTGCTAATCTGAAAACCTGGCTTCAAAATATAGCAATAAGAGACATCAAAAAGTACAGAATATGATTTATCACAAATTTGGGAAACGCTTAACAAATTAAAGTTCAACTGTGAGTAGAAGTTGACTTTATCAAAGCTTATTATCCCGTTGGATACTGTTCCCTCGCCTGTGATTTTTCCTCCTGCATCACCACCGAAGGCGACGTGTGTACCATCCTTTAACTTAAATTCTTGAAGTAAGGCATGATTGCCCGTCATATGCCGGCTACAACCGCTATCCACATACCATGTGTTAATTGATCTTCTCGGGCGCACCTGCATTTCAAGAACAGTTAAGTTGAATTATCAACCCAAGCCGAGATGGTCGGGCTTGCCAAACTTGTCAACAATAGTAAATTGTTTAAAATGAAGTTTGTTCACATCCGGCTTGTTTTTAATGAAATTGCCAATTCTATGATTCATAAATTTTTGATCATTTTTACGAAAATTCATATCGTTGAATTGATCAATTTTTGAAAAATGTTTATTTCCAAAATTTTTATTGTTCATTCTCACTGACCTTGGAATGAATTGATTGTGAATGTATTGTTTTGGTCTTACAGAGTCATTTCTTTTGAAAGATCTCAAGCCTAAGGAAGGTTGATTTAGTTAATCTTTGAAAACTAACAGTTTGATTTCTTTTAAACTAAGGATTAACATAACCTTTGCTCAATTGTGTATTAGTAAATCCTTTCCTTGGCGAACTCTTTCTAAAGTAACAGTTTACTGTATTATGAGTCCTTTCATCACAGAAGGTACAGTACTTATTAAAATAACAATCTGCTGTTGAGTGATTTCTCATATCACATATATGACAATACTTGTTGAAAAAGCATTCATCCGTCTTATGATTATACATGTCACAGATTTCACAGTACCTTTGTGGTGTATTAAACAAATGTTTGTTCACTTTTGATGTTGACGCAACGTTTGATCCTTGTTTAGATTTAGGCGTCGAAAAGTTAATCTTTTGTTTTTGATTTGGCAATTTGTTCTTTTGTATATTTGGTTTTGACTTTTGTACATGAACTGTATTCTTAGAATCCTTAGAAACAAATCGTTTAACGTCAGCGGAAGTCTTCGAATCTGAACCTGTTTTCAGATCAGAGTTTGATTGATTCTTATGAGTTTGTTTAACTTCTTGAATTAAGTTCATGTTCAAATTACCAGCAGACACAAATTTTGTTGGTTTAAATTGACTTGCTTGATTTGTTGTTTTTGTCTGATTTTCTTGACTCTTATTTTGATCCGTTTTATCTTTAGTCAATTTTCTTCTTCTTCTTTGGTTCCTTGATTTTATAGAATTTGATTTTATCTGAGATTGAACATCTTCAGGTGAAGATTCTTTTTCATTTTCTTTCTCTTTCTGATCTTTTTGGTCATATGAGCTTGAATCTTCAGATGTTTCTTCTTTTTGTTTGGCCTTATCTTTGTGTTTAATGATAACTTCCTCCAACACAGATTTTTTGAAACAAAAATTTTCTTACTTTTCGGTCGTGGTTCATATGATTTAACTTTTATTGGATGACCATTTTTGATCTTTTCTGTATCCTTTTCTTCAAAGAGTTCAACATTGATTTTCTCTTCTTCATTATCAGAAATCTTGTTATTTTTGTTTTGGTAAGCTTTAAGTTTTGCTTTATTTTCAGGAGAATGATCATGCGTATTGAAGTTCTCTGGTAAAGTATTAGTTATAGATTCAGGCATTGGTTCGTGTGTGAAACCTAAGCCTGCTTTTTATTTGTCCTTTCATTCACTTACCAGTTGTTCTACAATTGTTTTGGAACTTTTTACTTTAGCAAGATCAACTTGTGTAGAAGCATGTGCTATTTTCTCCTCTTCCAAGTTCTTAGTCATTTCTTCAAGTTGTTTGGAAACAATTTCTAGTTCTTTCAAGGTTTTGTTCCATGAAGTTTGTAGAGAAATGATCTTTTCATATGATATTTTGTGATCCTTTTTAAGTTTATTATGCATTAATTCCTCTTGCTTAAGCTTTTCACAGATTTTATAAGAGTAAGTTCGGTAATATTCTACATGTTCAAAGCAAGATTTGGTGCATAGTTTTTCTCTTACTTCAGCTGGTATTTCAGGATATTTAGGTGAAGAAGTCTTAGAGTTGGAAGATGAACTTTCAACCTTTGGTTGATCTGACTTTGCCATCAATGCAACTTCTTCTGAATCCTCTTTAGGATCAGATTTATCACTCCAATCGTATTCTTCTTTTTCATTCTCAGAATCATATTTAGCCTTTAGATCACTATCTTCTGACCAATCTTCTCCTTGAACTTCTGCAATAAGAGATAAACTAGAGGTTAAGTCAGCTGTAAACTGCTCTGCATATGCACTCCAGTCATATCCATCCTTGATGCTCACTACTAAAGCTTTCTTGGGTTCTTCAGAAGCTTTTGAGTCATCTTTAAGTTCAGGCATTGGTAAGCTTTGGTATGGCTTTTGGAATGTCTTCTGAGATGATTGTTGAAACCTCTGATTACTTGAACTTGATTGGCTATTTCCTCCTTTGTTTCTGGGAGCTTTGTATTCCCTTGAAAAGTGACCATAGCTATTGTAGTTGAAACACCTTGACTTAGACTTGTCAAATCCAACAGTCTTGTTAGCACTTGGCTTGTAGTTCCTGTTAACATAAGAGTGTTTCTGAGTTCTGTATGCAATCATCACCATCTACCAGTTTAGATCCATTTCCTCCACATCATCTGGATCTATTTCAAATAAGTCCTGCAAAACAAAATCTAATTGAGTTAAATGACTACCTTGATAAGCTTGAAAACTAGCCATAAAAGCAGTAAAAGCTGATTTGGACTCTTCATCCTGTAATAGGATGTTAATGACATCTTTAACTTTGCTAGTTTTAGCAGAGTTAGCAAAAGGAGTCTCAGTTTGAGGTTTAGAGCTTTGAGGTTTAGGAGGAGACTGAGGTTGAGGTTGAGGTTGAGATGCATAAGCAAGAGCACTTGTATATGAAGAATCTGTAAAAAACCCTGCTCCTACAAACAGATCACCCTCTTCTTCTGGTAAATTCTCATTCTTTGCCATAAAGGCATTCTCCACAGTGCTAGCTAGAGATGCAACATACTTGTATTGAGACATTGATGCTGCTCTATCATTGTTTTTTAAGCTTTCATCAACCTCCACTGACTCAATTTTTGCAATCAACAGATCAAGATCCATAAGAAATTTTTCAGTGTACTTTAACAATTCACAGTTTGTTTCCATGAGGATGTAAGAGCATTAAGAAGCCTGAAGTTTAGATCTTTGAGATCATTTTTGATGCCAGCAGTAGACATCTCAGTTGTAAGTTGCACAAATCTATTCATCATTTGGTTTATAGTTTCACCAGATAAGTGCTCAAACAGCTCTAACTGCCTCTTCAGTTTCTGCTTCTTGAGATCTTGAATCTCCTTGCCACCTTTACAAATTATCTTCAAAGATTTATACATGGTATATCCAGTTTGATATCCATCAAGTCTAGTTAGTACTTCAAGTGGTCATCCTTTACACATCAAAGAATAGGCTTTAATATCATTCTTGACTTTCTTTAGATCATTACCTTGTAACTCATCTTCAGGATATGGTTCTGGAGAATCTTTAGTGTAGACAAACCCTCTATTAGGACCATATGAAGTGATAGGAATATGAGGTCCTCTTTCTATTGACTTCCATAAGTCAGTGTCAATAGAATTAAGGTGATGTTTCAATCTAAGAGACCAGTTCTTAAAATCAACTCTGTTCTTCAGCTTAGGAAGTTTGTTCTCTGAATCTTCTGACTTCACCATTTTATATTTTTGATTTTAGAAAAAGATTTTTTTTTTTGTTGTTCTTTTTTAAGTTTTTGAATTTAAAAATGAATTGAAAATATTTTTGAATTTTTAAATTTTTAAAAAAATTTCTAAGTGTTGAGGTGATGCGCCTGAATAGTGATGAAGCGCCCAACAGTTGTGAAACTTCTTTGACTTTGAAACATCTAAGGGATTGCCTTAGAAAAATTCTCAAAAACGCCTAACTTAAAATGCGCCTGAACAGTTGTAAAACGTCCAAACAGTTGTCAGACGCCTGGGTGAAGAAACACCCAAACAGTTCAAATGTGCCTACACAGTTGTAATGCGTCTAGAATTCCTTAGTTTCTGAAAAGTACTAAAGTGACCAAATAGTTATGATACGCCTCTTCAGTGGTAAAACGCCTAGACCAAAAATGCCTTAACAGTTGTGAAACGCCTGAACAGTTGTCAAGCGCCCAAACACTTAGGCAATTTTCAGTAGTGTTTTGACCTACGCCAAATTCAACAGATTCAAACGAATTCAGATCTGCTGAAAATCTTCAAAACTTGTTGAATTGCTCTGAAAACTTCCAATTAACTGTAATTTGATCAATTAATAGTCTTTCATCTTCAATTTCACCAAACAACAACAACAGTTCAGTTTTCTGATAGAATTTCAGTTTGAAAATGAAGAACAGGTTCGCATACTGTTTTGAACAAATTCACTGATTTTGAATGAATTGAGCTGCAAATTATGATTCAATTCATGTTTCTAATGATGAAACACAACTGAAATCAACAATTGTTTGATTGAATAGCTTATCAATCACAGATTCAAGTGATTCAAAAGTTCGATAGTTTGAAGAACTCAAATCACTGAACCAACAGCTCTGATACCATTTGATAGGATCAAAATGGATCAATCTGTGATGATATTTTGATACAATTCAATCAAAACAAACACAAGTAATCAATTCATTGCAAACAAATTAGAAAAATTCATAGTTTTTCATTGATAGAATGCATAGAAAGTACAAGTGTAGAGAGAAACAGTTACAATTCGTTCTAACTGATTGTCTCTATCAGTCTCTAAAGTCTATCTACACAATACCTTATCTATGCTATTTATACTATCAAAGAAAATAAAATTAGGAACATATATTTACACAATAAGTCCCTACACTATGACAAAACTATACAAAGACTAATAAAGACTAAATGTTAATCTTCGAGAGGCATCTACAGTCAGCTTCGTGCACAATGTTAGGGGTCTATGTATAGACTTCGGCCCAGTACCAGCTTCGTGCACAATGTTTGGGGTATAGCATATGACATTGGTCTAGATGAAAGTGAAAGATAATAAAGTACAAAACGAACGATTATGAACGATGATGAAAGATAATAAATGATTATTATCAAGATGTATGTATGATGTGTGATCACGAATGAAAGTAAAGGAAGGGTTTTATTATAAGTAAAGTATTTTAGTATATAAACTAAAACTCACTCAGCATAGCTGAATTTTTATATGCATATTAGTTGGCAGGTGATTGATGATGCTGGGGAGGTGCAGGCATGGATGCATAAGCTACTGGGGACAATTCGAGCCTGGCATCCACATTTTGAAAATGTTAATGTATTAATAAAATTTTTGGGTTGTAAATGAAATGATGTGATACTTGACATGTTTTTATTCATTAATGAAAAGTTAAATTTCCACCGCAAAATATGGTGTTTTATATTGTTTATGCGATGATTGACCAACTGTAAGCGTATCGGGAATGGGGTCTTACATTGTAGATGTGAGTCAATTGTTGTGACGATGATAGTGGCCTACTACTTGGCGTGGCAATCTCGGTTGTAGCCGTAGAGGCGTCTAAGTCTATTGATTTAGCAACGATGATGATCATTGTAGATCTGAGTTGATTGGTTTTATATTTTTTAATAGTTTTGTTTACAGTGGTTGTATTCATGGTGATCTCACAATGATCTGTTAGTAGTGAGGTCAATAGTGTTTGAGGATGGTTTGTTCTGAAACGATAATGATGGTTGTGGATCTGAATCGATTTGTTTATTTGTATTTGTTCCTAATTTCTTTTGAAAAAACCTCCATTTAGCGTTTTGGAGAACGTTGATAATGGTAGCCCTACAATCATAACTACCGTGACTTTCTGTGTTTTGGAAGCAGTTGTAGGTTCCAAAGGTCTAATTGCAGGTTAACATAAAAGAGTTCCTACCGGTTGTGTAGGTATGTTTATTATCACTATTTTATTGGTTGTATATGATGTTTGGTTTTTGATTTAGATAATATTTTATGAGAATGTAGTTATGTAAATATAACCATGCAATTAACTAGCTAGCTTTTTTAGGAATTATATCTAACAAAGACTTAGCAGTGACAATGAGAAAATGAATGATGCAATCACCTCAATCTTCATAACAACAATAGAGGTAGCTACTAAACCTTGATATTAAACTTTGCAGGACCGATTATGGTTTGATCTATAACAGTCTCACAGTTAGAGAGGACACACTTACTAGATCAAATAGAGAACCATTAAAAGAAACAAATAACAAACAAGTAAAGAACTCAAGAACACAAAGGTTGGTTTTCAAGGATGATGTATATTGCTCTCAAGTAATTTTTAAAAGTGTTACAATGCTTAGTCCAAAGACTGGTTACATGAGATACTTTATACTACAACCTACAATCGGCCATACTTTGAAGGCTAGCTGGACACTAATCTAGACAATAAGATCAATGTAGAGTCAAAAGACAAATTGCCTTTTGACTTATGACTATGACATGCCATAGCCACATCCTAATATATTACAAAAATGATAAAAGTACAAGAGTAGAAAGTTACAAACACAGACACCATAATGTACAGTTGACAAAAGTATGGAGATAATCACCAACTTATATAAGTTGGTGAGTCTTCAGAGCTTGCAGCAGAAAGTTGTTCAACTTTTATAAAAAGTGTGTCAGGGACACATGTCTTCTAAGTCTTCGGAAGATACCAGTCTTCAAGCTTTGGAAGACTTTGTATTCAAGCTTCGGAAGACTTCACTTTTGACTTCGAAAGATTTCTGTCTTTGGCTTCAGAAGATTTGACACTTCGTAAATTTTTCCTTGTGCATGGTCAAATCTTTTGAGGTAACTTCCTTGTACTTTAGTTACATGTTGAGAGATATTTGGTTAGCATCACCTCTAAGATAACTCTCATAAACTCCCCCTAGGATGATGCTACCAAAACTCAATTGTCGTACATGTAGAGGTATTTACACACATATATTGGCGCTTAACAACTAACTAAACTGACACAATTAGCCCCTTAATTCCTGCCTAAATACATCTGCTTGACTTTCTAAGAAATCACTGTTTGACTTTTTAATTAACTTTCTAAAACATATAATTTCTTGATTAATTTCTTCCAATAGAGCTGAGCCGAGCCGAGCCAGGATGGGTTCGATGTAATATTTGACCATTTCAAATTGTAAATCCAAACTCAAACCCGTTTGAGACATTTTTAAAATTTAAATTCATTTTTAGACATTTTATTCATTTTGGAAATTTAATACAATAATTGTATCATATATTTAATTTGATATAATCTTATAATTTTTAAAATGAATTTTATGAAACTATAAGATTTCATAAATGAGATTCATTATTTAATTAAAGAAAATAATTTAATTTTGAAGGTTTACAAAAATTAACATGATTTAACAAATTTTTAAGTTTTATGAATTAAATAATTTAATTAAGAAAACAATTAGGGTTTACCAAGTCCAAGGGTTAATTATATATATATATATATATATATATATATATATATATATATATATATATATATATATATATATATATATATATATATATATATATATATATATTTGAGACACCTTCACCAACTGGTGTCTCACTGAGGGTAATTAAAGGAGTTGTAGTCTCAAGGTTCTTAGGTTCCACAGTTGTGCCTTCAACTGAGGTTTCTCCTTTGAAGCTAATCTTAGGGTCTAACGCAGTATTTAGTTGACAAACTATTTTTCCTGCTAGCCTCTATCTATATAAGCTTGTTCTTCTCTTAAACTCCTCAGACACCCTCATTTGAATCTTTTCTGCTAACCTGTCAGCTTATCTATTTTGGCTTGGATTGACAAGTAGCAAGTCAACCAAAGGGAAGCTTTAATAGAATCTTAGGGTATGGATGTTGAAGACTTCTTGTTGACCCTGGAATCTAGAAACCACCAGGGCTCTTCTATCTGATGGAAATGATCTGCCCAAAATACATATTCAATTGATGTGGCTAGTATGTCATGATCCAAGTCGGGTCATACCCAATAACGAGCTAGACAAACACCAAAGATATTTGTTTTATGATATGATCATATAAATAAATATTAACACTTAGAATATTTGGAAATTGGGTTTCCAAACATTTACACTTGTGTTGCATATAAATTATATGGATAATTTATTTCAAAGAGAGAGGAATATTAATTCATCCGCATTCGTTTAACACAACCGCATTTGATGTGGTTGAACAAATGTGGATGATGTTTACTCATCCGCATTTACAAATGCAGGTGAACACCGCATTTGTTTTGGAACAAATGCGGATGAGCATTTCTGGAAATGCTGATGGAAACATATATCCGCATTAGCTAATGCGGATGACCATTTGCAAATGGGGACGAATTACTTCACCCGCATTTACAAATGCGGGAGAACAACTTCATCCGCATTAACTAATGCGGATGTTGTTCTGAGAAATGCGGATGGGTTAAGGGGCTGGGCCCCACCCACTTTTCTCTCTCCTGAACTTTATGTTTCAAGGATATGCGATACAAGATGGCTTGCAGATCTCTTTAAATACATGCTTTTGAGAACACGAAAAGTGTAAGAACCCCTTTTTCTCTCGATCGGTCTAGAGAAATATAAAAGGGAGTTGTATAAGTTAAAATCCTAGCAAACGATGTTCTTGTTGGTGGCTCGTGGGTAGACCAGCTTGAGGCTTCTGGCTTTAGGAGAATGATTTCATTGTTAAAGGTAGTGAAAATCCTAGCCATCCTCTTTCACCTCCTGCTGACCTCATTGTTGAAGGTAGTTCTTCGTACCTTCTATGGTTGTTTGTAAGCATGATTTCATATATCGAACCATATGGGTTTTGACTGATTATATATAAAAATGTTTTATATATAAGTTAGCTCACTGTAACAAGTTTATATATATATATATATATATATATATATATATATATATATATATATATATATATATATATATATATATATATTCCGTTGCGTTCTTCTATTTTATAAGGATAAAATAGATCTGTTTAACTTGTGAAAACCCAAAAATGGCATCAAGAGCCGGTTATATGGATACATGCTTCATTTGGACTGAAAATTCGGTTTCTTGGTGATGATTCACCAAAAGCCGAGAGGCTTCAGCCCTAGTATCCCCTATTTTTCAAGATCTATTTAGACATGCATATAGGTATCTTGGAAAATTTATATCATTTGGATGATTTTTTTTTGGAAACAAAACCATGGTCCTCGGCTATTTATGCTTCAGCCGAGAATCTATGGTTCAAGGGGATGCTTTTGGATTTTGCTTACATATGTGGATATGTATTTTATTTGTTCATAACCAAAGCTGAGACCTATGGATAAATGTGTTGTGATTTGTTTTAATTATTCAAATGGTTTGTAATAATTAAACATGTTTATTCTTCCTACTGGGTATGTAATTTATTTATTTTTCATTTGGTATGTAAATAAATAGGCTAGTTGCACTTCACTTTTACTAGAAAAATTGTATTTAGAATATGTTTTGTAAAAAAGCTGCAACAAGACTATCTTTCTCGGTTTTAACCAAAAGGAGAAGATGAAGGCCCAAAGGAGTTTGGTGCTAAAGTCAAAGCCTAAATGGAGACCCAAATGGATTGGAAGAGTCACAACACAAGGTGGACACTTGAAGCATTTGGATGCGGGATCAAGTGGGAGTTCACCGGCACAAATGTTGTGTCATTTTCACCCTTAGAAACGACTTTATTAACTCACTTGTTTCGGTCAACAAGTGATGTTAAGCTTAGATGGCTACGGTTATGGACTCATGTGATGCTTGTGTGGTTGTTTTATTATTGTTTTGTGATATATGGATATGCATGTTTAAACAATTTAAAATCAACAAGCATAAAATTGGTTCTTATAAAACATTAACATGGGTAATAAAAGGGTTTATTAAAAGTTAATGTGTTCATAATAAAAATTGTTTCACACTGGTACCACACATTTGAATGCATGCAAATGTTAGGTGCAAAGTTGTTTTCAAAACTAGAATTAATGAAAACTTAAATCCCTTTTGAAACAAGTTTAACACCATCCTTTTACACAACACTCGAATCACTTGGGAACTATTTGTGGGATAAAGGTCACCTAACCACTCTTAAGGAACTTGTGTGTTTGAGGTGGGGTTAACATATTTGTGGAATAAAGGTCACCTAACCACTTGTTGTGTAAACTCACACGTGTGTGTAAGTAGGACAACTTGAGTTGGAAACCATGTGAATAGGGTCACCGAAGCATGGTGTACAATGGTGTTGATGGGATTAAACATGCCAACTAAACATAAAGATGTTTAACCGATCCCATAAAACTAGAAGTTGTAAAGGGTTGCAATTGTCAAGTGTTGACTACCTTGTTAATTTAAATGATAGGATAAAGGTCACCTAACCATTATTTAAATGTAACGTTGGATTCTAGATTTTAATTATTAATTGTCTATGAGACGTGAAATGGGTATTAATAATTAAAGTTTTATTTTCGGAAATACTAAAAATGAACTTTGTTTGTAGAAATGGACGCCAACAACAACGCTCCCACCCCGACCGTCCATAACCTATCACTAAGAACTATATTAGAAAGGGATCGTCTTAACCATAATAATTTTATGGATTGGTTTCGTAACTTGAGAATCGTTCTCAAGCAAGAAAAGAAATCTTACGTACGAGACGATCCCATTCCCGACGAAGCCGACTTTAATGATGTTGAGGCATATAACGATTGGGTTAAGCACACTAAGGATTCTGTGCAGGTTTCTTGCCTCATGTTGGGAACTATGATTCTCGAGCTCTAAAAGGATTTAGAGCATCATGGGGCATACGACATGATTACCCAGTTGAAGGAAATGTTCCTTCAACAAGCAAGGGTAGAACGCTTCGAAACGGTTCGAGCGCTTCATGCATGTCGCATGGAAGAAACTCAATCGGTTTCATCTTATGTACTTAAGATGAAGAGCCACATTGATCGCCTTGAAAGGCTAAATTGTCCCTTCTCAAAAGAGTTGGCCACGGATTTGATCCTTAATGGCTTAACTAAAAGGTTTGAGACGTTCATCATGAATTATAACATGAACGGGTGGGACAAGAGCATTGGTGAGCTTCACGCAATGCTCAAAACGGCCGAGGCTGGGATGGGTAAAAGGGTTTTACCCGTCCTCACGATCAATGAGGGAGGCAACAAGAAAAGGCAACACCTTGATCCCAAGGCAAATGTTTTTAAAGGAAAGGGATACATCAAAGGAAAGGGTAAGGGAAAGGCAAGAACTGAACCTCCAAAACCAAAGCTTAAGAAGCCTACGGTAACGGAGAATGATCCATGCTTTGAGTGTGGTGAGATAGGACATTGGAAGAGGAATTTCCAACCTATCTCAAAGAGTTGAGAAACAAGAGGGATGCTGGGCAGACCTCAGGTACAACTTTCATGATTCATATTGAATTGAATGTTATTTCTTCAAACACATGGGTATTGGATACCGGATGTGGAACTCATATTTGCAATTTGTTGCAGGGGTTCAAAAGAAATAAGCATTTCAAGAAGGGAGACACAAGCCTCTACATGGGCAACGGAGCAAAAGTTGATGTTGAAGCCCAAGGAGACTATGTTTTGAAGCTTCCAAATGGTTTGGAAGTTGTCTTGAAAAACATCTTGTATGCTCCTAGTTTGACTAGGAACATAATTTCTGTTTCCCTTTTAAAACAATATGGTTATGTATTAAAGTTTGTAAACAATGGTATTTGTGTTTTTATGGATGATGTATTTTATTTTGAGGCTATGCCTTATAATGGTATCTATGAATTGGTTCATGATAACTCATCTTTTAATAACTCGTTATACCAAACAAGCACCAAGAAACTTAAAATGGGTTTAAGTGATTTATATCTTTGGCATTGTCGTCTTGGGCATATAAACAAGAATCGGATTCAAACACTTCAAAAGAATGGTCTTTTGGAAACAAATGAAAATGGTTCATTTAATAAGTGTGAATCTTGTTTACAAGGAAAGATGACCAAGTTGCCCTTTAGTGGTACTAACGAAAGGGCAAAGGATTTATTAGGAATCATACATTCGGATGTATGTGGTCCTTTTAAGACAATGACAAGGAATGGTGAGAGATACTTCATTACCTTTATCGACGATTATAGTCGTTATGGTTATGTGTACTTGTTGACACACAAACATGAAGCTTTTGAAATGTTCAAAATCTTTAAGAATGAAGTAGAAAATCAACTCAATAAAACAATCAAAGTTCTTCATTCAGATAGAGGAGGTGAATACCTGAGTGATGCTTTTCAAGATCATCTTATGAGTTGTGGGATTGTCTCACAACTTACTCCACCCGGAACACCGCAACATAATGGTGTGTCTGAAAGGAGAAACCGAACCTTATTGGATATGGTTCGATCTATGATGGCTAGAAGCTCACTACCTCTATCATTTTGGGGTTTCGCATTGCTCTCCGCGGCTCGTATTTTGAATATGGCCCCAACCAAGAAAGTGGATACGACACCTTTTGAAATATGGCATGGAAGAGTTCCATCACTATCATATTTAAAGGTATGGGGTTGTGAAGCTTATGTGAAGCAGAACACCCAAAACAAGTTAGAAAGTCGATCCATTAAGTGTATATTTGTTGGATATCCCAAAGACTGTATGGGATATTACTTCTTTAATCCAACCGAGCAAAAGGTATTTATTGCTAGAAAGGCTGAGTTCTTAGAAACTAAGTTTCTTATGGAAGAAACGACGTATAGAACAGTGGATATTGATGAAGATCAAGAACCACAAGCCAATACACGTTTGGTTGAAATTAGAGATCAACAAGAGGTTGTTGATAATGATCAAATGGTTGATCAATACACACAAAACGTTCGCAGATATGGTAGAATTAGCATTCCACCTGAAAGATATGGATTTTTCATGAATGGATGCTATGTGGTTGACTCAGATGAACCAACTACATACCATGATGCAATGTCCAATTCGGATTGTGACAAATGGCTAGAAGCCATGAACGTTGAGATGCAATCCATGTATGACAACCAAGTATGGGAATTGGTTGAACCACCACTTAACTCCAAACTGGTTGGATGTAAGTGGGTTTTCAAGAAGAAAACCGATATGCATGGAAACTTGGATACTTATAAAGCAAGACTTGTAGCAAAGGGTTTCACTCAAACTCAAGGGGTTGATTATGATGAAACATTCTCGCCTGTGGCAATGCTAAAGTCAATTAGGATATTTTTGCCATAGCTGCATATTATGACTATGAGATTTGGCAAATGGATGTCAAAACCGCTTTCCTAATGGACATCTAGAAGAGACTGTCTATATGGTTCAGCCTGATGGTTTTGTCGATCCAAAACATCCTAATAAAGTATGCAAGTTAAAAAATCAATCTACGGATTGAAACAAGCATCGAGAAGTTGGAATCAACGTTTTGATGAAGAGATCAAGAAATTTGGATTCATCAAGAACGCTGATGAAGCTTGTGTGTATAAAAAGGCTAGTGGGAGCATTATCACATTCTTAGTATTGTATGTTGATGACATACTACTATTTGGAAATGATGTTCCAACCATGGAAGGTGTTAAAGCCTGGCTTGGAAGTTGCTTTTCCATAAAAGATCTTGGTGAAGCCGCCTATATTTTGGGAATAAAGATCTATAGGGATAGATCAAGACGGTTGATAGGTTTAAACCAAAGTGCATACATTGATAAAATCTTGAAAAGGTTCAAGATGGAAAACTCTAAGAAAGGTATGGTACCTATTCAAAGAGGGACAATATTGAGTACATCTCAATGTCCGAACTCAAAGGATGAGCAAGAAAGAATGAAGGAAATCCCATATGCATCTGCTATAGGATCCATCATGTATGCAATGATATGCACTAGACCGGACGTGTCATGCGCATTAAGCATGACAAGTAGATATCAACAGAATCCAGGTAATAGCCATTGGATGGCTGTTAAAAGTATATTGAAATACCTTAGGAGGACTAAGGATATGTTTCTAATATATGGATCTGGTGAGGAGGAGCTCGTTGTAAAAGGTTACACGGATGCGAGCTTCCAGACTGATCGAGATGATTCTCGATCACAATCGGGGTATGTTTCATTATGAATGGAGGGGCAGTGTCCTGGAAGAGCTCGAAGCAGGACGTGGTAGCATTGTCCACTACAGAATCCGAATACATCGCCGCTTCATTGGCAGCTCAAGAGGCTGCATGGTTAAAGAAATTTATTGCCGATCTAGGGGTAGTCTTTACCATTCAAGACCCCCTAGAGATTTTTGTGATAACGAGGGTGCGATTGCTCAAATCAAGGAACCCCGTGCACATCAAAAGACAAGGCACATTGAGCGGAGATTCAACTACATAAGGGATGAAGTTGAAAAGGGAAAGATATGTATTCGCAAAGTTCACACAGATCAAAATATTACGGATCCACTCACGAAGCTCCTTGAAAGGGCAAAGCATGAGAGTCATACTTGTGCCTTAGGACTTCGATATTCTAGTGATTGGATTTGATCTGTTTTGTATTTTAACTTTGGAACGAATGTAATACTAACTCTTTGTATAAATTATGACAATTTGAGTTATGTTCCATTTTAGCATGTTTACATCCATGAATATGTTTATTATTCTAAATGTCCGTAGTCGGTTATATTTGTGGGAACAAATATGAATGTAAGACTATTATGAACATGGATTGGTAGATATTCATAAGGTATGAATATAGAGCAAAAGGTTGCTACCAAGGTTCATAGATATTTGTGGGATACAAATATTGGACTGACCCGCTCTCAAATGTTACTGCATGGAATTTTATAACTGATCATAAGTAAATTTGAGTAAAGGCGAATATCATAGTGTCCTCTGACCTGAGATACATATTGGGTTTTGATATTCACTAAATATTATACCTTGATCTAGTTCTTCACTATTCTAAAATAATGGACAATACACAAGGCTATGTTCAGGTGTGATACAAGGTGATTATGATAAACGTATGTAGTCAAGATGGGATTTGTTCCTCTTATTCATTGAGAGTATGATGTCTAAGGCCTGATAAAGTTAAATCAACAGAGAATGATCATTCTGTGTCTCTGGATTGAACATGACATCTGAAACAAAAGGATATATGATTGGATTCACCTAAATCAGTTCAAGTAAGGGACTTGAAAGGAATGATGTTATTGAATGGCACTTAGTCATGCATATTAGGGGTAGTAAACCGTTGTTAACTTGCATCAATCCTCTATGTATCTTGTGCAAGTGGGAGATTGATGGAAATGATCTGCCCAAAATACATATTGAATTGATGTGGCTAGTATGTCATGATCCAAGTCGGGTCATACCCAATAACGAGCTAGACAAACACCAAAGATATTTGTTTTATGATATGATCATATAAATAAATATTAACACTTAGAATATTTGGAAATTGGGTTTCCAAACATTTATACTTGTTTTGTATATAAATTATATGGATAATTTATTTCAAAGAGAGAGGAATATTAATTCATCCGCATTCGTTTAACACAACCGCATTTGATGTGGTTGAACAAATGCGGATGATGTTTACTCATCCGCATTTACAAATACGGGTGAACAAACCCTGTCCGCATTTGTTTTGGAACAAATACGGATGAGCATTTTTGGAAATGCTGATGGAAACATACATCCACATTAGCTAATACGGATGACCATTTGCAAATGGGGATGAATTACTTCACCCGTATTTACAAATGCGGGAGAACAACTTCATCCACATTAACTAATGCGGATGTTGTTCTGAGAAATGCAGATGGGTTAAGGGGCTGGTCCCTACCCACTTTTCTCTCTCCTGAACTTTATGTTTCCAAGGACATGCAATACAAGATGGCTTGCAGATCTCTCTAAATACATGCTTTTGAGAACACGAAAAGTGTAAGAACCCCTTTTTCTCTCGATCGGTCTAGAGAAATATAAAAGGGAGTTGTATAAGTGAAAATCCTAGCAACCAGTGTTCTTGTTGGTGTCTCGTGGGTAGACCAGCTTGAGGCTTCTTACTTTAGGAGCTGCCATCCTCGTTCACCTCCTGCCGACCTCATTGTTGAAGGTAGTTCTTCGTACCTTCTATGGTTGTTTTTAAGCATGATTTCATATATCGATCCATATGGGTTTTGACTGATTATATATAAAAATGTTTTATATATAAGTTAGCTCACTGTAACAAGTTTAAAAACATATATATATATATATATATATATATATATATATATATATATATATATATATATATATATATATATATTCCGCTGCGTTCATCTATTTTATAAGGATAAAATAGATCTGTTTAACTTGTGAAAACTCAACACTATTAATGTCATACCTCCATCCCACTATTGGATTGTCAGCAGGGTAGGATGGAGGTGACATAGCCCTTGGTACAACACCCTCCTCAAATAAACTTTAAACTATGGCATCCATATTGATGTGGGCCAGAGGAGGTTGTTGAGTCTGGACAATTGCAAGTGAGGATGGTGAATCCTTAATGTCCATCATCTGGGAAATGCTCCCAAGTTCTATGACTGTGGTGACTTTCTCCCCCTTTTTGGTAGCATCACCTACTTGCGTAGGTGAGCTGAAGGTTAGGTCCATTACATCCACAGGTTCTTGTGGACCTGGTTGGATATGCCTGACAAGCCTCTCAGCTAACTTGCCCTTGGGATCGGTGATCTCAAGTTGCTGATTGAGTACTTGCCTTTGTAAGGTAGCCACTTGAGATTCCATGTAACTAACCTTAAAGACTAAATAAGTGCAAGTTTGTGCACCTTTAGTTGCATACTTCCCTCATCTTCATCAGAAGAATCATGAGGGATGAGAGGACATAACCAAAGTCTTCCCTCTCACTATTATATATTGTTTCTTGGTCTCTGGATTTCCCATGCTCTATAATAGCTTCATGAGAAGTGGCAAGGAGCTGGGTTGCCGTGGTTGGGGTCTTAAGGATGTAATGTCACACCCCGTTGACTGGGTCTGGCTGTGACCGACTGATATCATCACAATGCAGCGTAACGTAAATACATCCAACTTAATCATTACATTAATTAACATATCCATAAGTTAAAACGTCTAATATCTGAATTTTACACATTAATATAATTGTTCATAGATAATAAAGTGGGTAGGGTGGTGGCTAAAATCTCCAAAGGTACATCTAAGGCGGCACCTATCCTTTTGACACCTGTTATTTAAACTTCACTTGAATACACACCCGAAATACGTCAACATAATATTGGTGAGCTCATAAGTTTAAGACATGTTACCTTTCATGATAGATATAATATTCAATAAATTGGTAATGAAAATAACCATAATACAATATCCATGGCGAACTATAGAATGTATCACAATCAAACCTGACCAGGACTTTCCCTCCCGAGTGCTAAAATATCCCCTAACCCGTTACTACTAGATTGTTGGGTTTAAATATGCCCTGAAAGCATGGTTAAATGGTACTAATTTGTGACACAAAAATTATTTAATTTCAATGGGGGGTTTCCCTGCATAAAGGGCCCATTGTGTGCGAGGGACTCCCCAAATAGTACCATCCACAAATCACGCGGCTCCTAATGGAGTTAACGATTGTGCTCCGGTCGGGGAAAAGAGTAGGTAGTATTACACTACAATAATATAATAACCACACGAGTATGTATTTCACCCCAAAATTTTTAAAGTAAAAAGGGATTCACGAGACTCACCTGTTGGTTTGATCACATGGTTGACTTGAAAGGTTTGGATGCTACAGATCGGGAGGGTTCCTATGTTTATTTCAAATGAATTAGCATATTATTAAGTGATCAATTAAGCTCAATCCTCATGTTTTATATTTTTCATGCTAGGCTTGATGTTTTATGTTACACGTGTGTAATCTTATTTTAGGTCTTTTAGTTTTGAGTTAATATCTTTGGTTTTGCTTAAGGTTTGGTCATTATCTTATGAGTTCAGGTTATTATTTGTTCTGATAAGGGTGATATGGTCCCAAAACAGTAAGGTTTCAATAGTTGGCAAGTTTGGTCCTTTAACTTTGCTAGATTGACATTTTAGACCCTAAAGTTTGGGATTTTGCACTATAATTACTTATGATGAATTTTATGGTTTTAAGTGGATTAGGCTACTGAAATTAGTTAGGTTTTATGTCAATTTATTTTTTTAACGGTTTCAAGAGCTTGTTTTTGGTTTGGGCGTTATGAAGTTATATTTAAAGGGTTTCTTATTTTGAGGTCGTTGAGAGGTTCAAATGATGATTATATCTTAATTATAACTCATTTAAGTAATAATTGGTTTTTGGAGTGTTAGAGTTATGGCTATGGAATGGGTAAGTTACTTATTATGTTTTTAAACGTGTACCGTATCGCGATTCGGGTATGTTTGTGATGTAATTTTTAATCCATGGTTTTTATTAACTTTAATTTTAACTTTAAGTTGTAGATTATATCCTACTAGAAAAACATCAATTTTATTAGATTATTGATTATATATACATTTTATGATTTTTCTAATTATTAAACCGATAGTTATTTTATATAATTATAATATATTTTGAAAAATCCTCTAGAATACTCTATAACTACAAATATTTAGTTTTTAAGTTCTTTTTGTTATTAATAAACCATTAGCCACTGGAAATTTTGGGTCTTAAATTGTTTTGTCGGTTTTGGAGTTTAAACGTTAACGGTTCGGGTTTTTAACGGGTTTTCGGGTTTGGGTTATCTTTGGTCAACTTTTTGTCATATAAGTCTTTAGTATACTTATTATCACTTATATTTTCTGTATTTTTTACTAATATTTCTCTTAAGTTCGTTTTTAACAATTTTCTCTATTTTCAAGTGAATATATTTTGTATTTTTGTTTACTAATAAACTAAATTCTAAAATTTATGAAATTTAATCTCTAGTATTTTATTAATATTATGTGTCTACGGGAATTTTTATATTAACATAATTTCATAGCTTAACCATTTTCGTTACCTAGCTCGGTTAGTCCGGTTAAGTGTCCGTTAAGTGTCGGTTTCACTACATTAAGCCCTTTAGCTCGGTTTTCCCATTCCCAAATAGTCTTACAAGATATATAATATGTATCTAACATCTTATTTCAGTAGTTTAGAACCCCAACTAAATTTCTAGAATTATTACAAGAATTTGTGCATTATTACACTTTACCTTATTTATAAAATACAAATGACCATTCTATAAAGTATGAACCTTTATTCTTAGGTTTAACTGAGTAAGTTTAACTTCCACAAATATTTTGATTAAAATTTTTAGACTCATGTAATATATTTTCATATTTTTGTGAAAACCGGGTTTTTTGGTGTGTTAAACTTACCAAATCCGTGCTTGAGGTCAAATAGAGTTTTGAGAAGGTTTGAGTATCTTTTAGTTACTGAGAAATGAGGTTTTTTAGGGTTTCATAAGAAGTTAGAGGTGTCATGGGGTTAGTTGTGTCACTAACGTGACGAAACGCGATGTTTTATGTGTTTTCGGGTAGTAACAAGTTACCTTGATGCTTGGGTAATCGAGAGGGGTTCAAGGATGGAAGTGAGACCTTGAGATGTCAAGAGAATTATGTTCAAAAGAATAGATTAGGCTAGGTCCATGTACGAAAGAAATTGAAGGTAAAACTTGATGATATGCAAGTGTGTGTGTGTGTGTGTGTTCAGGTGATGTTTACCTCAACTTGTTGGGATTGATGGAGCTTGAGTTTGGGCTGTTTCCTTGGCTTCAAATGCTGGAGTATTGATGTTTAATAAGTGAAAGAGAGTAGAAGACTAACCAAGAGAGAGTGGAGAGTGTTTTGTGGGAGTTGTGGTTTGAAATAAAGGTGGAGATGGCGGTGTAAAGGGGATCGGCCGAGAGGGTGCTAGGGGGGGGGGGGCTTGGGAGTCTCAATCTTGGATTCCACAAGATTATGGCTGGGATTTTATGAAGATTATGACAACCTTTGCAAGTCACTAGGTCCCTAGGTGACACCTCCATGCATTGGGTGGCTTGGGTGGTGATTTGACTAAGCATGGATTTAGTATTTTTTTATTATAAAAATACCATGTGTAGGATGATATGTGCTTGTGTGTGTCGAATTATATGTATATATATGTATATATACGTGTGTGTGTCGGGTGTGTGTGTATGGGGTGCATGGGCTTGTACGTATGCATGCATATATGTATGTGTGTATGCGTGTGTTGTAGGTATATGTGTATATATATAAGTATGTATGTATGTTTATGTTGTTTGTTTGTACCGTATGTATATATATATATATATATATATATATATATATATATATATATATATATAGGTGTATGAGTGTGTTGATTTATTATTTAGGAGTTTAATAAAAATTACATAATTATTATTATAATCTTGTCTTATTAGGAGATTTAAGTGGATAATATAGGATTATCCATGATATGACTTATCATACATTTTACTTAATTATGATTTATTTATTTGTTTTATGTATTTAAAAGTAATGACATATTATTTAACAATTAAATGGTGCAAGATGTCTTTATGTTTTTATAGAGGTTTTAAGTCTTTTACTCTCTTGTGTATATTTTTATGTGTTCTTAAAACTTATGGGTTCATCATCTAGCATCTAATATTATTTTATAATTTACAAGGTTACGCTCATTACGTTTTGTTGATACATTTAAGTTGTTATTATACGTTATGCGCTCGTTTGGTTGTTTTTGTTCAGATGAGCCAATGTTAATGGGTTGGAAGTTTTAATGTTCATTGGAGTTTCACGTACTTAATTTATTAACCAAGGTTTATTTTTTATAACTTTCGTCTTCTAAGATATCGGGCTCGAGGCCCATTTGGTCGGTTCAGCATGCCTCATAATCGTATGCTAGCCCTCTGGCCCATATTGGTTATGCGGGCCAAAGCCCATTAGGTTTTGTGGCCTATTGGCCCAATTAGGGTTTGATGGGCCAAAACCCATTTAGGTGTGTGTATTGGTGTGGGCCTAAGCCCAAAGCTTGTTGGGCCCAATTTATAAGCTCCCTAGACAAGGGTTTGGTGTCATTGCATGGCCCAATATTGTTTCTAAAAAAAACTTTCTAGGCCCACAAACCGAGGTTGCCACATTCTCCCCTACTTATAGAAACTTCGTCCTCGAAATTTACTTATGGTCATTACTAAATGTCAGGCTCTTAATCTAGCATGCCAACATCATAACAGTTATAAAAACACAAATTGAAAATTATTACCAGGTTACAAGGGTGGTCCGGTGTTGTGATGTTAGGGTCGGAGTTTCATTCATGTTTTCCAAAGGTTCGCTAACGGGAGTCGAGGGTTTAAAAAATGTCGGTAGTTCTTTTTGATTTCACTTTCTGGTTCCCACGTGAACTCAGGTCCTCTCTTGGAGTTCCACTTAACTTTTAAAATGGGAATTTTTCCCTGTCTAAGTTTCTTTTCTTGTCCAGCAAAGACTTCGAGTGGTTCTTCCACGAATTGCAACTTATCGTTGATTCGTACTTCGGTGTAGGGCATTGCTAGGGTTTCGTTGGATAGACACTTTTTGAGATTCGAGATGTGGAAAGTGTCATGTATGCCTCCTAGCTCTTCAGGTAGTTCCAGCTTGTATGCAACGGGTCCAATTCTTTCGGTTATCTTGAATGGTCCTATGTTCATTGGGCTTAACTTCCCTCGCCTCCCGAATCAGACCAGTCCCTTCCAAGGAGACACTTTCAGCATTACATGGTCCCCCACATGGAACTCTAAAGGTTTTCTCCGATTGTCTGCGTAACTCTTTTGTCGGTCTCTTGCGGCGATGAGACGTTCTCGGATTCGAAATATTTTGTCGGTCGTTTCCTGAACTATCTCTGGTCCATTCATTTGACTTTCTCCAATCTCCGCCCAACAAACTAGAGATCGACACTTGCGCCCATAGAGTGCTTCGAATGGTGCGGCCTTGATGGTTGTGTGGTAACTATTGTTGTATGAAAATTCGGCTAGTGGTAAGTGGGCATCCCAACTTCCACCAAAGTCGATCACACAAGCCCTTAACATGTCTTCAAGTATCTAAATAGTTATCTCACGCTAACCATCCGTCTGGGGGTGCTATGCAGTGCTTAAGTTTAATCGTGTGCCCAGTGCTTGCTAAAATGGCTGCCAGAACGTGGAAGGGAAGCACCTATCGAGATCGGAAAATATTGACAGTGGCACTCCATGCCTGGACACAATTTCATCGATGCATAATTTGGCTAGCTTCTCCATCTTATAATCCTCTCTTATTGCCAAGAAATGTGCTGATTTAGTCAATCGATCTACAACTACCCATATAGCATCATTCACTTTTAAGGTTCGAGGGAGTTTGGTGATAAAATCCATATTAATATACTCCCATTTCCATTCGGGTATTTCAGGTTGTTGAAGTAACCCTAAAGGTTTTTGATACTCTGCTTTAACCTTGGAGCAGGTTAGGCATTTACCCACACAGGTAGCTATTTCTCTCTTCATACCTGGCCACCAGTAATTTACCTTCAGATCTTTGTACATCTTGTCACTGTCAGGGTGGATGGAATACTTGGTCATATGGGCTTCATGTAAAACCACCTCTCTCAACTCACCTTGATTTGGAATCCACACTCTTCCATTCATTCTTATTATCCCGTCATCTTTGGTATCCAGTTGTCTTTTCATTCCATTTAATCCTTCTTTGCCATGGTTCTCTGCCTTTAAGGCGTCCGCTTGGGCCTCTCGTACTAGTTCAATTAGATTGATTCGTGCCTCCATCCGTAGTGCACGAACCCTCAGTGGTTTTGCTCTCTCCTTCCTACTCAATGCATCGGCCTCCATGTTGGCTTTCCCAAGGTGGTACATGATTTTGCAATCGTAGTCGTTGAGGAGTTCCACCCATCTCCTCTGTCTCATGTTCAACATCTTTTGGTTGAAGATGTGTTGCAAGCTTTTATGATCGGTGTAAATCACACATTTTATTCCGTACAAATAGTGCCTCCAAATTTTAAGTGCAAACACCACGGCTCCTAGTTCTAGATCATGGGTGGTGTAATTTTGTTCATGCATCGTTAACTGTCATGAGGCGTATGCTATTACTTTATCTCTTTGCATTAAAACGCACCTAAGCCCTTGTCGTGATGCATCGCAATAGCCAGTGAAGTCTTCTGTTCCTTCAGGTAAGGATAGTAACTAGGTTTGAGAATGATATTCTCGGTTGATGTGACTCAACCTAGGATCGAATATGTGGACTGAGTCAATAATATAGCAGCGGAATTACTATATCAAAGAACATTAACTGTAGTAGTAAATGCTTGAATGTAAGAGAATCAAGAACCGAAGTAAATGTTGTAAAATATTATGTATATTACTGCTAAAGTCAACAACCTTACAAAGTTAGGGTATGTGACCCTATTTATAGGCGTATTCATTGCCTGTACAAAAGACTAAACTAACCCTGATCTATACAAGAGAATCTAGTCTAAGTACAAAATAAGTGTAAGTTGTTCATCCACATTAGTTCATGCGGATGAACAAGTCTTCATCAGCATTTGTTGTTTGCTCACCCGCATTAGTTCAGGTTGGTGAACAAGTCTTCTCTGCATTTGTGTTTGCTCACCCGCATTAGTTCATGCGGGTGAACAAGTCTCGTCAGCATTTAATGTTGTTCATCCGCATGGACTAATGCGGGTGAACACTTCTTGTCAGCATTTCTTCAGTTCATCCGCATGGACTAATACGGATGAACACTTCTATTCAGCATTAGTTGTCTTGATCCGCATTTGTTAATGTGGGTGAACAAGCACTTGTCCGCATTTTTTCACTAGTCGTCCGCATTAACAAATGCGGGTGCTCTATACTTAGTCTTTTCTTGTCTTCTGTTGTCTTCTATTGATGATGTCTTCTGTGTTCTCTAACCAGAACAACCTCCAACCACTTCTTGAGTTGGCAAGTATGATCCTTTCAGGGTCTAACAATACTCCCCCTAAGGATTATACTACCTAGGTTCCTCAAGAGTGTGATGGTGGTGGTTGTGAAGATTCTGGTCGGTCTTGATGTGATGTCTTCTGTTGGACTGTTGTTAGAGAGATTGTTGCAGTATCTTCATGATGTACCTCAGGTTCTGCAAGGGAAGGATTGAGGATTGCCTTTATCATGTTTGAAAAATCCCTAGCTTCCTTCATTTTTTCTCTACTTAGCACATGAATCTTCATCTCATTCATTGTATGAATAGCAGCAATGGGCATTTGTTTCAAAGAGATGGGTTCCCAAACTGAAATAGAAGATAACCCATCTCTATGAATCACCAGTGAACCATCAGCATCAGCTTCCAACTTGACAATATTACCCATCTGCATTGGCACCTTTCTCTTCTTCCTTTGTTCCCTTTTGTTGTTGATTCTATCGAATGCCAGCTTCAAGATCTTAACACACTTTAACATAAACTCCAGATCATCTTTAGCAGCTTTATTTTTTAGGGCTCTGAAGTGTCTTGTGAAGATATAGTGTATGTAAGACTCATCTAGCAGTCTGACCTCATAACCACTGAAAATTCTAATCTTTGGGGCTTCTTTTCCTTCCCACTTTCTCTCAATCACCAACTCATAGGATTCTTCATCATAGTACACATTGGAAATTGGTTTGGTTTTATGAGTTCCAGCAATCATTTTTCGTTTCAATGATTCTGTTGGTTTCACATGCAGCTCAGGGAACACTACCTCTTCTGCCTCTCTCTTTCTTCTTTGTTCAAGGGGATTTCTGAAAGATTTGTCTTTTCTAGTACAAATGGCTTTTAGAGACTTGAAGTTGTTGGTTCTCTTAAACATCTTTAGAATATCCTTAAATTCATAACCCCTGTACATTCTATCACAGTTGATTAGATCTAACTCAACCAATTCTTTTAAGTCATGGACCTTCATGGCATTGACTAAGGCTGTATATTCTGTAAAGAATTGCACCAGGCCTGAGATTCTCTTGACCATGAACATATTCCAGCTGCTATCATACTTCCAGGCAATGATTTTGACATCTGTTTTGCCTTTGGGAGTAGATACCCCTCTAATCATCTCAGCAGTGGTTAAACCCTCTTGAAGTTTCAGTTGTGAAGGTTCAATGAACCACTCTGGGTTTTTGTGTAGAATAGGGGCCAGAACATCTTTTTCTTTTGTAGTCAATTTTACATCTTATGCAGAAGATCTTGTTCTGGGCTTCTGGGCAATTACTTCTTCTTCAATTGCTTTCATTCTATCTTTCTTTTCATTAATCATTCTTAACATAGCAGCCCAAAGTGAATTAGTTTTCATGTTTCCTAATTTTCTTTTTGTAAATCCCTGTTTGTTGAGATAATCCTTCATTTCCCTATCTGACATGTTATAGGGATCAGGAAAAACAAACTGTTGGTCATCTTTCTTTGTTGTTTTGAGGATAGAGGATGTTGGCTTTTCATTCTCTTTTGTTTTCTCATATTCTGTTGCATATGTAGGATCTAGCAGCTTTTCCATCTTCTTTACCTCCTCAACAATCTCCTCATATGTCATGTTAAACACAATGTCAGCATCATAACCATGATTTATCAGATACATGGCATAAATCATGAGATCATCAGACTTTGCTTTTTCAATCATGCTTTCTACTGATGGCTCAATAATACAGGGCTGTGCACATCAGTAGATTTCTCGGTTTTGTCATCTTCATTCTCTCCTTCTTCCAACATTATGATTTCCAGAGTTTGTTGTAGCTCTTTTTCTGCTTGTTCATGTTCTTCTAAGAATTTGGCAATTGCTGCCAAACTTCTTGGATCATCTTTTGCTTTCTTTTTGGGTTGTTCTTCCTTAACCATAGGAAGTTTTCCTTTGCTTTTTCAGTCAAGTATTTCCTTTTTCTTATGTATGTGATCACTCTTGGTCCTGATGTTGAAGTTACATCAGTTTTGGCCTATTGTTTTTCTTCAACAGCCTTAAGCTCAGCAGTGATTCTTTGTTGTTCAGCTTCTTGTCTGTTCAATTCAGCCGTTTCCTTTTCTTTGAATTCATCACAAAGTCTATTGATTAAACTTTGTTGTTCATTAGTCAATACAATAGTAGGAACAAGCTGCATTCTCAGTTATTCTTCTATTAACACAGGCTGTGATGGAATTACAATTATAGACTCAGAGGGGGATTTGGTGTTTTGGATGTAATCCCAGAATTCCTCATCTATAATGAATTCACTTGAAGAGAATCTGTCCATGTCATATATTAGTTCTTTCATCATGGCCTCTTTTTCAGTAGATGGATCAGAATGTACTACCATCTCCCAGCTATCATCATCCCTAACACCACTGGTTTCTTGCTGTTGTGAATGAACTTCCTTATCAGTTTCTTTAGCTTCATGTTCTGTTGCTTCTCTTTCAAATTCAGCCTTTAATTGAGCAATCAGTTCCAATTCATCAATTCTTTTCTTCAAAGCCTTATTTTGTTTGTTCAGATCAGCAATAATTCTGTTTGCATCTCCAACATGTGTTCTTGATCTTCCATAGCCACAGTTTGAATAGCCACAGTGTCCACATGACCACTGATTTCTTCTATTGACATCTCTAAAGAGGCTTTTAACTGTTTGATCTCCTCATCTTTTGTTCTCAAATCAGCATCATACTTGGCTTTTAATTCACTCAGTTCTTTCTCCTTTTCATCCAACTCTAGGATTCTATCATTGATTATCCCTGCCCTTCTATCAAAAGTCTTCTCCATTCTAGACATTTTGGCTAAGAGATCAGATATCATCATATCCTTTTCATCAGGCCTGTTCACCTCTGATTCTGGAAAGATCTCAGAAGGAGCATCTTCAGAGACAAGTTGTCTCTGTGGTAGAGGCACAATATATTGATTATCTTCTTCATTATCAGAAGATTTAGAAGATTTTGAGGAGCTGGTAGATTCACCAGAACTCCCAGCCTCAGCAATTGCTTCAGGTGGTGAACTGCCTTGTGAATCTTCTTGTATATGAATTGGAGAGAATGATTGTGGGATAATGGGATCAACCCTCAAAAGGGATAAAACAGCAGCTTCTTGTAGTGTTTCACCAGTGTGAGGATCACCAATCAAAGGTGACACTGGTATAATGTGTTCTTCAGTTTCTGCATGCTCATCAACATGGTGTTGATCATGAGCAGCAACCTGCTCCACTGATTGTTTTGGAGCTTCTTTATGAACATTTACTTCATGAATTGGTTCATTATTAGGAACATCAACCACCATTTCTTATGCAGGTTCCTCAATAGGAATATCATCATGTACAACCGGTTCTTGGTGTTGTAGTTGTTCCTCATCCATTGGCACATCATTTTGGGGATCTATTTGTTGTTGCATCCAAGGTAAGAGTGGAATGAAAGCACCACTATAGAAATTTCTTGGATCTCTCTTCTTGATGTACTTCAAAGATTTGGCATTATAATAAGGAACTTCAAGAATGGGGCCTTCTAAAACCAGATCAGGAAAGGCTTCATTAATAAGACACTGAATGAATCTGGGGTACATTAAGAACATGTTCCTTCTCCCCTCTTGAATATTTGACATCATTCCATTAAAGACATATGCTGAAAAGTTGTAGGGTCTGTTAGAGCAGAGGGTACAGACCAGTGAAGATGTAGTTAATGGTATGTCATTCCACCCAGTTTTTCTTTTAGATAGGCAGTGTTGGATATAATGAATGAGAAGCCTCCATTGCAAATCAACCAATCCTTTCACTATCTGCTTTGCCTCAAATCCTCCCTCATATCCAATGTCAGCAAAGAATGTCATGATATCTTCTTCATCAAATTCAGTTGGAGAATTTGGATCATCTTGAAATTGAAGGCATTCTCTAACAGATTGTTCTGATATCACCAGAGTGTGATCATCAAATATTCTTCCTGAGATTGCTTTCTCTACATCAATATCCAAAGCTTCTGCATTTCCCCAGAAAGATCTGATGTAATTCTTATAGATTACAGGTCTCACTGTTATGGCATGAGCCACTCTTGTTGTGGCTATGAACCTGATCATGTCTCTGAGTCCCTCAGCTTCTGGGACATCAGAATCAAGAAAACCACTGACATTATGGAGCTTGCTCCAAGTCAGGTTAGCCATTATGTAATATGCACAGAGAGTATGAATTAGTGAGAATTGTGTGTGATTTGTTCAATTTTGACTTTTTAGGTCAAAATGAATTCTGCTTGTTACTGTTACATTTGGTTATTTGACCTGATTTTGATTTTTCATGAAGAACAGTTCAAAATTTTGTTTCTTTGTGTTGGGATATACTGATTTTGATTATGTTTTAACAGGTTGTGATGTCAACATTGTTATACACTGTTGGACCAAAAGAACCAATGAGCCTGATCAGAAAAACCTTTAAGTCCCACGGACATTACAACAACTGAAGTTGTCTGCAACAGCTGAAGACATCAGCTGATAACAAGGTCTGAAGACAAAATCTGAAGTGAAAGAGCTGAAGACAAAGTCTGAAGTGAAAGAGCTGAAGACAAAGTCTGAAGACAAAAGCTGAAGACAAAGACTGAAGACCAAGTTTCAGATGATTGTCACAACAGCTGAAGAAGACCTCTTCAGTAGTTGTGATGGTTTCCTTTCAGTAGTTGTAGTTTCCTTTCAGTAGTTGTAGTTTCAGTAGTTTTATGTTTCTTCGTGTACTTAGAATAATCTGAGATGTTCTCAGTTGTTGTGAACATTCTCAGTAGTTTGCTTACTTTCAGTAGTTTGTAATAATTCTGTTAGATGTCACTATCAAGTGACATCAGCAGACGTCACATTCCTATATATAAGGAATGCTGACCTAATTGTAATCGGTGCAGCTTAGGAAAACCTAGCAGCCGCCACACCGAAGCATGTGTGCATGAATGTTATTATCTCTTTGCAGAAAACCCTATATCTATATAACCGTGTACTGTTCCATTGAATATTATTGTGTTCTTGCTATATTTGCTTAATTCTTGCTCTAATTCCGCTGTGATTCAAATCTAATTGATCAAACTTAGATCTCTGATCCTAACAAATGGTATCAGAGCAGGTTAATCATTGATCGGTTTAACAATTGATCATTGAAACTGCTATTTTGATATCTATAGTTTGATCGAATTAGCATATGTGCAAGAACTGGTTATAAAGATTGATTTTCTGCTGCTTCTGGTTATTTAATTTGAGTTTCTTCTTGGTTCTTATTGAGTTTGTTGTGTTTTTGTGCAAAATCTTTTGAAACTTGATTGATTTGGTTTGAATCTGAGAATGACTACTCCATCTAATGATCCTCACAATACTGGCTCCTCAACCAAGCCTCCGATGCTGGTTAGGAGTGAGTATAACATATGGCAACGAAGAATGCTCCATCACCTGTCTGTTAACAGTTCAGTTGTTGGACATCTGTGGTTCATGGTCCACACAAGCCTATGGTGAACAATCCGGAGACCAATCAAATGGTTCCGAAGAAGAAGGAGCAATACTCAGATGAAGATCGTAAACTGTTTGAGATTGATGCTAAAGCCCATGGAATTCTGGCCATGGCACTGCCGAATGAAATCTATTCTGGGCTTATGCATCATGAAACTGCTCATGACCTCTGGAATGCTTTGAAGGAACAATTCGGAGGAACTGATGAGGTCTTAGCAAACAACAGAGAAATCCTCGCCCAACAATATGAGACATTCTCTCATAGGAAGGGTGAGACACTGACTCAACAGTTTGAGCGTTTCTCCTGCTTGATCTCTGAACTGAAAATGGTCAAGCAAGAGTATACTAACAGCCAGATGAACAACAGATTCCTCAGATCACTGCCTGAGAGATGGGACACATACACCATTGTCCTACGCTCCAGTGCAAATCTGGATAGCCTATCTCTCACCCAACTCCATGGGAAACTGCTTACATTTGAAAGAGAGATAGAGCAGAAAAGGAAACTGGCATCATCAGGAAAGCTCTCTGATGACTTTGTACCAGGTAACACTGCCTTGGTCGGTCATGAGTCAGAATATGCTGGATCAGAAAGTCATTATGATGAGCATATAGATTTCTCTTCAAACAGTTCTGATCATGCATTTGTTGGTGTTGACAGTCATTCTGGGTGTAATAGTGATAATTTATGTTTTATCATGGATGATTTGCAAGGTATTGCTGATGATGATTTAGAAGAGATGGATATTTTGAGCCAAATGGCCCTGATCAATATCAGATCTCAAAAGTTCTACAAGAGAACTGGTAGGAAATTTCCAGGACTCTCTGGCAAAACCAAAGTTGGTTTTGACAAGAGTAAGTTGAGGTGTCACAAATGCCACAGGCTTGGGCACTTTGCAAGAGAGTGTAGATCAACTGGATCTAACTCCTCTGCACCCTTTGTGACCTTTCCAAGCAATAGTTCACAAAACAAAGGGCAACATCCTGCTAGTTCTGGTCATCACTCACAACCTCAATCTCCTGCATACTTTGTCCCTCAGGGTTCAATGCCATATCCTTATCCCTGCTATTATATGCCACAGCCAAATCCAGTTCATGTCCTATAGCACAACAACCTCAAGCCCTACCTGAGCCTCAACCATCTCCATCACAATCTCAACCTCATCACAGCTTCTTCACACCAGGAGTTGTTGACTGGAGCAGCTTACCAGATGATCTTTCTGGTTTCAATGAGCAACTATCTGCTGGTGCTGGTCAACATGGTGGTGAACATCCTTTTGGGAATCTTGCTCTCATGGCCCTGGAGTCTACTGAGGGTTCCTGCTCAGATGCTTCATCTTCACAGGTAACCCAGATATCTTCTGAGGCTAAAGCCAAGTTATGTTCTGAATCATGCATAGCTGCCTTTGTCTCTATTAGAGAGGCAAATGTAGCTTTAATCAGTCAAAATCTTGAGCTTGAGAAAACTATTTCCAAAAGAAAAGATGAGTATGTGTCTGCACTTAATGACAAAGATGATGAGATTTACAAGCTTAAATGCCAACTTAATGATGAAAAGGCTAAGGTAGAGGTCATACTCGAGAACCACAGAAGTCTCAAAGAGACACTTGCAGCTACCCAAGTTGAGTGTGACCGATGGGTAACATCCTGCAAGGGATTTGAAATGCTTCTCAGCAAGCAAACAGCTTCAAATGTGAAGTTTGGAATAGGTTACAATCATACTGCACCACCTACTGATTTTACTTCAAAATCAATAGTAAAATCTGAAGGTGAAAGTAATTTCCAAACCACATCATCATGTGATTCATCCTCAAATGATAATACAAAATTAGAGGATGAAGTCAGTGTTAAGATCTCAGCAAATCAATTGCCTGATGGTTTAAATGCTGATAAACACATGAAGCTGAGAAATTCAGATGTTGTTCCTCAAAGTACTCCAAGTACTGAAGGGCAAGTCACAACATCTGAAAAGCATTTCAAATCTGATGAAATAAAAGGATTAACAACTGCTGAGGAATCTATCATACGGTCTTTCAGGACGGATAGAGAACAGCTGAAGAACAAGTCTTCAGTTGTTACCGATCCTTCAGTACTTAACACAAGTACTGAAAGGAGGAAAGTACTGAAGATCACACCTTCAGTAGTTTCCACTTCAGCAGTTGATCAATCCAAGATGAAGAATAAGCCATGTGAAATATGTGGTAAATTCAATCATCTATCTGATGAATGCTGGTACAAAAAGGGTTCCAAACTCAACAGAGATAAGCTCATTAAAGAAGAAATAAATAAAATGAAAAATGAGTTTGAAACCAAGTTTGTACCACAGTCATCTAAAACTGATAAACCCAAGGCCTCACCAAAATCCAAAAAGAAGGATGGGGTTTATCAGAAAACAGCTGATAGTGTTCCTCATGATAAACATCAGACGAAGTCTGTGAATTTCAAGAAGGAGGAAATGGTGGGTCACAGGAACTCATCAAAAACAAGTACTGATGTGTCAAATGAGCTGAAGGCTTTAGCAACAAATCAGACACAACTTGTTATGATGGTTCAGCATTTGTTGGGGAGAGTTAACCAACTAGATGCACCTGTGATCAAACCACTGAAAAGGAAATCCAAGCCCAAATCTAAGAATTCCATTTCAGCACCATCTCCACCTTCATCAGCTGTTAATCATGAGAAACAAGTTATGGTTAAATCTGTTGATGAAAACATACCCAAAACCAAAAAGGTTTGGGTCTCTAAAGCTAACTAGTTTCTTATGATAAATGCAGGGTTCTTCAGCATGCCAAAGAAGCATCTGGTATGTAGACAGTGGAGGATCTATGCATATGACTGGGAGCAGTTCTCTTCTTAATGACTACTCTCAAGGAAAGAAGGGATTTGTCTCATTTGGAAATGATGCTAAGGGTTACATCATCGGGAAAGGATTTGTGTCAAATGGAGAAATCAGATTTGATGATGTTAACCATGTGGAGAATCTCAAGTATAATCTACTGAGTGTTAGTCAGATGTGTGATAAAGGGCATGTTGCACTTTTCACAAGCCAGAACTGCCGGATTCTGTCTTCCAAAGTTCTGAGGCTGATTGACAAGGTATTGGATGAATATACTCTCCTGAAGGCCAACAGGATAGGAAGAGTATATGCCTTGGATTTGTCAAAGAAGATTGATTTAAAAGGTCATCCTTGCCTGTTCTCCAAGGCCTCTCCTCAGGAATCTAAACTGTGGCATAGAAGGCTGGGTCATGTTAATCTCAAAAACATGAATCAGCTGATCCACAAAAGTTTAGTAAGAGGTCTACCAATAAAGGAGTTCCTCTGTGATGAAACCTGCACTGCTTGTTTAAAAGGAAAACAACACAAAGTCTCATTTCCTCCTATAGAAGAACCAAAGTCCACTGCCTGCTTGCAATTACTGCACATGGATCTCTTTGGTCCTGTGAGAGTAATGAGCATGGCAAAGAAGAAATACTGTCTGGTAATTGTGGATGATTACTCCAGATTTGTATGGACCTTCTTCTTGCATTCAAAGGATGAGGCTGCTCAGACAATTATTAACTTTGTGTTGTATGTTGAGAAGCAGTATTCCCTATCAGTCAAGTGTATAAGAAGTGATAATGGAACTGAATTTAGAAACCATACACTTGATGATTTCTACCTTTCAAAAGGAATCAAGAGGCAGTATAGCATCCCAAGGACTCCAGAACAAAATGGAGTAGTGGAGAGAAAGAACAGGACCCTAATTGAAGCTGCAAGGTCCATGTTGGCTGACTCTGGTTTGCCACTGACCTTTTGGGCTGAAGCTGTCAACACAGCATGCTATGTGCAAAATAGAGCTTTAGTGAATCAGAGGTTGATGAAGACTCCTTATGAAGTTCTACATCATTTGGCTCCTCTAATTTCATTCTTCAGAGCATTTGGGTGTCCTTGTTACATTCTCAACACAAAGGATCAACTCCAAAAGTTTGATTCTAAGGTGGATGCAGGGTATTTTGTTGGGTACTCATCCACTTGCAAGGCTTACAGAGTGTTCAACTGTAAGACAAAGATGGTTGAAGAAACCTTGCATGTGAAGTTCAATGAATCTCCTAAGGACAAAATCCCACAAAACCCTGTGGAGTTGTTTGATCTGGACATACTGCAATATGTTCCTTATCAGCCTCCAGCTGTTGCAGATCATGTGAATTCATCACCTTCTGCAGCTAGTCATCCATCTGGTGGTACTGATGTTCATGATGATCCCAGTACTCACCTATTCAAGTTTAGTGATCAACTGCCTGAGTCTACTCAACTTGATGTTCCTGTAGCTTCAGTAGCACCATCCACAACAAATGCTGATGAGATTTCTGAATCCTCTACTTCATTTGATATGCCATCTAACACTTGGTTTCAAGAATCTGGATCAACATCTGTTGCTGCTGAGCGTGCTACAAACACTTGCACAGATCTCATAATGCATCAAGAGCTGAAGAATCACCCAACGTCTCAAATCATTGGTGATATCAATGCTGGTGTCTCAACTAGAAGTCAATTGTCCAACTTCTGCTTCTATGCTCTTTTCATCAGTCAGCAAGAGCCAAAGAACTATCATATTGCATTAAGAGACAATGGATGGGTTGATGCCATGCAGCTTGAGCTTCTTCAGTTCAAAAAGCAGCAAGTGTGGGAACTGGTTCCTCTACCCCCAGGTAAGTGTGCAATAGGCACTAAATGGGTGTTTAGGAATAAAACAGATGAAAATGGGCAAATTGTCAAGAACAAGGCCAGACTGGTTGTCCAGGGGTTTTCACAAGAAGAAGGTATTGATTATGATGAAACCTTTGCCCCTGTAGCCAGACTGGAGGCAATTAGATTGTTCTTAGCCTATGCTGCATTCCACAATCTTAAAGTTTTTCAAATGGATGTCAAAAGTGCGTTTTATATGGTAAAATAAAAGAAGAGGTTTATGTGTGTCAACCACCAGGTTTTGAGGATAATAAACATCCTGATTGGGTGTATAAACTTGATAAGGCTCTTTATGGGTTGAAACAAGCTCCTAGAGCCTGGTATGAAACACTGTCAAATTTTCTTCTTCAGAATAATTTCTCTAGAGGCTCCATAGATAAAACTTTGTTCATTAAGAAAGTGGGTCAACATAAGCTCCTTGTTCAAATTTATGTTGATGATATTATTTTTGCTTCCTCTGATCCACAGTTGTGTGATGCATTTACAAAGTTGATGCAACAAAAATTCGAAATGAGTGCCATGGGAGAATTACAGTTCTTTCTAGGTCTGCAAATCAAACAAAAGGCTGATGGAACTTTCATTCATCAGTCAAAATACACAAAAGTCTTTTGGCAAAGTTTGATTTACAACACTGTAAGCCCTGTTCTACTCCCATGTGCAGCACCACACAACTGGATGCAGATCAGAAAGGTAAAGCTGTTGATGAAACACTTTACAGATGTATGATTGGGTCCTTGATGTACTTAACAGCTTCTAGACCAGATATTATGTTTGCAACTTGTGTTTGTGCTAGATTTCAGGCTGCTCCTAAAGAGTCCCATTTGATTGCAGTCAAGAGGATCTTTAGATATCTGCAAGGTACTCAATCTCTAGGTCTTTGGTATTCCACTGGGCACTCTTGCAAATTAGTTGCTTTTTCTGATAGTGACTATGCAGGGTGTAAATTAACTAGAAAATCAACTTCTGGTGGATGTCAATTCCTAGGCAACTGTTTGGTTTCTTGGCAGAGTAAGAAACAAACATCTGTTGCTACATCCACTACTGAAGCCGAGTACATTGCTGCTGCAAGTTGTACATCTCAGGTACTCTGGCTTCAGAATAAATTACTGGATTATGGCATTACAGAGACTAAGACTCCATTACTAATGGATAGTGCTTCAGCTCTTTGTATCGTCAAGAATCCAGTCCAGCACTCGAGGACCAAACATATTGAGATCAGACACCATTTTATTAGGGATTGTTTTGAAAAAGGTCTGATTGATCCAAAGTTTGTTCCTAGTGCTGATGAGCTTGCAGACATATTTACTAAGCCTTTGGACAGTTCAACTTTCCAAAACCTAGTGTTAAGGCTTGGTATGCTGCAGCTAGAATAAGTGACAACTACTGATGATCTCAGTGAACAAGTACTGATGAGCATTCGTATACTACTGTCACAAATAAGTACTGCAGTTCTTTTATCCTCAGTAGTTTTCACAACTACTGAAGACTAAATTACTTAAAAGTACTGACGTACTCGTCTGTTGAACAGAACTAATGTGGTTACAACTACTGCTGTAGTTACAACTGCTGATGTCAGAATAACAGATAAGTACTGATGACCTATGAAACATCTGAAACTCAGTCTGATGAAGTGTTGAGGTCAGAATGAAACAGCTGATGAGCTAAGAATTGACGACAACAGCTGATGAGAAAATTTTCTCTTCAGTTGTTTCTACAACAGCTGCTTCACTTACAACTGAAGCCAAAACCATGTCTTCAGTAGTTTCCAACTACTGATGACTAACACCAAGTCTTCAGTTGTTACAACACCTGAAGCCAAAACCATGTCTTCAGTAGTTTCACAACTACTGATGACTAATACCAAGTCTTCAGTTGTTACTTCTGAAAGTTAAAACCAGGTCTTCAGTTGTTTTCAAACAACTGATTACAACACCCACACTTTCAGTCGTTTTATATCAGCCTTTTTCTTACCCTATAAATACCTAAACCTACTTTCAGACGTTTCATTAGCCGTTTTCCGTCCTTTCACTCTCACCAATGGCGACCATGAAACTCAAACCCAGACACAACTGTGTTGCCTACCTCTCGAAATCGGCCTTCTGGAACAAATTTGATAACGCCATCGATCTTATGGTAGATTCCCAGTACCGAACCGCGTTTCTTCTGAATCCTACCATATACCCCGATTCCCTAAGCCAGTTCTGGACCAACGTCTCCGTGCAAACTAGTGAGAATGATAGCCAAATCACTCTCCAGTCGTTGGTCAACCAGAAACAGGTGGTCATCACTACGGACATCATTCGACAAACCCTCGATCTACATGATGCCACCTGTGTCACAGAATACCCGAAAGGCACAACCGATATGTCTTTCATCAACAACGGGTATGAAGGAGACTTAAGTGCTACCACCATTATGAAGAAGCACTTCCATGATGCTGAACGTCTTATATTCCACATGGTGAATGTCTGCCTTGCACCAAAAACCTCCTCATGGGATCAAATGTCTTCCCGATGGCAACAGGTATTATATTCTATCTTTGAACGACAAACTTTAAATTTTTCTGAGATAGTGTTTATGGAACTAAAGGATCTGGCCTTGAAACCTGTGGCAAACAGATGGATATTATATCCCAGGTTTCTCATGGCCATAATTTTAACACAGCTAAAATCAGACGGCCTTGTTGGCCTTGGAGTCCCTGCTCCGGCTGTATTGCCTGAAGTATACTCCAGGCACAACTCTGACCCTACAATGAAAGGGGCTGCCCGGCTGCTCAAACCCAAGCAGCGGGAACCCACAGCCTCCACTTCCAGATCCAAAGTCCCCACCAAACCCAAAACCAAAAAGCCCAAAAAGGCTACTCAGGGAGATGAGTCCCCTGAGGATGCCCCTGTAACACCAATACAGGAAACACTTACTGGTTCTAACCCCCCAGTAGTGTCCAAGACTCCACCAACCGTAGCCGCTCAGGCATCCTCTCAACAGGATCCTGATGCAACCAAAATTGGGGATACCACAATGCTGGAACCTATCTCAATTGAGAAGGTTACCATTGAAGAGCACCAGTCACCCCGGGTGCAATCTGCTTCAACCCTATCTCCAAATGCAACCGCCCCTCAAAGCCCAACATTTATTGTTGCACAAGTGTTGAGTCAGCTGCATTCCTCTCCTCCTCCCCAGACACCAATTACAATGGGGAGAACCTCAACAGCTGAGGAAGAGGACCAAAATGCTGCTGATAACCCACAGCACAGGGGTTATAATGTTCAATCTCCCCGTGTAGAGGAGGAGGTTAGAACATCTGGTGAGGCTGCCACTTCTACTGATTCAGCAAATGACCAGGATGAAGTTGGTAACATCTCTAAGACCTCACCAGAGGCAACTGCCGATGAAGGACTCAGTCCTGAGGCAGGAAGTCCCCAGAACCAAGAACAAGGGGCACATGCTACAACTGATCTACACTCAGGGCATGTACATCCTGATTCAATCAGGAGGTCAGGTGATTCAGCAAAGCCTGATGATGACCTGGGCTTTTTCTATGATGTCTTAGCCCATAACACAATCCTTGAGGCTGAGGTGAGCAGACTCAACGAACTGCTTGCCAAAATGTCTCAGGATCACAGTCCATCTGCCCCAATAAACCCACAGATGGCACCTTCATCTGAAGGTTTCCCAAACACTCCGCCACTTCACTCAACTGAGCCACCAGCCACTGTTGTTGGCACCACCTCTCAGGGACAGAACCCCTCTGAGCAGATGGTTGCTACATTTCAAAATTCCTTACCTCTCATCACTCCCATCATCAATGAGATTGTACATAAAGCCATTGATGAGAGGATCTCCTCGACTCTAAAAACACTTGTTGATGATGCTGTGCAAAAGAAGCTTTCTGCCATTCAAACCCTGAACCCAATGCACCCAAAAAGGGGGAGTCTAAGGCAGTGAAAGAAAGGAAGAGAAAGAGAGTGGAAGAGGAGAAACAACAAGAAAAAGAACCGGAAAAACAGCTGATCACATACAAGAGAAAGAAAAGTGCTGATACTCAAAAGCCTGATGAAGAGAAATCATTGGAAGATCTGATTAAAGAAGCTGATGAAGCTCACAGTAGATCAATGGACAGAATAATAGATCAACTCTTCAGACAGGGCTTTGATACAGCCACATTAGACACTGAGATCAGAAGGCTGGAGATTAATGAGATACAAGAAAGATGGGCCAGTTATAGTGTAATGGAAAGGGAGAGGTTGGAGATAATGATCCGGTTTATTGCAAAATACTTGGGAAGATCATTAATTGAGATTAAATCATGGACCAGAGACAGTATTCTGGCAATAACCACCAGAATCTGTGCTTCTGAAGAATTCAACAAGGGGTTGATTATAGAAGCCTTAGACGAAGCAGGTGCTGGGAAGAGAACTGATATGGCCAAGCTTTCCAAAGCCAAACTCACCATAAAAATGCTAGATCAGCCTTCCCAAACTCCCTCTCAAAAACAACCAACCCCACAACTCTCCAAATCAACTCAACCCTCAAAACCAACTCCCTTACCCCAAAAACCACCTCAAACCACATCCAGTGATGCACCCAGAAGGAGGAGAAGGGTGTTGAGGATGGTAGAAGAAGAAGAAGAAGATGATGAAGAAGATAGTCTGCCAATCTCTGCTGTTCTAAAATTACCTGAGCCCAGAAGTCAACAAATGATAACACCAGACTTTCAGAGGCAAATGGTGAAAGTTAAGATTGAAGAAGAAGAACAGCAGAAACAGCACGATGAGCAACTTTTGAAGATGATTGACAAAGAGTTTCCTCAGTCATCATCTATACAAGCCATGAAGAAACATGCTCAAAGGCTGTATGCTCTCAGGTATACCTTTCAATATCAAAAGGAGAGAGTAAGGATTTGGCCAGACCCCAGGGTTAGTTCTAGAATTCATAAGAAATCCATACCAAGTAGATACAATGGCCAAGTGAGAAAGACCATAGATGCTGCTATTATGTTGGCCATTGTAGTCTCACCCTGGGAAATACTTGAAGACTTCAAGAGAGCCTACAAGTCAAAGATGACCCCTCAAACTCTAATGGAGAACAAAATGGTCAAGAAGGGGTTGTTATACAAGAGGCTTGAAGAGATCAAGAAAAATGAACTCCAGTTGTTATTAGAAGGGACTCACCCAGATGAGTTTGCTTACAGAGAGATAACAACTGTTGAGTTGAAAAATGGAAAGACGATAAAGTACTTATCAGAGTACTATGGCCCAGAGTTCTTCTTCGAAGGAGAAGCAGAAGAACTCACTAAGGAGGAACAAGTTGTTCTCCTTGAGGCCTACGTCAGAGAGTCTTATAGACTCATCAATGGGAAGTAGGTTTCATGGTTGGGATAACAGCTCTGTGTCCAGTTCCCCAAGATAGAGTTCCCTTCCATCCTTTGACATTCACATCTACTGAAACCTGTTCCCTGGCCTGTGCTTATCCGATATCTCTAAAGCTGATCAAGAGAGTATTTCTGCCAAGAATAAGTGGGACCTCAATAAGCTTAAAGGTTTTGGCTGCATTGGTTCAGGGGGAGTTTGTTGGACCAAAAGAACCAATGAGCCTGATCAGAAAAACCTTTAAGTCCCACGGACATTACAACAACTGAAGTTGTCTGCAACAGCTGAAGACATCAGCTGATAACAAGGTCTGAAGACAAAGTCTGAAGTGAAAGAGCTGAAGACAAAGTCTAAAGTGAAAGAGCTGAAGACAAAGTCTGAAGACAAAAGCTGAAGACAAAGACTGAAGACCAAGTTTCAGATGATTGTCACAACAGCTGAAGAAGACCTCTTCAGTAGTTGTGATGGTTTCCTTTCAGTAGTTGTAGTTTCCTTTCAGTAGTTGTAGTTTCAGTAGTTTTATGTTTCTTCGTGTACTTAGAATAATCTGAGATGTTCTCAGTTGTTGTGAACATTCTCAGTAGTTTGCTTACTTTCAGTAGTTTGTAATAATTCTGTTAGATGTCACTATCAAGTGACATCAGCAGACGTCACATTCCTATATATAAGGAATGCTGACCTAATTGTAATCGGTGCAGCTTAGGAAAACCTAGCAGCCGCCACACCGAAGCATGTGTGCATGAATGTTATTATCTCTTTGCAGAAAACCCTATATCTATATAACCGTGTACTGTTCCATTGAATATTTATTGTGTTCTTGCTATATTTGCTTAATTCTTGCTCTAATTCTGCTGTGATTCAAATCTAATTGATCAAACTTAGATCTCTGATCCTAACATACACCAGTATCCCCTGTTCATCGATGTTTTATGTGTTCTTAGAACCACATGAAATCTTTGAAGTTTACACCGATCATTGGTTTTAATGAACTCTGTTATTCATCTAAATCCAGTGTTCTTGATTGTATTTAAAGCATTTCACAAGATTAGGGTTCCATTTCATGAAATTTTGTTCGATAGTCGAAGTATGTAAGAAACTGATAATCACCTTTTAGATAACAATACTTCGATTTAATCAGACAATGTTGTTTGTTTTGATGTTGGATTTGAACAAAATGAAGCTTGATTAGAGTAGATTTGAACTCAGAAGAAGAACGGTTTTCTGGCACTAGTCTCACTATGAAAGATCACTCAAAATTTGAAAAGTAATAAATGACTCACATTAGATGAGTATTTATATTACAACTCATAATTTTCACAAAGATTTTACCAAGTGTTGAAAAGTTCTGTACTGTAGTAAATGCGCTTACAGAATTTCTATGGGAGCATTCACTGTAGCAAATGCTGATGATCAAATTAAGTGTCAGCATTTACTGTAACAAATGCGGAAGAGTTAATTTTACCTATCCGCATTCACTGTAGCAAATGAGGGTGACTAAAGTTATCAGCATTCATTGAAAATTCTTAGCACTGTAGCAAATGCGGAAGAACAAATGGCATCCGCATTTACTGAGATGTGAGTTAAACTTATCAGCATTCACTGTAGCAAATGCGAGAGAACAGATGACTTGTCCGCATTTATTGTAACAAATGCGAGTGAACAAAGTGATCGGCATTCACAGTAGCAAATGCGGGTGTACAAATGACTTGTCCGCATTTACTGAGACATGCGGGTGAACAAACCTTGTCCGCATTTACTGTAGCTAATGCGGATGAACAATTTTTGTCCGCATTAGTTTACTTGTACAAAAAACAGTTACCCGCATTGGTTAAATGGCAGGGTTACCTTCACTCGCATTAACCAATGCACTTATCCGCATTAAATTTTGTACTTTGTCAAAAATTAATGTTTTTGCAGTGGCTGAATCTGATTGGTTTGTACAGCTGCTTCTGATTTTATGAAGATGAGTCTGCATTTTTGTTGTTTTTCGAAGATTTTGCAGATTCAAAGATTGTCAATTCTTGCTTGGATTGTCATGTATCTTTGATGTGACACAGATTCCTAACTTGACTGATTTTGTCACATATGCATCTTCTGAAGCTGATTATGGAGTAATTTCCATACAGACACAATCAATTTGACAAAGTTGTCAATCTAATGTTTGCAAATTTCATGTTTTTGTAAATATTTCCTTTTAAAATTTTATTACTCCCCCTAAAGTTTATATGCATGCGGGATAAAAACTTTAAATAAAATTTATAAAATTTTAGGACAGTATTTCTGACTTGTTTAATTGTTTTTCACTTTTGTTTGAAATTTTAGGATCATAACAATCTTATCTTTCATAAGTGCAAGTTGTCATGAACTTATTGATTGAAGGTATGTTTGTCCTCTTAAACTCATGCTTGGTCAATATTGTAATGCATTTGATTTTTATCATGTTTTAATTTAATAAAACATTCAACATGAACCTCACACTCATAAGCATAGCAAGATCAACTATCCTCATGTGCTGTATGGTAGAACTTTCTCACAACTTTCAATACCTGGTCATTTAAATTATGAAACCTCATTCATTTTGGTAAGGGGGATCCACTTTGGGATTCTTTTACCTGATCCTTATTTTGTTTGATCCACATTGGGATTCTTTTTGCTCTTCACTTTGGAAGGTGATCCACTTTGGGATTCTTTTTGTTATATTCTGTTTTATTTGTCACCCGTATTGGATGTGTTCCACATTGGGACTCTTTTTGGATCTAGACATCAGCACTATGTGCTTGTTTCCCCAGGTCTTTGCTCAGCAAAACAAAGGAGAAACTGATATGAATGAGATTCATAAGGTATAATGACCTGGTGTGTTTAGGTTACTACACATACATACACTTGGATAGGTTAGATACATACATGCTCTAAGATGATGCATTCATAGTTGAATGTGATCTTTAGTGTATCACAGCATTTATCTTCTGTTCCAAGTTGAGCCTACCCTCATATCAGGTAAGTCATGTGAGTCTTTCAAGATATTGAATTAAGCACAGTGAATGATATAGCGACTGTAGTTATATCATCTCCCATAAGAAGTACAAAACAAGGACTTCAACAAAAATTGATTTCTTTTTGTAATTTTGTGAATTTATTGATGTTAATCAAGGTTAATCATGCCGATTGATTGGACTAAGAATTCAAATCGACTTGGGTCAAATGCCTTAGTAAACAAATCAGCTAGCTGATTGTCTGTGTTAACCTGAATCAGCTTGATTAAACCTTTTTCAGCATAGTCTCTCAAAAAGTGATATCTAATTTTAATATGTTTTGTTTTTGAGTGTTGAACTGGATTGTTTGTTATGAAGACTGCAACAGTGTTGTCAATATGAATTGGTGTGTGCAAGAAATTAAAACCATAATCAAGCATCTGGTTTTGAATCCAGAGAACTTGAGAGCAACAAGCTGATGCTGCTATGTACTCAGCTTCAGCTGTCGATACAGAAACATTGGTCTGTTTCTTGCACTGCCATGACACCAGTCTGGGACCAAGAAATTGACAACCGCCAGATGTGGATTTTCTGTTGAAATTGCATCCCCCGTAGTCACTGTCGGTGTATGCATAGAGATTGAAGTCTCCATTCTTTGGAAACCATAGTCCAAGAGCAGGTTTGCCCTTAAGATATCTGAATATCCACTTGACTGCATTCACGTGAGATTCCTTGGGATCTGCTTGATACCTGACACATACACAAACACCAAACATAACATCAGGTCTACTGGCTATTAAATACATAAGTGAAACAATCATGGATCGATAAAGAGTCTGATCCACAGATTTGACATCTGTGTCAGGGCCAATTTTCACTTTTGTATCAACAGGTGTTTTGATGGACTGACAGTCTGCAAAGTGAAACTTCTTCAACATTGATTCCACATATTTTGATTGGTTGATGAAGATTCCACTGGATGTTTGTTGTACTTGAAGACCTAGGAAGAATGTGAGTTCTCCCATAGCACTCATCTGAAATTTTGAATGCATAAGATCTTCAAAGTCTTTACAGAGTTGTTTGTTGGTAGAGCCAAATATGATACCATCCACATAAATCTGGACAAGCAGCATCTCATTCCCTTTTCTCTTTCTGAATAAACTCTAGTCAATCTTCCCTCTTTCATAACCATGGTCAAGAAGAAAGGATGACAGAGTCTCATACCATTTTTGAGGGGCTTGATGTAAGCCATACAAAGCTTTATCAAGCTTGTATACCCTGTGAGGGAAATCAGGATCCTCAAAGCCTGGAGGATGACTCACATAGACTTCTTCAGAGATCTTTCCATACAAAAATGCACACTTTACATCCATTTGATAAACTGTGAATTTCATGGATGCAGAGTACACAAGAAAGAGTCGTATGGGTTCTAATCTAGCAACAGGAGCAAACTCCTCGTCATAATCTATTCCTTCTTCTTGTGTATAGCCCTGTGCTACTAATCTTGCTTTGTTTCTGATGACGATCCCTCTGTCATCAGTCTTGTTTCGGTACAGCCATCTGGTGCCAATAGGGTATTGACCTTTGGGAAGATCCACCAGCTGCCATACTTCCTGTTTCTTGAATTGTAGCAATTCTTCCTGCATTGCCTCAATCCAGCTATTGTCTTGAAGAGCCACTTTAATGTTTTTGGGTACAGTTTGACACAGAAAACAAGAAAACTAACAGATGTTTGCAATACTTGACTTGCTTCGTGTCACCCGCTCATCTTAATCACCAATAATGTTGGACACTGGATGATTCTTGTGAGTCCTGGTAATTGGAATCAAATCACCAGCAATGGACACATCAAGATTAGAGACATTCAGATCATCTTGGTAAGAGGCATCTTGTTGTTGTAGTGTGGGAGGGTGATGACCAGAATCAGAGGGTACAACATCTTTAGCTTCAGCAGCACTCTGAATACTCTCATTATTTCCATCTCTGTTAGAATCAGCTGGTGCATGATTTGGTTCTGAATGTCTCACTTCAGTTGAAGGTTCAGCTGAAGGAGATGGCATTGAACTGCGACCAACATCTGTTGAGATACTTTCATTTTGTGTAACTTGCCGGATAGGATCAGCTTGTAAGGGCACTTCTTCATTGTCTTGATCGGTAGAAGAAGGAATCATTGGGAAGTCTGTTCTTCTTTCAACTGACCCTGATGTTCCAGCATTTGACAAATTGAACTGATCAAAAGATCTTGTAAATGAATCAATATCAAACAACCAGTCAGGACCATTTGATGATTTGGGAAATGAATGCTCATTGAATTGAATATTTTGTTGATTCATCAATGATGTTTAATCTAGGATTAAACACCCTAAAAGCCTTAGACACTAAGGAGTATCCCACGAAGAATCCCTCGTCAGACTTAGGAGCAAACTCTCCTAAATGGTCTCTGGTGTTCAATATAGAGACAGGACAACCAAATGACTTCAAAAATCCAATGAATGGTTTTCTGCGAAAAAGAAGTTCAAAAGGAGTTTTATTGTGTTCTTTGATTATTAGAGTTCGATTTTGCACAAAACATGAAGTGTTAACAGCTTCTGCCCAAAATGTAATGGGTAGTTTTGCATCAGCAAGCATTGTTCTTGCTGCTTCAATCAGTGTTCTATTCCTTCTTTCAGTAACTCCATTTTGTTATGGAGTACGAGCTGCACTAAACTGATGAACAATGCCTTTTGTGGTGCAAAATGAACTCATACTTTCATTTTTAAATTCCGTCCCATTATCACTTCTAATAGATTTTACTTTTAAATCAAGTTGATTTTCAATTTTGGTTATAAAATCTATTATGATTTGGGGAGCCTCATTCTTATGAAGTAGGAAGAAGACCCATGTGAATCGAGTAAAGTCATCAATGATCACTAAACAATAATGCTTCTTGCCAATACTCATGACGTGAGTCGGCCCAAAGAGATCCATACGAAGTAACTTCAATGGACAATCGTTAGTGTTCACAAGTTTTGGCTTATGAGATGATTTATGTTGTTTTCCTTTGAGACACGCGGTACAGTGATCAACAAAATGAAATTCCTTTTGAGGAAGACCAATTACATGGTTCCCTTTGACCAATCTATTCATATTTTTAAAATTAGTGTGTCCTAAGCGTCTATGCCAAAGTTGTGATTAATCAAATGATGCTTTAGACAATAGACATGTCTCTTCTGATGGACGAGCAGAATTAAGGTTCAACACATATGTATTATTCTTCCTCGGTGTCTTCAAGACAACCCATTCTTCAGGAATGTAAAATCCTGGTTTCAAGATGTAGCAATGAGTGTCGGTGAAATGAGTAGAATATTTCTTGTCACAAATCTGGGATACACTGAGCAGATTGAAGTTCAGCTGCTCGTAGAAATTGACTTTGTCAAAGCTCAGAATCCCATTCGTCACTGAACCTTCTCCAGTAATTCTACCACCCTGTGAATCTCCGCCAAATGCCACTGTAGTTCCTTGAATATGCTTGAAGTCATGAAGGAGGGAACTATCTCCTGTCATGTGTCGGGAGCATCCACTGTCCACGTACCATAAGCTATTGGACCTGTATGAATGACCCTACAAGCACAAAAAGAACTAGTTAAATGAGGAACCCAAGCCATAATGGTCTTGGGTTGTCCTTTGGCATCTATCACTGTTACTTCTTGATACTTTCCTCTGTGTGTGTTTTAGAGGAGGATGATTTCAGCCCTTTTCTTTTGTTTCTTTGAGGTTTCAGTTCATCAATTTCATCTGATGTGTAGAGGAGTATACAAACCTTTCCTTTTGATTTTTGTGCAAAGGATGAACAGATTTTTGTTTTTCAGAAATCATTTGATTTTATACTTTTGATGAGAATTTGGTGATTTGTTTAGGTTTGTTGGACTTTTGTGTCTGACCTTGTCAGTTGGAACCGATGAAATGGGCTTGTGTTGTGAATTTTTCAATCCTTTTTGATTAAAGTAACACTCAATTGTATTGTGATTGGTCATATCACACAATGAACAATATTTGTTAAAGTGACAGTTTTTTGTTGAGTGATTGTTCATGTCACAGATAGAGCAGTACTCAGTAAAATAGCACTCATCTGTTTTGTGATTGGTCATATCATAGAATTCACAATACATTTGATTGTCCTTTAATTTTGAAACAGAAGTCAAATCAGTCTTTGGAGTGCCAACAGATTGTTTCACAATTCTGACTTGCTTTGTTTTTATGGACTGATGATGCTTCTTTCTGTATTCCCTTATTCCCTATCAAATTTTTCTACCTGTTCTTTGTTGAAGATATCAAACCCACTTCCTTGTTTGATATTTGATGAAGATGGTGAATCAGATTTCACTTTAGATTTTTGAACAAAAGTGGTTTTTCCTTTGGTAACTACTAGAGCTTTGGTTTTATCCTTGAAGTTCAATGAAACCCTGTCTGATTTGCTTGAAGTTTTAGGAGATATAATCTCATAATCAGATCTGCTTTCAGCAGATGGTTTCACTGAGCATTCAGCATTGTGCTTCAATTTAAAATTTGTGGAACAAATTTTACAAAAGGCACAATAGCTTTGACTAGGCTCTTTGGTTTCTTGATAACCACAGGTTGTCTGAGCACTCTTTGATTTTGATAGGATGACCCAATCTGATTTTATCCTCATCAGTTTCAATGTAAACACCTGGTTGTTTTGAGGATTTGTTGTTTGAGAAATCATTGATTCGGTTTCAATAATTTTAAATTCATTTGTATCTGATTGAGTAAGTGACTCAGGCATAATAGTGTAGTTATCATTATATAGAGGAGGACACGTTTTGTATCCTATTCCAGTCATATCTTTAGCCCCCTTTTGAGACACAAGTAACTCTTGCAGCTTGACAGATGAGAGCTGAAACTTTTTAAGTTTCATTTCAGTAGCTGATTGCTCAGCTTTTGATTTGGTCAACAATTCAGTTAACCTCTCATTTTCAGCCACAAGTGTGTACTTTTCACCATGGAGTGTTTCCATGTCAGACAACAGAGATTTGATTTTAACTTCATAAATTCTCATTTCTTGTTTTAACATCTCTGATTTTACCTTTTCTTCTCTTATTTTATTAGCCAATTTGTGATTGTGTTCCCTGTACCCCTATACTTCTAGAACACATTTTTCAGAACATAGATTGGATTTTACCTCATATGGCATTGGAGTTGGTCCATCATTAATATGTGCCATAAGTGCATGATTCTGAAACTGTGGTTGAACTTCCTCAGCATACACGCTCCAATCACAAACTCCATCTTGTTTGATGACAAGTGAATTTGAAGTTTGTTGATTACTTTCTTGAGATTGATGAGTCAGTAGAGGTTGTCTTTGCTGAATTGGCTGTTGCTGATTTTGTTGTTGCTGAATTGGCTGCTGCTGATTTTATTGTTGGTGTGAATAAGAGTTGCTTGGCTGAAAGTTGGTGTTATGTTGAGAAGCATGCTGGCCATGTGAGGGTCTTTGAAAATTGTTGTTGCTTCTCTTGGGAGAGTTACATTCCCGAGAGAAATGACCACTCAATCCATAGTCAAAACACTTAACTTTGGATTTGTCATATCCCAGCTTTATATTCTCATTGAGACTCAATTTCTTACCTTTTCGAAAGAATTTCTTTGCTCTCATAGCAATCATGGCCATCTACCATTGCAAATCCATTTCTTCAACATCATCAGGATCCATTTCTTCTAGATCTTCTTGAATCAGATGAGCTGATGTGAGTCTCCCTCCAAGGTAGGCTTCAAAGCTAGCAACAAAGGCATTGTAAGTTGCCTTTTGTTCTTCAGATTTTTGCTCATCATGCATGTTGTTAGGAGATACAGTGGGTTGGGCAGAAGATGGTTGTTTTTGAGGTTGTGGAGCAGCACAAAATCCTGTTGTTCTTGGTTGATCTCTTGATGACAGAAAGTCTTCTTCTTCAGTAACAAAGGCATTTTCAACAGAATGAGTTTCAGATGTAAACTTGTAAGCCTTAATGACTTGAGGTCCACTCAGATTTCGGCTCCTTTCATCAAGTTCAAGAGCCTCAATTTTTGCAATCATGATATCCAAGCTAGTACTCTCCAAATCAAGAGTATTCTTCAACATGGCAACATTTTGTTTCCAGCTCTCAGGTTAGCTGTGCCATATTTTCTTGTTTAGTTCCTTCTCCTTGTAAGTGACCCCCATAATTTCAAGGTCATTTACAAGTTGCACAAATCTATGAAGCTGTCTGGAGATAGACTCTCCTTTGGTATGATGAAATGTCTTATACTGATTTATCAACTTGTCTTTGTTAATTTCAGTAACTTCACTGCTTCCTTCACACAGAATCTGTAAAGCATCCCAGACACCCTTAGCTGTTTTATATTTTTCTAATCTTTTTAGAACATCCATTTTCAGTGCTTGTGTAAGTATGGAATAAGCTCTAAGATCAATCTTGATTTTCTTATATTCTTCATCATCAAGAGTTAAGTTTGGATCCTCAATGGAAATTCTTGCAGATTTGTACTGAGCAGCTTGATCAGCATTTAGAGACAGTGGAATGTAGGGACCTTTGCAAATAGATATCCAGTAGTCAGGATCTACACCTGTAATGTAGTTTCTGAAACAAATTTTCCACTGCTTAAACTCAGATTTATGTTTAAGCATAGGAGGTTTGGATGCATGACCAATTCCAGTATGATTATAGGAATCCATGTTAGTTAAACTGATTTTAACTTGTTGAATACTGTTTTAAGTTGATTTTAAGTTCGAACAGTGTGTTTTTCTTCAAATCTTCTGTTTACGGTCAAGAACAGGTCTGTTAAGTTTAGATCTGTCGATTTGAAGGAGTTCTAAGTTCTTGATTTGTGTTGTTGGGTTTGACAGCAGCAGATCTGAAGATTTTGTACTTTGTGGTGTTCGATTACAGTATGTTTGTTTATCAGAAGGGGAGATCTTGCTGATGAACAACTCAGTTTACAGTTCAATTGATTTTCACCCAAAATCCGAGATGATTCTGTGATGAATTCAAGAACCAAGGCTCTGATACCAATTGACTGGGTTTGAGAATGATATTCTCGATTGATGTGACTCAACGTAGGATCGAATATGTGGACTGAGTCAATAATATAGCAACAGAATTACTATATCAAAGAACATTAACTACAGTAGTAAATGCTTGAATGTAAGAGAATCAAGAACCGAAGTAAATGTTGTAAAATATTGTGTATATTACTGCTGAAGTCAACAACCATACAAAGTTAGGGTATGTGACCCTATTTATAGGCGTATTCATTGCCTGTACAAAAGACTAAACTAACCCTGATCTATACAAGAGAATCTAGTCTAAGTACAAAATAAGTGTAAGTTGTTCATCCTCATTAGTTCATGCGGATGAACAAGTCTTCATCAACATTTGTTGTTTGCTCACCCGCATTAGTTCATGTTGGTGAACAAGTCTTCTCAGCATTTGTGTTTGCTCACCCATATTAGTTCATACGGGTGAACAAGTCTCGTGAGCATTTACTGTTGTTCATCCGCATGGACTAATGCGGGTGAACACTTCTTGTCAGCATTTCTTCAGTTCATCCGCATGGACTAATGCGGATGAACACTTCTATTCAGCATTAGTTGTCTTGATCCGCATTTGTTAATGCGGGTGAACAAACACTTGTCCACATTTGTTCACTAGTCATCCGCATTAACAAATGCGGATGCTTTATACTTAGTCTTTTCTTGTCTTCTGTTGTCTTCTATTGATGATGTCTTCTGTGTTCTCCAACCAGAACAACCTCCAACCACATTTTGAGTTGGCAAGTATGATCCTTTCAGGGTCTAACAGATAGAATTGGTGCACTGTATAGCTTCTGCTTTAGGGTTTTGAAGGCTTCTTGTTGCCTGGTTTCCCAATCAAACTTGGTGGTCTTTTGGGTTAAGTACATTAAAGACCTGACAATCCTTTAGAAGTTCTCGATGAATCGTCGATAGTAGCCAGCCAAACCCAAGAATTGCCTTACCTCAGTGAGTGTCTTATGGGCTTTCCGTTTCTTGATCGCCTTAATTTTAATAGGATCCACTTGAATTCCTTACTCACTGATGATGTGCCTAAGAAACTAGACCTCTCGCATCCAAAACTCAAATTTTGAGAATTTTGCATATAGTTGCTCATCCAGAGTAATTCCAGAATCAACTTTAAGTGCAACTTGTGTTAGGCCTCGGTTTTGGAATATATTAGGATGTCGTCTATGAATACGATTACAAACTTGTCAAGGTACGGTTTGCACACCCTATTCATGAGATCCATGAAAACAGCAAGGGCGTTGGTTAAACCAAATGGCATTACAAGGAACTCGTAATTTCCATACCTAGTTCTAAACGCAGTGTTTGGTACATCTTCCTCCTTAATTCTTAGTTGATGATACCCTGATCTTAGGTCTATCTTGGAGAAATATCATGACCCTTGAAGCTGGTCAAATAAGTCATCAATTCTCGAATGCGGGTACCGGTTTTTGATTGTGACTTTGTTCAACTCCCTGTAGTCAATGCACATCCTTAAGGTTCTGTCCTTCTTCTTGACAAACAAGACTGATGCTCCCCATGGTGAGAAGCTTGGTCTAATGAATCCTTTGTCCATGAGTTCTTGTAATGGATCATTAGTTCTTGCATCTTCGAAGGGGCCAATCTATATGGCACCTTGGCTATAGGTGCTGCTCCCGGTACCAAGTCGATTCGAAACTCTACTTGTCTCTGTGGGGGCAATCCTGGTAGTTCGTCGGGAAACACGTCAGTGAACTCCGATACAACAGGAACATCTTCAAGCATTTTCTCCTCCTCGGTAGACATTACGTACACTAAGTACGAGACACATCCCTTGTTTAAACACTTATTAGCTTTCATACATGATATAGTATTCATGCCTTGCCTTGGTCTTTCCCCGTATACTATGAGGGTTTCTCCTTCCGGTAGTGGTATCCTTAATAACTTCTTGTCACACATGATTTCTACTCTATTCTTTGCCAACCAATCCATTCCTACAACTATATCAAACCCTCCTAGCTCTACGGGTATTAGGTCTATGGAGAACTCATGCTCATCCAAATCCAACGTGCACCCAACAATGGTTTCGTCGGCCTTGACCAAGGTTCCATTAGCTAACTCTATGGTATAGGTACTAGCTAACTTAGAGGAATCTAAGTCAATTCTTGGCCTAAAGTTTGTAGAAACAAAACTCTAATTTGCCCCAGTATCAAACAATATGTAGGCATAATGATTGTTAACTAGGAACGTACCCATCACGACTTCAGGTTCTTCTCTAGCAGCTTCTGCGTTCATCATAAAGGCTCTTCCTTTGGGGCAGCCAACCACAGGCTTTTTAGCCTTTAGTTTGGGACAATCAGGGCGGAGATGTCCAACTTCTCCACATTCATGACACCTCGCATGCCCTGTGGTAGTAGATTTGCACTCTTTTGCGAAATGCCCCGACTGATTTCATTTGAAGCACACATTTGCTCTAACTTCCTTCCCTTGGGGCCTCGCCACTGGTTTGACTCGACACTGCCCCACATGATGTAGTCCACATTTCCCACAAAATGGTTGCTTTCCCAAATACATTTTCTTCTCTCCACTTGGCTTACTTCCACTTGCTCTTCCACTAGGACTTCCACTCATAACCCTAAAGTTTTCCCACTTCCTCTTGGTTCCCACACTCTCTGATCCTCTAGCACCTTCACACCTGACAACCTCATCGTTTAAGGTTGATGAGATTTCCACAGTTTCTTGAAAGGTTCTTGGTTTCGTAGCTTTCACCATTCCCCTGATCTTTGGGGTCAAACCCCACACATACCTGCCTATCCTTTTGGACTCGAGTGTAACCAAGTGTGGCACTAGAAATGACAACTCATTAAACCTATTGGTGTACTCTAGATGTGCAGTTCCCCTCATTTCTAAACTTAAAAACTCATCCTCCATCTTCTGTGTCCAATTTATCGGGCAATAACACTCAATCATCAGCTTCTTAAATTCCTCCCGTCTTATTTTATTTACAGCGTTCCTTCCTCGGGTCTATAGTAGTTTATTCCACCAGTTCAGGGCTTCGTTCTTAAGTGAGTGGGTAGAAAATCTCACTTTATTTCCCTCAGCACAATCACTAATATCAAGCACAACTTCTATCTCTTCTAGCCAGCTTATGGTTACCGTAGCTCCCTCAGTTCCAAGGTAGTCGGTTGGTTTGCACGCCATGAATGCTTTGTATGCACACCCAGTTTGCACACACGCCATGTCTCAGTCTTCCTCGTTTGTATTAGCATCCTCATCATCTTCATTGTCATCTCCTGCAGGTGTTTCTTGGTTTCGTTCAACGTTGACGTGGGCAGCAATGGCAGGTAATGCATTGGCGATGGCCTCGACAATAAATTATTGGAGTCTTGCTTCTTGGTTGGTTTCATTGTTGGTGTTAGTAGGGTTGTCGGTGTTATGGTTTTTGTTGAGGTTATTGGTGTTGTTAGTGTTTCCATCTAGAGTTTCATCGGGTTGGTTGGTGCGTGCCCTAGACCGAGTAGTGGCACCGGTCCTTGTGTTTGGAGTGCGTCCTTGACCTCTTCCCCTTGGCATGGCTATAGCATATATTTCACAATTTTAAGTTTGCACCAACGGTCAAAATACTAAGCATTTAGTACCCCAAGCATCATCACGCGAAACACATAGATAGTAAGCAAAATTGAACCAAACAAGCATAAATAGTCCATGTCATAGCGGAACCGCTATGAGTACAAAGCAAATTAGATCCAAATACAATAAAGTGTGACATGAGTGAACATTCACTCATGTCCTACAAAATATAGTTTTTCAAAAAATAAAAATAGAGTAATATCAATGACGACGGCGGCAGTAGCGGGACTATGGGTCAATCACGCACTTCTGGGCAGCGCGGTAGAGCTTCCTTCTCATCCTTTTTACAACAAAGACCGATTCGTCCCTTTCTTGCTTCATCACATCATAGTGCTGGTGACGACGCCATACCTCCTCCATGAAGGAATCTTCCGCTAATGGCCCTGAGTGATACAGGGGCGGGTCAGCAAAAACCTGATGTGATGCACTACAATACAATAGTGCGCCAACCGCGTAGGGGTCGGTGTAGTACAGCCGGGTATGATGGGGCCGGATGCGGTGGTGGTGGCAATGATGGCACGACAGGCTGTGGCACTGCCCCGATCAGTCCTGTAACTAGGTTACCCTATTCCTGTTGGAACGTGGGGACGGGTCGGACAGACATTCATGCGGTTTGTCTCGCAGGAGGTGCCTCGTCCTTATTCCTGCCAGGTCATAGGGAACTGGCCCGTGCAGTCGCCGATGAATCCGACGAGTCCTCCGAAGGGTTCGACTCCTCTATTTCCCAATCCTCGCTAGGATCGAGCATCATGTGCTCATAGGAGGCCGAAGGGTACGAGTTAGGGTCCCCGTACTCTAGCCCAAGAGGGGCATACTCCCCAATCTTATAAGACTGGGGGCGTCTCGAAGGCCCTGCACCCATGTCTGGTGCAAACGTGGGTGGTAGGGTGGTGGTCTGGTGATAGTACGGGGGGTGGTACATCAGGTGAGTCACTGATGTAAATGGTATTTCCCTTATTCTGGTTTCCTGCCATCTAATGAACAAAGGGGGTAAATTGCAATATGAAAATTATATTTATAATCAAAATCAGAAATTAATAAAGATATATAAAATATACAGAATTTAATGAATGCATTTAAATGATGGTATCTCTCCTGAGTCATAGCCTAAGAGGGGGGGGGGGGTTACTTCTTTCTATAGGTCCTAATGTGAGGTTAAATCCTAGGTTTCTTATGGTAAGAACCTAATTCGCTGAAACCATTGGCTCTGATACCAATCTGTCACACCCCGTTGACCGGGTCTGGCTGTGACCGACTGATATCATCACAATGCAGCGGAAGGTAAATACATCCAACTTAATCATTACATTAATTAAAAATATCCATATGTTAAAATATCATATCCGAATTTTACACATTAATTTAATTGTTCATAGATAATAAAGTGGGTAGGGCGGGTGGCTAAAATCTCTGAAGGTCCATCTAAGGCGGCACCTATCCTTTTGACACCTGTCATTTAAACTTCACCTGAAATACACACCCAAAATACGTCAACATAATGTTGGTGAGCTCATGACTTTAAGACACGTTACCTTTCATGATAGATATTATATTCAATAAATTAGTAATGACAATAACCATAATACAATATCCATGGTGCACTATAGAATGTATCACAATCAAACCTGACTCGGACTGTCCTGCCCGAGTGCTAAATATCCCCTAACCCGTTACTACTAGATTGTTGGGTTTAAATGTGCCCTTCTAAGAATGATTAAATGGCACCAATTTGTGACATAATGATTATTGGATCTCAATGGGTTGTTTCCCTGCATGAAGAGCCCATTGTGTGCTGGGGATTCCCCAAATAGTACTATCCATAAATCACGCGGCTCCTAATGGAGTTAATGTATGTGCTCAATTCGAGGACAAGAGTAGGCAGTATTGCACCATAATAATATAATAACCAACAAGTTTGTATTTCACCCCAAAAGTTTTAAAGTAAAAAGGTTCACGAGACTCACCTGTGGGTTTGATCACATGGTTGACTTGAAAGGTTTGGATGCTACCGATCGGGAGGGTAACTATGTTTATTTCAAATGAATTACTACATTATCAAGTGATAAATTAAGCTCAACCCTGATGTTTTGTATTTGTCATACTAGGCTTGATGTTTTATGTTACACGTGTGTAATCTTATTTTAGGTCTTTGAGTTTTGAGTTAATATCTTTGGTTTTGCTTAAGGTTAGGTCATTATATTATGAGTTCAGGTTATCATTTGTTTTTATAAGTTTGATATGGTCCCAAAACAGTAAGGTTTTAATAGTTTGCAAGTTCGGTCCTTTAACATTGCTAGATTGACATTTTTGACCCTAAAGTTTGGGATTTTGCACTATAATTACTTATGATGACTTTTATAGTTTTAAGTAGATTAGGCTACTGAAATAAGTTAGTTTTTATGTCAATTGATTTTTTTAACGGTTTCAAGAGCTTGTTTTCGGTTAGGGCGTTTTATGAAGTTATATTTAGAGGTTTCTTATTTTGAGGTCGTTGAGAGGTTCAAATGATGATTATATATTCATTATAACTCATTTAAGTAATAATTTATCTATGGAGTGTTAGAGTTATGGCTATGGGATGGGTAAGTTACTTATTGTGTTTTTAAACGTGTACCGTATTGCGATTCGCGTATGTTTGTGATGTAAGTTTTAATCCATGGTTTTCATTAAATTTAATTTTTACTTTAAGTTGTAAATTATATCCTACTAGAAAAACATCAATGTAATAAGATTAAGGATTATATATACATTTTATGATTTTTCTAATTATTAAACCGATAGTTATTTTATATAATAATAATAATATATTTTGAAAAATCCTCTAGAATACTATATAACTATAAATATTTAGGTTTTAAATTCTTTTAGTCATTAATAAACTATTAGCCACTGGAAATTTTAGGTCTTAAGTTGTTTTGTCAGTTTTGGAGTTTGAACGTTAATGGTTCTGGTTTTTAACGGGTTTTCGGGTTTGGCTTATATTTGGTTAAGATTTTATCATATAAGTATTTAATATACTTATTATCACTTATATGTTCTGGATTACTCACTAATATTGCTCTTAAGTTCATTTTTAACAATTTTCTCTATTTTCAGGTGAATTTATATATTGTATTTTTGTTTACTAATAAAATAAATTCTAAAAATTATGAAATTTAATTTCTAGGATTATATTAATATTATGTGTCTACTGGAATGTTTATTTTAACAAAATTTCATAGCTTAACCATTTTTGTTACCTAGCTCGGTTAGTCCAGTAAGTGTCCGTTAAGTATCGGTTTCTCTACATTAAGCCCTTTAGCTAGGTTTTTCCATTCCCAAACTATCTTACAAGATATATAATAATCTAACCCCATATTTCAGTAGTTTAGAACCCTAACTAAATTTTTAGAATTATTACAAGAATTTATGCATTATCACACTTTACCTTAGTAATAAAAAACAAATGACCATTCTATAAATTATGAACCTTTATTCTTTGTTTTAAGTGAGTAAGTTTAACTTCCATAAATAATTTGATTAAAATTTTTAGACTCATGTAATATATTTTCATTTTTTTGTGAAAACCGGGTTTTCGGGTGTGTTAAACTTACCAAATCCATGCTTGAGGTCAAATAGAGTTTTTAGAAGGGTTGAGTATCTTTTAGTTACTGAGAAATGAGGTGTTTTAGGGTGTCATAAAAAGTTGGGCGTGTCATGGGGTTAGTTGTGTCACTAACGTGACGAAACGCGATGTTTTACGCGTTTTCGGGTAGTAACAAGTTACCTTGATGCTTGGGTGATCGAGAGGGGTTCAAGGAAGGAAGTGAGACCTTGAGATGTCAAAGGAATTCTGTTCAAATAATATATTAGGCCAGGTCCATGTACGAAAGAAATGGAAGGCAAAGCTTGATGATATGCAAGTGTGTGTGTGTTCAAGTGATGTTTACCTCAACTTGTTGGGGTTGATGGAGCTTGAGTTTGGGCTGTTTCCTTGGCCTAAAAGGCTGGAGTCTTGATGTTTTATGAGTGCAAGAGAGTAGAAGACTAACCAAGAGAGAGTGGAGAGTGTTTTGTGGGAGTTGTGGTTTGAAATGAAAGTGGAGATGGTGGTGTAAAGGGGATCTGCCGAGAGGGTGCTGGGGGGGGGGGGCTTTGGGAGTCTCAATCTTGGATTCCACAAGATTATGGCTAGGATTTTGGGAAGATTAAGGCAACCTTTGCAAGTCACTAGGTCCCTAGGTGACACCTCCATGCATTGGGTGGTGATTTGACCAAGCATGGATTTCGTATTTTTTATATTATAAAAATACCATGTGTAGGCTGATATGTGCATGTGTGTGTGTCGACTTATATGTATATATATACGGGTGTGTGTGTATGGGGTGCATGGGCTCGTACGTATGCATGCATATAAGTATGTGCTTATGCGTGTGTTGTAGGTATATGTGTATATATATAAGTATGTATGTATGTTTATATTGTTTGTGTGTGCCGTATGGATATATATATATATATATATATATATATAATAGGTGTATGAGTGTGTTGATTTATTATTTAGGAGTTTAATAAAAATTACAAAAGTATTATTATAATCTTGTCTTATTAGGAGATTTAATTGGATAATATAGGATTATCCATGATGTGACTTATCATACATTTTACTTAAATATGATTTATTTATTTGTTTTATGTATTTAAAAGTAATAACATATTATTTAATAATTACATGGTGCAAGATGTCTTATGTTTTTATAGAGGTTTGAGTCTTTTACTCTCTTGTGTATATTTTTATATGTTCTTAAAACTTATGGGTTCATCATCTATCATCTAATATTAGTTTATAATTTACAAGGTTACGTACATTACGATTTATTGATACACTTAAGTTGTTATTATACATTATGCGCTCATTTGGTTGTTTTTGTTTGGATGAGCCAATGTTAATGGGTTGGAAGTTTTAATGTTCATTGGAGTTTCGCGTACTTAATTTATTAACCAAGGTTTATTTATATAACTTTCGTCTTCTAAGCTATTGGGCCCGAGGCCCATTTGGTCGGTTCAGCATGCCCCATAATCGTATGCTAGCCCTCTGGCCCATATTGGTTATGTGGGCCAAAGCCCATTAAGTTTTTTGGCCCATTGGCCCAATTAGGGTTTGATGGGCCAAAGCCCATTTAGATGTGTTTATTGGTGTGGGCCTAAGCCTAAAGCTTGTTAGGCCTAATTCGTGAGCTCCTTAGACAAGGGTTTAGTGTCATTGCGTGGCTCAATAAGGTTTCTAAATTTTTTTTCTAGTCCTAAAAACTGGGGTTGTCAAAGTGAGAGCTCTTCCACATGGCCTCTTAAACTTATTCAGAGAGGTCCACCTCACTCATGGGTGAATGATGTGGGCTAGATATAGGAGTAGCAGGAGCACTCATCTCTCCTTGAGTAAGGGAGGAGAAGAGAGGCTCATGGTACTCACTGAATCTTATATCTTCATCATCTTAAAATTCTAGGTTAGGGATTGGTTGGTTGAGATCTAATGGCTAGGGATGGTAGCTTTCCCTAGAAGGTTGTTAATCTGAGTTTTGAGACTCAGGATGATGGCTTACGGTTGGGGTAATGAGCTCATCAGGCTGAGCATAAGGAATCTCAGCACTGATCATAGAACTAATAGGAGTGGTCTGCTCCTCAAGGGAAGTGGGAGATTTTGGTTCCACTTCCTCCTGTATCGGTAAGTATATGGGGCCCTGCTTAATTTGAATAGACTGAGCAAGGGTTCATTTGGATTTTCTTTGGTAAGTGATGGTTATTTGTGGCTGTATGGGTGTTGAAGATTAAGAAGATATGGGTTCAACATTGGCTGGGACTGTCAAGTTGTCACCTTGAGAAGGGAGCTCTAATATTTTCGGGACAAGGGCTGTTTCTACCCTGAAAAAACCAATAGTGGTTTTTCTCATTATCTTAAAGATGCTGGGCTTTAGCTGTCCTAATTTTAGAACATTACCTGTTCCCCTCAGCTGTGAGCCCAGTTCACAGTTGAGAATGTGCTGGACATATCTAGGGAACATGTAATATTCTAAGGAATTTAAGTTATCAAATAAATTTGTATAGACAAATTGTGATTACCTAAACTTGATCCCCTGGACCATTCCATAGACTATGTAGGAAAGATCCTTTAGAACTTGGTCCTATCCTCCATGCTTGTTGGATAGTGAGTGGATGACAACATGGAGAAGATATTTTCATTGAGAGGATACCTTCCCTTTTCTGAAGGTCTTGACAGAGAAGTCACCATCATAGCCCATCTGGAGGTATGATCTGTTAACTACCTCTTTTGGGAAAGACCATTTACATTCTTCATCATCTAGCCTTAGATGTTGGTTAATAGTGGCTGGAGTGATGAACACTGTTCTCCCCTAGACCGTTGCAGATAGTACCTTCTCACCGTCCATAATGACCTCTTAACCAGAACTCTAAGAGTTGATCTTCATAAAGAGGAGGGTCTATGGTGAGGGCGGTGAGGTAAGATGAGCGGTAAAGAAAGCTGCAGATGTCTGTGAAACTAGGGTCTTTCTCAGCCGATAACAGAGCAACCTGATTGTATTGCCTTTGAAGGTGCATGACAAAGGCTGGCTAGTCTTGGGGTTCGTGGTTGGCCATTTTCTGAAGCTTTTGTGAGAAAATTATGAAGGACAACAACAGTTTGTGGGTGATTTAGGGCTTGAGATTTGCAAATGAAGAAAAAGTATAGAGAGGGAGATCTATTGTAAAGGCTATTTATATGCTTGGATTTGAGACAAAGTTATTGTAAAAGATAAACTTTGAAATCCGAATGTCGATCCACCTATGAAAAAGTTCCCAAAAATTTAGTTATCTTGTAAGTTGAAAATCTTCCAAAGGTAATTTGCCTTTGGAAGTTTAAAGAAAACTTCTGAAGCTAAATTGACTTTGGAAGATATTCCTTAGTTTGAGAAGAAGTGCTTTGGAAGAAAATGTACTTAGAGTAATTTTGCTTCTGAGACAGATTTGGTTTCAAAAGAGATTAAGCTTTAGAAGTTTTACTTAAAGAGTAAATAAAACTTTCAAGACTAAATTGCTTTCGGAATAAAATTGTCCTTCAAAACATATAAGTTCTTAGAAGCATATTTAAGCTTCGGAAGATATATCAGAATTTCTTCTAAAGGTTAACTACTTAGTAAGTAGTTATTAGTTTTGAAGACATAATTTTCATCCAAAGTCAAATCAATGTCTTCCGAGAGAAAATCTGTCTATACTTCTAAAAATTCTAAGGAATATATACTTTAAAAAATTTCATCCAAGATTAACTGGGCTTATATTAGTGATAAATTAAAAAAAACATTTAAGACACACATTATTTGAAAAACAATTTTGAAGTTAATTTAAGAAAATCTACTCAAAGTTAATCATCCCAATAGCTGATACAAGATATTTAAATTTCTATTCATCAAATGCTTTTATGAACAGATCAGCATATTGTTCATTTGTGTTAACTTTGACCAGTTTAATTAATCCTTTTTCAAAATTACCTCTAATCAAATGATACCTGATATTGATGTGCTTTGTCTTTGAGTGCTGCATTGGATTCTCTGTGATAGAGATAGAACTATTGTTGTCTATATGGATAGGAGTCTTCTTAAAGTTGAATACATAATCTAGCATCTGATTCTGAATCCAAGGCACTTGAGCACAACAGCTTGAAGCGACAATGTATTCAGCTTCAGCAGTTGATGCAGAGACACGAGATTGCTTATTGCATTGCCCTGAGACTATCCTTCCACCAAGGAACTGACATCCCCCAGATGTAGACTTTACAATCATGTTGCAGTCACCATAGTCACTATTTGTATATGAATATAAATTGAAGTCAGAATTTTTTGGATACCAAAGTCCTAGTGTAGGAGCTCCTCTGAGATATCTAAGAATCCTCTTGATAACAACTAGGCGTGACATCTTAGGGTTGGCTTGATATCTTGCACATATGTATGTGACAAACATGATATCAGGCCTGCTGGCTGTTAGGTACATAAGAGACCTAGTCAGAGCCCTATAAAGATGTTCATCCACACACTCCCCTTCAAGATCAGGTCCTAGGGAGTGGTTTCTTGCTATGGGAGTGTTAGCAACCTTGCAATCAGTCATATGAAATCTGGTTAGTATGTCTTATACATACTTTGACTGGTTTATGAAGATGCCATTTTCAACTTGCTTCACTTGAATTCCTAGAAAGAAATTGAGTTCTCCTATGCCACTCATTTCAAATCTATTCTTCATCAGTTTCTCAAACTCTTTGCAGAGCCTTTCATTAGTTGACCTAAAGATGATGTCATCAACATAAACTTGGACCAGCATCAAGTCATTCCCTGTTCTTTTGATAAATAGTGTGCTGTCAATAGTACCTCTTTTGTAACCATGTTGAACTAGGTAATGTCACAGTGTCTCATACCACTTTGTTGGAGCTTGATGTAGCCTATAGAGCTTTATCTAGCTTGTAAATGTAATCAAGATGATTTGCATCTTCAAAGCCAGGTGGTTGCTTGACATACACTTCTTCATCTATCACCCCATATAAAAATGCATAATTGACATCAAGTTGGTAGACCTTGAATTCTTTGGATGCAGCAAAAGCAAGGAATATCCTTACAGCTTTAAGATGTTACACGAGTAGAGACATCTGTGTAGTCAATACCTTCTTCTTGAGTGTACCCTTGGACTACCAGTATTGCCTTGTTCTTGATGACAAACCCTCTATCATCTTTCTTGTTTCTAAAAACCCACTTGGTACCTATTGGCATCTTCCCAGGAGGAAGAGGACATAGGTTCCAAACATCTTGTCTTTTGAATTGAAGCAGTTCCTCCTGCATTGTTTCAATCCAGCTTCCATGTAACACCCTGAAATTTCAAGGAAAATGATAGAAGACGAAGTTCTGGCGCAAAAGAAAGTTCTGGCGCAAGAACTCCAAGGAAAAAGCAGGGAATCATATAAATAGGTAAGAACACCTATTTGACCCCATACTTGCATGAAAAGTACTATTGTTAGAGAGAGAAAGCCGTGAAGAAGAGAGAGAAAGTGAAGATTTGGAGTGTTTAAGGTACGTAACTCGTGTATTAACTCATGTTATATACTAAGAATGGTTTATTGATGAATAAAATGCATGAAAGTGTAGTGTTGGTTCAAAAAGCTCTTGGGAAAGTTGATCTTGTGTTAGAATCTTCAAGAGGTTAGTTTCTAGCCCCTTTTTAAGCAAGTTTTTACGTTTTAGGGCTATTATGCATACTAATATGCTTGATTATTCTTGTGATGATGTTGTTTATGGTGATGAGCATATTAGAATAGCCTTAGACGTGATTAGTTAGGTTTAGGAAGGAAACCCATAGGTTCTCGCGTGAGTAGGTGGCTTGGGCTGTAAGGGATTTCAAATCTAGGTAAAGTTCTCGCGCGAGGAGTTAGTGTTTGCGAGAGATGAAAGTTCTCGCGTGAGATTATGTTGTCGTGTGGATGAAGTTCTCACATGACCTACTGTGTTATGTGTTATGTTGTTATTTGTTATTCCTTTTCAAATGATAAAGTTTTGTGATATGACCTTGCTAGGTATGCTATGTATTACTATATGTAAAGTATTATGTAATGAAAGCGGAAGATAATGATAATGAAAAGTGTAACGTAAGGAATAAATAAAAGTCTTGCAAGAAAAATGTAAGGAGGTTCACAATTCCCTATGTGGGTTTGTTAGCTTAACTGTTTGCGGCTTAGCTAGCCCAGAAGGATGCACACGGGGCCTAATCCTTGAGATTAACCATGTAAGAATGGGGGTACACAATCCATGTGTTTGTTAGCTTAACCGTGAGTGGCCGTAATGGTCCAGAAGGATACTCACAGGGGTCTTATCCTTGAGATTGACCATGTATGAATAGAGTTACACATTCCTTGTGGTCGTTAGCTCAACTGTGGTTGGCTGTAATAGTCCAGAAGGGTACCTACAGGGGTCTGATCCTCGTGATTGACCAGGAATGGAATGGAATCTTTGTCGTGAAGCCTTGATTATGATTAGTCTCATAACTTATGTTGGGGGCCGAGCATATGAAACTGATTCGTGAAAGTGAAAGATAATAAATGAAAGAAATGATGATGAAAAGATAATGAAATGAATGTATTGTGATATATGAAAAATGATCTCAAAGATCTAAACTACAGACTTCTGAATGCTCTTCCATCTTCATGAAAACAGACGGTGACTCTGTTGAAGCATACAAAGAAGTTTCCAATGGATCTGGATCTTTTGATTCCCAAAATTGAATCAGTTGAAATTGATGAGAGCTCCAGAAATAATGACAGAGTTACATCAATGTCTCAGTATAAGTATGTTGCTTCTCCAGCTAACACAGTGGAGAATGCTTTTCTGGCTAATGATGATAATTCTCTAGAAGACGAGGATGATTTGTTCGTTGGAGCTGGTTTCTTTACAGATTCTTCTTACACAAGTGCTCCAGTTTATACAACTCAACCTCAACCTCAGTCTCCTTCTAAAACTCAAACTCCTAAAACTCAAACTGAGACTCCATATTCTAATTCTGTTAAAACTAGCAAAGTTAAAGATGTTATTAATATCCTGTTACAGGATGATGAGTCAAAATCTGCTTTTACTGCTTTCATGGCAAGTTTTCATGCTTATCAAGGTAGTCATCTAACACAGTTAGATATTGTTTTTCAGGATTTGTTCGAGATGGATCCTGATGTTGTGGAAGAGATGGGCTTGAATTGGTAGATGTTAATGATTTCTTACAGAACACAGAAACACTTATATGTTAACAGGAATTACAAGCCAAGTGTAAACAAATCTGTTGGCTTTGATAAATCAAAGTCAAGGTGTTTCAACTGCAACAGTTATGGTCATTTCTCAAGGGAATGTAAAGCTCCTAGAAATCAAAGTGGAAATGGTCAAGCAGGTTCTAGCAGTCAAAGATACCAATAGCGGTCTCAGAAAACTTTTCAAAAGCCTTATTAAAGACTTCCAATGCCAGAACTCAAAGATGAATCAAAATCATCAGAAGAGCCAAAGAAAGCTCTTGTTGTCAGCATCAAAGATGGCTATGACTGGAGTGGTTTTGCTGAACAATTCACAGCTGATCTAACATCTAGTTTAACTCTTGTTGCTGAAGTTCAAAATGAAGACTGGTCTGAAGAAAATGATCCTAAGGCAGATGGTGATTCTGAAAATGATGATGAAGATTATGATTGGAGTCCCAAATCAGTAAGGCCCCGTTCCGGGAAACCCCATAGTTGGATTTGGACAGCAGAAACACAAGTTCTCAAACATCAAATTTCATTAATATACGCAGCGGAACGTACAAGAATTTCTATCGTTAAACATTTACATCAAAAGATGACTTTAGCTATCTATCCAAAGCTCTATGTCGAGATGCCAGTCTCGATCATGTGCCAGGTAGCTCTCTCCCATCCATGCCAAGCTCACCCCCAAAAATGTATAGCATACCTATCAATCTAATATGCATACAAAAGTCAGCAATGCTAAGTGAGCTTTAGGTTAACAAGAACAAAACTCTGACATAAACGCACGCCATATCATTTTCAACATTCATAAAAACATTAACTGTACACATCATCTTACCGAACTCACTCGATAATTATACTTTAACTTTCACTTTACCATCCACTTTACCATTACATTATCCATACATTACTTTACTTTACTTTAAACTATACCGTTATGTTACCCATACGTTACTTTACTTTACCATACACATTACGTCATCATTTGAACATAGCACGAAGCTTAGTTCCCATCGAGTGAGAATGCACAAAGCATGTCTCCTATCAGTTGAGCACACCGAAGTGTAACTCCTATCTGGTAAGAATGCACGAAGCATATCTCCTAGCAGTTGAGCACACCGAAGTGTAACTCCTATCGGGTGAGAATGCACGAAGCATATCTCCTATCAATTGAGCACACCGAAGTGTAACTCCTATCGGGTGAGAATGCACGAAACATATCTCCTATCAGTTGAGCACACTGAAGTGTACCTCCTATCGGGTGAGAATGTACGAAGCATATCTCCTATCAGTTGAGCACACCGAAGTGTAACTCCTATCGGGTACGAATGCACGAAGCATATCTCCTATCAGTTGAGCACACTGAAGTGTAACTCCTATCGGGTGAGAATGTATGAAGCATATCTCCTATCAGTTGAGCACACCGAAGTGTAACTCCTATCAGGTGAGAATACACGATGCATATCTCCTATCAGATGAGCACACCGAAGTGTAACTCCTATCGGGTGAGAATGCACGAAGAATATCTCCTATCAGTTGAGCACACTGAAGTGTAACTCCTATCGGGTGAGAATGCATGAAGCATATCTCCTATCAGTTGAGCACACCGAAGTGTAACTCCTATCGGGTGAGAATGCACGAAGCATATCTCTTATCAGTTGAGCACACCGAAGTGTAACTCTTATCGGGTGAGAATGCATGAAGCATATCTCCTATCAGTTGAGCACACTGAAGTGTAACTCCTATAGGGTGAGAATGCATGAAACATATCTCCTATCAGGTGCTTGTAAGACTTTTTTAGCACTTTAACGTCTTCAGAGCTGTGCTATACAGGGTAAAAGGGTAACTTATTCTTTCGCATTTCACATGAGAATTTACATCATTCTTTAGCCTTTAACTATCATGATATATATAATATATCTACATACGTACTTTAATTCTTTAGAATTAAGTCATTATTAAAGCATGTTTACGGGGTGACATAACACGTAACAGTCAGGAGTTTTCGCGCAAGAACCCGCATTCGCGCGAGAACTTCTCTTTCGTTCGAGAACTTTATCATTCGCGCGAGAACTTCTCTTTCGCGCAAGAACTTAATCATTCATGCTAGAACTTTCGAAAGATAACCGTCAGCAGCCAAAATCACATTTCACGAGAGAACTTACCTCTCGCGCGATAACTTTTCTGCTGTACACAACTTGCTCCCCAAGTTATCGCTCCCTTAGCCCTTTTTACACCCAAATCATGCTATAACAGTTATAAACATCGTTCTTTCATAAAACATTCGTTTAGGTATGCATATTAGCCCCAAATCATGATAAAACACGTAAAAGAGGGGTCTAGAACTCACCTAATGATATCCTTGCACACGAACACCACAAAACTAAGAGTGTTTAGAGCGAAAATATACATAATCATTGTGCAATATTATTTCATACGGTTCATACATGCTTAACTACATCAAATATCGATGAATACATACCTTAGACACCACCTAGCACCAACTTCTCTTTTCACAAGCACAACAATAGGACTTTTCGCATGAAGTAGAGAAGATTGGGTGCATGGGCCTATCTATAGTGTCTCTCTCTCCTCGCAGCTATTCTCACGCGAGAACTTCTATCCGTACGAGTACCGCCTCTACACGAGAACTTGCTGACTCGCGCGAGAACTCCACCTCTCGCGTGAGAACTTTTCCCTTCATCAAAAAGAATTCGTGGCGTTACAAGTCCACCCCCCTTATTTAGGTTTCGCCTTCGATACCAGTAATTCCTCAAACAACTGAGGATAATGCTGCCTTATCTCATCTTCAGATTACCAAGTAGACTCCAACCCCTTTCTATGCTTCCATTGTACTCGGATGAGTGGAACTACTTTATTCCTCAGTCGTTTCTCCTTTCTATCTATTATTGCTATGGGTTGTTCCACGTAGTTTAGTCTTTCATCAATCTCCATGTCTTTTAGTGGAACATGAGCATCTTTGTCTGCTAGACACTTATGCAGATGTGATACATGGAAGGTAGGATGAATTCCATTCAAAGCAACTGGTAGTTCCAGCCTATAAGCAGATGTGACACTTACGCAGATGTGATAACGAGGTCCTACACTTCCAGCCATACAACATCTCATACGGGGGCATACCAATACTGGCATGGTAGCTGATATTGTATGAGAACTCCACCAACTGTAGATGACTATCCCAGCTCCCACCAAAGTCTATAATACATGCCCGAAGCATGTCCTCCATGGTCTGGATAGTCCTTTCAGATTGGCCGTCTGTCTGTGGGTGGTATGCTGTACTGATGTGCAGTCTAGTTCCCATCGCGTCATTGAACTTCTTCCAAAACTTGGATGTAAACCGCGTATCTCTGTTCGAGACAACCGACACTGACACACCATGACTGGCAACTATCTCATCGATGAACAATTTGGCTATCCGTTCCGAGTTATACGTCTCTCGGATGGGTAGAAAGTGAGCACTTTTCGTCAGTCTGTCCACTATGACCCATATGGCATCATAAACTTTAGCTGTTCATGGTAGCTTCATTATGAAGTCCATAGTAATGTGCTCCCACTTCCATTCGGGAATTTCCAAGGGTTAGATTTTCCCGTATGGCTTCTGATGCTCAACCTTAACCTAGAGACAGGTCAAGCACCTTTCTACGTACCTTGCCACGTCAGCTTTCATTCCCGGCCACCAATAGTTCTTCTTTAGGTCTTGGTACATCTTGTTGGTTCCCGGTTGAATGGAGTAGCGAGTTTTGTGGGCTTCCTCTAACACCTTCTCTCACAAACCTCCACATCTAGGAATCCACATAAGCCCAAATCTAGTTTTGACACCATTGGCGTTTTCTTCCAGGTTCGCAATCTGTGCTTTCATCCTTTCTTCATTAATGTGCTCGGGCTTTAGAGCTTCTTTCTGAGCTTCGAAGATTTGTTTTAACACATCAGGAGTCATAATCAACTGGTAAGATCTCACCCGAATTGGTTCCCGGTCCTCCTTCTGGCTTAGTGCATTAGCTACCACATTAGCCTTACCTGGGTGATAATGAATCTCACAGTCGTAATCTTTTATGAGCTCCAACCATTGTCTCTGCCTCATAATAAGATCTTTCTGCTCGAAGAAATACTTCAGGCTTTTGTGGTCCGTGAAAATCATACATTTGACACCATATAAGTAGTGTCTCCATATCTTTAACGTGAATACCACAGCAGCCAACTCCAGATCGTGGGTAGGGTAGTTCACCACGTGAACCTTTAACTGTCGAGATGCGTACGCTATGACTTTCCCTTGCTGCATTAGTACTAACCCAAACCCTTGATAAGAAGCGTCAGAATAGACAACCAAGTCCTAATTCCCTTCCGGTAACGTTAACACTGGAGCTTATATCAATCTCCTCTTTAACTCCATGAACGCATTCTCTTGACTTTCACCCCATACAAACTTCACATCCTTTCTTGTCAATTTGGTCAACGGCGAAGCAATCTTGGAAAAATCCTGAATGATCCTCCTCCAATAACCCGCCAATCCGAGGAAGCTTCGGATTTCATATGGCGTTTTAGGCGAATTCCACTTCATCAACCCCTCCACCTTAGCAGGATCAACCGTGATTCCTTCTAGGTTAATCATATAACCCAGAAACTGCACCTCGCGTAACCAAAATGCTTATTTGGAGAATTTTGCATACAACTTCTCCCTTCTTAGATTTTCCAGCACCTCGCGGAGGTGACAGGCGTGGTCTCCCTTATTCTTCGAGTAAATCAGGATATCGTCTATGAACACTATCACTGATTTGTCGAGCATCGGCTGACAAACCCTATTCATCAAATCCATGAATGCTGCAGGGGCATTGGTTAGACCAAATGACATCACGAGAAATTCATAATGCCCATATCGCATCCGAAACACAGTCTTTGGGATATCCTGTTCCTTAACCTTTAACTGGTGATAACCCGACCGAAGATCGATCCTTGAGAACCAACTCGCACCTTGCAACTGGTCGAATAGATCGTCTATGCGAGGTAACGGGTATCGATTTTTCACTGTGAGCTTATTCAGCTCCCTGTAGTCTATACACATTCGCATGCTACCATCCTTCTTCTTCACGAACAACACCGGAGAACCCCAAGGAGAAATGCTCGGTCTGATAAATCCTTTATTGAGAAGGTCCTGTAGTTGGGCTAACAACTCATTCAACTTTGACGGAGCCAGAAGACATGACGCTTTAGCGACGGGCTGAGCTCCTGGCACAAGATCAACCTGAAACTCTATCTCCTGATCGGGTGGTACCTTTGTCAAGTCATCAGGGAACACATCCGGTAAGGCACACACCACAGGCACATCTATCAGCTTTACAGTTTCAGGTTTAGCATCTTTAATGTATGCCAAGAATGCTCCGTACCCTCGTCTCATAAACTTCTCTGCCTTTATCATAGAAATCATCCTCGAAACTTCGCAGATTCTGTCGCCGTAAATCGTGACTAAGCTACCGTCGGGCGCTTTCATCTGAATCATCTTCCTCTGACAAACTATCTTAGCCTCGTAGGCGGCTAACCAGTCCATACCCAACACGACGTCAAATCCTCCTAGGGTCATAACAAACAACCTAGCGGGGAATCTATGACCTTCCAATTCTATGCTACAATCCTCTAAGGCCTCAGTTATCTTAGTAGTCTTTCGAATGGCAATCGCTACCTCAAACACATGATCTATTTCTTTGGCCTTAGCATTCATCATATCACAGAAGGTGGCAGCTATAAAACTCTTACTTGCACCAAAATCAAACAGAACAGAAGCAAGTATGTTGTTAACTGGGAACATACCTGACACAACATCAGGTTTCGCTCTAGCCTTCTCTCTAGTCATCATGAAAGCCCTAGCCTTGGCCCTTGGCTTGTCAGCAGCTTTCTTTTCCTTCTCAGTCTCCTTTCCCTTGGCCGAGTCAACCACTTGCATCTCTTTACAATCTCGGTTGTAGTGCCCCAACTTGCCACAGTTGTAGCACTTTCCCGTACTACGGAAATCCTTGGAAAATGCCCCGTCTTCCCACATCTGAAACACAGGCTTAAACCGAGCCTGCATTCGCCAGCATGCTTTCTGCCGTATTTCCGGCAATCACCAGACAGCTCCACCTTCATCTTTTTGTCCTGAGCAGCATACCTCTCATTTCTCTCTCGCTTCACGTTCCCCGACCAACTCTTCTTCTTCGACTCCTCAATAGGCTCATCAGCCACCACATCATCATACACTATCCCACTCAGTTCCACCAAAGACTCGAAGGTCTTCAGCCTGCTTGCCTTCACATATGCCCTAACCTTTGAAGGCAAACCCTGTACATAACACTTCATCCTTCTCTCCTCGGTACTCACCAGGTAAGGCACCAACCTGGCCATCTCGTTGAAGCGAGATGTGTACTGCCAATGGGTCATACTTCCGGCTTTAAATCCCATGAATTCCTTTTCCACCTTGTCGATCTCATTCTGAGGCAGAACTTTCTCATCACCAAATCCTCCAGGTCATCCCACTTCAAGTTCTTGAACTCACGAGGGTCTTTAGTCTGCTTGATGGTGTTCCACCAATGAATAGCTTTGTCAACTATTAAGTGAGCTACGAACTTCATAGCTTGGTCATCCTTGCACTCACTAATCTCAATCACCGCCTCCATTTTAGACACCCACTGGAGAGTGACAATAGCACCACCCTTGCCATCCAGGGATGGAGGGTTTCATCCCTTGAAGATACGGTACGAACACCCTTTGGCTAAATGTCCATCAGCTTCATCCCCCTCATTCTTCCCCGAGCCTTCCCCGGTACCTTCACTATCTTTCTTGCTAGCTCTATTCTTTGCCTCCAACGTCCACTCTTTTGTTACCTCCTTCATGGCCTCGGTCATGATCGAAGGCATGATGTCCTGAAGGATCTTGTGGACCTCTTCCGCGATAGCCTCCCTAACAACAGGCTCCAAGGTAATCCTCTCTTCAGAATGATGAGAGTTTTCCTCGCTAGCAGTGTGAATAGAGTCCGTATGCACCTCCTCGGTCGTCTGCTTTTGGTTCCTGGTGACTGGTGGTCTACCCCTACCACCACGAGCACCTCCTCAAGTAGCTTTTCAGCCAGCCATAGCTTGCTATAAGATACGAAAGGCTAACATTATCATTCCAGGTAATAGTTCAGATCATGTCAAGTAATGTAAGTTTCTAATGATAGTGGCCAATTGTAATTAACTACTTACTTCACTCTTCATGTCCTAAATGTTTTCTATCTTGAATCACATCAGCTCTCAATCTCACTACAACAACTATAACCTCAAGGAACCTCTAACAATCATAACCTTTCCTGGCATGGAGCTACTGGCACTGGCATCCCTTAATCGATCCCTTTCTCAGTTCGAGTCTAGACATCGGAGTGTCTAAAACTCTCAAACCTGGCTCTGATACCAACTTCTAAGGCCCCGTTTCGGGAAACCTCACAGTTGGATTTGGACATCAGAAACACAAGTTCTCGAACATCAAATTTCATTAATATACGCAGCGGAACGTACAAGAATTTCTATCATTAAACATTTACATCAAAAGATCACTTTAGCTATCTATCTAAAGCTCTATGCCAGGATGCCAGTCTTGATCATGTGCCAGGTAGCTCTCTCCCATCCATGCCAAGCTCACCCCCAAAAATGTATAGCATACCTGTCAATCTAATATGCATACAAAAGTCAGCAATGCTGAGTGAGCTCTGGGTTAACAAGAACAAAACTCCGACATAAACGCATGCCTTATCATTTTCAACATTCATAAAAACATTAACTGTACACATTATCTTACCGAACTCGCTCGATAATTGTACTTTAACTTTCACTTTACCATCCACTTTACCATTACATTATCCATACATTACTTTAATTTACTTTACACTGTACCGTTAAGTTACCCATATGTTACTTTACTTTACCATACACATTACGTCATCATTTGAACATAGCACGAAGCTTAGTTCCTATTCGGTGAGAATGCACAAAGCATGTCTCCTATCAGGTGAGCACACCGAAGTGTAACTCCTATCGGGTGAGAATGCACTAAGCATATCTCCTATCAGTTGAGCACACCGAAGTGTAACTCCTATCGGGTGAGAATGCACGAAACATATCTCCTATCAGTTGAGCACACCGAAGTGTAACTCCTATCATTTGAGAATGCACGAAGCATATCTCCTATCAGTTGAGCACACCGAAGTGTAACTCCTATCTGGTGAGAATGCACGAAGCATATCTCCAATCAGTTGAGCACACCGAAGTGTAACTCCTATTGGGTGAGAATGTACGAAGCATATCTCCAATCAGTTGAGCACACCGAAGTGTAACTCCTATCGAGTGAGAATGCACGAAGCATATCTCCTATCAGTTGAGCACACCGAAGTGTAACTCTTATCGGGTGAGAATGCACGAAGTATATCTCCTATCAGTTGAGCACACCGAAGTATAACTCCTATCGGGTGAGAATGCAGGAAGCATATCTCCTATCAGTTGAGCACACCGAATTGTAACTCCTATTGGGTGAGAATGCATGAAGCATATCTCCTATCAGTTAAGCACACCTAAGTGTAACTCCTATAGGGTGAGAATGCACGAAGCATATCTCCTATCAGTTGAGCACACCAAAAAGTGTAACTCCTATCAGGTGAGAATGCACGAAGCATATCTCCTATCAGTTGAGCACACCGAAGTGTAACTCCTATTGGGTGAGAATGTACGAAGCATATCTCCAATCAGTTGAGCACACCGAAGTGTAACTCCTATCGAGTGAGAATGCACGAAGCATATCTCCTATCAGTTGAGCACACCGAAGTGTAACTCCTATCGGGTGAGAATGCACAAAGCATATCTCTTATCAGGTGCTTGCAAGACTTCTTTAGCGCTTTAACGTCTTCACAACTGTGCTATACATGGTAACAGGGTAACTTATTCTTTCGCATTTCACATGAGAATTTACATTGTTCTTTAGCCTTTAACTATCATGATATATATAATATATCTACATACGTACTTTAATTCTTTAGCATTAAGTTCATCATTAAGTCATTATTAACGTACGTTTACGGGGTGACATATCACGTAACAGTCAGGAGTTTTCGCGTGAAAACCCGCATTCGCTCGAGAACTTCTCTTTTGGGTGAGAACTTCATCATTTGCGCGAGAACTTCTCTTTCGTGCGATAACTTTGAAAAGATAGCCGTTAGCAGCCAAAATCATATTTCGCGCGAGATATTACCTCTCGCGTGACAACTTTTCTGCTGTACACAACTTGCTTCCCAAGTTATCGCTCCCTTAGCCCTTTTTACACCCAAAACATGCTATAACAGTTATAAACATCATTCTTTCACAAAACATGTGTTTAGGTATGCATATTAGCCCCAAAACATGATAAAACATGTAAAAGAGGGGTCTAGAACTCACCTAATGATATCCTTGCACACGAACACCACAAAACCGAGAGTGTTTCGAGCCAAAAGCTACATAATCATTGTTCAATATAATTACATACGGTTCATACATGCTTAACTACGTCAAATATCGACGAATACATACCTTAGACACTACCAAGCACCAACTTCTCTTTTCACAAGCACAACAGCAGGACTTTTCGCATGAAGTAGAGAAGATTGGGTGCATGGGCCTATCTATAGTATCTTTCTCTCCTCGCAGCTATTCTCACGCAAGAAATTCTGTTCGCGCGAGAACCACCTCCACGCTAGAACTTGCTGACTCGCGTGAGAACTCCACTTCTCGCGCTAGAACTTCTCCCTTCATCAAAAAGAATTCGGGGCGTTACAAAATCTGACTCAAAAGAGGATTCAGAAGAAATTGCACTCATGGCCCAGTCTGAACAACCAAAGGTTGAGCATCCATCATCTGACTCTGAGACTTCTTCTTCAAGTTATCTTGAAATTCCTATTGAAGTCAGAGAGAAAATGTGCACAAAAGCATGTTTTGATCAAGTTGAGCATTACAGAACATATTCATTTAAAATCTTGACAAACTTAAACAAGAAGAAGTAATGCACAACAAACTGAAAAACGATCACAAAGTCTCTGATGAAAAGATCTTATCTCTATAAACCTCATGGAATAAAACTCTACAAAAACTTGAACTTGTTAAAAAACAACTTGCGAAGATGACTAAAAATTTGGAAGAACAAAAAATAGCTCATGCTGTAACAAAGGTGGATCTAGCTAAAGTTAAAAGTTCTAAAAAAATTGTAGAACAGTTTTTAAGTGTGAGGAAAGATAAAAGCAAAACAGGTCTAGGTTTTACACATGAACCTATGCTTGAATCTATCACAAACACTTTACCAGAAAACTTTAACACACATGCTCACTCACCTGAAAACAAAGCTAAGCTAAAAGCCTTTCAAAATAAGAAAAAGAATTCTAAAAGTGATGAAGAGAAAGCAAATGTTGAGATATTTGAGGAACAAGATTCAGAAAAGATTAAAAATGGTCATCCAGTGAAAGTTAAATTTTACGAACCACGACAAAAGAATAAGAAAATGTTTGTTCCCAAAGAGTATGTTGTTGAAGAAGTAATTGTAAAGAATGATAAACAAAACCCAAAGAATAAAGAGAAAGTAAAACAAGATGAAGTAACATATGATGATTCGTTTTCTTACGGATTAAACAATCCAGACTTCATCAAATGGCAGAAAGAACAAAAAGATAAAGAAAATACAAAAGAGTCTTTTACTGAAGATGGTCAATCACAAAGCAAGCAGAGTTCATCAAGATCAAGAAACCAGAGAAGAAGAAGGAAAAATGCTAAATCTAAATCCTCTCAGAATAAAAATCAAAACAATCAAACTCAAAGAACAAATAAATCTAATCAGTTTAAACCAGTGAAGTTAGTGTCTGCGGGTACTTTTGATATGAACACAATTCCTGAAATTAAATCAAACTCAAAGAACAAATCTAACTCTTATCTAAAAACAGGTTCAATTCCAAAGTCTTCCGCTGTTAACAAAAGATTTGTATCTAAAGTGTCTAGGAATGGTGTTAATGAACAAAAGTTAAAACCCAAATTTCAAAAGAACAAACTCTCATATAAAAAAAAAGATTAACTTTGTAACTCCTAAATCAAAACAAGGATCAAATGTGGCTTCCACATCAAAGGTTAATCAACAGTTGTTTAAATTTCAATAAAGGTACTGTGATATATGTGATATGTACAATCATAAGACTAATGAATGTTTCTTTAACAAGTATTGTCATATTTGTGATATGAAAAACCATTCAATAGCTAATTTTTATTTTAGCAAGTATTGTACCATTTGTGATGAAAGAACTCACAAAACTAAAAATTGCTACTTCCGAAGGAACTTGCCAAGGAATGGATATGTAAATCCACAATTTCAAAGAAATCAAAGTGTTGGTTTTCAAAGACTGACAAAACAACCTTCCTTAGGCTTGAGATGTTTTTGAAGGATTGATTCTGATTGTGATGATTCTTATGCTGTGAAGTCAAAGAATTATAATCAAGGAAAATTCATTCCACGATATGTGAGAATGAACAATGCAAAGTTTGGTAATCAAAATTTTTATAAAATTGTTTCTTCTGATGGTTTGAATTACCTTGACGATGATCTTGAAAAACGTTATCATGCTTTACGAACTATGCAAATCAAAGATAATAAAAAATTTGTCAGAAACGGAATTGGTAAATTTACACAGCAAAAGAAGCCTGATTTGAATAAGCTTTATTTCAAACAGTTTAACATTGTTGATAAATTTGGCAAGCCCAAGACCATATCGGCTTGGGTTGATAACTCAACTTAAATCTCTTTGAAATGCAGGTATGCCCAAGAAGACCAATTAACACGTGGTATGTTGATAGTGGGTGTAGCCGGCATATGACAGGCAACCATGCCTTGCATCAACATTTTAAGTTAAAAGATGGTGTTCATGTTGCATCGGAGGTGATGCAGGTGGTAAAATAACAGAAGAAGGAACAGTGTCCAATGGGATTATTAGCTTTGATAAAGTCAACTATTGTTCACAGTTGAACTTTAATCTTTTAAGTGTTTCTCAAATTTGTGACAAATCTTACTCTGTTCTATTTGATGATTCTTTTTGTTATATTTTGAAGCCAGGTTTTCAGATAAGCAAACAATGGGTAGTTGTTAAAGCTATTTGTGATTGAGATGTATACAAGTTAGATATGTCTCAAGTAGATCCATCTACCGAAACAACATGCCTAATTGCTCAAGCATCAAATGTCGAAAGCCAGTTATAGCAATTACATCTCGGGCATTCCAATTTCAAGAACACGAACAAGCTTGTAGCAGAAAATCATGTAGTAGGTCTTCCAACAAAGAAGTTTGCTACAACAGATCACTACTCAACATGTTTAAAAGGAAAGCAACACAGAGCATCTTATAAGCCCAAGCTGATAAACTCAAATTCCAAGACTCTCCAGATGTTGCACATGGACCTATTCGGACCAACAAATGTGCAGAGTATTGGAAAGAAATCTTATTGTTTAGTTATCATTGATGACTTTACAAGATTTTTATGGGTTTTCTTTTTGCATGCTAAATCTGAAACTCTTGAATTGTTAAAAGAATTCATCATTAAAGTAGAAAATCAATTAGAACAAAAGGTGAAAATTATCAGAATTGATAATGGAACTGAATTTAAAAATTCTAATGTTGACATGTTTTGTGCAGAAAAAGGCATCGCTCGTCAGTTCAGTGCTCCTAGAACTCCACAACAAAATGGAGTTGTTGAAAGAAAAAACAAAATTTTGATTGAGGCCACACGCTCCATGTTAGCAGATGGAAAGATTCCAATTACTTTCTTGGATGAAGCCATATCCACTGTATGTTTTGTACAGAATCATACATTGACTGTGAAAGATAAACAGAAAACTCCTTATGAGTTAATGTTTGGCAGGAAACCTAATATAGATTTTCTTAAATCTTTTGGTTGTCAAATTTTGATTTTAAATTCAAGTGACCAGCTAGGAAAATTTGATGCAAAATCTGATGATGGATTTTTTGTTGGATATTCGTAGGTTTCAAAAGCCTTTAGAGTTTATAACTCTAGGACGAATGTTATTCTTGAAACTTTTAATGTTAAATTTCTTGAAAACTCTTTTCCATCAGTTGCAAATGGTCTAGCTTGGTTGTTTGACTTAGATTCTTTGTCAAACTCTTTTAATTCTAACTTGTTTGACTCTCCAGGTGAGAAAAAGAAACAAGGACGAGATCTTGGATCGTTTACCGATGATTCTGATTCTGATGATATGGATGATTCTAGCCCAGATTACCCATTCTTCTCATTTGTTAAAGATCATGTATTTCGTTCTAAATCTCATGATCAATCTCACTCTCAGCAAGCACAAGAACATCCCATTTCTGAAAATTCCAATGTTTCACAACCTATTTCTAATGATAGTCATGAAATTATACAACTTGAGTTCGGAACGTCATCGGTTTCTGATGATCTAGTTGTTACTGATAATCTTGATTACTTTATCAACTCACCGACTCAACTTCCTAATTTCAATCTACATACTTCGAACTTATTGCATCAGCTTTCCTACTTGAACCAATCTAATCTGGATGTTAATGTTCAAGGAAATGAGATTCCAATGTCTCGTATTCACAAGAACCATCCTACGTCTATCGGTCCATTGAATGATAGAACGATGAGAAGTCATTCAGAACAAGCAAACCTCTGTTTATACTCGTGTTTTCTATCTCAAATTGTTCCTAAAAATGCTACTTAAGCATTAAAGGACAATAGTTGGATTGAGGCAATGCAAGAAGAGTTATTGCAATTTCGCAAAAAAGAAGTGTGGAAGCTTGTGGATTTACCTGAAGGAGAAAATGCCATAGGCACAAAATGGTTGTTTAGAAACAAATCAGACGATCGAGGAATTGTTGTTCACAACAAAGCAAGACTCGTTGCACAAGGTTACACCCAAGAAGAAGAAATAGATTATGATGAAGTATTTGCTCCAGTTGCAAGCCTTGAATCAATTCGTGTCTTCTTGGCTTATGCATCATACATGAAATTCAAGGTTTATCAGATGGACATTAAAGGTGCTTTCTTGTATGGACCAATCACTGTTGATGTGTATGTAAAGCAACCTCCAGGTTTTAAAGATTCAGAATATCCTCATCATGTGTACAAGCTTAGTAAAGCATTGTATGGTCTCCATCAAGCTCTTAGAATTTGGTATGAAACGTTATCACAACATTTGATCCAGCATGGATACACGTGAGGGAAAATTGATCCAACTTTGTTTATATAGAAGGATGCTGATGATCTCTTATTTGTTCAAGTGTATGTTGATGATATTATATTCAGTTCTACAAGTCCAAAATTGTGTAATGAATTTGAAGAAATCATGAAGTCTCCTTTCCAAATGAGTTCTATAGGAGAAATTAACTTTTTTCCTTGATCTTCAAGTGAAGCAGTCTGCAGATGGAATTTTTATTAATCAGGAGAAATTCATTGAAAAACTCTTGAAGAAATTTAAACTGCAAGATTATCAATCCATTAGAACTCCAGCTGATGTAAATACCAAGATTGAACCTGATCCGAAAGGAAAATCAGTTGGCCAAACTCTATATAGATCTATGATTGGCTCTTTGATGTATCTTATTACATCTAGATCTGATATAATGTATGCTGTTTGTGTCTGTGCCAGGTACCAATCTGACCTGAAGAAATCTCACCAAATCTCTGTTAAACGAATATTCAGGTATCTCAAAAGAAAACCGGCTTTAGGGCTGTGGTATCCTTATGAAGGAAACTTCAAGTTACATGGATATACAGATAGTAATTATGGAGGATGTTGCCAAGATCGTAAAACTACGACGGGTGGTTGTTAGTTTTTAGGTCCCAGATTAGTCTCGTGGCAATGTAAGAAACAAACAATTGTCTCCGTTTCAACCGAAGAAGCTAAGTACATAGCTGCTTCAGCAGGATGTTCTCAAATCCTTTGGTTACAAAACCAACTGCTGGATTTACGGGTTCAATTTTCTTAAAACTCCTATTTACATCGATAACACTACTGCTATGTTTATTACAGCTAATCCTGTCCAACACTCAAAAACAAAGCATATCAAAATTCGATATCGTTTTCTCAGAGATAACTCTGAAAAAGGTTTAATCATTTTGATTCAAATTACAATCGAAAAACAGTTGGCTGATCTATTTACAAAAGCCTTTTTACCAAGTCGTTTTGAGTATTTCGTTGAGTCAATTGGACTTATTAACCATGTTTAAAACTGATTTTGAGTAATTGAGTTGTCTGAATAATAAAAATGATAAGAACCCTACATTTGCTTAATAAAAAGATTTATAGAGAAAATTGTCAAAGTTAACTGCATGATTGTATATATTGTGTGTGCATGTTCAATAGAAAATGAAAAAGCAAATACAAAATAGAAAATTGCAAAATCAAAAGAGAAAAATATAAAACAAAAACCACAAAGATAGAGTTTTTCTCGTTAGTTAATTATTTAGGACTGAATCTGTCTTTGTAATTTGTGAGAAATGATAGATATATTAGTTCTGATCAGTTGCATACTTCACTCACTACTAAAGTCTGACGTAATCAGATATGATGTGCAAGTAAGCTCATGCAATTATACTGAAAAAGTAATTTCTTATGATTAAACTAAATCAATCATGCATTCATGTTTGTCCATTTTAGTACCAATGAGTAGTGTTGACTTCTCAAATTGATTGCTTGTAAAATCACAAACTCACACCTGGTGGCGATATGAATAACCATGAGCTCTAATTATTTAAAGCATCTATTCACTTCTCTGTTATGAGTCATCATAGACCTGAAGTGACGAGATATCCTTTGTTGTAAGTCATTACAGACCTGGATATTCTCACTTGATGCAAAAGATGCCAATGTGCACAACCTAAACATGAGATCTGGTTATAAGTATATGTCAGGTTAACAAGTTGAGAAAAGTGCTTTCTTGCATATCTTGACGAGAGTTAAGCTCTCTAAGTCTAAGTGTGACTTACATAATGTCATATCTAATCATACCTTAATCAATCCAAGAATTGAAAAAGTAAGTGTGCTGAGTATTTTGCCAAAAGCACTCATTTTCTGTCCTTAGATCTCGTGTCTCCTCTGTTGCGGGAACGCTAACCTGGAACACACTTGATCAGGATTTAATCACTGTCAATGAGTATCCATCATTTTATTTTATTTTAATGTGCTGATCTTAACTGATATGATCTCACTGCCAGCATGTGATTCAATTGCATATGGTAGATTTTTCTTTTGCTTTAATTTTGATTTTTTCATGATTTCCTGTGTGCAAGCATGTTGATAATGATTAGTTTGCTCTACTTGCAAAATAAAAGAAACTTCTAAGTTTGTGAACTTAAAAGTTTAGGGGGAGTAAAAATATTAAAGAGAAAATCAATAAAAAGTGTCACAGGTGAAAAATAAATAAAAAATTAAGTGCGTTGGATGGAAAGGATGAAGATAAAAATCAAGCATGTGTGTGTTTGATATGATGAAAAAATAAACCTGAAAAGAATTCAAAATAAGTGGAAAAGCTTCTTGCAAACGAAGCAAGACTATTTGTGTTGTAAGAGTTTCAAAATAGAGACTAAAATAACGGGAAAGTATTTTGAAAAATAAAAACATTGATTCAAAGTATTTTTCAAAGTGTGCTTGGTTGGTGTTTGAATTGAAAATTCATGTTTAAAAATGAAAATATAAGTTTCAAATGATTTGTGGTGATTTTAAACAAAAACAATTTGATTGTTAAATTTGAGGGTAATTAATGTAAATTTTGGGTGATAGTCAAAATTTGACTAAGTGTTGAGACAATATGTATGAACAGTACTAATGTGCATAAATAGTGTTCAGATGGATGTTGTGAAAATTTCAAATGTTAGATTCATGGAAGGTTTCTCATGCGCCTGAATAGTACTCATAAGTCCAAATTAGGAGTATGATGAATTTTAGGAATTTGTACAAGTGTTGAGCGTTTTGTTCAGTACATGCGCCTAAACAGTTGTCATGTTGCTGAAAATTGTTAAGTGTTGGGCGTATTAACTTATGCTCATGTGCCTGAACAGTTTCAGACTTTCCAAGTGGTTAGACGTTTGAAGGTGATTACTCCAAGTGTTAGGGGTTTCATCAAGTCCATACGCCTGAATAGTGCCCAAGCAACTGAACAATGCTCAAGCGCATTCACAGTGCTCATGCGTCTGAAGACTTGGTGTGGAACTTAGTCTCATGTGCCTTCACTGTGCTCATGCGCCTGAAAATTTAGTGTGAAATCTAGTCACATGTGCCTTCACAGTGCTCATGCGCCTAAGAATTTTTACACTTATATATATTCAACACTTGTAGATCTCATTCATTCATTCACAAACACAAACTCTCTGATTCACACATTCTCATACCTGATACATTCATTCACTCAACATTCGATTGTTACCTGTTAATCCTTGTGATATTAGGTATATTCATTGAATCAAAACATCACGTTGATATTAAAACATCTGATTTCATTACCTAAATTCAAACTTTGATTGGGCGTTTGAACTCTATTAAGGCGTTCGAACCCTAGATGTTAAGAAAATTTGAAATCTGTTATTTAAATGTGTTATAATAACTGAAATTGAATATCAAATGAGTGTTATAACATGATTTCGAACATATTATGAGAATCAAATCTCAATTTCATCAAAATGTGTTCTTGATGATTCATTGTTCATCAGTCGATGTTTAAGAACAAAAATGAACAGTCAGTTCATCATTTTTCATCAAAATTGTTGTGTTAATCATCAAAATTCATCTATTCAACTAATATTGAGATGGTATTAATTGTTTTAGTGTACTTTAAATCATTAAAACTTAAACATGATTGTGCTCTGCTCATGGTAGAGTGTGTTTAACACTTAGAAATTTTAAGTGTAAATTGTTAGGTTTTAAAATTTAAAATTTGCTAATTCAATTGAAATTCAATCAATTTTCATGTTTCATGGTTCATTAATTGATTTAATCATAAATTGTGTTGAATCAAAATTGTAACCAGAACATACTCTGTTCATGTAATGGGTTGCATAAAACATTTAGAAAATTTTTAAGTGTTATTGGTTCAAAATTGATAAAACACAATACGATTGAAATTTTGAAAATTCAAATGTGATTAATATTTTGTTCTATGTATACAGATGGCAGATATTAAATTTGAGCCAAAGCATAACGTAGCAGCCTTTCTTAATAAGGATGTTCGTGAAGCTGTTGGTTATGAAGAGATGATGAGATTTCTATTGAGAACAAAGTATGTGTATGCCATGTGTTCTTAACCAGTTATATATGCTCGTCTCGTCAAAAGATTCTGGAGTATTGCTGAAATTGCAAGGGATGATGAAGGAAGGAAAGTTGTTAGAGGTTTTATCACAAACTATCATATGATTGAAGTCTCTGAGCAGTCAATTAGAGAAGCTTTAAGACTTGGTGATAATGATCCTGAAGATTTGGCTGAACTCACTTTTAATGAGTGTAGAGACACATTCTTAGCCATGGGACATCCAGATCACTTTCCTAAGAAAAAAATTTTCAGAGCAAGAGTTTATAATCACTGGAAACTTCTTTGTTACGTCTTTCAACATGGAATGTCTAAGAGAAGTGCAGGATGGAATTCATTCCCTGTAGACATTGCTTCTCCTATTGTAGCCATTACCACAAATTGAAGGTTTAATATGGCAAAATGGATTATGAATGGCTTTACTTTTAATTTGGAGAAAGGAATCAGGAACAAATACTTGATGTATCCCATATTTCTTCAGCTGATTATTAATGAAGAGTATCCGGATTTCCATGCTCATGGAGTAAGTGGAGAAAGATTAATTTTGGAGCACATGATGAAAACCATATACAAAAGACTTGTTATAGTGACCGGTGCTCAAAATGTAAAAATGTTTGATTACATGAGAGTTGTAGCAAGAGATGATGTGAACATATATGAAGATCATTTTCATTTGATTGATGATGAATCAATTGATCCAAATGATATGATTGAAGAAGTTCCTCAAAGACTGTCTGAGTCTGAAGCTGAGGATGATGATGAAGATAATGAAGATGATGATGAATCTGAAGATGAAGGAAGTTCATCTTCAAGTGATGATAACGATGATGATGATGTTGGAGGTAATGAAGTTGAAGAAGTTAATGAAGATGTAGTTGTTACAGAAGTTGAAGAAGTTGAAAATTTGAATGAAGATGCTCAAAATGTTGATGAGTTAATAGATGTGAATGAAGATACTAATGAAGTCAATGTACAACAAGAAATGGAGTGTGATCTTCAAAACGTTGATGCATTTGAGTCTGTAGTAACAGATGAAGGTGAAAGATCAAGTCAACAAGATACAGTTCTTACTGAGGAATTGAACACTGAGCAGATAATAGAAGCATTGAAAGAAGAGAACATAAATCAGCTTAAGATGATCGAGCAGCTGAAAGATGAAAATAATCAATTAAAAGCAGAATCTTTGAAGAAAGACTTGAAAATTGCTGAGCTTGAAGAAGTACAAGAGATGAATGTAAAGAACTTTGATGTTTTACTTAGAGATTAAGATTTGATAGAAGAAAAATACAAGAAGTTGAAAGAAGATAATGACAAGTTGAAAGAAGAACTTGAAATTATGAAAGAAAGCTTAAAATTTCAATCTTCTCAGCCTCAAGAAAAAGACTCATTAACTTTAGAGATAGAGGTTATTTCTGAAGTTCAAACTACTGAAGTTGAAAGATTATCTGAGGCGGTAAAAGGAAAACGAAAGATAGATGAATTTGAAATTCAAGTATTGGCTGAACCGTCATCCAACCCTCCTTTAAAGATGCTGAAAATTGTTTTTGAAACTCCTAAACAGTTTAAAAGACATTTTTGATTATAGGTGTTGTTTTTATTTTTATATGCTTGAATCTAATATGTTTTTCTTATGCAGTGAATGTAGGTCATTCTTCTTTATAGGAAATAGCAGAAGCAGACATACAAGAGCAAATCAGAGCACTAGATGAATTAGATCCAAAGTTTTCAGATGCATGGTATAATGAAGTATTAGAAGAAGAAGATGTTGCTGAAGCTGCCTATTCTCCAATTGAAGCTGTCATTGAAGACATCCCCTTAGACATTGATGACAGATACAATTATCTGGTCAAGAAGAAATACAATCATGTATTTTTAGATGGTCTAACAGTTTCACAAAGCATTGAAGAATATGAGAAATGCATTATAGCAGAGTCTACAGCTCCGGTTGATCCAGATGAAATAGTTATAGGACATGGAGAGTGGAATCTGATGCAAGAAAGTATTAACATTAAAGACCTTCCTGCATCTGAATTGCATCATCCTGATCCTGAAAACATGACAACTGTTGAGCTTAGACTGTGGCTACAATCAAGGAATTATCCAAGAAAAAGATTAAACAGATTGCAAACTGAGTCTCTAAGAAATTTGGTCAAAAGTTTTCAAGAGACGGAAAAGCAAACCAAGAAAATGATTGTTCTTGACATGGATAATCCTCAATATTTGGAAATTACAAAGAGGACTACAATCTTAAAGCCTCATGAAATTAAAGAAATGGAATTAGTGAGAAGTGGGCATGAAAAGAGGAAAGAATTAATTGAGATGTTCCCAGAGACAGAGAAACAAGCATATCAATTCTCGGTCGAACAGAAGCAATTATGGAATAAGGCAAGTGTTGCGAACGGTCTGCCCAAGACACATATTGAATTGATGTGGCTAGACGTTATGATCCAAGTCGGGTCATACCCAATAACAAGCTAGACAAACACCTATAATATTTATTTTATGATATGATCATGTAAATAAATATTGACACTTGAAGTATTTAGAAATTGGGTTTCTAAATATTTGCACTAGTGTTGTGAATAAACTATATGGTTAATTTATTCTAGAGAGAGAATACTTTGTATTGTTATTAAAATGGTTGAACAAACAATACAAGTCTTTTTTTGTATGCATTTCTGTTACTCATCCGCATTTACTAATGCGGATGTGTTACTGAGGAAATGAGGATGAATGTTTCTTATCCGTATTTACAAATGCGGATGTGCATTTGTGGAAATGCTGAAGGAATTTCTTCATCCTCATTTACTAATGCAGATGAGCATTTAAGAAAATGCTAATGAAACTGATTCTCTGCATTTACTAATGCGGATGTGCATTTGGGAAATGCTGATGAACTATTCGTCCGCATTTACAAATGCGGATGTGCATTTTTGGAAAAATGCTGATGGAGTTACTCATCCGCATTTACAAATATTGATGTAAATTTGGGAAATGCGGATGAAATTTCTTCATCCGCATTTACAAATGCGGTTAGAGTTTGTTCATCCGCATTTACTAATGCGGATGACTATTAGAGAAATACGGATGGGTTAAAGGGATGGGTCCTGCCCACTTTTCTCTCACTTTGAAATTCAGTTTCACAGGACGTGCAATATATGATTTTATTCAACCACTCTCTTTGATAACTTACAACATACACAAAAGGTGCAGATCGGTGTTCCTGTTGGTTTTCTCTCGATCGGTCAAAGAGAATAGTGAACAAAACTCCTTCAAGTGAAGAAAATCCTAGCAACCTGGTGTTTTGTTGGAAGCTTGGGGTAGACAAGCTTGAGGCCTCCTACTTTGGAAGCTGTCGATCAAAGATCATCTTCCTCTGTCCCATTCGAGAGGTAGAATTCTAAACACCCTATGGTTGTTTGTAAGCATGATTTTTCATATAACGATCCATTACGGGTTTTAACAGATATATAAATTGGGGTATATATATTAACTGTAACAAGTTTTCATTCAAATTCCGCTGCATTTTTCACTTTATAAGGATAAAATGACTCTGATAAACTTGTGAAAACCCCTACAATGGTATCAGAGCCGGTTATATGGATACATGCTTCATCTGGACTGAATTCTCGGTTTCTTGCTGTTAATTCACCAACAGACCGAAAATTCAGGTCTATGTTTCCCCTGTTTTTTCAAGATTCTACTTTACATGCATATTGTAATCTTGAAAATTTTAATCATTTGGATGATTTAGTTGTTTGGACAAGAATCATGATATTTGGTTTGTTTATACATTAACCGAAAATCTATGATTCAAGGGGAAAGCTTTCGGATTTTGCTTGCATATTTGGATATGTATCTTGATGTTCATAACCTAGCCGAGAACTTGTGTTTGGTTGTGTTGTAATTTGTATTTGATTATTCAAAGGGTTGTAATAATTAAATATATTTGTTCTTTCTATTGGCTATGTAATTTATTTCTTTTCATTTGGTATGTAAATAAATAAATTAGTTGCATTTCACTTTTACTAGAAAAATGTATATAGCATATATAATTTTGTAAAAGAAGATGCAACAATATGTTTTTCAGTTTGGGCAATTTTGTGCCCAAAGGGCTTTATAGCTCTTATGTAAGGCCCCGTTCCCGGGAAGCTTACAGCTAGTCAATCATTGCACATAAAAACATAAAACATATATTTAGGTGTACTAAAACAACGCAGCGGAATAATTTAAAATCATTTCATTCATTGCTTTTGCAAAATAATACAACATTCATAATCATTACAAAATATTGTTTGTTTGCATTACAATGCAAAACGTCATAATTTAAACAATGAATGTCATCCCAAAAATGCCAAGTAGCTGCCCCGTGCCATCCTCAGCAACATTACCTGCCAACTGGAAAATACATAAAAGTCAGCGTTGCTGAGTGAGTTCTTGTTTTATAAATAAAATATTTTCTTTCGTTTAAAATCGTACTTTACTTTCGTAAGCGATCATACATCATACGTACAAATAGATAATCTCATTATTATCTTTCATCATCTTCAACTTACGTTCATTCATTCTCTTTGTCATCGTATATTTCATTCGATCATTATTACTTTCACTTCTCTATGCTCCAGGCTAATGCCTCGAGCTATACCCCAAACATCATGCACAAGGCGGGTACTGGACCGAAGACTATAAATAGACTTCAAACATCATGCCCGAGGCGGGCTCAGCACCAGGGTATCATCAATTGGGCCAATGCCATGTGCTATACCCCAAACATCATGCACAAGGTGGGTACTGGACCGAAGATTATAAATAGACTTCAAACATCATGCACAAGGCGGGCCCAGCACCGGGGTAAGCGACAATGGTCCCATACATATGGTCAGTCACAAAGACTAGACCCCAGTGTGCATCCTTCTGGGGTAGCTAACCCGCACACCGTTGAGCTAACACCCTTCATTGGGTGTGAAACTCCTTACAGTGCTTGCAAGACTTTTCTTACTTCCGATCGTTCATTAATGCATGCATTCATTCTTTCTTACTTCTCTTTAGTTATCTTCCACTTTCGTTAAGTACTACCTACATAAGCATATTCATACGTCACACCACGTAAGGTCACGACATAAACATAACATGGAACAACATCATCACAACAGCATACAAAGCATGCAAAACGCAAACAAGCACAGTCCCCCATAAAACCTCCTTTCTTAACACTTAAGCTCTACATTCCAAAATCTCAGAAAATTCTGTCCCCTTAAAGAGATGCGGATGAGCAAACAAATGCAGATGAACAGACAAATGCGGATGAACAAACAAATGCGGATGAGTAACCAAATGCGGATGAACACCTCAGAAAATATTGTGTCCTAAAGAAATGCGCATGAACACTGTAGCGAATGCGCATGCATAAAGCACATGAAGGTTTTCAGAAAATATTTCGTCCAATGAAGTATGCATGAACCAAATGCGGATGACTGAAGCAAATGCGCATGGACAAAGCAAATACGCATGGACAAAACAAATGCAGATGAACATACAACAAATGCGGATGAATACTTAGCAAATGCGGGTGATCAAAATAGTCGATGTGTTCATCAAATGCGGATGAACAACACTTAGGCAAATATTCAAACTTAATGCGAATGATCAACTAACCTGAAACCGCACCTTACACTATAATCAGTTCCCAATCCTCATTCTTATATATTCATCGCACCGATCTAGCATGCTAATCTCTTAGAACAAGCATACAACCACATAAACCAAGCAAAACATACAGGCTCTAACACACCCACTAAAAAAACAGAGCCAAACATACGGTACAAAATACTGGACATATTAAAAAGTTAGTTACATGCATTTCCAGCCCCAAAACAGGTTTAAAACATAGAAACCGGGGATCTAGAACTCACCGTAGCAGCCTTCGAGTATGACTTCCTTCAAACCCGTTTGCACTATGAGTTCAAACACCTAAAACCCACCAAATCACACCACCCGAACACACAAACAAACACATAAGCATAAAACCGAGGCATAGGCCGGCCAAGAACAACTTAAACCGATGAATTCTTACCTTGAATTCGAATTCTTCTTCTTCCTTCTCTCTAAAACTGAAGCTCTTCTCTGCTTTCTCTCTCTAGAATCCGGTGAAAAGAAAATATGCAGAAAGGTGTGGGCGGCCATGCCCACTTTATGCACCCACTTTTATTCTTTTTTTCCTTTTGACACATTTAGCCTCTCAACTTGGGTTAAATTTTGTTTTCTTTCTTTTATACACATTTATTCCTTCTTTCTCGTCTTTTAAAATTTTTCGGGTGTTACAAGTCCACCCCCCTTATATAGGTTTCGTCCCCGAAACCTGTTATTCCTCGAACAGATGTGGGTAATACTGCCTCATCTCTTCTTCAGTCTCCCACGTAGACTTGGATCATTCCTGTGCTTCCACTGTACACGCACCAGGGGAACCACTTTATTCCTTAACCTTTTCTCCTTGCGATCAATGATTGCCACTGGTTGCTCCACATAATTGAGCCTTTCATCAACTTCGATATCCTCTAGTGGTACAACCATATCCTCGTCGGCTAAACACTTCCGCAGATTAGATACATGGAATGTCGGGTGAATTCCACTTAACTCATCAGGTAACTCAAACCTATAGGCCACCCCTCCTACTCGAGCAATAATTCAGAAATGCCCTATGCATCTCGGGCTCAACTTTCCCTCTTCCTGAATCGAATGATACCTTTCCAAGGTGAGACCTTCAACATAACTCTGTCACCCACCTTGAACTTAATCGATCTGCGTCTCCTGTCGGCATATAACTTTTGTCTATCCTTAACTGCCTTCACAAAGGCTTTGATCTTTTCAGGCTTCTCAGTCATAGCCTCAATCACCTCAATACTTTCCAACTCCTTCTGACCAATATCACCCCAACAACCGGGTGTTCTACATCTCCTACCGTATAGCATCTCATAAGGGGGCATACCAATACTGGCATGATAACTGTTATTGTATGAGAACTCCGCTAACGGTAAGTGGTCATCCCAACTTCCTCCAAAGTCAATGACGCATGACCGAAGCATATCTTCTAGAGTCTGAATGGTTCTCTCCGACTGACCATCCGTCTGAGGATGATAAGCCGTGCTGATGTGTAACCTCGTCCCCATTGCATCATGAAATCTCTTCCAGAACTTAGGTGTAAACCGAGTGTCACGATCAGAAACAATAGACACCGGCACACCGTGACGAGTTACAATCTCCCTGATGAATAGATCCGCTAACTTCTCAGATGAATACGTCTCTCGGATCGGTAGGAAGTGAGCACTCTTCGTCAGACGGTCGACTATCACCCATATGGCATCGTACCCCTTCACGGTACGCGGTAGCTTCGTGATAAAGTCCATGGTGATATGCTCCCACTTCCACTCGGGTATATCCAAAGGTTGGATCTTACCGTATGGCTTCTGATGCTCCGCCTTCACTTGCAAGCAAGTAAGGCACTTACTCACGTACTTCACTACGTCACGCTTCATACCCGGCCACCAATAATCTTTCTTCATATCCTAATACATTTTCGTGGCACCGGGATGAATGGAGTATCGAGTCTTATGAGCTTCGTCCATGATCTTCCCACGTAGATCCCCGTAACGAGAGATCCACATCCGTCCAAATCGGGTTCTAACACCAAGAGTGTTTTCACCCAACTCTGCAACCATACCTCTCACCCTTTCAGAGTTAAGATGATCTTCCTTCAACGCCTCATCTTGAAACTCCTTGACCTTCTTCATAACATCGGAGGTCAAAACCAATTGGTAAACCTTCACCCGGATTGGTTCAGGCCTCTCCTTTCGGCTAAGGGCATCTGCCACTACGTTGGCTTTGCCCAGATGGTAATGTATTTCACAATCATAATCCTTTATCAATTCCAACCATCTCCTTTGCCTCATGTTGAAATCCTTCTGCTCGAAGAAGTACTTCAAGTTCTTATGGTCGGTGAAGATGGTGCACCTCGTCCTGTACAGGTAGTGCCTCCATATTTTTAATGCAAAGACCACAGCTGCTAGATCTAAATCATGAGTAGGGTAATTAACCTCATGAACCTTCAATTGTCAGGATGCGTAAGCTATAACCTTTCTTTGCTGCATCAGTACGCAACCCAATCCTGAGTAAGAAGCATCTGAATAAACCACTAAATCCTCGCTCCCTTCGGGTAATGATAATACAGGAGCTTGAGTCAACCTCATCTTCAACTCTTCAAAAGCCTTCTCTTGCTCTTGACCCCAAACAAACTTCACATCCTTACAGGTCAACTTGGTCAGCTAGTGGTAGTCAATACACATCCTCATACTACCGTCCTTCTTCTTTACAAACAAAACCGGGGCACCCCATGGAGAGATACTCGGTCTAATAAACCCCTTATCAAGAAACTCTTGCAATTGCTCCATCAATTCCTTCAGCTCAGAGGGGGCTAACCGATACGGTGCCTTAGCAACAGGTTGGGCACCGGGTATCAGGTCGATCTGAAACTCAATCTCACGGTCTGGCGGTACACCTGGTAAATCTTCTGGGAACACATCTGGGAAGTCACACACAACCGGTACATCAGACAATCGTGGTGTTGGCTTATCAACATCTTTTACGTAGGCCAAGTAGGCACTACATCCATGCCTCTTACACCTTCCCACCACCGCCATTGAAATCACCTTCGGAATCATAGTAACTCGATCACCGTAAATCGTCAAAGAAACCCCTGTCAGGCGCTGTCAGTCCAATCATCTTCTTGTGACATACGATATTCGTCTCGTAGGCCGCTAACCAGTCCATTCCTAGGACTACGTTGAAACCGCCTAAGGTCATCATGAATGGTCTAAAAGGAAATTTATGACCTTCTAATTCTATGACACAGCCTTCCATCATCTCAGAAATCCTGGTAGACTTACCTATGGCAGTTTCTACATCGAAGGGCTCGTCAATACTCCTACTCCTTAAAGGCAACTTAGCACAAAAGGCAGCAGAAATGAAGCTCTTACTAGCATCGGAATCAAATAACACAGAAGCAAGAGTTTGGTTTACTAGAAACGTACCTGACACAACATCGGGGTCCGTCCTAGCCTCCTCCTGGGTCATCGTGAATGCTCTGGCGCTTGCTTTCTGCCCTTCGGTTCCGGTCTTCTGCCCTGCCCTGGAACTCTCAGCCCTTGGCTTCTTGCATTCTCGACTCATATGACCCTCTCCACCACAATTAAAACACCTGGCCACACTACAATCCTTTGCTATATGCCCTGTCCTCCCACATAGGAAACATACATTCAATCCCCGCCTACATTCTCTGAAATGCTCCTTTCCACATTTGCCACACCTCTTCGACCCCGCACCAGATGTGACCACACAGGGGTCATCCACCCATGCACGCTTGTTGTTTATCGGGCCACCACCCCTACCAAACCCCTTCCCGTTCCAGTTCCGGTCACCACCACCTTTCTTACTCACCTCAGCCACCACCACTTCCCGTTAATCATACAGCCTCCCTACCAGATCAACCACTGACCTAAACGTGCTCGGTCGGGCGGCGATCATGTGCCTGCGGATATCCGCCGGCAAGCCCTGAATGTATCTCTTAATCTTTCATGACAAAGGTGTCACCTGATCCGGTACCAGCCGTGCCATCTCATTGAATTTGGTAGTATATTGCTGATGTGTCATGGTTCCAGCCTCCAGCTATAGGAACTCCCTCTCAACCTTGTCAAGCTCTTGGTGGGGACAAAACTCCTCAATCACCAGTTTCTTCAACTCATTCCACCTCATCCTGCCAATCGCTCTATTACCCTCGGCCTGGACAATATTGTCCCTCCAACATAGGGCCGAGTCCACAAATGAGTGGGTGGCGAGCTTCACCTTCTGATCTTCCCGGCACTCGCTGATGTCTAGAACAGCTTCCATCTCTCTCACCCACCGGTGAGCAGCAGCCGCCGTGCCATTTCCGTCAAAAGTCGGGGGCTTGCATCTTTGAAATACCCCATAGTTACAGCCTCGTGCTGCCTCTGGCACAGGCTCTTCTTCTTCTTCCTCATCAGCTAAGACAACCGTCTCAGTCTCCGGTTGCTCCCTTACTCCCGAGGACCTATTCCTCTCTTTCCTTTCCCCTTCTCTCACAGCCTTTATCACTTCAGTCACCACAGACGGTAAGATCGTCTGCATGACCTGGTGAACCTCTTCCACCACCGCCTCCTTCACTGAGGCCCTTAAGTTAGCACTTTCATCACCACCCTCTGGATGAGGGGTCTCGGGCTCTTCGTGAGCCACCTCTTCAGCCCTAGTCCTTCCTTTCGTGACCCGTGGTCCTGCACCACGTCCACCATGACCTCCACCTCGAGAAGCCTTATAGGATCTACCACCGGCCATCCTCTAACACGCTCTAAGATACAAACACCAACACGGTCATTCAAGGTAACAACTCAGTTTATGTCAAGTATAGTAAGTCCCTAATTACAGTGGCCAATTGTGATTAGCCACACACTTTACTCTTCATACCCCAAGCATTTCCTATCCTGACTACATCAGTATCTAAATCTACTAAGAAGCACATAAATCACATAACATGCGCACGTAATACCGGTTAACATTAAGAAATTACCTAATAGCACACAGCTACTTGGACTGGCATCCCTTCCCTTTCTCCCATTTTCAGTTTAAGATTAGGTTTCTTTTGAAAATTTTAACCCGTTTCACTTAAACTTTGGCTCTGATACCAACTTGTAAGGCCCCGTTCCCGGGACGCTTACAGCTGGTCAATCATTGCACATAAAAACGTAAAACATATATTTAGGTGTACTAAAACAACGCAGCGGAATAATTTAAAATCATTTCATTCATTGCTTTTGCAAAATAATACAACATTCATAATCGTTACAAAATATTGTTTGTTCGCATTACAATGCAAAACGTCATAATTTAAACAATGAATGCCATCCCAAAAATGCCAAGTAGCTGCCCCGTGCCATCCTCAGCAACATTACCTGCCAACTGGAAAATACATAAAAGTCAGCGTTGCTGAGTGAGTTCTAGTTTTATAAATAAAATACTTTTCTTTCGTTTAAAACCGTACATTACTCTCGTAAGTGATCATACATCATACGTACAAATAGATAATCTCATTATTATCTTTCATCATCTTCAACTTACATTCATTCATTCTCTTTCTTATCGTATATTTCATTCGATCATTATTACTTTCACTTCTCTATGTTCCAGGCTAATGCCTCGAGCTATACCCCAAACATCATGCCCAAGGTGGGTACTGGACCGAAGACTATAAATAGACTTCAAACATCATGCCCGAGGCGGGCCCACCACCGGGGTATCATCAATTGGGCCAATGCCATGTGCTATACCCCAAACATCATGCTCAAGGCGGGTACTGGACCGAAGACTATAAATAGACTTCAAACATCATGCACAAGGCGGGCCCAGCACCGGGGTAAGCGACAATGGTCCCATACGTATGGTCAGTCACAAAGACTAGACCCCAGTGTGCATATTTCCGGGGTAGCTAACCCGCACACAGTTGATCTAACACCCTTCATTGGGTGTGAACCTCCTTACAGTGCTTGCAAGACTTTTCTTACTTCCGATCATTCATTAATGCATGCATTCATTCTTTCTTACTTCTCTTTAGTTATCTTCCACTTTCGTTAAGTACTACTTACATAAGCATATTCATACGTCACACCACGTAAGGTCACGACATAAGCATAACATGGAACAACATCATCACAATAGCATACAAAGCATGCAAAGCGCAAACAAGCACAGTCCCCCATAAAACCTCCTTTCTTAACACTTAAGCTCTACATCCCAAAATCTCAGAAAATTCTGTCCCCTTAAAGAAACGCGGATGAATAGACAAATGCGGATGAATAAACAAATGCGGATGAACACCTCAGAAAATATTGTGTCCCAAAGAAATGCGCATGAACACTATAGTGAATGCGCATGCATAAAGCACATGAAGGTTTTCAGAAAATATTTCGTCCAATGAAGTACGCATGAACCAAATGCGGATGACTGAAGCAAATGCGCATGGACAAAGCAAATGCGCATGGACAAAACAAATGCGGATGAACATACAACAAATGCGGATGAATACTTAGCAAATGCGCGTGATCAAAATAGTCGATGTGTTCATCAAATGCGGATGAACAACACTTAGGCAAATATTCAAACTTAATGCGGATGATCAACTAACCTGAAACCGCATCTTACACTATAATCAGTTCCCAATCCTCATTCTTATACATTCATCGCACCGATCTAGCATGCTAATCTCTTAGAACGAGCATACAACCACATAAATCGAGCAAAACATGCAGCCCTAACATACCCACTAAAAGAACAGGGCCAAACTTACGGTACAAAATACTGGACATATAAAAAGTTAGTTACATGCATTTCCAGCCCCAAAACAGGTTTAAAACATAGAAACCGGGGATCTAGAACTCACCTTAGCAGCCTTCGAGTATGACTTCCTTCAAACCCATTTGCAAATGAGTTCAAACACCTAAAACCCACCAAATCACACCACCCGAACACACAAACAAATGCATAAGCATACAACCGAGGCATAGGTCGGCCAAGAAATACTTAAAATGATGAATTCTTACCTTGAATTCGAATTCCTCTTCTTCTTCTCCAAAACCCGAGAGCTCTGCTCTTTCTCTCTCTAAAATCCGGTTGAAGTGAAATATGCAGGAAGGTGTGGGCGGCCATCACCTTTTGCACCCACTTTTTTTACTTTTTGTCCTTTTGACACATTTAGCCCCTCAACTTGGGTTAAATTGTGATTTCTTCTTTTCTTCACTTTTATTCTTCTTTCTCGTCTTTTAAAATTTTCCGGGTGTTACAAGTCCACCCCCCTTATATAGGTTTCGTCCCCGAAACCTGTTATTCCTCGAACAGATGTGGGTAATACTGTCTCATCTCTTCTTCAGTCTCCCACATAGACTCGGATCCCTTCCTGTGCTTCCACTGTACACGCACCAGGGGAACCACTTTATTTCTTAACCTTTTCTCCTTGCGATCAATGATTGCCACTGGTTGCTCAACATAATTGAGCCTTTCATCAACTTTGATATCCTCTAGTGGTACAACCATATCCTCGTCGGCTAAACACTTCCGCAGATGAGATACATGGAATGTTGGGTGAATTCCACTTAACTCATCGGGTAACTCAAACCTATAGGCCACCTCTCCTACTCGAGCAATAATTCAGAAAGGCCCTATGTATCTCGGGCTCAACTTGCCCCACTTCCTGAACCGAATGATACCTTTTGAAGGTGAGAGTTTCAACATAACTCTATCGCCCACCTGGAACTCAATCGGTCTATGTCTCTTATCGGCATACGACTTCTGCCTATCTTTGGCTGCCTTCATAAAGGCTTTAATCTTTTCGAGCTTCTCAGTCATAGCTCAATCACCTCAATACTTCCCAACTCCTTCTGACCAATATCACCCCAACAAACGGGTGTTCTACATCTCCTACCGTATAGCATCTCATAAGGGGGCATACCAATACTGGCATGATAACTGTTATTATATGAGAACTCAGCTAACGGTAAGTGGTCATCCCAACTTCCTCCAAAGTCAATGACGCATGCCCGAAGCATATCTTCTAGCGTCTCAATAGTCCTTTCTGACTGACCATCCATCTAAGGATGATAAGCCGTGCTAATGTGTAACCACGTCCCCATCGCATCTTGGAACTTCTTCTAAAAATTAGATGTAAACCGAGTGTGACGATCAGAAACAATAGACACCGACACACCATGACGAATTACAATCTCTTTGATGAATAGATCCGCTAATCTTTCAGAGGAGTACGTCTCGCGGATCGGTAGAAAGTGGGCACTCTTTGTTAAACGATCAACTATCACCCATATGGCATCATACCCTCTCACGGTACGCGGTAACTTCATGATAAAGTCCATGGTGATATGCTCCTACTTCCACTCTGGTATATCCAACAGTTGGATCTTCCCGTACGGCTTCTGATGCTCGGCCTTCACTTGCAAGCAAGTAAGACACTTACTCACATACTCCGCTACATCGCGCTTCATACCCGGCCACCAATAATCTTTATTCATATCTTGATACATCTTTGTAGCACCGAGATGAATAGAGTATCGAGTATTATGAGCTTTGTCCATAATCCTCCCATATAAATCCCCGTAACGAGAGATCCACATCCGTCCGAATCGGGTTCTAACACCAAGAGTGTTTTCACCCAACTCCACAACCATACCTCTCATCCTTTCGGAGTTAAGACGATCTTCTTTCAATGCCTCGTCTTGAAACTCCTTGACCTGCTTCATCACATCAGAGGTCATAATCAACTGATAAGCCTTCACCCGAATCGACTCGGGTCTCTCCTTTCGGCTATGGCATCCGCTACTACGTTGGCCTTGCCCGAATGGTAATGGATCTCGTAATCATAATCCTTTATGAGCTCCAACCATCACCTCTGCCTCATGTTTAGGTCCTTTTGCTTGAAGAAGTACTTCAAGCTCTTGTGGTCCGTGAAGATTGTGTACTTCGTTCCGTATAGATAGCGCCTCCAAATCTTTAGTGCAAAGACCACAGCTGCAAGCTCCAAGTCATGAGTAGGGTAATTAACCTCATGAACTTTCAACTGTCGGGATGCATAAGCTATAACCTTTCCTCGCTGCATGAACACGCAACCTAACCCCGAGAAAGAAGCATCCGAATAGACCACTAAGTCCTCGCTTCCTTCGGGTAATGATAAAATAGGAGCTTGAGTCAACCTCGTCTTCAACTCTTCAAAAGCCTTCTCTTGCTCTTGACCCCAAACAAACTTCACATCCTAACGGGTCAACTTGGTCAGTGGAGAAGCTATCTTAGAGAAGTCTTGGATGAATCTCCTATAATAGCCCACCAACCCTAAGAAACTACGGATCTTGGATGGCGTCCTTGGAGACTTCCATTGCATCATAGCTTCCACTTTTGCAGGGTCTACCATAATCCCCTCGGGATTCACCACGTGACCCAAAAACTGAACGTCGCGCAACCAGAACGCGCACTTGGAGAACTTAGCATACAACTTCTCCCTTCTCAACGTCTCTAATACCTCTCGAATGTGACCAGCATGTTCCACCTTGCTCTTCGAATAAATCAAGATATCATCGATGAACACAATCACTGATTTATCCAACAACGGCCGACACACTCGATTCATCAGATCCATAAAAGCATCTGGCGCTTTGGTTAAACCGAAAGACATAACGAGGAACTCGTAGTGTCCATAACGCGTATGAAAAGCTATTTTAGGAATATCCTGCTCCTTCACCTTCAACTGATGGTAACCAGATCGGAGATCTATTCTCGAAAACCAACTGGCACCTTGGAGCTAATCAAACAGGTCATCAATCCTCGGCAATGGATACCGATTCTTCACCGTCAACTTGTTCAGCTCGCGGTAGTCAATACACATCCTCATACTACCATCCTTCTTCTTTACAAACAAAATCGGGGCACCCCATGGAGAGATACTCGGTCTAATGAACCCCTTATCAAGCAACTCTTGCAGTTGTTCCATCAATTCCTTCAGCTCAGAGGGGGCTAACTGATATGGTGCCTTAGCAACAGGTTGGGCACCGGGTATCAGGTCGATCTGAAACTCAATCTCACGGTCCGGTGGCACACCTGGTAAATCTTCAGGAAACACATCTGGAAACTCACACACAACCGGTACATCCGACAGTTGTGTTGTTGGCGTATCTACATCTTTCACGTAGGCCAAGTAGGCACTACATCCACGCCTCATGCACTTTCCCGCCACCGCCATCAAAATCACCTTCGGGATAGTCGTAACTCGATCACCGTAGATCGTCACCAAACTCCCGTCGGGCGCTGTCAGTCGAATCATCTTCTTATAACATATGATATTCTCCTCGTAGTCCGCCAACCAATCCATTCCTAGGACTACGTCAAATCCGCCTAAGGTCATCACGAACAGTCTAGCAGGAAATTTATGACCCTCTAATTCTATATCGCAGCTTTCTATCAGGTCAACAATCTTGGTAGACTTACCTATGGCAGTATCTACATCGAAGGGCTCGTCAACACCTCTACTACTAACAGGCAACTTAGCACAAAAGGCAACAGAAATAAAACTCTTACTAGCACCTGAATCAAATAACACAGAAGCAAGAGTTTGGTTTACTAGAAACGTACCTGACATAACATCGGGGTCCGTCCTAGCCTCTTCCTGAGTCATCATGAAGGCTCTGCGCTCTCCCTCTGCCATTCATTTCTGGCCTTCTTCTTTGCTCCTGAGCTCTCAGCCCTTGCCTTCTTGCAGTCCCTGCTCAAGTGACGCTTTCCATCGTAGTTATAGCACCGTATCACCCCATACTCCCTTGCCACATGACCGGGCCTCCCACATTTGAAACAGAGGTTTGATCCCCACCTACACTCTCCTTTATGCTTCCTCTCGCATTTACCATAACTCTTCACCCCCACTCTGGATGTGACCACACGCTGGTCATCCACCCTCGCAGCCTTGTTGTTTGGAGCGGCCCCGCCACGTCCAAACCGCTTTCCATTCCAGTTCCGGTCTCCACCACCCTTCTTGTTCACCTCAACTATGGGCTCCTCCCTCACTGCTCTAATCACCTCAGTCACAACAAGCGGCAGAATCGTTTGCATGACCTGTTGAACTCCCTCGACGACCGCCTCTTTCACTGCGGTCCTCAGATTAGTACTCTCATCACCGCCTTCTGGGTGATGTGTCTCGGGCTCTTCATGAGCCGTCTCCTCAGCTCTAGCCTTCCCTCTCATGACCAGTGGTCCAGTACCACCTCCACCATGGCCTCTACCTCGAGAAGCCTTAGAAGATCTACCTCCAGCCATCCTCTAAACACACTATAAGATCCAAACACCAACACGGTCATTCAAGGTAATAGCTCAATTTATGTCGAGTATAGTAAGTCCCTAATTACATTGGCCAGTTGTGGTTAGCCACTTACTTTACTCTTCATACCCCAAGCATTTCCTATCCTGACTTCATCAGTATCTAAATCTACTAAGAAGCACATAAATCACATAACATGCGCACGTAATACCGGTTAACATTAAGAAAGTACCTGATGGCACGTAGCTACTTGGACTGGCATCCCTTCCCTTTGTCCCAACTTGTAAGGCCCCATTCCCGGAACGCTTACAGCTGGTCAATCATTGCACACAAAGCATAAAACATACATTTACATTTGCACACAGTCAATCAAAACACAACATTTAAACACATACATTTCTATATCACTGCGGAATACTGAACAAACCATTTCCACTTTTGCAAGACAATACAATCATTGTTATCCACTACAAAAATCTCATTGTTTGCATTACATTACAAAAAAGTCATTGTCATGAAATGGATGCCATCCCAAAAATGCCAAGTAGTGCCCCGTGCCATCCTCAGCAATGTTACCTGCCAACTGGAAATTACATAAAAGTTAGCGTTGCTGAGTGAGTTCTAGTTTTATAAATAAAATACTCTTTCTTTCGTTTAAAACCGTACTTTACTTTCGTAAGCGATCATACATCATACGTACAAATAGATAATTCATTATTATCTTTCATCATCGTCAACTTACATTCATTCATTCTTTTTTATCGTACATTTCATTCGATCATTATTACTCACTTCTCTATGCTCCAGGCTAATGCCTCGAGCTATCCCCAAACATCATGCACAAGGCGGGTACTGGACGAAGACTATAAATAGACTTCAACATCATGCCCGAGGCGGGCCTAGCACTGAGGTTCATCATTTGGGCCAATGCCATGTGCTATACCCCAAACATCATGCACAAGGCGGTACGTAATGGGCTGAAGACTATCCTCCTTACAGTGCTTGCAAGACTTTTCTTACTACAGTTCGTTCATTAATGCATGCATTCATTCTCACTTCTCTTTAGTTATCTTCCACTTTCGTTAAGTACTACTTTACATAAGTATATTCATACGTCACACCACGTAAGGTCAGGACATAAACATAACATGGAACAACATCATCACAATAGCATACAAAGCATGCAAATCGTAAACAAGCACAGTCCCCCCATTAAACCTCCTTTCTTAACACTTAAGCTCTACATCCCAAAATCTCAGAAAATTCTGTCCCCTTAAAGAAATGCGGATGAGCAAACAAATGCGGATGAACAGACAAATGCGGATAAATATACAAATGCGGATGAGTAACCAAATGCGGATGAACACCTCAGAAAATATTCTAAGTGTCCCAAAGAAATACGCATGAACACTATAGCGAATGCACATGCATAAAGCACATGAAAGTTTTTAAGGAAATATTCCGTCCAATGAAGTGCGCATGAACCAAATACGGATGACTGAAGCAAATGCGCTTGGACAAAACAAATGCGGTGAACATAAAAAATGCGGATGAACATTAGCAAATACGGGTGAACAAATAGTCTATGTGTTCATCAAATGCGTTTGAAGACTTACTAATGGGATGAACATCACTTATGCAAATATTAAACCTAATGCGGATGATCAACTAACCTGAAACCGCATCTTACACTATAATCAGTTCCCATCCTCATCCTTATAATTCATCGCATCGATCTAGCATGCTAATCTCTTAGAACGGCATACAACCACATAAATCGAGCAAAAATGCAGGCCCTAACACACCCACTAAAGAACAGGGCCAAACTTACGGTACAAAATACTGGACATAAAAAAGTTAGTTACATGCATTTCCGCCCCAAAACAGGTTTAAAACATAGAAACCGGGATCTAGAACTCACCTTAGCAGCCTTCCAGTATGAATTCCTCAAACCCGTTTGCAATGAGTTCAAAACCTACCACACCAAATCACACCACCCGAACACACAAATAAACACATAAGCATACAACCGAGGCATAGGCCTGCCAAGAACAACTTAAAATGATGAATCTTACCTTGAATTCGAATTCCTCTTCTTCTTCTCCAAAACCCGAGAGCTCTTTCTCTCTCTAAAATCGGTTGAAGTGAAATATGCAGGAAGGTGGGGCGGCCATCACCTTTTGCACCACTTTTTATAATTTTTGTCCTTTTGACACATTTAGCCTCAACTTGGGTTAATTGTGTTCTTCTTTTCTTCAATTTTATTCTTTTCTCGTCTTTTAAAATTTTCTGGGTGTTACACACTTCTGAAAAAAGCGCCCTAAAAGGTAGTTTTCTTGGAAGTTGAAAATCTTCCGAAGGTAATTTTTTCTTCAAAAGTTTTTTGAGAAAAAGCTTCGAAGCCAATTTGGCTTCTGAAGATATTCTTAAGAAATGTGAACATTTGGCTCAGAGAAAAATACTTAGAGATTTTTTCTTCCGACATATTTGATTTCGAAAGATATTAAGTCTTGGGAGTTTTATTCTAAAGAGAATAAATCTTCGAGCTTAATTACTTTCGGAAGATATTTGTCCTTCAATACATGCAAGTACTTAGAAGCATATTAAGCTTCGAAAGATATTCTCAGAATTTCTTCCAAAGGTAAATTTCTTATAAGTAGTTCTTGATTTGAAGACATAAATTTCTTCCGAAGGCAACTTGAAATCTTCCAAAGGAAAATATGTTTTAAAAAATTTTCAAAAATCAAGGAATATCATTAAAATTTTTCTTCCAAAATAAACTGGGTTTATGAAGGTGATAAAATAGACAACTTAGGACACACAGGTTTTAGAAATAAGTTGATTATGTTTTTAAGAAAAAATTACTCAAAGTAATCATCCAATAGCTGATACAAGATATTTGAATCTCGTCATCAAAAGCTTTAGTGAACAGATCAACATATTGTCATTTGTGTTAACTTTGACTAATTGATTAATCCCTTCTCAAAATTATCTCTAATCAAATGATACCTGATGTTGATGTGTTTGGTCCTTGAGTGCTGCATAGGATTCTCTATAATAAAGATAACACTATTGTTGTCTATATGGATGGGAGTCTCTTTGAAGTTGAATCCATAGTCCAGCATCTGATTCTAAATCCAAAGTACTTAAGCACAGCAACTTGCAGCATCAATGTTTTAGCCTCAGCAGTTGACGCAGAGACATAGGCCAAGAATTGACATCCCCCAGATGTAAGACTTTGTAGTCATGTTACAACTACCATAGTCACTATCTGTATAAGCATATAGATTGAAGTCAGACTCTTTGGATACCAAAGGCCAAGCTTGGGAGCACCTTTGAGATATCTGGGGTTGGCTTGGTATCTTGCACAAATGCATGTGGCAAACATGATATTAGGCCTACTGGCTGTTAGGTACATAAGAGACCCAATCATAGCCCTGTAAAGATGTTCATCCACACACTCCCCCTCAAGATAAGGTCCTAGGGAATGGTTTCTGGCTATAGGTGTCTTAGTAACCTTACATGCAGTCATGTGAATCTTGTAAGTATGTATTGCACATACTTTGACTAACTTATGAAGATGCCATTGTCAACTTGCTTCACTTGAATTCCCAGAAAGAAATTTAGTTTCCCTATGGCACTCATTTCAAATCTATTCTTCATCAGCCTCTTAAAGTCTTTGCAGAGCTTTGGATTAGTTGACCCGAAGATAATGTCATCCATATATACTTGAACCAGCATTAACTCATTCCCTGTCCCTTTGATGAAGAGAGTTCCATCTATAGTACCCCTCTTGTAACCATGTTGGCAAAGATACTGAGATAGTGTTTCATACCACTTTCTTGGAGCTTGGTGGAGCCCATAAAGAGCTTTATCAATCTTGCAGACATAATTAGGATGATCTAGGTCTACAAAGCCAGGTGGTTGTTTGACATACACCTCTTCATCAATCACCCCATACAGAAAAGCACACTTGACATCAAGTTGGTAGACCTTGAAATCCTTGGATGCAGCAAAAGCCAGGAATATTCTTTTAGCTTCAAGTCTTGCCACAGGAGCAAAAACATCTGTGTAATCGATTCCCTCTTCTTATGTGTACCCTTGAACAACTAGTCTTGCCTTGTTCTTGATGAAAAGTCCTCTATCATCCTTCTTGTTCCTAAAAACCCATTTGGTTCCTATGACAGTCTTCCCTTGAGGAAGAGGACATAGGTTCCAAACCTTCTGTCTTCTGATTTGAAGTAGCTCTTCTTGCATAGCTTCAACCCAGCTTCCATCCTTTAGAGCCTTATCAACTTTCTTTGGCTCAATCTGGGATAAGAAACAAGAGTGCAGACAAACATTTTGGTCATGGGTTTGTCCTCTTGTTCTTACCCTAGTCTCAATATTTCCAATGATGTTTGTGGTGGGGTATGACTTGTGGATCCTTAGTTGAGGGATCATAGCAAGTTGATTAGACATATCCAAATTAGAGAAATTTAGATCTGGAAATGGAGTGTCACCCACCACATCAACACACTTATCAAGTGAGACTTGATCCAATGAATGTGTGACATCATTTATGTTGTCCTCTATGGAGTGGTTTTCAGCATCAAGAAATTCTTGATCACTATCACCATCTCCATTTCCTCCTACATTTGAAGCTCTTTCACCTGAGTTTTGAATCTCTGAGCTAGAATTTGAAGGCACCTCAGATGTATCAGCTGAATTTGTCATGTTTGTGCTGATAGGATCTTCATTTGCAGGGTTAGTCACCAAAGGAGCTGAAGTAGTAATCTTGCTTGGTTCTTCTCAGCTAAAACTTGGGTCATGATCTCCTGTTGATATATATTTGTAGATCTGAAACATTCTCACAACACTTGTTAAAACAGTTGGAACAAAGAAGTCAAGATCAAATAGGCAATCTGGACCAGAACCTTTCACACTAGGAGTATGCTCATTGAAGGTCATATTGGCTACTCCTTAACTACTCTAGTTCTGAGATTGTATACTTATAAGCCTTAGCTTGGGAAGAATATCCAATAAAGTATCCATCATCTGACTTCTCATCAAATTTGGTTACTTGATCTTTGGTATTCAAGATGGTGCAAGGACATCCAAATGACCTGAGGAAACCAATAAATGGTCTCCTTTTGTGCCACAGCTCAAAAGTTGATCTGGTGCTAGAATCTTCAAGAGGTGAGTTTCTAGCCCCTTTTTATGGGGCTATTTTGCATACTAATATGCATGATTATGCTTGTGATGAGTATGTTAGAATAGCCTTAGACGTGATAAGTTAGGTTTAGGCGGGAAACCCGTAGGTTCTTGCACCAGCAGGCGGCTTTGGCTGCAAGGGATTTCAAATCTGGGTAAAGTTCTCACTCGAGGAGTTAGTCTTTGCACGAAATGAAAGTTCTCGTGCTAGATTATGTTATCGCGTGGATGAAGTTCTCGCATGACCTGTTGTGTTATGTGTTATACTGTTATTTGTTATTCTTTCTCAATGATAAAGTTTATGATATGACCTTGCTTCGTATGTTATGTATTACTATAAGTAAATTATTAGTAATGAAAGAGGAAGATAATGATAATGAAAAGTGGAACGTAAGGAATGAATAAAAGCCTTGCAAGCAAAATGTAAGGAGGTTCACATTCCCTGTGTGTGTTGTTAGCTCAACTATTTGTGGCTTAGCTAGCCCAAAAGGATGGCACATGGTGGTCTAATCCTTGAGATTGACCATGTATGAATGGTGGGGGGGGGGGGGTACACGATCCATGTGTTTGTTAGCTCAATTGTGAGTGGCCATAATGGTCTAGAAGGATACTTAGAGGGTTCTAATCCTTGATATTGACCATGCACGAATGGAGTTACACAATCCTTGTGATTATTAGCTTAACTATAGGTGGCTTTAATAGTCCAGAAGGATACCTACAGGGGTCTGATCCTCGTGATCGACCAGGAACGAAATGGAATCTTTGTCGCGACGCCTTGAGATTGTGATCAGTCTCGTAAATTATGTTGGAGGCTGAGCATATGACAATGATTTGTGAAAGTGAAAGATAATGAACGAATGAAACGATGATGAAAAGATAATGAAATGAATGTATTGTGATGTATGTATTGTATGCTCACGTTTTAGAAGGGATATGTATTTGTTAAATGAAAAGTATTTTTATTATAAAACTAGAAGTCACTCAGCATTGTTGACTTTTATATGCATAATACTTGGCAGTAATTGATGATGCTGCGGAGGTGCAGGCATGGACGTGCAAGCTACTGGGATAGTTCAAGTCTGGCATCCATATTTTTGAGAATGAAGTTTATTTTAATGAAAATTTTGAAATGTAAATGAAATGGCACGATGTTTTGATACAATCATAATATGAACGGAATTATGTTTTTTCGCTGCAAATGTCAATCTATTAATGTTTTACGCTATGAATGTCAAACTATGAGGCTTCCCGGGATCAGGGCCTTACATTCCTTCTTTCAAAGCCTCATCAACTTTTTTTAGCTCAATCATGGATAAGAAGCAAGAGTGAAGACAAATATTTTTATCATGGGTTTGTCCTTTTGTTCTCACCCCAGTCTCAACATCTCCAATGATGTTTGGTAGGATGTGACTTGTGGATTCTCAGCTGAAAAATCACAGCAAGTTGATTTGACAGATCTAAATTAGAGAAATTTAGATCCGGTGATTGAGTATCTCATACTGCGTCATCCCTCACCAAAATAGGTGCATTGTCCATTGACTTTGACTATTTGATTTTGAACTTTGACCTTGGCTTGGTCTAAATAATGAATTTGACTTTAAAGTTGACCAAATGTTGACTTGGTTTGAGAATAGTATATTAGACGTGTGTAGATATGCTAAGTTCTAGAACTATGCATTATGTGCTTAATATGTTCTAGTGGGCCTTGGATACGGTGATAGTGGATGTTCATCGATTTGGACTTAGCATGATGGTTGTGTGCTTCAAATTGGGCTAAAGACTTAAAAATGTAAAAATATATACATCTTACGTTAAGAACGCAACAAAAATTTTACATTAGTGGGCTTTGCTTAAACTCTACTAAATAGACTTAATTTAATTCAAAAATATAAATTAATAATTTATATAGCATATAATAGTCTGTTGAAATCGAAATAACAAGGAGAATATAAAAATGCAAAAATTGGATGACACGCGTATCGGGTCGAGATGAAATTGAACGAAATGTGCAAATGGCCCGGGAAGCCCATCTAAGCCCCCCTTGGCCGAATCCATCTAAAAAGTGGGTTCCCTTGTTTTTTCTTTCATTTGTTGAAACTTATTTTCCAAGTTTCTCTCAAAGTGAAATCCTAGCCACCACTCTCAACTTCTTCTTGTTTTTCTCCTTCTCCATCAAAAATCACCATCATCAACATCTTTCCATCGATTTTTGATGCAACAGAGACATTCAAGATTGTGTTCTAAGCATGTCTTGTTCATCTTTTAATCTTCCGGTAAGGAAAATCGTTTCTTGATGATTTTATTCCTTGTTCTACCTTGATATCAATAATTTTCATCATTTAAACACAAAATCATCATCTAATTTCTTACATTTTTTGTTTTGGACATTTCGTGAAGACCTAGGTGTTACGGGTGTTGGACTCTCTAACCGGTAAAACCCTAATTCTTAGTCTTTGTATATGCTTGAACCTATCAAGATTGGGTTGTAATCTTATGTGACCTGATCAAAATGGACATCTTGGTATTATAAATTGTTGTTGAAATCATTAATCTCGTTTCTTGAATGGATGGACGCGTTGAACAATCAAAATCATGTATCGATTAATAAATATTGTGAACCGGAAGACTAAAATTCAACTAACTGTTTTGGGACTGAAAATTTGGATAATCCAAGTGTTTAATTCAATTTCTAGCCAATTAGATCATGGAATAAATGTTCTATGGTCTTGGGTCAATAATGGTCAAATATTAAGGTTTGGGATGTAAAGGGACAAGATTAAGAAACTATATAACTTGCTGTCAGAAAAATGAGACGTTTTGTACAGGTCATAACTCAGTTATATTAAGCCCAAAATGGGTAGAGTTTTTCATTGAAAAAAACAAGTTCATTGAGTCCTCCAACTAATCCAAGTGGTCTCGTGTCGTTTCGACATCATTTTATCCTCCAAACATGGCAAACAAAACTGAAGGTCAAAACAGACGAATCTGGGCAGCAGGTTGGTATGTGTTCGTTGAGTCATATCTTTCTCATATTTTATCCAATGGATATGATTCTTTTTCTTGAGTTAAATTTAATGTCTTATCTATCAAAAAATACCTATTGCACAATGTCTTGTTATCGTTTCGACCACCAAACAGTTTATGCAAAACTAGTACGCAATCAGCTTTACATACTGAAATATTTTGATAAACTTAAAACTAAGGATTTGAAACTAAATAATCAAATAAAGGAAAGATTTGTACTTAAAATTAGTTAAATGATTTTTTAAAAGAATAAGTTAACAAAGTCTATAATTCATTAAATATGGACTAATAGATGTTCATTGAAGGGTGTTAATAAATTAAAATAAAGTGACAACTAAAATCCTAAATATGACTAGATTTAAAGTTTAAATCTGACATTAGACCTATTCTATTAGTGAATCACGTTTTCATAAAATAAAAACCTTGATGGACATTAAGGACTTGGCTACAAGGATATACACTCATATTGGTCATTTTGTTCTTTAGTAATCCTTTGTGATTTACACTTTAGTGCTTGCTTTTCGTATTGTGGGATTTGGACTGTACAACTCGAAGGTGAGTTTCACGACCCTTTTTAAATATTTTACTTAGAGGAAAAAGTTTCACGACCCTTTTTTAATATATTTTACTTAGAGGAAAAACTTGCTCATTATTTGGACTATGATGTGTCTAAAGATTATTTTGGAAATTGTATGTAGTTTGGGTCAGGGTTGAGTCTAGATATTTGTTCTGAGTGTGTACTTGTGCTTGTGCTTGTTCTTGACTATCATAGAGAGGTATTGTTAGTACTAACAGGTTGACACCCCCACCCCTATCGTTAGTATGCTAGTTGAGACTGACTTGGCCTGTGCGTGCCCTTGGGTGAATATAATCCGGTTAATTGGACTTGGACTGATCATAAACTTGTGTTGATATCTATGGTTGCCATGTACTCTTACTCACATACAACCTTATGTACATGTTATACACAGAAAACTGTTTGTACTTTTAAACCTGTAAACTCACCAACGTATGTTGACTTTTTAGAGCATGTCATTTCAGGTAACGGTGTGACAGATTGGTATCAAAGCCATTGGTAATAGAGAACTAGGTGGATTATTCGACCTAGACTATAACCTAAGTACCCACATGTTGTATGCATCATAGGATTATGTGTGTACAATTATACATGTGAATGTTCTATGTGCATTATCTGTTGTGTTGTGTAGCCTGCCTTATGTGTTATTTGTGATCTTCTTATTTAGAGAATTTTGGTAGTTGTATCATCTGTGTGTGCCTTGAGAAATCATTAGGTAATAACATCCTCTCGTTATGCGCTTAGCTATTATTTGGTCTGGCTTGATAAGTGCGATAATAAGGATTCTTTTAAAGGACATAGGTTGTTAAGCGAACCTTTATTATGTGTGTTGTTGGTGGTAGCTATGTTGCATGAGTCCTTATTTATATCTTGTGAGTTAAATCTTGGGATTTTAGACTATACTAAAGGGTTTCCTTTGATTGTTTTGGACTATGATGTGTCTTAAAGATTATTTTGGAACATTGTATGTAGTTTGGGTCATGGGTTGAGTCTAGATATTTGTTCATGAGTGTGTACTTGTGCTTGTGCTTGTTCTTGACTGTCATAGAGAGGTATTGTTAGTACTAACAGGTTGACACCCCCAGCCCTATCGTCAGTATGCTATTTAAGACTCACTTGGCCTGTGATGCCATTGGGTGAATATAATCTGGTTAATTGGACTTGGACTGATCGTAAACTTGTGTTTATATCTATGGCTACCATGTACTCTTACTCACACATAACCTTATGTGTATGTTATACATGGAAAATTGTTGGTAGTTTTAAACCTGTGAACTCACCAACGTATGTTGACTTTTTAAAGCATGTCTTTTCAGGTAACGGTGCTTAGGTACTTGGACAATGGACTTTACACGAGACCGATCCTTCAAGAGCATTAGACATTAGAACATTAGTTTGGACATTATGTTAGTGTTGAATTTATATTTAAATTTGATTGATCTAGTACTAGTTGTTTTGGTTTTGAACTTTTAGATTGTGTGTGCATATATGGAATAATGTTATGGTATTTATTGTTCTTGACTCTTGATCTTTGTGTCGGGCGACGTCATGATCCATTGACAGAGAATTCCTGTATAGATTCTCTTAGGCCCTAATATGTTATGACAATCCCGTCCGTCGCATCCTTATGTTTCCGCTACTAGCGGGGGTGTGACAGATTGGTATCAGAGCCATTGGTAATAGAGAATTAGGTGGATTATTCAACCTAGACTATAACCTAAGTACCCACATGTTGTATGCATCATAGGATTATGTGTGTACAGTTATACATGCGAATGTTCTATGTATATTTGCGAATGTTCTATGTATATTATCTGTTGTGCTATGTAGCCTGCCTTATGTGTTATTTGTGATCTTCTTATTCAGAGAATTTTGGTAGTTGTATCATCTGTGTGTGCCTTGAGAAAGCATTAGGTAAGGACGTCCTCTTATTATGTGCTTGGCTATTATTTGTTCTGGATTGATAAGTGCGGCTATAAGGATTCTTTTAAAGGACTTAGGTTGTTAAGCCAACCTTTATTATGTGCGTCTGCTGGTGGTAGCTATGTTGCATGATTCCTTATTTATATCTTGTGAGTTGAATCTTGGGAGATGGACACGCTAGCTGACATGACACCAATAGAAAAGAACCATGGCGTACTCAGGTAAGATGACGGCTTTATTGGATTTTAGACTATACTAAATGGATTCCTTTGATTGTTTTGGAGTATGACATATCTTAAAGATTATTTAAGAACATTGTATGTAGTTTGGGTCATGGGTTTAGTCTAGATATTTGTTCATGATGGTGTACTTGTGCTTGTGCTTCTTCTTGACTATCATAGAGAGGTATTGTTAGTACTAACGGGTTGACACCCCCACCTCTATCGTCAGTATGCTAGTTGAGACTAACTTGGCCTGTGCATGCCCTTGGGTGAATATAATCCGGTTATTTGGACTTGGACTGATCGTAAACTTGTGTTGATATCTATGGATTCCATGTACTCTTACTCACATACAACCTAATGTACACGTTATACATGGAAAACTATTTGTACTTTTGAACCTGTGAACTCACCAACGTATGTTGACTTTTTAGAGCATGTCTTTTCAGGTAATGGTGCTTAGGTACTTGGACAATCGACTTTAGACGAAACCACTCCTTCAAGAGCAGTGGACATTAGAACATTAGTTTGGACATATGTTATTGTTTTAATTGTATTTAAATTTTAATGATCTAGTACTAGTTGTTTTGGTTTGGAACTTTTGGATTTTTTATGCATATATGGAATAACATTATGGTATTGATTGTTCTTGACACTTGTTCTTTGTGGCGGGTGACGTCATGATCCATTAACGGAGTATTCCTGTAGAGATTCTCTTAGGCCCTAATGTGTTATAACGATCCCGTTCGTCGCATCCTTGTGTTTCCGCTACTAGCGGGGGTGTGACAGATTGGTATCAGAGCCATTGTTAATAGAGAATTAGATGGATTATTAGACCTAGACTATAACCTAAGTACCTACATGTTGTATGCATCATAGGATTATTTGTGTAGAGTTATACATGCAAATGTTCTATGTGTATTATCTGTTGTGCTGTGTAGCCTGCCATATGTGTTATTTGTGATCTTCTTATTTAGAGAATTTTGGTAGTAGTATCATTTGTGTGTGCCTTGAGAAAGCATTAGATAAGGACGCCCTCTCGTTATGCGCTTGGCTATTATTTGGTCTGGATTGATAAGTGCGGCTATAAGGATTCTTTTAAAGGACTTAGGTTGTTAAGCCAACCTTTATTATGTGCGTCTGCTAGTGGTAGCTATGTTGCATGAGTCCTTATTTATATCTTGTGAGTTGAATCTTGGGAGATGGACACGCTAGCTGACATGACACCAATAGAACAGAACCATGGCATAGTCAGGTAAGATGACTACTTTATTGGCTTTTAGACTATACTAAATGGATTCCTTTAATTGTTTTGGACTATGATGTATCTTAAAGATTATTTTAGAACATTGTTTGTAGTTTGGGTCATGGGTTGAGTCAAGATATTTGTTCATGAGTGTGTACTTGTGCTTGTGCTTCTTCTTGACTGTCATAGAGAGGTATTGTTAGTACTAACGGGTTGACACCCCCACCCCTATCATCAGTATGCTAGTTGAGACTGACTTGGCCTGTGCATGCCCTTGGGTGAATATAATCCGGTTAATTCAACTTGGACTGATCGTAAACTTGTGTTGATATCTATGGCTACCATGCACTCTTACTCACATACAACCTAATGTACATGTTATACACGGAAAACTATTTGTACTTTTGAACCTGTGAACTCACCAACGTATGTTGACTTTTTAGAGCATGTCTTTTCAGGTAACGGTGCTTAGGTACTTGGACAATGGACTTTAGATGAGACTGCTCCTTCAAGAGCATTGGACATTAGAACATTAGTTTGGACATTATGTTATTGTTGTATTTGTATTTAAATTTGAATGATCTAGTACTAGTTGTTCTGGTTTGGAACTTTTGGATTGTTTATGCATATATGGAATAACGTTATGGTATTGATTGTTCTTGACACTTGTTCTTTGTGTCGGGTGACGTCAATATCCATTAACGGAGTATTCCTGTAGAGATTCTCTTAGGCCGTAATGTGTTATAACGATCCCGTCCGTCGCATCCTTGTGTTTCCGCTACTAGCGGGGTTGTGACAGATTGGTATCAAAGCCATTGGTAATAGAGAATTAGGTGGATTATTCAACCTAGACTATAACCTAAGTACCCACATGTTGTATGCATCATAGGATTATGTGTGTAGAGTTATACATGCGAATGTTCTATGTGTATTAACTGTGGTGCTGTGTAGCCTGTCTTATGTGTTATTTGTGATCTTCTTATTTAGAGAATTTTGGTAGTTGTATCATTTGTGTGTGCCTTGAGAAAGCATTAGGTAAGGACTCCCTCTCATTATGCGCTTTTCTATTATTTGGTCTGGATTAATAAGTGCGGCTATAAGGATTCTTTTAAAGGACTTAGGTTGTTAAGCCAACCTTTATTATGTGCGTCTGCTGGTGGTAGCTATGTTGCATGAGTCCTTATTTATATCTTATGAGTTGAATCTTAGGAGATGGACACGCTAGCTGACATGACACCAATAGAAAAGAACCATGGCGTAGTCAGGTAAGATGACTGCTTTATTGGATTTTAGACTATATTAAATGGATTCCTTTAACTGTTTTGGACTATGATGTATCTTAAAGATTATTTTAGAACATTGTATGTAGTTTGGGTCATGGGTTGAGTCTAGATATTTGTTCATGAGTGTGTACTTGTGCTTGTGCTTCTTCTTGACTGTCATAGAGAGGTATTGTTAGTACTAACAGGTTGACGCCCCCACCCCTATCATCAGTATGCTAGTTGAGACTGACTTGGCCTGTGTGTGCCCTTAGGTGAATATAATCTGGTTAATTGGACTTGGACTGATCATAAACTTGTGTTGATATCTATGGCTACCATGTACTCTTACTCACATACAACCTTATGTACATGTTATACAAGGAAAACTGTTTTTACTTTTAAACCTGTGAACTCACCAACTTATGTTGACTTTTAGAGAATGTCTTTTCAGGTAACGGTGCTTAGGTACTTGGACAATGGACTTTAGATGAGACTGCTCATTCAAGAGCATTGGACATTAGAACATTAGTTTGGACATTATGTTATTGTTGTATTTGTATTTAAATTTGATTGATCTAGTACTAGTTGTTCTGGTTTGGAAATTTTGGATTATTTGTGCATATATGGAATAACGTTATGGTATTGATTGTTCTAGACATTTGTTCTTTGTGCCTGGCAATGTCATGATCCTTTGACGGATAATTCCTATAGATGTTCTCTTAGGCCCCCATGTGTTATGATGATCCTGTCCGTCGCATCCTTGTGTTTCCGCTACTAGCGGGGGTGTGACTGATTGGTATCAGAGCCATTGGTAATAGAGAATTAGCTAAATTATTCGACCTAGACTATAACCTAAGTACCCACTTGTTGTATGCATCATAGGATTATGTGTGTACAGTTATACATGCGAATGTTCTATGTGCATTACCTGTTATGTTGTGTAGCCTGCCTTATGTGTTATTTGTGATCTTCTTATTTAGAGAGTTTTGGTAGTTCTATCATCTGTGTGCCTTGAGAAGCCATTAGGTAAGGACGTCCTATCATTATGCGCTTGGCTATTATTTGGTTTGGATTTATAAATGCGGCTATAAGGATTATTTTAAAGGACTTTGGTTGTTAAGCCAACCTTTATTATGTGCGTCTGCTGGTGGTAGCTATGTTGCATGAGTCCTTATTTATATCTTGTGAGTTAAGTCTTGGGAGATGGACACGCTAGCTGACATGATACCAATAAACAAGAACCATACGGTACTCAGGTCAGATGACTGCTTTATTGGATTTCAGACTATACTTAATGGATTCCTTTGACTGTTCCTGACCCAAGTGAATGCTTTCTTAATCAACTCCTCTGTACAACTTTGGTTACTTAACCTTTGGTTGGCGACCATATCCTTGATTCTCCAATCATGGATAACACTCTGCAATTGACAAGATGTGTTGACTCAGATAGAAGCTACTGGGATGACCATGCAAAGCAAATTACTATTATGGGTGCACATATAATTGTAATTTGCAGTGCATGCGAAATCTGGCAAAACCCTTTCATGAGATAATGTCATAGTTAGTACTAATCTTCCATTCTATGCATGGGACATTGAGTTCATGTTCTTGTAATAATCAATGATGTAGAAACATCTATCTCCTTTATCTTTTCATAAGTACAAATCAATCTGGAGGATTCATCGGAATCATACTATGATGTTTAGCCCAATAGCTATGAGACGTTGCTCCCTCTTTTGTTTCTGGGATCCTAGAAATTGACTACATTTTCAAAATGTATTTGGTCTTTAAAGAGTTGAAATAGAAAGGTGACACTCTCTGTACCTATGTTGCTTTGTTCAGACTGATCTTAAGACTTGGGGCATTGGCTATTTGAACATTCTAGCATTACGTTTGATGGAATAAGCGGATGTCATGAAACTAGTTTAAGCATCATTCTTGGTATATCGTTGGTGTGGTGGGAACGCTACAGGAAACCCTATATACAAACATCTTCAGTATACTAAGGATGTGCTTGAACTGGGCTATGTGATGATCCTAGCGGTTTGTAGTTGGACACGATGGGACTGATAACGGGGAAGGCAATGGTACTAGAGGCAGGATTGGTTGTACATACACAAAGTTCATGACGTGCAAGCCAGAGTACTATAACAGGAAAGTTGGAGCAACAGCCCTGACCCATTGCATTGAGAAAATTGGAACGGATGTGGACATCAAGATCTTTGCTGAGAATCAAAAGGTAAACAGGGTTGCCTGTTCATCGGTGGGTGAAGAACTAACGCAGTAGAATACCCAAACACTAGTTTGAGGTATGGAGGTTACAATGGCCATGACTTTGGATGAGCTTAAAGGATTGGTGAATGAGGAGTACCACCTTATGGACTAGATGGAAAAGTTAGATTGTAAGTCTTGGAATCATGCAATGTAAGGATGTGGTCATGATTCCCGCACCTAAGATTTCCACAAGCAGGCAAAGCGGGTGCCATAACTATGACAAACAAGTCAAATAAAGTTGAGAGCACATCAGAGGGTTGGTTCCATAGTCGTGGAATGATAGCCGCCGCTGCACCACCAACCATTTAGAGAGCAATACTAAAGACATGTACTTTGGCCGATGAGATGCTTCGTAGTAGAGCTTCGAAAGCTAGTGAGACGAAGAAGGATGTCAAGGAATCGGGTAAGTAGATGGTGTTTAAATGGATAAGATGGACAAGGTCATGAAAGGATATGTGGTCGCAGTGGTGGCAACGAAGGACTATGTCGGCACTTTTCCGGAGTGTAATAAGTGCAATCTGCACCATCCAACTATGACACCACGTCATGTGTATTTCAAGTTCAAGCAGTTGGAGCACTTAGCCAAGGGCTTTAAGGTGCTGGTGAACCTAATTGTGCCGATTAATGCGATCAAATTGGCAAGAGTTTGATGTTGACATTATGAGTGTGGAAGCCAGGAGCATCATCGAAATGCATATGCAAGGTTAAATGGGATTCAAGGTCAAATGGTCGATCAAAAACAAAGGAACAATTCAAAATCTGGCCTGCAAGTTGTGCAAACCCAGCGCAAGGTAATATGGCAACCATTTTCAGAGAAAGGAATTCGGGTTTGGTGTCAATAATGGCCGACAGGACCCAGACGTAGTGACCTTGACTTTTATTACTAAGTTGGACTTGACCCCAATTATGAGGATATGAGTTATGAAATGGGAAAATGGTAGTCTTGTAAATACTAGGGAGATAAATTAGGAGTGTGTTGTGCTAGTAGAGGATCATGCCTTTAGAATAGATCTTATATGATTTGAGCTTGGAAGTTTCAACATGGTCGTGGGAATGGACTGGTTGTCAGGGAATAGGGCTGAGAGTATCTTCTCCTAGAAGACTACTCGCATGTCATTGTAAAACAGTAAGACACTTGACGTACATGGAAAGAGATCAAAATAGGACAAGATGCAAATCATGAGCATGAAGGTGGAGGAACAAGGGTTAGATGACATACTCGTTGTGCAAGAATTTCAAGAAGTATTCTTGAAGGATATGGCATGATTGCCTCCTTCACAACAGGTGGACTTTCAGATTGACCTAGTACCTAATGCAATGCATGTTGCTAGGGCTCCTCATCATTTAGCACTTTTGGAGATACAAGATCTATCTAATCAACTTCTAGAGTTATTAGATAAGAGGTTTATATGACCCAGTCACTCACCATGGGACACCAGTGCTTTGTGTCAAAATGAAGAATGGATCCTTTAGGACGTGTATGGACTATAAAAAGTTGAATAAACTAACGGCCAAGAACTGTTATCCTTTGCCGAGGGTAAATGACTTATTCGATAAGCTTCAAATATCGACGTACCTTTATGAATATTTTGATCTCCGTTTGGAAATCATCAGATTTGTGTACATGAGGATGAAATACCGAAGAAATCATTTATAACTTGTTATAGAGATTAAACCCACATCATAGCTACTTAATTTGAGTCAAATAGGAGATTGAACGGGTAAGATGAGTCTTTAAGAGGTCTGGACAAACCGTTTGTACAAAAGGACAATGGAGGATTATACTTTATTAAGCAGATTTAGGTTCCAATTAATATGCAGACATTGGTGTTAGATGAAGCACACATGTCCAAGTATACTGTTCCTCATGGTACTAACCAGAGGTACCATGATATTAAGGACTTATATTGGTGGTCTGAAATGAATGAGAACATAACGGACTACACATGCAAGCGTGTGACTTGTTTAAAGGTTAAAGCGGAGCATCAAAGGCCATCTGGCCTATTGTAATAGCCTAATTGGAATGGAGGTGGGAAAACGTTCGTGTGGACTTCATCACAAACTAGTAGTAGGAACGACTTGATTTGGGTCATTGACCATATATGCCTATTTCTTGACAATTCGTTAGGAGTACAAGATGGAAATGTTGGCAAGGATTTATGTTAGGTCTAGATCCTTTGTATAGGTTTAGATGATAAATCAACTCTTGTAATAACTCATTGTAATTCTCTTTTGATAACATAATGTACTGCATGAATTATATGTTAACCCATATTATTATGTGTGTTGGTTTATGTGTCATTGCAGGAAACATAAGACTTAATCAATTTGGAAAATTAACCAAGTGTTAGAACAATCTACAGATGAATAAGTGTTCTTTCATAGATGTTCTCTGGAGCATAACTAAAGTCTTTGCTTCCGTAGATCTCCTACGGAAGAACAACAAATACTGAACAAATCCAAGATCAAGTGGAGCTACTGAAGGAGAGCTTGTTGCTGAAGAACAAGTACAAGAACTCCTGCAGAAGCACAACCACTAAAGAACAAATGTTGAAGACTAAATGTTGCTGTGGAAGACCAATTGCTGCAGAAGAAGAATTTCCTACGGAAGATCAAAAAGTCAACAAGTCAACATGTCAAAGCATCATCATCAAATCATTGATGGTAGAAGATATTGAAGTCAAGCGAATATTCCATGTCACATGTCAAAGGAACATCATCAATATCTGTCTTTGTGTAATTTACAAATTCCAATGTAAATTGTGAACTCCTATGCCGATAAATAAGGCAAGGATGCACACATATAGAAACAGAATAGCGAAACAGAATAGCGAGATATTATCAAGAAAATAGGAACAGAATAGAGAGAGATTGAGACATATCAATACTCAAATAGGTGTATATATTGATAGAAACGATATCAATCAAAAAAACAATAGAACAGAACAACAGAGAACAAGAACAGAGAACAACAACAATATAGCAATCATAAGAACATCAAGAGCATCAACATCAATTGTAATCGGTTCGTTGTGATTGAAAAGCAATTGAAAATCATCTTTGTGTTACATTATTACATTGTGTTTTCAAGTTGTTTTATTTTGTTCATGGATTTAAATTTATAAACAATCCATTAAACATCAAGTATTGATAGTTCCGCGATCATTACTTGTTAAAATTAAATTGATAATTCCTGCGTCGATTCTTGGATTCACAGGTGGTATCAGAGCCAAGTGCTCATTGATCTAGATCAATTGATCTATCAGTTTGATTTGTTTAATTGGTGTTTATTTTAAACAGGTTTGTTAATTTTTGATAATTAGCATAGTTAATTAACATGAGCAATTCAGTGGTTGGCGCTTATCAACCTCCAAAGTTGGAAAACAAATATGATTTTAAAACATGGAAAATCAGATTCAAGAATCATGTTAATTATACATATTCTGATTTATGAGTGCTGATTACTGAAGGTCATTATATTCCACCAGCTTTGGGACCGGACTATAAAGACAACAATCAACCCATAAGTTTAAAAAATCTGTCACCTGATGATGCCAAGAAACTTAAGATTGATATCAAAGCCTATAGGATGCTTACTATGGAGTTGCCTGAAGATCTCTTGATCAGGTATGAATCATATATATCAGCAAACTCATTATGGAAAATCCTACACACCTTGTGTGAAGGAAGTGATGAGATAAGAAGCATAAAAAATGATACACTTCGCTCACAGTGTGAAACTTTCCATCATGTTGTGGGTGAGTCTGTTCCTCAACAACTCCACAAGTTTATGCAACTTGTTACAGAGATGAATATCTTTGAACTGAACTACAACAATGAGAAGTTAAACAAAAAGATGCTTCATTCATTACCAGAAAGTTGGACCCACACTATGTCTATGTTCAAGAATACTCTTGATCTAAAGTCAATTGGGTTAGACACTCTGGTTGCAAAGGTAGAAGCTTTGGAGTTGGACAAGAAAACCAGAAATAAAAGTGTTAAAGCACCTATAGCACCATACCAATTCAACAAATCTAAGGGTGTTGGAAGTGCCTTTATCTCTAATGATGATGAAGGTAACTCTTATGCTGAGAGTGACAATGAAGAGGAGACTAGCTTCTATGCAGCCAAGCCCTCTAAATTAAACTCTTAAAACAATCAAAATAGAAAAGCAAAAGGAAAGGCTAATGACTCCAAAACCAATAAAACCAGCAATCAAACAGAACCAATCACTGTGGTTCTAGAATCAGAAGAACAGAAGGCAGCCTTTACAGCCTTCAGCTCAAGCTTTCAAGCTTACTTGGGAAGTACCTTGACTCCTATCCACTTCTGTCAGCAAGACCTTGAAGAACTTCATCTTGACTAAGTAAAAAAGATGGATCTGTAATGGCAAATGGCCATGATTGCTTATAGAGCCAAAATGTACATGAAGAGAAACAAGGGATTGTCAGTGGGAGGAAGAACAAAAAAAATTGGTGTTGATAAATCAAAGGTGAGGTGTTACAAATGTAATTTGTATGGTCACTTCTCAAGGGAATGCAACAACAATTAGCAATCACCAGCCAATGCAAGACATGCAAGTCAGAGGAGCTTCAAGCAACCTCAGCTAACAAATTCATCCCCACCAGCCATAGGTTCTTCAACAGGCACTAGTAATTCTAAAGAAACTGGTTTGATTATTTTGCAGGATGGTACCTGTGACTGGAGCATGCATGAGAAGGAAGTACTAGAAGAAAATCAGGCTTTGATGGCTAATATGGAAAACAAAGTTCCTCCAATGGCCAGAGAGGTAAGAGAAAGGTTATGTTCTTCCTTATGTGTTGATGAGGTTGAAAGATATCATGCTCAACAATTGGCTGACAAAGTCAAAGAAACTATGCTTTTAAATGAATCTCATGTAAGAGAACATAAACTTTATCAGGTCAAAATCAATTCATTACAAAAGGATTTAGATAAAGTTGTTTCTGAAAATTATAATCTAAAAGCACAAGTTGAGCATCTAACAACCTCTTTAGCAAAGTCCATGCCTGATCATGCATCTACTGAAGTGAAACTTCAGAAGTTCCAACTATCATCACGGCAATATGAGAAAATTTTGAATTCTCATATTGAATCAAAGAACAGGTCTGGGTTGGGATTTCAAGCTGTTGCACCACCAATAAATGATAACTACACCACTCTACCTGAGTCCATGGCGAACAGTCTGTCAAATAATTTTGTGTCTATCAGCAAAACTGAGTCAAAAGTTGAAAATAATGAATTGGTAAATGGTGAAGATACTAAAGTCAATGAAATTGATTCATCTGAATCAAAATTTTCAAAACAAAATGAATCAGAATTTGACTTTGATGACTGTGATGATCTCGATGAAGTTGATAAGCCTAATGAACAAGAAAGTGCTAGTTTGGGTAAGGGTAAAAATGTAATATTTGAACCAATAATTCCCAAAGTACTTGATGAAGTCAAGCTACCTTATCCCCCAAAACAAAGAAATTTGTTGAAGACTATCTACACAAGAATTAGTCAGTTGAATGAAGGGATTCAGGAGCTCAACAAAAAGCATAACAGTCAACCAGTAACAAGAACTACAGAGGAAGAAAAGAAAAACACTTCAGCAGAACACCTGCAGAAGAAGAAGATAGGTCCTCACATATCCGTAGAAAAGAAAAGGAAAAATGTTACAAAGTCAACATCCGTAGAAGATCTATGGAAGAAGACAAAACATTCTTCCATAGAAAATCTGTGGAAGAAGAAATCATCATAACCAAAACAGTCATCCGTAGAAGATCTACGGAAGAAGAAAACACCTGCTGATTCAACTGCTAACCAGAAAGGTAAACAACAAAAAGAAGTTATTTCAACTGCAAAGATTGAAAAGGAATTGTAAAAGAAGCAGAAGAAGAAAGTAGAGTCTGACAGTGATGCTGAGGAAATGTACTGCAAATGGTGTGATATGTACAACCACAACACAAAAGATTGTTATTTCAGCAGCGATTGCATCATATGCAATATGAACAATCATATGACAACTGATTGTTACTTCAACAAGCACTGTGCTATTTGCAACAAGAAGAACCATTCCACTCAAGAATGTTACTTCAACAAGAAAACAAATCCAAAGTGCCAGTGAAGCAAGAATCTGTGACTGATGAATCAAACTCACAATCTTCTGAGGATGAAGAATCAAAGGTGCAAAAACAAAAGATGCAGCAGCCTAAACAAAAAGTGCCAAAGGTCAAGAAGCCAACATCTACTGATGATCAAGCAAAGAAGAAGAAGGAGAAGCAACAATATCAAAGCAAGACTCCTCACAAGAAGGTAGTGTTGCAGGAAGATGAAGCCTTCTTTGATCACTTTAAAAAGGGTAATCATATACCTCAATCAAAAACAAAAGATGCTGAAACTTTTTCTAATAAAGCATCTTCAAGTTTAAAGAAAAAGGTACTCAAAGAAAAAGTGACAAAAGAAGTAATTGTGAATCAAGATCAAAGTGCATCAAGTTCATCTTTAACAGAATCATCCTCAACCTAAATAGAACATAATGAATCAATTGGGGCTAAAAACAATCTTGAGACATCTAGGCTCATCATGATAGAGTAACTATTCTAGATAACAATGGCAAGCCCAAGACCATTAAGGCTTGGGCTCCACTTTTTAACTGATTTCATTATTTTTGCAAGAACATCCATGAAAGACTGACAATAAATGGTATGTTAACAGTGGTTCCAGGCATATGACAGGAAACTATTCTCTCCATCATGACTTCAAACATAAAAATACTTCATATGTAGCATTTGGTGGGGATAAGAAGGGAGGTAAAGTTGTTGGTGAAGGAATGATAACAAATGGAGTACTCAAGTTTGAGAAAGTTAATTTTTGTGAAAATTTACAATACAATTTAGTCAGTCTATCTCAAATTTGTGATCAAAATTATACCACCTTATTTGATAAATCTTTCTGTTACATTCTTAAGCCAGGTTTTCAAGTTCCAGCAGATTGGATCCTTCTTAAAGCACCAAGAAAAGGAAACACTTATGTTTTGGATATGAATAACACATCTATGACAAGCAATGAAACCTGCCTGATCTCTAAGTCATCAGAAGATGAATCACAACTGTGGCATAAAAGGATGGTTCATTCCAACATTAAGAACATGAATAAGTTGGTCAAACATGACTTTGTCATTGGCCTTCCCAAGAAAGATTTTTACTGTTCTAATAATTGTTCATCATGTTATAAAGGAAACAACATAGGGTGTTACATAAGTCCAAAACAATCAACACAAACACAACACCACTCAAACTGCTACACATGGATCTTTTTGGTCCAACCAATGTGTTAAGCATTGGTAAAAGGTAATATTGTTTGGTGATTGTTGATGATTTCACTAGATTCACATGGCTCTTTTTCTTAAAACATAAAAGTGAAACATCAGAAACATTAATGGAGTTTATCACTAAGATTGAAAACCAACTTGATTTAAAAATCAAAATTCCAAGAAGTGATAATGGAACTGAATTCGTTAATCATGTTTTAGATTCTTTTTGCAGGGACGAAGGCATAGCCAGACAATTCAGTGCACCAAGAACTCCACAACAGAATGGAGTGGCTGAAAGAAGAAATAGAACTCTAATTGAAGCAGCAAGAACAATGCTTGCTGATGCATAGTTGCCAATCACATTCTGGGCAGAAGCTGTGAACACATCATGTAATGTTCAAAACAGAAAATTAATTGTCAAAGAACATAATAAAACACCATATGAACTTTTGTTTAAAAGAAAACCTTTTATAGGTTATCTTAGAGCTTTTGGGTGTCATGTGTCTATATTAAACACCAAAGATCAATTAGGAAGTTTGATGAAAAAGCTTATGATGGTTTCTTTGTTGGTTACTCATCAACATCTAAATCATATAGAGTATACAATCCACATCAAAATATTGTGGTGGAAACACCTAATGTATCTTTTGATGAATCCTTATTTCCAAAATCTTTAAAAGGATCATCTTGGTTGTTTGATATAGATACATTAACAGACTCATTTATCTCTGGTTATTTGAATGTTGCAGGTCCTGTGGATACATGCTTTCCTTATGTACCTCCAAGTTTGGGTGAAGTGTCATTGTCAGCTGATCCTCCCAGATTACCCCAGACACATGCTTCAAATGTTGCTGATCCAAGCCCTTCAACTCAAACAAGCAATGAAAACACTTATGGACATGGAATTTCAACTTCAGCAGAAGTCAACAATGCATCCGTAGAAGTTACTTATACATCCGTAGATGTTCCGTCTTCTTTCGGACATAATTCATTGCCTTCAACTGAAGTTCCAAACTCATCAGGAAACATTCCAACAACATTCAAGTCTGCAGATTAACAAACTACAACATCCGTAGTTGGTCCTATAGCTGATGCGGAAGCTGTACCCATATCTGCAGAAACACAAAATCATGAAGATGGAGTTCATTTAGCATCAGAAGATCACAATAATGAGGATCTAATCACTTTGTTGATTCTCCATCTCAGCTGGGTCCATCTCCATCAACCAACATTACCAACTTAGAATCATCCATTCCAGTTGAATTAGTGCCAACAACAAGAATTCATAAGTATCATCCTATTGAAAACATTGTTGGTGATCTTACTACAAGAACCATAACAGCAGCATTCACAAGTTATTCCAGCCAACATAACATCAGCATTGAAAGACAACAGCTGGATTGAAGCAATGCAAGAAGAACTTCAGCAATTCAAAAAACAAAAAGTCTGGAATCTAGTTGATCTTCATGAAGGCCATTATCCAATTGGCACAAGGTGGATTTTAAAGAACAAACTAGATGTAAAGGTATTATTGAGAGAAATAAAGCAAGGATGATAGCACAAGGTTATACTCAAGAAGAAGAGATAGACTATGATGAAGTCTTTGCCCCTGTTGCAAGGATTGAAGCCATTAGAGTCATTCTAGCCTATGCATCACATAAGAAGTTCATAGTTTACCAGATGGATGTAAAATGTGCCTTTTTATATGGTAAAATTGATGAAGAAGTCTATGTTGCCCAGCCACCAAGCTTTGAAGATCCTGATTATCCACACAGGGTATACAAGCTTGACAAAGCCTTGTATGGACTTCATCAGGCCCTAAGAAAGTGATATGAAACATTGTCTTATCTCTTACTCAAGCATGGTTATAAAAGGGGAACAATTGATCAGACTCTCTTCCTGAAGCATGAACATCATGATCTCTTAGTTTTCCAAGTATATGTAGATGATATCATCTTTGGATCAACAAACAAGAGATTGTGTGAAGAGTTTGAATGTTTGATGAAATCTGAGTTTCAAATGAGTTCCATGGGAGAATTAACATTTTTCCTTGGTTTGCAAGTTCATCAGAAACTAGATGGCATTTTCATTAATCAGGAGAAGTATGTGAATCAAATTTTAAAGAAGTTCCACCTTGTTGATTCATCTTCATGCAAAACACCAGCATCAACAATAGATAAGATTGTACCAGATCCTATAGGGAAGTCAGTTGATCAAAGATTATATAGATCTATGATAGGATCATTAATGTACTTAACTGCCAGCAGACCTGACATAATGTTTGATGTGTGTGTTTGTGCTAGGTACCAATTAGACCCCAAGGAGTCACATCTTAATGCAGTCAAGAGGATATTTAGATACCTTAAAGGGTAGCCTGCTCTAGGACTTTGGTATCCCAAAGAAAGAGAATTTAACCTCTACTCATATTCTGATAGTGACTTTGGAGGGTGTAACAACCACAGAAAATCCACAACTGGTGGCTGTTAATTCATAGGATCAAGACTTGTTTCTTGGCAGTGCAAAAAGCAAACAAAAGTATCAGTATCCACAGCTGAGGCTGACTACATAGCTTCTTCAGCCGGTTGCTCTTAAGTTTTATGGTTGCAAAACCAATTACTTGATTATGGTTACAATTTTCTTCAAACACCAATACTATTGATAACTCAGCTGCTATGTTCATCACTACTAATCCAGTGTAACATAGTAAAAAAAACACATAGAAATCAGATACCATTTTTTGAGAGATTGCTCAGAAAAACATTTAATCAAGTTGATTAAGGTGGATACAACAAATCAGCTTGTTGATTTATTCACTAAAGCCTTTGGTTCAGTGAGATTTAATTTCTTAATTGAGTCTTTAGGCATGATCAACTTAGATTAAATGATCAACAAAATGAAAAGCATGTTCTGTCCATTTAAATTTCTTTATATGAAAAATCCAAAAACATTCATAAAACATATAAAAATCCAAAAATATTGTCTTATTTTCATGTTTCTTGAATTAACAGTTCATGTTATGGGAAATGATAGTAAACTATACCTTTGTTTACTTTCTTGAGTTTTTTAAAAACAATCAATAAAGACTGATCAGATATGATTTGATATGTAAGTAGGTTCAGCTTGAGTGGAAAATAAACTAGTTCATGCTTAACATAATGTCAAGGTGACAAATTATGGCCAATTCCATTTTGAGGAACAAGCAAGTAAGTCTTATCCTGTTGTGATCAACTTACTCACCTAATCACACTATGTTGTCACACTTTATAACCTCTATCTTCGTGTATCATCAACTCTCTGTTTTGCGTAAGCAAAGACCTGAGTTCTTAGGCACCTCTGTTTTATGTAAGTAAAGACCTGGTGTCCTGATGCTGATCATCACAAAGTTCCAAAAGGAACAGCTCTAAAAGAATCCAATGTGATCAACTGTATATTAATTCAGAGCTTCCAAATCATATCAGCATTAATAAGATTTTAAAGAAATCTTAAGATAGAGCTTATAACTTACAGAACATAGTTTTAAGTGTGAAAAATTGATAAATTGACTCATAAACGGAGGACAAACTCTAATGTGAATTGAATGTGGAGTCTATATTTTTCTATCTTTAATCAGTAACAAAACATGATAAACAGCTTGACAAGTTGAATCTACACTCTTGCTTGAATTTATGTGGATCAGTATACTTGCATTTAGCACTAGATCTATGTCTACTATCATCAAATAAAACTGTCATCAGGAAGTTACTTAGTGTTATAGTATGATCCCATTGTACGATGTAAATGTTTGTATATATATTTAAGTGTCTGCTTGTAAATAGTTTATGTTCTTTTCTTTGCCAATAAGTTGGACAGATAATTGTTTTTTATGCTATTCTCTTAATAAATTTTTGATAAATGCTTAATTTCATGATTAATCACAAATTTAAGGGGAGTAGTAAATTAGCATGAAAATCTGAGTATCAAATGTGTTTCATTTTCTTAAATGAAGAAAGTTGGAACCTGAGCACTCACTTGGCTGCAGGACAGGATATCTGAAGTGTTTAATCGCTTGCACATTTGTCATGAAGCGGAGTCAACAGAGTGCAACAGCAAACAACAAATGATCTGACAATATGTTAGTATCATACAACAAAAACATTTGATTCGAAAGAAAATTTTATCAAAATTAACTTCGGAAGAAAAAACAAACATTTGCTTCAGAAGAAAATTTTATCAAAATTACCTTCGGAAGAAAAGCATAAGTTTTACCTACTGTAGATGTTCTGCAGAAGAATTAACTTGAAACAAGGAAAGTTCTGCCTTCTGTAGATGTTCTGTGGAAGAATTAACAGAACATAAAATTTTGCCTTCCGTAGATGTGTTGCGGAAGAATAAAATTAAAACAAATAAAAAAGGGAAGGTTTTGCCTTCCGTAGATGATCTATGAAAAAATTAACTTGTGGATTACCTTAGAAGGGTAATGAGAGTTAAGGGTCCCACATCCACCAACATTAAAAAAATTTTATTCCACACAACAATTCACACCTAAATCACCATTCAAACAACATCAAACAAAAAGATTTTGGAAAGAGTTCAAGAGTTGAGAGTTTTGAACAAATGATTACAAGAGTCTAAACCTAAGAGGGAGTATTGTTAGGTCTAGATCCTTTGTATAGGTTTAGATGATAAATCAACTCTTGTAATAACTCATTGTAATTCTCTTTTGATAACATAATGTACTGCATGAATTATATGTTCATATTATTGTGTGTGTTGGTTTATGAGTCATTGCAAGAAACATCAGACTTAATCAATCTGGAAAATTGACCAAGTGTTAGAACAATCTGCGGATGAATAAGTATTCTTCCGTAGATGTTCTCCGGAGCATAACTAAAGTCTGTGCTTCCTTAGATCTCCTACGGAAGAACAACAAATGCTAAACAAATCCAAGATCAAGTGGAGCTACTGAAGGAGAGCTTGCTGCTAAAGAACAAGTACAAGAACTCTTGCAGAAGCACAACCACTGAAGAACAAATGTTGAAGACTAAGTGTTGCTGCGAAAGACCAATTGCTATGGAAGAAGAACTTCCTACAGAACACAAATTCCTACGGAAGATCAAAAAGCCAACAAGTTAACATGTCAAAGCAACACCATCAAATCAATGACAGCAGAAGATATTGAAGTCAAGCGAATATTCCACGTCACATCAATATCTTTCTTTGTGTAATTTACAATTTCCAATGTAAATTGTGAACTCTTATGCCGATAACCAAGGCAAGGATGAACACATATAGAAACAGAATAGCGAAACAGAATAGCAAGATATTAGCAAGAAAATATGAATAGAATAGAGAGAGATTGAGAGATATCGATACTCAAATAGGTGTATATATTGACAGAATGATATCAATTAAAAAAACTACATAACATAAAAACAGAGAACAAGAACAGAGAACAACAACAATATAGCAGTCATAAGAACATCAAGAGCATCAACATCAATTGTAATCAGTTCGTTGTGAATGAAAAGCAATTGAAAATCATCTTTGTGTTATATTATTACTTTGTGTTTTTAAGTTGTTTTATTTTGTTCATCGATTTAAATTTATACACAATCTAACAGCAAGTATTGATAGTTTCATGATCATTACTTGTTAAAATCAAATTGATAATTCCTACGTCGATCCTTGGATTCACAATTTATGTTAGTGAAATCGTGGATAGAAATGGAGTACCTTTGTTGATTGTCTTTGATGGTGACAGTCGTTTCATGCCATGATTCTAGCAGAGCTTATAGAAGGTGTTGGGAATGTGTTAGGACATGAATACAAATTATTACTCTAAATGGTATGAGTTAGTGAATTATTATCATCGACTTTGGAGGTAGTTAGGACCCTCACCTACTATTGGTTGAGTTCCCTTATAATAATAGCTACCATTGGAGTATTATACTAGCACCAATCGAGGCACTTTACAGATATAGGTGTTGGTCTGTAATGGGCAGAAGTCGGGTAAGTTAGATAACTGGACCGTAAATCATTCAAGAGATGAAAGATTAGGACTTTTGGATTAAAGACAAACTAAAGGTAGCTCAAGGTCATCAAAATATTACACTAACAATCAAAGGAAGCCTCGCCTTAGACACATGCTCTTAGACGTTAGTTGAATTAAAAATTAGTTACGATTGGTGATTGATACACCGTTAAGGTGTTGGTAGTGTGGTGGGTTAGCGGCGGTACACCTTATATATAAACACTAATGATATATTGAATGTGAAATTAGAACCAGACTGGGAACTAACTTTTGGCAGTGGACAATAGCCATACTCTTGAGATATCAACAAATAGGTTGTAGACCTAAAAAGTCATCTCAACAGACCTTAGTTTATGGGTTGCATACGAGCTGCTGCCTTAGAAGGAATTGTCTGCTTGGGCTGAAAGAGCAAATTAGCCCCTATATTGGTATGTAAAATTAAGACTACAGAACAGTTGGTCATGTGGAGTATTGGATGATGGGTTTACCGCAAGAACTGAGTAGCGTGCATGACATGTTTCATACTGCGAAACTCAAGTAGTGTCTTACTGAGGAGACCTTATATGTACTGATCGAAGAAATTCATGTACATGATATATTTCGGTTCGTCGAATAAATGGCTGAAATCAGGTCTACAGAAAATAGAACTTTGATGAGTAATAAAATCCTTATCGTACAAATTAAATAGAACTCAAAGGACCAAAATTTTATCTGTGCGTGGGAAGATCAATTGAGACTAAGTACCTTCACCTATTCACGGAATGCATTGCAGTTGATAACTCCGACTGAATTTTAGGACGAAATTCTCTCAACGGGGGGATACTGTGACATCCGTCACCAAGATAGGTGTATTGTCCGTTGACTTTGACTTTTTGACTTTGACTCCTTGACCTTGGCTTCTTCTAAATAACGAATTTTGACTTTAAAGTTGACCTAATGTTGACTTGGTCTGAGAATAGTGCATTAGACGTGTGTAAATATGCTAAGTCCTAGAACTGTGTATTATGGGCTTAATATGTTCTAGTGGGCTTTGGACATGGTGACAGTGGACGTTCACCGATTTGGACTTAGCATGATGGTTGTGTACTTCAAATTGGGCTAAAGACTTAAAATGTAAAAATATATACATCTTACGTTAGAACGCAACAAAAGTTTGATATCAGTGGGCTTGGCCTAAATTACTAAATAGACTTCATTTAATTCAAAAATATAAATTAAATAATTTATATAGCATTTAATAGTCCGTTGAAATCGTATTAACAAGGAGAATTTAAAATTAAAAAAATTGGACGATACGCGTATCAGGACGAGACGAAATTGGAGAAAATGTGCAAAGGGCCCAGGAGGCCCATCTAAGGCCCCCGTTGGCTGAATCCATCTAAAAAGGGGGTTCCTTGTTTTCTTTTCATTTGTTGAAACTTATTTTCCAAGTTTCTCTCAAAGTGAAACCCTAGCCACCACTCTCAATTTCTTCTTGTTCTTCTTCTTTTCCATCGAAAATCACCATCATCAACATCTTTCCATTGATTTTTGGTGCAACAAAGACATTTAAGATTGTGTTCTAAACAAGTGTTGTTCATCTTCTAATCTTCCGGTAAGAAAAATCGTTTCTTGATGATTTTATTCCTTGTTCTACCTTGATATCGATGATATTCATTATCTAAACACAAAATCATCATCTAATATTCTTACATTCTTTGTTTTGGATGTTGGATCGTGAAGACCTAGGTGTTACGGGTGTTGGACCCTCTAACCGGTAAAACCCTAATTCTTTGTCTTTATATATGCTTAAATCTATCAAGATTGGGTTGTATCTTGTGTGACCTGATCAAAATGTATATATTGGTCATTTAAAATGTCGTTGAAATCGTTAATCACGTTTCTTGAATGGATGGACGTGTTGAACAATCAAAATCATGTATCGATTAATAATTATATTGTGAACCGGAAGACTAAAATTCAACTAACTGTTTTGTGACTGAAATTTTGGATAATCCAAGTGTTTAATTCAATTTTTGGCCAATTAGATCATGGAATAAACGTTCTTTAAGGTCTCGGGTCAATAATGGTCAAATATTGAGGTTTGGGATGCAAAGGGACAAGATTAAGAAACTAGACAACTTGCTGTCAGAAAAATGGGACGTTTTGTACAGGTCATAACTCGGTCATATTATGCCCAAATTGGTCTATTTTTTCATCTAAAAACAATTTCAATGAGTCCTTTAACTAACCCAAGTGGTCTCGTATCATTTCGACATCGTTTAGTCCTCCAAACGTGGCAAACAAAACTGAAGGTCAAAACTGACGAATCTGGGCAGCAGGTTGGTTTGTGTTCGTCGAGTCATATCTTTCTCATATTTAATCCAATAGAGATTATTATTTTTCTGGAGTTTAATTGAAGTTTTATCTTTCAAACGACCTCTATTATGCAATGTTTTGTGACCATTCGACCACCAAACAGTTTATGCAAAACTGGTGCGCAATCAGCTCTACATGCTGAAATATTTTGATAAACTCAAAACTAAGGATTTGAAACTAAATAATCAAATAAAGGCAAGATTTGTACTTAGAAGTTGTTAAATGAATTTCTAAAAGAATAAGTTAATAATGTCTATAATTCATTGAATATGAACTAATAGATGTTCATTGAAGGGCATTAATAAATTAAAAAAAAGTGACAACTAAAACCCTAAATATGGCGATATTTAAAGTTTAAATCCAACATTGGACCTGTTCTATTAGTGATTTATGTTTTCATAAAATAAAAACCTTGATGGACATTAAGGACTGGGCTACAAGGATTACACTCATATTGGTCATTTTGTTCTTTAGTAATCTTTTTGTGATTTGTACTTATAGTGCTTGCTTTGCGTATTGTTGGACTTGGGTTGTACTACTAGAAGGTGAGTTCCACGGTCCCTTTTTAATAAATTTTACTTGGAGGAAAAGCTTGCTTCCTATTTTAGACTATGCCATGTCTTAAAGATTATTTTGGAACATTGTATGTGGTTTGGATCAGGGGTTGAGTCTAGATATTCGTTCATGAGTGTGTACTTGTGCTTGTGCTTGACTGTCATGGAGAGATATTGTTAGTACTAATAGGTTGACACACCTACTCATGACGTCGGTATGCTAGTTGAGACTGACTTGGCATGTGCTTGCCCTTGGGTGAATATAATATGATTAATTGGACTTGGACTGATCGTAAACTTGTGTTGATATCTATGGCTGCCACATACTCTTACTCATATATATTTGTTCATGAGTGGACTTTAGACAAGACCACTCCTTCAAGAGCATTAGATAGCGGAACATTAGTTTGGACATTATGTTATTGTTGTATTTGTATTTGAATTTGATTGATCTAGTACTGGCTGTTCTGGTTTGGAACTTTTGGATTGTTTGTGCATATATGGAATAACGTTATGGTATTGATTATTCTTGACACTTTTTCTTTGTGTTGGGCGACGTCATGATCCATTGACGGAGAATTCCTTTAGATATTCTCTTAGGCCCCAATGTGCTATGACGATCCCGTCCGTCGCATCCTCATGTTTCCGCTACTAGTGGGGGTGTGACACCTACCACATCAGCACACCCATCAAGTGTGACTTGATCCAGAGAGTGTGTAACATTATTGATGCTGTCTTCAGTGGAGTGGTTGTCAGCATCATGAAATTCTTGATCATTTTCACCATCTCCATTTCCTCCTACATTGGAAATCCCTTCATTTGAGTTTTGTGCCTCATTGATTGATTTGGTTGGCACCTCAGATATATCAGCTGAAGAATTTGTCATGGTTGTGCTGAAAGGAATTCTACTTGTAGCATTTGTTACCACTGGAGCTGAAGGGATTATATCATTTGGTCTTCTCAGCTCAAATCTTAGATAAAGATCTCCTGCGATCATGCCCTAAACCTTTCACATTTGGAGTATGATCATTGATGGTCACATTGGCTGACTTTTCAACTACTCCAGTTCTGAGATTGTATACTCTATAAGCCTTAGCTTGAGAAGAGTATCCAATGAAGTGTCCATCTTCTGCTTTCTCAGCAAACTTGGCTATGTGATCTTTGGTATTCAAGATGGTGCATGGATATCCAAATGACTTGAGGAAACCAATGAAAGGTCTTTTTTGTGCCACAGTTCATAAGGAGTCTTACCATGAGTTTTGACTACTAAAACTCTGTTCTGCATATAGCAGGTAGTGTTGATTGCCTCTACCTAGAAGGTGATAGGTAGTTTAGAGTCAGAGAGCATGGTTCTTGCAGGCTCAATAAGTGTCCTATTTCTCCTTTTAGCTACACTATTTTTAAGGAGTTGTAGGAGCACTATATTGTCTTGAGATACCCTTTTTATCACAAAATGCATCAATGATTTGGTTCTTGAATTCAGTTCCTTGATCACATCTTATGATCTTGACCTTGTGATCATATTGATTCTCAATTTTCAGAATGAAGGAACTCAAGATTTTAGGGGTCTCATCCTTACTTGTAATAAAAAAGACCCAAGTATATCTTGTGAAATCATCTGTGATCACAAGGTAGTATGAAGTTCTTCCTAGACTCATTACACTAGTGGGGCTAAAGAAATCCATATGTAATAAGTGTAGGGGAGTAGTGATAGAGTTCATTTACTTAAGTGTAGGGGGTTTGCCACATGCATATCTCTAAGATATCAAGCCAACCTCAAGTTATCATACCTAGTTGCTGTCAAGAGGATTCTTAGATATCTCAAAGGAGCTCCCAAACTAGGACTTTGGTATCTAAAGAATTTTGAATTCAATCTGTATGCTTATACAGATAGTGACTATGGTGGCTGCAACATGACTGCAAAGTCTACATCAGGGGGATGTCACTTTCTCGGTGGAAGGATAGTCTTATGGCAATGCAAGAAGCAATCCTGTGTATCTGCATCAACTACTGAAGTTGCATACATTATTGTTGCAAGCTGCTGTGCTCATGTGCTTTGGATTTAGAATTAGATGCTAGATTATGGATTCAACTTCAAGAAGACTCCTATCCACATAGACAACAACAATGCTATCTCCATCATAGATAATCCAGTGCAGCACTAAAAGACAAAGCACATCAGCATCAGGTATCATTTGATGAGAGATAATTTTGAAAAAGGATTATTAAACTGGCCAATGTTAACACAAATGAACAATATGCTGATCTGTTCACAAAAGCATTTGATGAATAAAGATTTAAATATCTTGTACAGCTATTGGGATGATTAACTTTGCATAGATTTTCTTAAATTAATTTCAAAATTGTTTTTCAAACATGTGTGTCTTTAAAGTTGTCTAAATTATCACTAATATAAGCACAATTTATCTTGGAAGAAATTTTTCAAAATGATATTCCTTAGAATTTTAAGAATTAAAGACAGACATTCTTTTAGAAGACATTAAATTGATTTCGGAAGAAAATTATGTCTTCAAAACAAATAACTACTTATGACGGAATTTAACTTCTGAAGAAATTCTCATATATCTTCTGAAACTTAAATATGTTTCTAAGTACTTATATGTTTTAAAGGACAATTTTCTTCTAAAAACAATTAAGCGTCGGAAATTTTATTCACTCTCTGAGTAAAACTTCTAAAGTTTAATATCTTCCGAAACCAAATCTGTCTAGGAAGCAAAATTACTCTAAGTATATTTTCTTCCGAAGCAAATTCTTCTCAAACTAAGGAATATCTTCCAAAGTCAATTTAGCTTTGAAAGCATTCTTTAAAATTTTTGAAGGGAAATTACCTTCAAAATATATTTAACTTCCATGATAACTACCTTTTTGGGCACTTTTTCAGAGGTGAGACTGACATCCGAATTTCAAAGTTTATCTTTTGCAATAACTTTGTCTCACATCCAAGCATATAAATATCCTTTACAATGGTTCTCCCTTTTTCTTCTTCCTCTTCATCTGCAATCTTCTAGCCCTAAATTACCCACAAACCCTTGTTGTTTCCACTCTCTCACGCAAAAGCTTCAGAAAGGGCCAACCCTGAACCCCAAAACCAGCCACCCTTTGTCATGCAACTTCACAGGCAACACAATCAAGTTGCTCTGTTTTCCTTTGATAAAGACCCTGGCTTTTCAGGGATCTGTAACTATCTTTCCAACTCATCATATCTCACCGCTCTCACAATAGACCCTCCACTTTATGAGATCAATTACTGGAGTTTTGGAGGACCTTTAAAGAGGTCATCTAGGATGATGAGAAGGCACTATCTACATCAGTGCAAAGGAAGACGATGTTCATCACACTATCCACCATCAACCAATATCTGAGGCTGGAATATGAAGTAGGTGAGCTATCCTTTCTCAAAGATGTAGTCAACGGCTCATTCCAGCTGATGGGCTATGAAGGTGACATTTCAGTCAAGACGTTCAAGAAAGGGAAAGTATCCTCTCAATGGAAGTACCTCCTCTATGTTGTAAACCACTCTACAGGACCGGTTATGATCAATGCAATAGTTTCACAAGGTGGAGAGAGTTGAAAACACTTAGCAAATCAAATAGGGAACCGGTTAGAGTGAAACGAAGAACACAAGTAACAAGAACAAGAACACTCGAAGATGGTTTTCAAGAATGTTGTATATTGCTCTAAAGTTCTATAATAAGTGTTACAAAGCTTATCTAAATTACAAGTACTTGAGACACTTTATACTACATCCTACAGCCTGCCATACTTTGAAGGTTAGCTGGAAACACTAATCTAAACAACAGGATCATTGTAGAGTCAAAAGGCAGATTGCCTTTTGACTAGTGACTATGACATGCCATAGCTCACATCCTAATATATTACAAAAAGGATAAAAGTACATAGCTGGAAAGTTACAGACAAAAGACCTTAATCTATAGTTGACAAAAGCATGGACTTTTCACCAAGTCATACAAGTTGGTGAGTCTTTAGAAATGGCAGCAATTGTTCATCTTTTGTCAAAAGGTGATTCAGAGAAAGCATGCCTTCTCTGTCTTTGGAAGAAATCAGTCTTTGGCTTCGAAAGACTTTCTGTTTGAAGCTTTGGAAGACTTCATCTTGGGAAGATTTGGTCTTTTGGCTTCAGAAGATTTGATACTTAGCATAATTCACTGAGCTATATCAAATCTTCTGAAGAAACTTCCTTGTACTTCAAATGTGCATGCTAAGAGCTCTTTTAGTTGCATCAGCCTTTAAGTGTAATCCTTACAAACTCCTCCTAGGCTGATGCTACCATAACTAAGGAGACCTTTGAATCTTGATCTTCATCTGTTGACAGTCTTCATCAAAATCAAGACCATTCCCTTCATCATCAGTTGGTCAAGATTCCTCAGACTTTCAAAGTACCTCCTCATGTTATAGAGATCATGTAGAGGAAGGTCAAGTATGTTTTGCTAGCAGTACACATCTTGACCCCCTTGATCTTTAGTGACATATCATCTATCTGGATTGGTGGCAAACATCCAAGACATGATAGGTCTCTCAATAGCAAGAGGCTCTACTTGAATTTAGGAATTTGGACCCAACCTCCATGTTAGTTAGATAAGGAAAGGATAACTACAGGGAGGAGGTACATCCATTTGGATGAGACCTTCCCCTTTTTGAAGGTTCCTATAGAGTAGTCCCCTTTATAGCCCATCTGCCAGAATGAATGGTTCACAACAGACTTAGGGAAGGACAATTCGCCTTCTTTATCATCCAGCCTTAGATGAGTGTTGATGGTGGTTGGAGTGATGAAAATTGTCCTCCCCTGCACTTTGGTAGTCAGTGCCTTCTCACCGTCTAAGTTGACCTCTTAGCAGGTCCTCCAGAATGCTAACAGTTGACCTTCATATAATAGAGGGTCTATTGTGAGGGTAATGAGGTAGTTTGATAGACCTAAGAAACAACAAATGTCTGAGAAACCAGAATCTTTCTCAGATGACAACAAAGTAACTTGATTATGTTGCCTTTGTATTTGCATGGAGAAATCGAGTTGGTTTCGGGGATCAGGGTTGGCCATTTTAAGTACCTTTGAGGTGATGAAAGGTAAGAACAAAGTCGGTTTATGGGTGAATTTAGGGTTTGAATCTTTGTAGATGTAGGAGAAAGTGAAAGAGGGGGAACCATTGTACGAATATATATGGTATGGATTTGAGACAAAGTTAATTCAAAGAGATAAACTTTGAAATCCGGATGTTGGTCCCACCTCTTAAAAAGTGCCCAAAAAGGTAGTTTTCTTGGAAGTCTAAATCTTCCGAAGGTAATTTGCCTTCTGAGGTTTTGAGAAAAACTTCCAAAGCCAATTTGGCTTCTGAAGATATTCCTTCGCTTTTCAAGAATTTGCTTCGGAAGAAAATTACTAGAGTATTTTTACTTCCTAGATAAACTTTTCTTCGGAAGATGTCAAATATCAGAAATTTTATTCAAAGAGAATAAAGCTTCCAAGACTTAATTGCTTTCGGAAGAAAATGGTCCTTCAATACATATAATACTTGGTGAGAAAAATAAGCTTCGAAAGATATATAAAGATTTCTTCCAAAGGTTAATTTCTTAAAAGTAGTTATTTGTTTTGAAGACATAATTTTCTTCTGAAGACAACTTGATGTCTTCCGAAAGAAAATTTATTCAAAATTCTCAAAATTCTAAGGGATATGAGTTTTTGAAAGGCTTCTTCCAACGTAAACTGGGCTTATATGGTGCTGATATTGACAACTTAAGACACACATATTGTTAAAAATAATCTTGAGTTTAGTTTAAGAAAAATCTATTTAAAGTTAACCATCCCAACAGCTGATACAAGATATTTAAATCTTTGCTCATCAAAAGCTTTTGTGAACAGATCAACATATTGTTCATTTGTGTTAACTTTGACTAGTTAAATCAATCCTTTTTCAAAATTATCTCCAATCAAATGATACCTGATGTTGATGTGCTTTGTCTTTGAGTGCTGCATAGGGTTCTTTGTAATAGTGATAGCACTGTTGTTGTCTATATGGATGGGAGTCTCTTTGAAGTTGAATCCATAGTCTAGCATCTTGTTTTGAATTCAAAGCACTTAAGCATAGTAGCTTGTAGCAGCAATGTATTCAGCTTTAGTAGTTGATACAAACAGATAGGATTGTTTATTGTATTGCCATGAGACTATTCTTCCACCAATAAATTGACATCCCCCAGATGTAGACTTTGCAGTCATATTGCAGCCATTATAGTTACTATCTGTAGAGTCATACAGATTGATATTAGAATTCTTAGAATAACAAAGGCCTAATTTGGGAGCACCTTTAAGATATCTGGGAATTCTCTTGATAGCAACCAGGTGTGACATCTTGGGGTTGGCTTGATATCTTGCACAAATACATGTAGCAAACATAATATCAGGCCTGCTGGCTATGGGGTACATAAGAGACCCAATTATAGCACTGTATAGATGTTCATCAACATACCCCCCCCCTCAAGATCTGGTCCTAGAGAGTGGTTTCTGGCTATGGGTGTCTTAGTAACCTTGCACTTAGTCATATGAATTTTGGTAAGTATGTCTTGCACATACTTTGACTGGTTTATGAAGGTTCCATTGTCAACCTACTTCACTTGAATTCCTAGAACAAAATTGAGTTCCGTGATGGCATTCATTTTAAATCCATACTTCATCAGCTTCTTAAAGTCTTTGCAGAGCTTCGGATTAGTTGACCCAAAAATAATGTCATCTACATAAACTTGAACTAGCATCAAGTTATTTCCTATTCTTTTGATGAAGAGTGTTTCATTAATAGTACCCCTCTTGTACCCATGCTGATAGAGATACAGTGATAGTGTCTCATAGCACTTCCTTGGAGCCTGATGTAGCCCATAAAGAGCTTTGTCAAGCTTGCAGACATAATCAGGATGATCTGGGTCTGTAAAGCCAAGTGGTTGTTTAACATACACTTCCTCATCAATCACCCCATATAAAAAGACACGCTTGACATCAAGTTGGTAGACCTTAAAATCCATGGATGCAGCAAAAACCAGGTATATCCTAACAGCTTCAAGTCTTGCTACAAGAGCAAAAACATCTGTGTAGTCAATCCCTTCTTCTTGTGTGTACCCTTGAACAACTAGTCTAGCCTTGTTCTTGATGACAAGTCCTCTATCATCCTTCTTGTTCCTAAATACCTATTTGGTACCTATGATAGTCTTCCCTTGAGGAAGAGGACATAGATTCCAAATCTTTTGCCTATTGAATTGAAGCAGCTCCTCCTACATTGCTTCAACCCAACTTCCATTCTTTAGAGCCTCGTCAATCTTCTTAGGCTCTAAATGGGACAATGTTTGTGGTGGGATGTGACTTATGGATTCTCAGTTGAGGAATCATTGCAAGTTAGTTGGACAAATCTAAATTGGTGAAATTCAAATATGGTGCTTGAGTATCATCTACCACATCAACACACGTATCAAGAGAAACTTGATCCAATGAGTGTGTCACATCATTGATGTTGTCTTCTATTGAGTGGTTATCAACATCAAGAAATTCTTGATCACTCTCACAATCTCCATTTCCTCCTATGATTGAAATATCTTCATCTAAGTTTTGTGCCTCTATGCTGGAATTTATATGCACCTCAGATGTATCAGCTGAAGAATTTGTCATGGTTGTGCTGACAGGATTTCAAAACTATAGGGCTAGTTACCACTGGGGCTAAAGTAGTTTGACACTTGGTCTTCTCAGCTCAAATCTTGGATCAGAATATCCTATTGATAAGGTACCTGTAGATCCTAAAACATCTTCACAAGATTTGTTAAAATAGTTGGTAACTAAATTAAGATCAAACAGCCAATCAGGACCAGAACCTTTCACACTGGGTGTGTGCTCATTGAAGGTCATATTGGCTGACTCCTCAACTACTCTGGTTCTGAGATTGTATACTCTATAAGCCTTGGCTTGGAAAGAGTATCCAATAAAATGTCCATCATCTGATTTCTCAACAAATTTGGCTATTTGATTCTTGGTATTCTAGATGGTGCAAGGACATCCGAATGATTTGAGGAAACCAATGAAAGGTCTCCTTTTGTGCCACAGTTCATAAGGAGCCTTACCATGAGTCTTGACTACTAAAACTCTATTATGCATATAGCAAGCAGTGTTGACTGCCTCTGCCTTAAAGATGATGGATAGTTTAGAGTCAGATAACATGGTTCTTGCAGCTTCAATATGTGTCATGTTTCTCCTCTTAGTAACACCATTTTGCTGAGGAGTCCTAAGAGCACTATATTGTCTTGTAATACCCTTTTTATCACAAAATGCATCAAGGATTTAGTTTTTAAATTCAGTTCCTTGATCATATCTTATGGTCTTGACCTTATGATCAAATTAATTCTCAATTTTCAGAATAAAGTTCTTCAAGATTTCAGGAGTCTCGTCCTTATTTCTAAGGAAGAAGACCAAGTATATCTTGTGAAATAATATGTGATCACCAAGCAATAAGAGGTCCTTCCTAGACTTATTAGACTGGAGGGGCCAAAGAGATCCATATGTAATAAGTGTAGGGGAGTAATGATGGAGTTCATTCCTTTGGCTTGTAAGACACCTTGTGTTGCTTCCCTTTCAGACATGCAACATAATGGTCATCACTTATAAACTGTTTCTTTGGCATTCTAATTCCAAATCATTCTTAATTAATTTATTCATGTTCTTAAAGTTTACATCGCATATTCTTTTATGCCAGAGGAAAGACTCATCACTATTGGCTTTAGATAGAAAGCAAGAAACTTCTCCTGAAGGGAATGTTTCCTACAAGTCCATCTTGTACACATTCCATTTTCTAGGAGCTCTGAGCAGGATATGCTCTTGAGGAATAACCACCCCGAGCTTGAGAACAATCCACTAATGCTTAGTAAAGTGCATGATATGTCTCAGATCACAAAATTAGGATACACTCAAAAGATTGTATCCAAGTTCATTGACAAAATTTACCTTCTCAATGCTGAGCTTACCATTTGTGACCCTGCCCCTTCCAGTAATGTAACCACCTGATTCTCCTCCAAAAGCAACTGGCCCTCCATCAATTCTATAAAAGTCTTGAAGCAAAGAGCCATTTCCAGTCATATGACTGGAACAACCACTATCAATGATCCATACATTTTATTTCGTCTTTAGTTGTTCCACACCATCTTTGGAAGATTAAACTTGGCATTTAAAACTTCAAAAATTTTTTTGACTTTGGAAGTTTTGGTGACTGAACCTTCGAAAGCTTTTTCATCCACTAAATTAGACTTTAGTGCTTCGGAAGCATTCCTTTCTTCTGAGACCAAACCTGCTTCCGAAGATAGTTTTCAACTATCTTATTTTAGTTTTTCTTGGAGCTTCTGAAGGAAAACGATTTTCCTTTTGAAGCTATTTTATTCTTCTTCTTAGAAGTATTCTTCTTGTTCATGTGAATGGTACTCTTAGGATTGTACATGCAATCCTTATCATAATAAGTAGTCCCAGCACACATGATGTATTCCTTAGGCTTACTTCTAAGAGTCTTGTTTTGAGGAGAAGGTTGGTTTTGATCTCTTTCTAGCTCCTTCTTTATATTCTTAGATGATGCAGCAGGCTCCTAAGGGTGAAGCTTTCCTTTAGAGTTGAATGGTCCAGCTTGTGCAGTAGTGGTGCATAATGGTTCAACCTTCTTCTCTTTAACAGGATGGTTTTGACTTGATCTAGGACTCCTGGTACTAGAGTCCTTTGTTAACTCTTCAGTCTTTGTCACCTCAAACCTTGGATAAATAAAGACATGTTTTTACCTGGGGTTGAAGGTGGCCTTGATCTCCTACACTTTTCTTGATCTTCTTTTTGTAGCCCTGATCAAAGTCTTTCTTACAAACTTAGCTATCCCTGGTTTCTTCTTTTCTCTAGAGATATAGTGACCCTTCTTAGAATGAACCTCTTCACTCACTTCTGGTTCATCCTTCACTATATCATCCTCATCTTCATCTTCTTCTTGAACAGGATCAATGGAAGGCAGCTCAACTTCATAAGTTCCACACCTTGGAGATCTGACTGATAGTAATATTTGTGGAGAAGCTATTTTATTTCATCCCAGTCCTTGCCTCTGTTCTGATAACAAACTTTTTCATACAAGGATGAAGATATGATGTTCTTGAAGGTTTCCTTATCAAGAACACATTTTTCTACCTTGGCTTTGCTGATCACCAGCTCAGCCTGGCATTTAGTTAACTTGGCAGCAAGATCTTTGATCCGAGTCCTGTAATTTATGTGCTCATGTTTTAGAGTAGAAATATGTTTCTCTAAGTCTTCTATTTTAAGCTTATAGTCATTTTCTGCTCTTTTATAATCAGCTTTTAAAATGTTCAAGGACTCAAGATCAGACCTTACTTCCAAGTTATAGGACCTGTACATGTTTACTTTAGCAATGCATTCAGGAGTACAAAGATGTTCCAATACCTTAGCTTTATCATGATCTGCCATCAAGGCTTGATTTGGAGAGACATATTCTACCTAAAAGCTCCAGTCAAAATCTTTCTTCAACAACCACTTCAGCTTACTGTTTTGGTTGGTTGGACTTCTCAGTTCTTGGAGCTGCCTCAGTGTAGTTTGGCCTTGATCGTGTTTGGCCATAATTTGTCCTTGGTGCCTTACACTCCCTAGCAAAGTGGCCCATTTGGTAGCAGTAACACTTTACTTTGCTTTTGTCCAGCCCAAACTTTCCACTAGACACATTGCTTGGAAACTTCCTCCCTGTCCTCTTGTAAAACTTCTTAGCTTTATGAGTTAGAAGAGCCATCTGCTGGACTATCTCCATGTTCTCCAGATCATCTGGATGGATGTTGTCCAGGTCTTCAAGGGTGAAGAGAAAGTTTCTAGAACTTTCATCTGAAGACACAAAGGCTTGAGAAGAGCTGGGCTCTTGGAATGGGCTTCCTTGAGTGTAGCACTCTCTTGGTGTTTCCAAAAAGGTGATGAAAGGACCATTTGGTAAGTTCTCAGGGTAGCAGATAAGATGATGCTGTGGTTCTCTACTATCCCTTTCAACCACATGAAGGGCTAAACTTAGTTGATTGTTAGATGAGCTAGTTGATGGATTTTGTATGTTTATCTCCATTTGGTAACCACTTAGGATACTATACAACTCAGCAAGAGTAAGGTAGAGAGGTTTTTTGTTCTCTTAATGGCCATACAATAGTGTGTCCATTGTCTGGGAAGAGAGAACATGAACTTCTTCATAATATCCTTATTCTCAATTTTGACTCTAACATCCATCAGAGTATCTACAATCTCAACATACCTAAAGTATTATTGAGCCTAGTTTCACCTATCTTAAAGGTGAAGTTTTCAAACTGCTGCTTCATGATGTCTTTCTTGTTTTCCTTGGCTTCATCGGATCCTTCATACATCAACTTCAGTGCATCTCAAAGTTCTTATGCAGTCTTGCACTTCTTGAAGCCTCGGTAGATGGAGTTGGAAATAACAGTTTGAAGAGCGGTCATGGATTTCTGATCAACATCTATCTTCTTCCAATCTTCTTCAGAATAGTTAGCCACTTCCTTTGGTATCATCCCACCTCCAGTAGTTGCTAAAGTAGTGCTTGGGATATGAGGTCCTGAGACTATAGATCTCCACATCCTGACATCTTGAGACTTGTTGAAGCCTTCCATCCTTATACACCAAGGGTCAAAGTCATCAAGAGTGATCAGTGGAGACATAATCTTGGTGCCGGTTTCCATATCAACTTTAGTGAGAGCTGCCATTTGAGCAAGTAAGTGTTTGTGAAACTAAAGTGTGATTAAAGATGATGAGATCTTACAATAAAGAGCCTAAGAAGCTCGAATACCAATTACAGAACTGATTATGGTTTGATCTATAACATTCTCATAGTTGGAGAGGACACACTTACTAGATCAAATAGGGAACCATACAAAGAAACAAATAACAAACAAGTAAAGAACTCAAGAACACAAAGGTTGGTTTTCAAGGATAATGTATATTGCTCTCAAGTAATTTTTACAAGTGTTACAATGCTTAGTCCAAAGACTAGTTACATGAGATACTTTATAGTACAACCTACAGCCGGCCATACTTTGCAGGCCAGCTGGACACTGATCTAGACAACAAGATCAATGTAGAGTCAAAAGGCAGATTTCCTTTTGACATGTGACTATGACATGCTATAGCTCACATTCTAATATATTTCAAAAAGGATAAAAGCACAACAGTGGAAAGTTACAGACACAGACACCATAATATATAGTTGACAAAAGTATGGAGATAATCACCTGTAACACCCGTATTTTGTGAGGGCCAAAAGTGCCAAGAAGAGAAAGAATTTTGAATAAAGCAAGCAAGGACCAAAGATGGAGGGTGCAAAGTGTAACTTTGTACAAAAGTCAAAAAGTGAAACCCATAAAGAGCATGGTCGACCATGCTCCTTTTCTGCTTGTTACTGCCGAGGAGACAAGAAGAAGAAAGTGATTTTGTGAAGATTTTTCTCTCGGTTCTTTGAAGATGACAAGGAAGAAGTTTCGAAGGTTAGTGGTTTCGTTGTTGTTTGGCTTGGTTTCACCCTTAGAAACTGATTTCTAAGTATTGCTTGTGTTTTTGGTTGGTTGTTTTGCTTATTAGGTGTTTGGACTCGTGTGTAAAAGCAAGTTAGGAGGAGTTTTACTTGTGTTCTACACCAAGTGAGTTCTAGACCCCATTTATGTTTGTTTTAAAGCGGCTTTGGGGCTGAAAATGCATGTAAAACAGTTTTGTTTCACCTATGTATGATACCCATATGTGTATATGTGTATATGTTCATGTTTAATGCTTGTTGTCATGCTTGGTATGCTTAGAAATGCATGTTTAGGCATTGAACAGGTGTTAAAATAGATTGGGATGGATTCTGAAAGTAGCACGGCATAGGAGTAAGCCATGCGGCCACACAGGGCCCATGCGCCTGAGAAATTTGCCTTAGAAATTCTAAGTAGGGGCTCAGGCACCCCAATAATGCCCATGCGCCCTAACTTTGCCTAAATATTCTAAGCGCTCCCATTGCCCTGAATACTCCCATGCGCCCAAAACAATGCTAAAATGCCTAAGTGTTGGCTCATGCGCCCAGGAGTTAGTGAAAAATGACTAAGTGTTAATGAGCATGCGCCTGAATAGTTGAAATGCGCCTATGCAGGGCTCATGCGCCTGCATAGTTCTCATGCGCCTAAAAGACTTGGTATATTTTTTGATATTTTGGAAGATGTAGAATAGTAGGGTTGACCTTGGGTTGACTTGTTGATGTTATTTGATTATTTTATTTATGTGTTGCATGGTTCTTATGTTCCATATTATTATTATTGTTATGGCCTTATGTGGGGTGTTCTAAATTACAAAGTACTATTAATCAAATAGAAGATTAATATTAATGGAAGTGGAACATAAAGAATGTAAGAAAGTCTTGCAAGCAAATTCACAATGAGGTTCACACCGTAGAGTTGTCAGCTCAACTGTGTGAGGTTTAGCTAACCCGTTGGATGCACACAGGGTCAATCTTTAAGATTGATGGGACCATGGTGGCTGCCCCGGTACCGGAGTCAGCTTCGTGCACCAGTTTGGGGTCTATTTATAGACCTCGGCCCAGTACCCGATTTATGCGCATTGTTTGGGCTATAGCACCTTGGTCGATATGGAAGTGAAAGATTAAAAGGTGAAAGGCTTAAAAAAGCGGCCATGGAAATGGTGAAGGAAATTAATGATGATGAAAATGAATGTAATTGAATGTATGTATGATGTATGATCACATACGAAAGAGAAATATGGTATTTTAAAAGGGGTATTTTCCTATATAAAGCTTACAAGGTATTTTCTAATGTTTTTAAAACTAGAACTCACTCAGCAAAGCTAACTTTTATGCATTTTCAGCTTGCAGGTAATTGCTGAGGATGCCACGCAGGGAAGCTACTAGTAGGGATTTGGCTGACATACATTCAAGAATATAACACTGTTGTTTTGTAATACAACTAATGATCTTTTGTAACTGTTATCAAACATGTATTTCTTAGCACCAGCACTTATAAAGTTATTGAATGGTTTTTGATGTTTAAATTCTACTGCATGTGTTAATAAATTATGAAATGTTTTATAAATTGTGTTGTAAATGCCCAATTGTGAGGTTTCCAGGAACGGGGCCTTACATCACCAACTTGTATAAGTTGGCGAGTCTTCAGAGCTGGCAGCGGAAATTTGTTCAGCTTTAGGCAAAAGTGTGTTAGGGACACATGTCTTCAGAGCTTTAGTCAGACTTTAAGCTTCGGAAGACTTTGTCTTCAAGCTTTGGAAGACTTTACTTTTGGCTTGGAAGATTTCTATCTTAGGCTTCGGAAGATTTGATACTTAGTAAATTTTTCCTTGTGCATGGTCAAATCTTTCGAGGTAACTTCCTTGTACTCCAGTTGCATGCTGAGAGATCTTTGGTTAGCATCAGCCTCTAAGATAACTCTTACAAACTTCATATGAGTCGATGATTGGGCTATGTTGTATGAAACGATGTTTATCATAAAATTTTCGTATAAAAGGAGAAATAGTATAATCTCTACATGGAATGACTGATTTTGTAAATGATGAAATAAAAGCTTCGTTAAGCTTTGATGTATAAGGTCACGTGAATGCTGGGTTGGTAAGGTGTGTAAAATTGGACATCTGAATCTTGAAGCTTTAATGATCTAAAACACACATCAAGCACATATCAGTTGCAACTCTGATTTTTTCTGCTGGATTAATTTTTATAGAATGTTTTACTCTAAATGCTAATGAATGGACTGTTACACTGCAAACACCCTATAGCTTTAATCATGTTTGAGAGGAGTCTCATTGATGATGTATAGTATGAAATTAATTTAAAAGATTTTATTTAGGTTTGGAGATTATAAATGGTGTTTGTTATGATTCCATTTCATTAATCAATGTCCCAACTGACTCATCAAGCTCAGGGAAGCAATCAACAAACCTCTAATGCACTTGTCATCAGACAAGATGTAGTTTGTGACTGGAGCCTATATGCAGAGGAAGTCAAGCCTTAATTTTAGAATCATGCTCTCATGGCTCACATTAATGATGGTCCAATTCCAATGCCAACTGAGGTAAAACCCAATCTCTGTAGTGATAAATGCATTCAAGAAGTACAGAGATACAGAGAACATAATCACAAGTTAGCTCTTAAAATCAAAGAAGAAAAGGTCAAATATGAAATGTTAAAACTATTAGGAACAGTCTGCCTAAGACACATATTGAATTGATGTGGCTAGTATATTATGATCCAAGTCGGGTCATACCCAATAACAAACTAGACAAACACCCATAATATTTATTTTATAATATGATCATGTAAATAAATATTAACACTTAAAGTATTTAGAAATTGGGTTTCTAAATATTTGCACTAGTGTTGTGAATAAATTATATGGATAATTTATTCTAGAGAGAGAGTTTTCTATATTGTTATTCAAATGGTTGAACAACAAGACAAGTCTTTTGTCCGCATTTCTGAATTACTTATCTGCTTTACTAATGCGGATGTGCTTTTGAGGAAATGCGGATGAATGTTCCTCATCCGCATTTACTAATGCGGATGTGCATTTGTGGAAATGCTGAAGGAATTTCTTCATTCGCATTTACTAATACGGATGAGCATTTAAGGAAATGCTGATGAAACTGATCATCTACATTTACTAATACGGATGTGCATTTGGGGAAATGCTGATGAAACTGTTCGTCCGCATTGACAAAGCGGATGTGCATTTGTGGAAATGCTGATGGAACTACTCATCCGTATTTACAAATGCGGATGTACATTTGGGAAATGCAGATGAAATTTCTTCATCCGCATTTACAAATGCGATACGAGGTTGTTCATCCGCATTAATTTAAGAAATGCGGATGGGTTAAGGGGCTGGGCCCCGCCCATTTTTCTCTCTCTCCTCGTCTGAAATTCTGTTTCACAAGACATGCAATATATGATTGCAATCAATTACTCTCTCTGATAACTTACAACACACATAAAAGGTGCACGTCGGTTTTCCTGTGGGTTTTTTCTTGATCGGTTGAAGAAAACAAAGAATAGAGATCGTTCAAGTGTAAAAATCCTAGCAACCAGGTGTTTGTTGGAACCTTGGGGTAGACAAGATTGAGGGCTCCTTCTTAGGAAGCTGCCATTCATAGATTATCTTCCTCTAACCCATTCGAGAGGTAGAATTCTAAGCACCCTATGCTTTTTTGTAAGCATGTTTCTCATATAACGATCCATTACGGGTTTTTTAACAGATATATAAAATGGTTTATATATATTAATTGTAACAAGTTTTTCAATCCTAATTCCATTGCGATTTCATTTTATATAGATAAAATGACTCTGAGAAACTTGTTCAAACCCTAACAATGGTATTAGAGCTAGTTATATGGATACATGTTTCATCTGGACTGAAATCTCGGTTTTTCTTACTGTTAATTCACCAACAGATCGAGAACTCTGGTCAATGTTTCCCCTAAATTTTTCAAGATTCTACTTTACATGCATATTGTAATCTTGAAAAATTTAATCATTTGGATGATTTACTTGTTTGGACAAGAATCATGATATTCGGTTTGTTTATACATTAACCAAAAATCAGTGGTTCAAAGGGAAGCTCTCGGGTTTTTGCTTACATATTTGGATATGTATTTTGGTGTTCATAACCTAGCCTAGACCTTGTGTTTGGATGTGTTGTGATTTGTAATTTGATTATTCAAAGGGTTGTAATAATTAAATGTATTTGTTCTTCCTTTTGGGTATGTAATTTATTTATTTTTCATTTGGTATGTAAAATAAATAAGTTAGTTGCATTTTACTTTTACTAGAAAAATGTATATAGGATATATTTTATAAAAGAAGATGCAACAAGGATGTTTTTCGGTTTGAGCCAGTTTTATGCCCAAAGGGCTTTATAGCACTTAATGGGATTTAAGCCCAATAACCAAAAACATATTTTGAAGGCCCAAAGGAGTTTGGTGTAGAAATTTAAGCCCATTTGGAAGCCCAAATCTAATGGCAGAATCACAACACAAAGTGGACGCTTGAAGCATTTGGATGCGGGATCAAGTGGGAGTTCACCGACACAAGTGTTGTGTCATTTTACCCTTAGGAATGACATAATTAACTCACTTTTTTCGGTCAACAAGTGATGTTAAATTAGTTGGCTATGGTTATGAACTTGTTGTTGTATGTGTTGCTTGTGTGGTTGATTTAATTTTATTGTTTATATGATATTTGGATATGCACTGTTAAACAATTTGAAATCAACAATGAGCTTCAAATGGTTCTTTTCGAAACATTAACATGGGTAATAAAATGGTTTTATTAAAGGTTAATGTTTTCATAATAAAATTGGGTTTTATTAAAAGAACCTTGGAAATTGGTTTCACTAATGTACCACGCATTTGAATGCATGCAAATATAAGGTACAAAATGTTTTCATAACTAGAATTAATGGAAACTAAAATTCCTTTTAAACAAGTTTAACACCATCCTTTTATACAACACTCAAATCACTTGTGAACTCTTTGTGGGGTAAAGGTCACCTAACCACATTTAGGGAACTTGTGTGTTTGAGGTGGGCTTAACATATTTGTTGAATAAAGGTCACATAACTACCAGTATGTGTAAACTCATACGTGTGTGTAAGTAGGACGACTTGAGTTGGAAACCATGTGAATAGGGTCACCGAAGCATGGCGTACAATGGTGTTAATGGGATTAAACATGCCAACTAAACATAAAGATGTTTAGCCGATCCCATAAAACTAGAAGTTGCAAAGGGTTGCAATTGTCAAAAGTTGACTACCTTGTTAATTTAAATAATAGGATAAAGGTCACCTAACCATTATTTAAATGTAACATTAGATTTTAGATTTTAATTATTAATTGTCTACGAGACATGAAGGGTATTAATAATTAAAATTTCATTTTTGCAAATACTAAAATTGAACTTTGTTAATATTGTATAAATTGCCGCAAACAACAACTCTACCTCCACGACCGTCCATAACCTGTCACTAAGAACTATCCTGAAAAAGGATCGTCTCAACCACAATAATTTCATGGATTGGTTTTGAAACTTGGGAATTGTTCTCAAGCATGAAAAGAAAACATATGTGTTGGATGATCCTATTCCCGATGAACCCAACATTGATGATGTTGATGCCTACAATGATTGGGTTAAGCACACTAAGGATTCTGTGCAAGTTTCTTGCCTCATGTTGGGAACTATGATTCCCGAGCTTCAAGAGGATTTTGAACATCATGGGGCATACGACATGATTACCCAGTTGAAGGAAATGTTCCTTCAACAAGCGAGGGTAGAGCACTTCGAAACTGTTTGAGCGCTTCTTTCATGTCGAATGGAAGAAACCCAATCGGTGTCATCTTATGTGATGAAGATGAAAAGCCACATTGATAGCCTCAAAAGGCTGAATTGTCCTGTCTCAAAAGAGTTGGCCATGGATTTGATCCTCAATGGTCTAGTCAAGAAGTTTAAGACGTTTATCATGAATTATAACATGAATGGATGGGACACGAGCTTTAAGGAACTTCAGGCAATGCTAAAAACAGCAGAAGCAGGGATGGGTAAAAGGGTTTTACCGGTTCTCATGATCAATGAGGGTGGCAACAAGAAAAGGCATCACCCCGAACCCAAGGCAAATGTTGCCAAAGGCAAGGGATACGTCAAAGGAAAGGGTAAGGGAAAGACTAAAGCGGGACCACCAAAACCGAAGCTTAAGAAGCCAAAGGTTACGGAGAATGATTCATGCTTTGAGTGTGGTGAGATTGGACATTGGAAGAGGAATTGTCCAATCTATCTCAAAGAGTTGAGAAATAAGAAGGATGCTGGGCAGACCTCAGGAGCAACTTTCATGATCCGTATTGAACTTAATGTTATTTCTTCAAACACATGGTATTGGATACCTGATGTGGAACTCATATTTGCAATTTTTTGCAGGGGTTCAAAAGAAAGATGCATTTTAATAAAGGGGATACTAGTCTCTACATGGGCAACGAAGCAAAGGTTGATGTCGAAGCCCTAGGAGACTATATCTTGAAGCTCCCAAGTGGTTTGGAAGTCATTTTGAAGAATATTTTGTATGCTCCTAGTTTGACTAGGACTATAAATTATGTTTCCCTTCTAAAACAATATGGTTATATATTAAAGTTTGTAAATGATGGTATTTGTGTTTTGATGGATGATATACTTAAAATGGGTTTAAGTGAATTGGTTCATGATGTCTCATCCTTTAATAACTCGTTATACCAGTCAAGCACCAAGAAACTTAAAATGGGTTTAAGTGAATTATATCTTTGACATTGTCGTCTTGGTCACATAAACAAGAATCGCATTCAAACACTTGAAAAGAATGGTCTTTTGGAAGCAAATGAAGAAGGTTCATTTGATAAGTATGAATCTTGTTTACAAGGAAAGATGACCAAGGAACCCTTTAGTGGGACTAACCAAAGGGCAAAAGATTTATTAGGAATCATACATTCGGATGTATGTGGTGCTTTTAAAGCAATGACAAGGAATGGTGAAAGATACTTCATTACCTTCATCGATGATTATAGTCGTTATGGTTATGTGTACTTGTTGAAACACAAAGATGAAGCTTTTGAAATGTTCAAAATCTTCAAGAATGAAGTAGAGAATCAACTCAACAAAACAATCAAAGTTCTTCGTTCAGATAGAGGAGGTGAATACCTTAGTGATGCCTTTCAATATCATCTTAGGAGTTGTGGGATTGTCTCACAGCTTGCTCCACCCGGAACACCACAGCATAATGGTGTATCTGAAAGGAGAAACCAAACCATATTGGATATGGTTTGATCTATGATGGCTAGAAGCACAGTACCTTTGTCATTTTGGGGTTTCGCATTGCTTTCTGCGACCCGTATTCTGAATATGGCCCCAACCAAGAAAATGGATAAGACACCTTTTGAAATATGACATGGAAGAGTTACATCATTATCATATTTAAAAGTGTGGGGTTGTGAAGCTTATGTTAAGCATAACACCCTAAACAAGATAGAAAGCCAATCCACTAAGTTTGTCTTTGTAGGATATCCTAAAGACTTGATGGGATATTACTTCTACAATCCAACAGAGTAAAAGGTATTTATTGCTTGAAAGGCTGAGTTCTTGGAAACTAAGTTCCTTATGGAAGGAACTACCGATAGAACAGTGGAACTTGATGAGGATCTAGAACCACAAGCCGATACATGTTTGGTTGATATTAGCAATCAACAAGAGGTTGTTGATAATGATCAAGCGGTTGATCAATGCATATAAAACGTTCGCAGATCTGGTAGAATTAGCTATCCACCCGAAAGATATGGATTTTTCATGAATGGATGCTATGCAGTTGACTCAGATGAACCAAATACGTACCATGATGCAGTGTCCAATTCGGATTGTGACAAGTGGATTGAAGCTATGAACGTAGAGATTCAATCCATGTATGAAAACCAAGTGTGGGAATTGGTTGTGCCACCACATAACTCCAAACCGGTTGGATGTAAGTGGGTTTTCAAGAAGAAAACCGATATGCATGGAAACTTGGATACTTATAAAGCAAGACTTGTAGCAAAAGGTTTCACTCAGACTCAAGGGGTTGATTATGATGAGACCTTTTCGCCTGTGGGAATACTAAAGTCAATTAAGATATTATTTGCCATAGCTGCATATTATGACTATGAGATTTGGCAAATGAATGTCAAAACTGCTTTCCTTAATGGACATCTCGAAGAGAATGTCTATATGGTTCCGCCCGATGGTTTTGTCGATCCACAACATCCTAATAAAGTATGCAAGTTAAAGAAATCAATATATGGATTGAAACAAGCATTGAGAAGTTGGAATCAACGTTTTGATGAAGAGATCAAGAAATTTGGATTCATCAAGAACACTGATGAATCTTGTGTGTATAATAAGGCTAGTGTGAGCATCATCACATTCTTAGTATTGTATGTTGATGATATACTACTGTTTTGAAATGATATTCCAACCATGGAAGGTGTTAAAACCTGGTTTGAAAGTTGTTTTTCCATCAAAGATCTTCGTGAAGCCGCCTATATTTTGAGAATAAAGATCTATAGGGATAGATCAAGGCGGTTGATAGGTTTAAATCAAAGTGCATACATTGATAAAATCTTGAAAAGGTTCAAGATGGAGAACTCTAAGAAAGGTTTGGTACCTATTCAAAGAGGGACAATATTAAGTGCATCTTAATGTCCAAGCTCAAAGGATGAGCAAGAAAGGATGAAGGAAGTCCCATATGCATCTACTATAGGATCCATCATGTATGCAACGATATGCACTAGACCGAATGTGTCATGCTCTTTAAGCATGACGAGAAGATATCAGCAGAATCTAGGAAATAGTCATTGGATGGCTGTTAAGAGTATAATGAAATACTTAGGAGGACTAAGGATATGTTTCTAATATACGAATCTATTGAAGAGGAAATCATTGTAAAGGGTTACACGGATGCGAGTTTCCAAACTGATCGAGATGATTCTTGATCATAATCGGGGTATGTCTTCATCATGAATGGAGGGGCAGTGTCTTGAAAGAGTTCAAAGCAGTATGTGGTAGCATTGTCCACTATAGAATCGGAATACATCGCCACTTCATTGGCAGCACAAGAAGCTTCATGGTTAAAGAAATTCATTGCCGATCTAGGGGTAGTCTCTACCATTCAAGATCCCCTAGAGATCTTTTGTGATAACGAGGGTACGATTGCTCAAATCAAGGAACCCCGTGCACATCAAAAGACAAGGCACATTGAGCGGAGATTCAACTACATAAGGGATGAAGTTGAAAAAGGAAAGATATGTATTCGTAAAGTTCACACCGATCAAAATATTGCGGATCCACTCACGAAGCTCCTTGAAAGGCCAAAGCATGAGAGTCATACTTGTGCCTTAGAACTTTGATATTCTAGTTATTGGATTTGATCTATTTAGTATTTAAACAATGGAAAAATTGTTATTTTGACTCACATATATAATTATGATACTATGAGTTATGTTCCATTTTAGCATGTTTAGATCCATGAATATGTTTATTATTCTAAATGTTAGTAGTCTGTCATATTTGTGGGAACAAATATGAAGGTAAGACTATTATGAAATTGGATTGGTGGATATTCATAAGGTATGAATATAGAGCAAGAGGTTGCTACCAAAGTTCATAGATATTTGTGGGATACAAATATTGGACTGACCCGCTCTTAAATGTTACTGCATGAAATTATGTAATTGATCATAAGTAAATTTGAGTAAAGGCAAATAACATAGTATCCTCCGACCTAAGATACATATTGTGTTTTTATATTCATCAAATATTATACTTTGATCTAGTTCTTCGCTGTTCTGAAATATGGACATTACACAAGGCTAGTTTCAGGTGTGATACAAGGTGATTGTGAGAAACGTATGTAGTCAAAATGGGATTTGTTCCTCTTATTCATTGAGAGTAAGATGTCTAAGGCCTGAGAATGTTAAATCAACAGGGAATGATCATTTTGTGTATTTGGATTTTACATGACATCTGTAACAAAAGGATAAATGATAAATTCACCTAAAGCATTTTCAAGTAAGGTACTTGAAGAAGATGATGTTATTGAATGGCACTTCGTCATGCATATTAGGGGTAGTAAATCGTTGTTAGGCGGTATTTACTACTTGCATCAATCCTTTATGTATCTTGTACAAGTGGGAGATTGTTGGGAATGGTCTACCCAAGACACATATTGAATTGATGTGGCTAGTACGTTATGATCCAAGTCGAGTCATACCCAATAACAAGCTAGACAAACACCCACAATATTTATTTTATAATATGATCATGTAAATAAATATTGAAACTTAAAGTATTTAGAAATTGAATTTCTAAATATTTGCACTAGTGTTGTGAATAAATGATATGGATAATTTATTCTAGAGAGAGAGTATTCTATATTGTTGTTATTCTAGAGAACAGAGATCATTCAAGTGTAAAAATCCTAGCAACCAGGTGTTTGTTGGAAGCTTGGGGTAGACAAGCTTGAGGCCTCATTCTTTGGAAGCTGCCATTCACAGATTATCTTCCTCTAACCCATTCGATAGGTAGAATTCTAAACACCCTATGATTGTTTGTAAGCATGTTTTTCATATAACAATCCATTATGGGTTTTTTAACAGATATATAAAATTGTTTATATATATTAACCATAACAAGTTTTTCAATCCTAATTCCACTGTGCTTTCAATTTATATGGATAAAATGACTCTGATAAACTTGTTCAAACCCCAACAAAATCAAAAGATGAAAAGTTTTGAAATTAAAATCAAATCACTTCTTTTAGATATTGAAAAACTCCATGGTGAAAAGTACACTCTCACAACTGAGAATGAAAAGTTAACTGAATTGTTAACAAAAATCAAAGCTGAGCAATCGACTACGGAAGTGAAACTTGAAAAGTTTCAATTCTCTTCTGTTAAGCTGCAAGAGTTATTTGACTCACAGAAAGAGTCAAAGGATATGACTAGGATTGGATACAATTCTTGTCCACCTCCATACAATGAAAACTATATGGTTATGCCTAAGGCACTCACTCATTCTGATCCAACTGAACCTAAAGTTATTGAAACTCAAACAATGGTTTTACAAATAACTAATCCTTAAAACAAACTGAGTGTTTATATTGAAACCAATAAGGATAAAATCAAGTTGGGTCACCCAATCAAAATTAAAGAGTGCTCAGAAAAACCTGTAGCTGTCAAGAAACCAAATATCCCAGTCAAAGCCATTGTACCATTTGTGAAATTCATTCCTGAAAATCTCAAGGTGGTGGAGGATGCTGAAGTACCGGTGAAATCCTCTGCTGAAAGCATATCTGATAGTGAGATTAAATCTCCTAAAAATTCAAGCAAATCAAAAAAGGTTTCACTAAAATCCAAAGGTAAAGCAATAGCTTCTCTATCATCCAAAGGGAAATCATTCATGGTTCAAAAATCAAAAGTAAAAACTAAACCAAAATCATCAAAAAAGTCAAAACATGGGGTCCGTTTTGACATTTTTAACAAAAAGGATGTAGACCAACTTGGAAAGGAGTCAAGTAAGGGTAAAAAGAAGCAAAAACAGTCTCCAAAGACTAAGCCAAGTAGAATTGTGAAAGAATACATGAAACTAAGAAGGCTGAATTTGCTTCTTCATTAAAAACAAAATTTAAGGCTAATCTAAAATCTGTTAAATCACATGAAGCCTTCACATCAAAATCAAAAGACAAACAAATGTATTGTGGCATTTGTGACATGTCTAATCATAACACAAATGAGTGTTATTTTAATCAATATTGCTCTATCTGTGACTTGAACAATCATTCAACTAAAAATTGTTGTTTCAACAAGTATTGTTCTGTCTGTGATATGACAAATCATAATACATCTGATTGTTTTTTAATTAGAAAGGCTTAAGAATTCCACAAAACAAGCCTATCTCACCAATATCAACCCACAAGGCCAAACATAGAAGTCAATCACATATTAAACAAACAAGGGTTTCAAATTCTGATGATGACTTCTATGATTCATGGTAGTAGGAGAGTGTCAAAAGGAATTTAACCATAATATGAAACAATCACTTAGTTCTCATCCAAGACTTAAATAAAAGTGATTTCTAAAAATAAAAAACATGCCTAATTTCTACATAGAAATAAGGATGAAAGATTTGACTACTCTTCAAACAGCTTAGTTGAAATTGATCAAATAAAAATGAAAAGAACTCCATAGAAATTCTTTAAACATCAAAAAGAAAAATATCTTGCTGAAAAGATTCAAACATGATTTGCTAAACCAAGGTTGGATGAATACCAAGCATCAACCTCTAAATCACAACTTAGAGGCAAGTATTAAAAGGTTACAGTATTGATAGAAACAGGCAACCCAAGACCATCATGGCTTGGGTTCCACATGCTAACTAGTTCTTTTATGCTTGTAGGGTCATCCATATAGGTCCAACAACTTATGGTATGTGAACAGTGAATGCTCCTGACACATAACTAGAGACAGTTCCCTCCTTCATGACATCAAGCATATACAAGGATCTACTGTACCATTCGGTGGAAACTCACATGGTGCCAGAATTACTGGAGAATGGTCTATAACAAATGGACTGCTGAGCTTTGACAAAGTGAACTACTATGAGCAGTTGAATTTCAACCCCCTCAGCGTGTCTTAGATCTGTGACAAGAAATATTCCACTCACTTCACAGACACCCATTGCTACATTCTGAAACCAGGATTTCAAATTCCTGAAGAATAGGTTGTCTTGAAGATTGCAAGAACGAATAACACCTATGTCTTGAACCTTAATTCTGCACAACCAATAGAAGAAACATGTCTTCTATCTAAAGCATCATTTGATGAGTCACAGCTTTGGCATAGATGTTTGGGACACACAAATTTCAAAAACATGAACAGATTGGTAAAATGAAATCATGTAATTGGTTTACCTTAAAAGAAATTTCATTTTATTGACCATTGTTCTGCATTTCTCAAATGGAAACAACATAAACCTTCCCATAAACCAAAGCTTAAAAACACAAATAATACTCCATTGAAGTTACTTCATATGGATCTTTTTAGACCAACTCATGTCATGAGTATTGGCATGAAATAGTATTGTTTGGTGATCATTGATGACTCTTCACGATTCACATGGGTCTTCTTTCTACTTCATAAAAATGAAGCGTCCCAAATAATAAAAGATTTTATCACTAAAATTGAAAATCAACTTGATCAAAAGGTAAAATCAATTAGAAATGATTACAGGACAGAGTTTAAAAATGAAAATCTAAGTTCGTTTTGCACACATAAAGGCATTGCTCATCAATTCAGTACAGCTAGAACTCCTTACTAAAATGGGGTAGCTGAAAGGAGAAACAAAACACTGATTGAAGCAGCAAGAACAATGCTAGCCAATGCTAAGCTGCAAATTACCTTTTGGGCCAAAGCAGTCAACATATCATGTTATGTGCAAAATCAAACTTTGATAATTAAAGAAAGCAATAGAACACCATATGAACTGCTTTTTCATAGAAAACCATTTATTGGATTTTTCAAGTCATTTGGTTGTCCTGTCTCAATATTAAACACCCGAGACCATTTAGGAATGTTTGCTCCTAAGTCTGATGAGGGATTCTTTGTAGGCTATTCCTTAGTCTCAAAGGCTTTCAGAGCATTCAATCCTAGATTAAACATTATTGATGAATAAACAAATGTTCAATTCAATGAGCACTCTTTTCGTAAGTCAATGAATGGTCATGATTGGTTGTTTGATATTGACTCTTTTACAAGATCTTTTGATCAGTTTCACTTGTCTAATGTAGGTAACCTATAATCAACTGAATCTTTTGAAATAGTAGAGAGAAGGGATGACTTTCCAATGATTCCTCCATCTTTTGGTAATCAATCTGATGAAGAAGTTCCATTGCAGGCTGATCCTGTTAGACAAGAAGTACAAAATCAGTGTGTCTCAACTGAGGCTGGTCCTAGTACACAGCCCACTCCTTCGGTAGAACCGTCTACTGAAGTTAGAAATCTATAACTAGCTATTGCACCAGTTGAAATTAAAGAGAATGCAAATGATGAAAGTCATCAAAGTCCCGCTGATGCTGAAGTTGAAGCTGATGAAGCCTTTAATTACTTTCACAATTCACCTATACTCTCCCAACCTGAAGGTGCCTCTCACCAAGATGATCTGAATGTCTCCAACCTTGATGTATCAATTGTTGGTGACTCAATTCCAACCAGTAGCATACATAAGGATCATCCAGTGTCAAGCATCATTGGTGAATCAGATAAGGAAGTGACAAGCAGCAAGTCAAGTATTTCAAACATCTATTTGTTTTATTGCTTTCTGTGTCAAACTGTACCCAAGAATATAAAAAAGGCTCTTCAAGACAATAGATGGATCGAGGCAATGCAGGAAGAACTGCTCCAATTCAAGAAACAAGAAGTATGGCAGTTGGTAGACCTTCCAAAAGGACAATACCCTATCAGTACCAGATGGTTATACAAAAACGAGACTGATGATAGGGGCATTGTTATCAGAAACAAAGCAATATTGGTTGCACAAGGATACACACAAGAAGAAGGCATAGATTATGATGAGGTGTTTGCACCTGTTGCCATATTAGAAGCCATCAGACTTTTTCTTGCTTACCTTGCATCCATGAATTTCATAGTGTATGAAATGGATGTAAAGTGTGCATTTCTTTATGGCAAAATCTCTGAAGAAGTCTACGTGAGTCAACCACCAAGCTTTGAGGACCCGGATTTCCCTCACAGGGTGTACAAGCTTGACAAAGCTTTGTATGGTCTACATCAAGCCTCATAAAAGTGATACGAGACTTTATCGTCTTTCCTTCTTTCACACGGGTTCGGGAGAGGAAAGATTGATCAGACTTTGTTTAGAAAAAGAAAAGGACATGAAAGGTTGCCAGTCCAGATCTACGTGGATGATATCATTTTCGTATCAACAAACAAACAACTTTGTAAGGATTTTGAAGACCTTATGCACTCCAAGTTCTAGATGAGTGTAATGGGGGAGCTTACATTCTTATTAGGGTTGCAAGTACAGCAAACACAAGATGGAATCTTCATGAATCAATAAAAATATATGGAAACCATGTTGAAGAAATTTCATTTTGCGGATTGTCAGTCTATTAGGACTCCTGTTGATACGAAAATGAAGATAGGTCCAGTCTCAGATGGCAAATCAGTGGATCAGACTCATTATCGATCAATGATAGGGTCACTCATGTATCTAACAGCAATCAGACCTGACATAATGTTTGTTGTATGCTTTTGTGCCAGATATCAAGCAGATCCCAAGGAATCACATGTAAATGTTGTAAAAAGGATATTTAGATATCTCAAGGGCAAGCCTGCACTTGGATTATGGTATCCAAAGGAGGGAGACTTCAACCTCTATGCCTATATAGACAGTGACTACAGGGGATGCAACTTCAATCAGAAGTCCACTTCTGGGGGTTGTCAATTTCTTGGTCCCAGACTGGTCTCCTGGCAATGCAAGAAGCAGACAAACGTGTCAATTTCCATAGAAGAAGCTGAGTACATAGTAGCATCCATTTGTTGCTCTCAAGTTCTCTGGATTCAAAACCAGATGCTTGATTATGGTTATAACTTCTTGCACACACCAATTCATATTGACAACACAACCGCCATGTTCATAACAAACAATCTAGTTTAGCACTAAAAAACTAAACATATTGAAATTAGATATCACTTTTTGAGAGACGGTGCTGAAAAAGGGTTAATCAAGTTGATACAGGTCCACACAGACAATCAATTAGCTGAGTTGTTCACTAAGGCATTTGACGCTAGTTGGTTTGAATTCTTAGTTCAATCAATTGGCATGATTAACCTTGTGTAAAAATCAAAATTTGTAAAAACATTCAAATATTATAAAAATACAAAAAGAAGTTATTTTTATTGAAGAATATGAAATGTACACTAAAGGGAAATGATATAATTATAGTCGTTATATCATTCACAATGCTTATTTCAAAATCTTGAAAGACTGGCATTACTTATCTGATATGCGGGTAGGCTCAACTTGGAAAAAAAGATACATGCTGTGATGAACTAAAGCTCATATTCAACTGTAAAGTCATCATCTCAGGGTGTGAGTAAGTATTAGCTTATACAAGTGGGTGTGTGTGTAGTAACCAAAACACACTAGGTAATGATGCCTTATGAATCTCATTCACCCATATCAGTTTCTCCTTTGTTTTGCTAAGCAAAGACATGGAGAAATAGACACAAAGTGTTGATGTCATGATCCAATAAGATTTCTAATGTGGTACACATAAAAAATGGTTGAATTAATAAAGTCTACTCTAGACTACATTTCTTATGAATGAATAAAAAGAATCCCAAAGAGGATCACCTTCCAAAGTGAAGTGCAAAAAAGAATCCCAATGAGGATCAAATAAATATAAGGATCAAAGAAAAAGAATCCCAGTGAGAATCCCCTTTACCCAATGTAAGTTATGAAAAAGTTCTACCATGCATTTTTTTATGGGGGTGGTTGATCTTGCCATGCTTTTGAGTCTGAGGTACATGTTGAATATTTAATCCACTCAAAACATGATAAAGATCACAAGCATTAAAATATTAACCGAGCATGAGTTTAAGAGGACAAACATACCTACAATCAATATGTTCATGATTATGTCTATTTTACTAACAATTGTTTGTATTTGTGAAAGGTAAGATTGATATGATCCCAAGTAAGGTATACTTCTACTTCATGTACAGATAAGAAAAACAAAGATTACAAAAACATTTTCCTTTTAGTATTCAATATTCTAAAATCCTTAAAGTTTTTATCCCGTATGGATATAAACTTTAGGGGGAGTAATTAAAATTTTATGAAAATATTAACAAAAACATGAAAAAATAGCAAAATCTCAAAAATATTTTAATTATGTTGTATAGTTGTTTCTTTTCTTGAAAATATAAAATTAGAAAAACTGCTATGTTCGTATGGAAGTTATACAATAGTATCTCAGTGTATGTAGACCTTTGAAAGCATAAAAGTCCAAGATTAGTCAAATCTGGGAAATTTGTATCACATCGGGTGTTCAATTCAATCCAAGCAGGAATTGACAATCCAAGCACAGTCAAAACTTCATAAAAGTCAAAGCAACAGTGCAAAAATAGTCAAAACCAGAATCTTCACAACCTCCACAACCATTAAACCCTTGAAGTACATTGGTTGTATAATCTTAGGGGGAGTATTGTTGGACCCTGAAAGGATCATACATGCCAATTCAAGAGGTGGTTGAAGGTTGTTCTGGCTGGAAGAAACTAAACAAGTCAAAGAATTTATGCTGGTGAAGAAAAGAGAAGAAAAAGGCCGAGTATCGGCTGTCCGCATTAGTTAATGCGGATGAGGTAGAACAAATATGGCTGAGTATTTGTTCATCCTCATTTTCTAATGCGGATAAGCAAAATCAAATGCGGGTAAGTATTTGTTCATCCACATTAGTCAATGTGGATGACATACTTAATACAGATGCTCAACAGAAGAAATGCGGACGAAGACCAATACATCCGCATTAACAAATGCAGATGTACAATACAAACGCGGATCATTATTTTGTACTTAGACTAGTATTCTGATGTATAGTTGTCAATGTAGTTTAGTCATTTTGTACAGGCATTGTATCTGCCTATAAATAGAATAGTATACACTATATTTGTAAGTTTTTTTTGGTGCTACAAGCTTTTTGCTAGAAACCCTAACACACTTTGTATTTTGTTCATCAGTATCAATATACAAAGCATTTATTAGTATTTTCAGCATTTATGATTATTGATTATATATTTCCGCTACACAATCATTACCTCAATCATCATATTCGATCCTAGTTGATTCACATCAACTTAGATTTAGATTCGGACCCGCCTCAATCATCATATTCGATCCTAGTTGATTCACATCAACTCAGATTCAGGTTTGGACCCGGTCAGGGCTATTGTTAAGCATAAGATTACGAGTATGTGTGTTTATTCAATTACCTGGTTCAATGATCAATAATGAAAATAAGAAAAAGATAATAGTGATAGAGGTTGTGTAAGGCCCCGAACACGATAGTCCTCACAGTTGGTCAATCATATCAATAAACATTTCAAATAAAACATTACATCGAAAAAGAAGTAAACCATTCACCTTATAACCTAGTTTGTCCAAAATTAGCATTGGTCTTAAAAGCATAATAAACATCTGTTCTTAAACCAAAACATTAAATTATACTTCTCAAATATAAACAACATTTTAAATATGAGTGCAAGTCTCTAAATGCCAAGTAGCTCTATTGATCCATAAAGAGAATGAAACTAACGAAAACTCAAAGTTTAGAACTTGCTCTCAACTGCCAAAATCTGCCAAGTGCTGAATTACTTTTGATTGGCACTCAACTTGATGGACTGCTGATTGACTACTAGACGATTGGCACTCAAGTTTATGAGCTGCTGATCAACTGTTACACTAGTCAGGATTGTTTATACCGAATTACATTGGTGGTTGCAATGTTCTGCCTTTTGGAGACAACTTTTTACTGAATCTGCTGATCTCTATTGTGCCGATTACCTGTCTATGATGTACATTTGTTATCCTAAACTAAGAATAGATGTAAAGTTATTTATTCTAAGTGTTTAGCTTTGTAATTATAAATACCTCTCACTTGTATAGTTTTGAGTTTAGCTAGTTAGCCCATATGTTATCTATTGATATTTACTCATTGTAATCTAAAAAGATTAATCAAGTGAATACTTTGAAAGAACATCTTGTGTCTTTACTTTTACTCAAAGTATCTTTGTTTGTTAGTAAGACAGTTGACTTAGATTCCACATTTGTCATCTGCCAATCATTAAAAAAGACTTGTTAATTCACTAACCCGATCTAACAAGTGATATCAGAGCTTTGGCTTTTGATTTTCTTGAAGTCAACTTTTAACAAATCACTTGTTTTCTTTTGATCACACTTTCAAACACTTTATTCCCACATACCCCGTTATCCTTCCATAATGACTGTTGTAGCCATCTCAAGTAAGCAAAATTTGTGATAGAAAATTCTATCTTTATGTTAAAACCTATTGAGATCTTTGCCTTAAAAAAACATATATTTAGTATGCATAAAAGCCCCAAAACATAGGAAAACTTGTAAATAAGGGGATCCAGAACTCACCTGGTCTCCGTAAATAACTTCACCTAAAGTAGACTCACGGTGCACAGTCTGCACATAAATTAACATGCAAACAGGTCATTTTCTACATAGTTTCGCACGTAGTTTCGCTGACAGTTTTGCAGCTAGTTTCGCATGGCAGTTTTGCTGCCAGTTTCGCATGGCAGTTTCGGCCAACTTTCATTGGAATTCCATGGATGCGAAATTACCAGCGAAACTCCACAGTTTCGCTGGAAAAACTGTTAGTTTCGCTGGACGAACTCACAGTTTCGCTGTACACATAAAAATGACGTTCTAGCCCGTTTTTAACCTAAAACTTCAACTTTTTACATCCAAATCCTTCGGTTTTTATCCAGGAACTTATATCTAAGCTTTTTACATGATTTCATCCTTAAAAACATGACTTTTGTATGATTTTTGCCACTTTTCAAAACCCCATTACCCTAAAATCCGGGTATGATCTAAAAAGATGTTTGGATGATGATTCTTACCTGGATTCTTGCTCTTCTTCTTGTTTGATGCCAAAAAATACAGATCTTCAATCCCTTGATCAATAAATCCTCAAATGTTCACTTTTCTCTACTTTCTCTCTCTACACTCTCTCTCTAGAAAGTTGGTTGTTTGAGTTGCCAATGAGGATGAATATGGCTGATTTGTGTTTTATATACCTGGTGTTCACGGGACCTTAAACTCGTCTAACACATAACCCGTAAGGTTAATTTGGTCCATAATCTATTTTTCTCTTATTTATATTAAACAACCCCTAACTAAGCCCATTATTATTAATTGGCTTGTTTCAACTTTTTCCTGGGCGTTACATAAATAGCCCATATGTCACTATGGTCCAAGCTGCTGTAACAAGAAGATTCATAATAGAAACTGCTATGCGGGAACCTCAAGTTCTTCAAAAGAGAGACCACATCCATATGTTCAAAAGCCTACTTCTGAAGCACTAAAGATCCACAACAAGAAGTTCCTATGAAAGAAGATTAATCTTACCATACATATTGACTACAAGCTAAACAAGAATATGTGTGGAAAGATAAAAAGAAATAAGGAGAGTCAGCATATGAGATCTTCAAGGAAGAAGGTGACATTTGAAGATTTCATTAATCATGATCTGATTAAGAAAGGAAAGAGAGAGGAGATAAAGAAAGAGCTACAAGAACTTAAGTAGAGATCAAGTCAGCTAAGCAGCAGATAAAGATCACATGCCTAATATATGGGTGTTAAATCATAAAGGATGAAGCTACCAAAAACTCAGGTTTTCAACATTAGTTGCCAACTGCCGAATCAGGCTAAATGTTGAATCCACTACCAAACCATACATGCTGAATGTCTACCGATCAACATGTGTTGAGCAACTGCCGAACTGCATATGCTGAATGTCTGCTGATCAGCATATGCCGATCAACTACCGATCAGTAGAATACTTCATAAGCTGCCGATCGACTGCTACTCAGAACAAGATTGTCTTTCCCGATGGTTATTGTGATTCATCTTTTGGAGACAACATAGATATCCTCACACTTGTATAGTAGAGGCAAGCTTTTTTTAGCCATTTGATTATATCTGCCAATTGTAACAATTTGTTTACATTAACCTAATCAAGTGAATACTTTGAAAGAAAAACTTCTGCATTTACATTTTCTCAAAGTATTTGTGTTGTGATAGTAAGTATCTAAATTAGATTCTACATTCATTAGTTACTGATCAAAGAGGAAGTTCTTGTTAATCTAAACCAGTTCGATCCAACAGTTTGGAAGACAGTCATTTTGCCAAAGATTGTTAATATAGCCCACTCCATTAACCATCTCAACCAATCAAGATCCTCAAAAAGGTATGTAGCTACTGATTAACCATTGAAAAGAAAGAAAATATCAGCAACTCTAAAGGATCTACCAAATAAAACAGCAGCTGCAAACCTCAAGAAGAATCCCAAAGCTTCAAAATGTCATATGGGAAGAGATGATATCAAAGCATCCAGCAATTCCAAAGCCAATAGGAAAGCCTGAAGACCAAAGACATCTGCCAAATTTGATAAATCCTTAGATGACCAAAAACCTATAATCAAGCTTTCAACAATTAAAATTGATGAAAAATTGCTGAAATCTGGAAGACCTAAGACTAAACAGGCTTGGTCCCTATTTATCACTAATAAATTTATACATATGTAGGAACATTCACAGACAAAATATAACTTGTGGATTATGGGTAATGGATGCTCTGGGCACATGACAGGTAACAAATCATGTCTACTAAACCTTGAACCATATGATGGTGGATTTGTTGCCTTTAGAAGTGATACAAGAGGAGGATACGTTACTGGTAGAGGGACAGTCAGCAATAGAAATGTAAGCTTTGATAAAGTGAACTATGTGAAAGAGTTGAACTATAATCTGCTGAGTGTGTCTTAGTTATGTGATAAAAAAACTTAACACTCTCTTCACTGAGCATGAATGATAGACTAATTTTAAGAGCCCCCAGGAGAGACAATCTGTACACGTTCAACATGCGGAATGCATCACCTTTAAGAAATGTATCATGTTTCATTTCAAAAGCTTCAATGAATGAATCCTCCCTTTGGCACAGAATACTAGCACATGAGAATCTCAAAAACATGAATTAACTAGTTCAAAATGGGTTGGTCACAGGACTGCCAAATAAAGAGTTTGCATGTGTTGATCACTGTGTTGCTTGTTAAAAGAGAAAGCAACATAGTGCTTCTCATAAGTCTAAAGAGTTGAATTATGTCACAACTCCTTTACATTTATTGCACATGGACTTGTTTGGTCCATCAAGTGTAAGAGTTTGGGAAGAAAATATTGCTTGGTAATAATAGATGAATTTATTAGATTCACTTGGTTTTTCATTTTAGAAATTAAGAATGAAACTGCTGAAGTTATAAAATCATTTGTTATTAAAATTGATAATCAAATTGATCCATAGGTTAAAATTATCAGATGTGATCAGGGCACATAATTTAAAAACCAAACTCTTGATTCTTTTAGTTAATCCAAAGGTATTACTAGACAATATAGTGCTCCTAGAACTCCTCAACAAAACAAAGTTATTAAGAGAAGAAATAGGACACTTATTGAGGTTGCAAGGACTATGTTGTCTGACTTCAAACTTCCTATATCACTTTGGGCTAAAGCAGTCAGCACTATGTACTATGTTCAGAACAGGGTGATAATAGTGAAGACACGTGGGAGAATCTCTTATGAATTATGGTATAAGAGAAGACCATTTATAGGGTTCTTAACACCTTTTGGGTGTCCATACATTCTTCTAAATACCAACTTATCCAAATTTTCTGAGAAATCAGTAGATGGGTTCTTTATAGGATACTCATCACAGACAAAGGCTTACAGAGTGTACAACAAAGTTGACCACACCATTGAGAAATTTGAAATTGTCATATTTAATGAAAATTCCTCAAGTAGTGTTAGAAGTACCCCGAGTTGGATGTTTGATCTAAATGGATTCATAAATGCTTTTACCAACTTGCTTGAGAATATTTCTGGAGCCTCACTTAAAAGATCAGTAGACCCACAAATCACAAGTGCTAAACACTATAGAGATGATCTACCACCAGGCTTCAGCCACATTAGATGAACTACTGATCCTATTCAGCCACAATCAATAGAAGTATATGCAAGTACCACAAATGTTATAGATCAACCATCACATGATCATGATGAGTCATCTAATGAGGAGTCCCATGATCATTGTGGTACTAGGAAATCTCTTGATAAGGAAACAAAATATGATAAGTGTTAAAGAAGGAGTCAACTCGACAGTTGATCCAGTCACTTTTACTAATCCATCTACTGAACTTCCTAAAAAAATTTCTCCAATTTGGATATATATTAACAACTCCAAGTGATTCCTTGATTAAAAATTCATAAAGAGCACCCAATTGAGAATGTCATTGTAATGTTAAAGCTGATGTCAAGACAAGAAGAAAAACACATGAGGCAAATTGTTCTTATGCTTCCTTTCTTAACTGGAACCAAGGAAAGTGGATGACACTTTAAGATATAACAACTGGGTAGAAGCTATGCAAGAGGAGCTTCTTTAGTTTGAAGATAGAAAGTTTGGAAACTATGTGCACTTTCTAAGGGGAAGACTGCAATAGGAACCAAATGGGTTTTCAGAAATAAGAAGGATGATAGGGATATTGTTATCAAGAATAAAACAAGACTTGTGGTACAAGGGTACACACAAGAAGAAGGGATTGATTATGAAGAATTCTTTGCTCCTGTGGCCAAGCTTGAGGCAATCTGAAATTTTTCTAGCGTTTGTTGCCTCAAAAGAATTCAAAGTGTTTCAGATGGATGTCAAGAGTGCATTTCTCTATGGTGAGATACATGAAGAAGTTTATTTTCGTCAATCTCCTAGATTTGAAGATCCAAAGTACTAAGGTTATGTATGCAAACTTGATAAAGCTCTCTATGGGCTTCATCAGCCTCCTTGGAAAATGGTATGAGATGCTCTTTACCTTTCTTCTAAGAAATGGATACACTAAAGGATCCATAGACAAAACTCTTTTCATAAAGGAAGTTAAATTGTATATCAATTTGGTACTAGTATATGTGGATGATTTTATATTTGGTTTTATAAATGAGAGATTGTATAAAGATTTTGGAAGAAAAGGATGGTTGAAATGAGTAAATCTGACATTTATTCTCTATCTTTTAAAAGTAAAAGAACAAATGAGAGATCATCAAAGAGAGCACTAGTTCTAGGACTTGAAGCCATTCCCAAGTTAACTACGAAAGATGAAGCTTCATTACTAAAAGTGCTATCGAAAGCTGTAAAAGAGCTGAAGAAATCAGCTTTGGATGTAACGGCAAGACAAGAGGTTTCTTTAGCAGATGACTCAACAGGAAGGATGATAGTCTACACAAGAGGAACCCAGACCATGGAAGATGATATGGAAAGACATGAGGTGACTCTTGAAGAAACACGCAAGCTAACTTCATAAAGTCTACAACGACACACCTGAGTCTGAACTCAAGAAATCAGTTGAGGTGATATTTGGTCAACCGGATGTTAAAAAGGAAACCACAGTTAACTCTAAGGTGAATGTCAAAATAGATGGCCCAAAAGTCACCAAGGATGTTCAAAGAGTTCAGACAACTACCTACAACCCTAAATCAGCTGGTGAGGCATCAAGTGTGTCTACCCAATCTTCAACAGTCAGACATACTGCAATCTTTACCTCACACAAAGGTAAGAGACTTATAACTGCTGAAGAAGAAATTAAAAGTGAGTCTCAGGAAAGAAGTGCCAAATTCCTGATCACAAAGAGGATGGAGCTATATCCACAAAGTGTTGAATATGAGTTGATTCTCCTAAAGATTGGCAGATCTCAAGAATCTTGTATAAAGAAGAACATCATTGCACCAGGACAAAGTGCAAAGGAATCCAGATCTACAAGGAATAGAACTAACCCTGTTGGTCAAACCAATGGAACAAAACCAACAGCTCAATCCAAAAAGAAAGTTGTTAGTCCATTTGATCGAATATCAGTACACTTGAGTGGTTGATTCGTTCAATATCAACAATAATACCAAACAACAAACACTATGATGAAGAAGAAGAACCAAAAGGTATTCAACATAAAGCAATAATGATCCAATATAATAGAAGTAACAAAGCTCAATATATTTCTGTGAAAAACCAGCTTACAAAGGGCACTTGTAACAATGATGAACGATTAGGGTTTTTGCAAGCCTCCCCCATAAAGAACAAGATCAAAAATATATATAGGAAGTATAGTTTCGCTGTCAGTTTCGCTGTCAGTGAAACTATTCTGCCAAGTTCACAATTTCGCCCGGCAGAGCCTGATAGTTTCGTCGGGTGAAACTAGCAGCTAGCTATGAGCGAAACTATAGTTTCGCTCATAGTTTCGCTGGGCAACAAAACTTAACTAACTAACAAACTTACAAAAGTAAACTAACATTAATCCTATTACAATCAAACATAACCAAAATCTAATCTATGGTGAGTCCAACCTATACTTGATCTTCAATACTCCCCCTAGGTTGGAACTCACCGTCTTGATCAATCTTCATTTGTCTTTCTAGAACCGGTATCTTCCACCGCGTCAGATCTTTCTTCATTACCTCCTGTGGCTTCATCCTCTGCATGTGCACTTTCCTGTGCTAATTGTCTTGTTAAGTCCCACACGTCCATCCTCAACTCATCTTCTTGCCTAACCTTCTGGGCTAGCTCCCTCACTTCAGCCCTAACACCCCTTACCTTGTTAGCAACTATCATAAACAGGCTTGCTTCTTTCCGCGTCTCAGCTCCAGCCCCAGCTTTAATATGATTCTCACATAGCACGAGCAGATCCTCATCACAAAAGGAAAATAACACCATCGGATCAAACAATCTATATTCAATCCAATTCTTCAACCTAATCACCGCCTCCCCCGTATTATTGTTGTAAAACCATTTCTTAAAACTTTGAAGCTCTTGGGAAAGGGGATCAGGAAGCCTCACTTTGTTTACAGTCTTTGGGGGTTTCACCCTCAGCACAATCCGACCCTTTCCCATCTCCCAATCCTTATCCTTCATTGACCTCCGTCTCTCTGCCTTCATAAATCCAAAAGCCTCGAAGTTATCGTTTAGCCCTTTCTTTATTTCTTCCTCCAACATCTTAGCCCTCTCACTCAAATTGGAATCTATCATTGGTATAGCAGCTAACCTCCTTAGATCCCATTTAGGCAAGGTCTTGAATGCCTTCCTTTTATGCAGGTAAGAGACGTCTCCTCCTCTTCTCTTAAGCATGAACATCTTAAGGCCAGGATTGTATTTCCAGCTAATGATTTTCTTATCTGCCTCCTTCTTGCTAGACCCTGAATATTTTGAAATAATGGGGTTATCTCCTCAGCCTCCTTCTCCCTAACAAACCACTCATCCTTCGCCATTTCAAACACATCATTCTCATCCGAGCCCTTCTTGGCCACGTACGTCAATGGTCGTTCATCCACCTCATAATAATCAGGTTTTGAGTCATAGTCAACCAACTGCTCATCCTCTACCTCCTCATCTATCAAACTCTTTTCAGCAGTCTTTTCAGCACCTTTCATAGTTTTCTCAGCAAACATCTCCTCCTCCAAAATCATCTAAGTTCATACCGATGTCAACAAACCCAGCATCTATCACCTCATCCTCTTTTTCCACATTCTCTTTCTCTCCAGCAGCTATATCTGTTTCCTCCTCAACTCTCACACCCAACCCTCCAGCTATCTCAGTTTCTGCACCACTAGTGCCCTCTCCTACCCTCGATGATGTACCCATATTCAGAAATGGGTACATAGATAGACTAGTCATATCATCTAATTCAGTTTGAGTTAGCTGATTGGGCAGGCCGGCTGCAGCCTTCAGCTCATTCACATCCACCAATAGTTTTTTTATTAACTTCTGCGGATCCACCAGCATCTTAGACATCCCCTCTAACATCTCATCCTTTCTTTTCCCCCTCAGCTCCTGATTGGTCAGCTTAGTCTTCATAATGCTCAACTCATTGGCTAAAGAGGTGTTGAGATTCTTGATAATGTCCTCATCCAGCCCTGCCCTCTCATCCCTTCTCTGGGGCTCAAAGAATGCTTGATGCTTATGCTTTGTTCTCCTCTCAGACTCCCCCTCCTCAGCCTTTTTCTTTGACCTTCTCTCTTTCTCTGCCCTAACCTCCTGTTCAGCCTCATGAATTTCATCTTCAAAGTCATACTCCTTTTCTTTAGCATATCGTTTCCTTTTCTTTATAGATTCTTCCTATTTCTATCTTGTTTCCTCAGCCCTTTTCTCCTCAGACTCATTCACCCTCCTAATATAGTTCCATCGTTCTGGAGGGTACATATTTTCCCATAAATGAGTAATCTTCCCACTAAAATCATGCCTTATAGCACAACAGTCAGCAAATATGCGCAGATTCATCTGAACCATTCTCTTAATCTCCCCATGCCTCGGTATATTAGGAATGAGCTCATCGATGATCATCTGGAGAAATCTGGGGTACAGTAGCCATTTATCTTTCTTCAAGGCCATCACATTCTCAGCCATGCAATCAAAAATGAGTTGAGCTATATTGGCCTTCTTCCCTTTACAGAATACAACCATAGCTCTGGCCCAGTCAAGATTCAGACCGTTGGATCCACCTTTTCGGTGATCTAAGCACATGATGAAGATATGGGCTATATATCTCCACTCCTTGGACAAGAAGGATTTCTTGATCTCCTTTCTTGTCCCAAAAGGAGGACCTTCATATCCCATAGACCTGAAGGCATCAAAAACTTCCAGATCTGAAAGCACAACCTCCTCTCCACTGTCCTCCTGGAGTCTTAACACCCTAGAAATGATCTCTGCAGTAATAACTAAGTCATTCTCCAGTACTCTTGCAACAATCCTCTGAGGATTGGCTCTAGGGTCGTACTCTGCGGTACCCTAGAAATCTCTGATGTGCAGGTCATAGATGTTGGTAGAATGAGTGACCGCATAAGCAATGGGTGATCTTTGCAGCCAACGGATACAATCTCTAAATCCCGCGGCTTTGGGGTGTGTATCATCCAGGATAGCCGTAATGTTATTCCTCTCATCGAATTTCAGATTAGCCATTTAATCTGAAAAGTAAAATAAACGCATTAGAAAGATGTATTAAAAAGAATAATAAAGAAAAATAATTAAAAAGTGTAGTTTCGGCAGGCGATAATGTAATTTCGGCCACAAGCAAGAAGCAGTTTCAGCTTGACAGAGCATAGAATCGACATGCTGAAACTATAAATTCGGTGCAGTGAAACTGAAACACGACCAGTGAACTGTTAAGTTTGCTCGGACAGCATGACTTCACAGTTTCGCTGAAAAACCTTTGAACTTCCGTTCAGTTTCGCTGGACTATCCGTACTTTCGCAGTAAGAATTGCGAAGGTACCGAAGAGTCACCACCCAATCGGTCCATGAAATGCGGTTAAAACCTAGATTAGACAACTACCGAGGGTTAGAAACTTACATCTAGCAAGTAAATGAACATCAAACCCAAAGAAAACACACTAAAACTCAAAAACGTTCGAGAGGTTTACAAATAGGTCACCGAACCAAGTAACAGTGATAGTGCGAAAATAGGCTTTCAATTTCGCATTATGCACTATATAGCACATAGTTTCGCAGACAGTGAAACTGTAGTTTTGCCCAGTAAATGCTTTGATCAGAGACGACACTGATATGAGCGAGAGAGCCGGCGAATCTACAATTTCACCCTGCGAAACTATAAGCGAAACAATAATCTCGCCCTTTTTTTTTAATTTTCCCTTTTTAGAAAAGATTTAAAATAAAATAAAATAAAAACAAAAGCAAATGGAGGAAAACAAAAGGACTTGCCCCACAAGACCTTACCAGACATCACAAATTTTTACATAATAAAAGAAGAAAAAATTAAGGCTAGAGAAGAACAAGAAGCTGAAGAGATCTTCTGGATAGTCATAGATCGGCGGAATTGCTTATATACTTGTCCTTTTAAGTCCATGCCTTCTTCTTTTCAACAAGTAAACCGCAGCTACAGTTATCATGTTTTGGTTCGATTGAAGAACACCTGAATGACTCAGTTCCCACAGACATTTGGCAAAGAAACTTATCCTGTCCTCATGATATATTGAACAAGAGACACATCCTGATTGACTATTTTTCTTTTATAAGTAACAAAGATCCATTTTTGAAAGAAGCAAATTCCTTAAAGACATCAAATGATGAGAGCTCCAGGTCTATACTCACGTATAACAGAGGAGATGATCAATTGAGTCTTTCAGATGAGAGCTTCAGGTCTATACTTACGTATAACAGAGAAGATCATCAAATGCTGCCGATGAGAGCTCCAGGTCAGTACTATCGTACATCAAAAGAGATCATCACTCCAGATCAATGTTCACACATAGCAGAGGAGATAAGCACGAGGGAGAATATAGTAAGGAACTTCTTAGAAACAAAGATGAACAAGCATAGCAATTGTCAAAGACAAGGAACAACAAATAAATCAACGTAGAGATATCATGTTCTCAACCCTTTTTGAACAAGGACTTATAACTTTGTGAAGGCCAAGAATGTCAAGGGAATTATCCGAATCATCCATTTTCTTATTCTGTTAGTTTAGCCACAAGATTATTGTCTACTTCGCTTTCTGGCTGAACCTATCAAGCATATCCCAGCACAATACTATAGACTTCCTTCACATCATCCAGGCAGCAAAATTTTTTTGAACAAAGGAGAAAACTGCAAAAGAGAACAAGATAGATAGTTATTATTCTCCCCTGAAATTTCTACAAATCAGCAAGATTGGAGAAATTTCAGAATAAAGATTCCTACAAATGGTTTTTTTTTTTGTTTTTTTTTATGTGAAATGATAAAGGGTTAAGGGGCAAATCAAACAGATGAATCAGAGAAACAAAAGAATAAACAATATTCCAACACCTAGGATAAAGAAAAGAAAAGATTTAAAAAGATATTAACCCTAGCATAGAGATCAATTCATAATAACGAGGTTTGTCAAATGTTTTAGTGAAAAGATCTGCTTTTTGATTTTTAGTATCAATAGGAATAATATCAATAAAACCCTTTTCCTGAGCATCACGGATTGCATGAATCCGTGTCTCGATGTGCTTGGTTCGGGAATGATGAATAGGATTCTTTGCGATGCCAATGGCTGCTTTGTTGTCACAGTACAACGGTGTATGGAGGAAGTTGATGCCATAGTCAATCATCTGATGTTGTATCCAAAGCACTTGGGAGCAGCAGCTTGAAGCAGCAATATACTCTGCCTCCCCCGTGGAAAGAGAGACAATAGTTTGTTTCTTGCTCTGCCATGATACAAGACAATCTCTTAGGTACTGACAGCCTCCAGTAACTGATTTTCTGTTTAACCTGCAACCATTCGAATCACTGACAGAATAAGCATGTAAGTCAAAATTCCCACCATAAGGATACCAATGCCCTAAATGAGAATAGCCTTTAAGATAACGAAAGATCTGTTTGACTGCCTTTTCATGAGACTCTTTCGGGGCAGATTGGTACCGAGCACAATATCCTACAGCAAAGGTTATGTTAGGACAGCTTGCTGTAAGATACATAAGGGAACTCATCATAGATCTGTAAAGATGAGGATCAACAGGTTTCCCATTCTCGTCTGGAGTGAGGCAAGTTTGAGCAGTGAATGGAGTGAGTTCAGGAGAGGCATCATCCATCTTGAATTTCTTCAGAATGTCTTTAATAAACTTCTCTTGATGAATGAGAATTCCCTTTGGTTTTTGTTCAACCTGTAACCCAAGGAAAAAGCATATCTCCCCCATCATGCTCATTTCAAAACGGCTACGTATGATTTCCTCAAACTCCCGACACAGGTTTGGATTGGTGGAGCCAAAAATAATATCATCCACGTAGACTTGCACAATTAGCATCTCACCATTCACTTCCTTCTTGAATAACGTCATATCAATGGTGCCACAAGAAAAATCATTGCTTAAAAGATATTGCGTTAGAGTCTCGTACCAGATCTGAGGGGCTTGATGAAGGCCATAAAGGGATTTATCAAGCTTGTAGACTTTGTCGGGAAAGTCGGGATACTCAAACCCTGGAGGTTGACACACGTATATCTCTTTGTCAATGTCTCCATAGAGAAATGCACATTTGACATCCATTTGATAGACTTTGAACTGCTTGTTGGCGGCATGAGCCAGAAAAATCCTAATAGCTTCAAGACGGGCTACGGAAGCAAAGACTTCCGTGTAGTCAATGCCTTCTTCTTGAGCAAATCCCTGAATAACCAATCTTGACTTATTTCTAACCACAATACCACGGTCATCAGGTTTGTTCTTGAACACCCATTTCGTGCCTATTGGGTATTTGTTTGGTGGGAGATCAACCAGGGTCCACACCTTGAGCTTCCTGAATTGTTGCAGCTCCAATTGCATCGATTCAACCCAACAAGGATCCTGAAGGGATGCATGAACATTTTTCGGTACGATTTGGGATATAAAACAAGAGAACAGACATACATTAATCAAACCAGACTGACTCCGCGTCCGTACTCCATCGGTAATGGAACCTATAATGTTATCATGTGGGTTATCTTTCAAGTTTTTAAAATTGGTGGTTAAAGGTAGGGTATTGAAAGCTGGTTGGTTAGAGTCAACTGGTGATGTGGATGGAACAGGCTGAGATGAGGTAGATGTAGGTGACGAGGTAATAGAAGCAGAAATAGGTGGAGGTGGAATGTCCAAGGATGATGAAGAAGATGCAATGTCAACAGATGTAACATTGTCAGGAGGTGAATTAGGAACGGGTTGATTAATGGAGTTAACGATGGGTAAAGAATCTGGAGGGATGATGTTTGTTTGAATAGTTGAAGTGGACGCATCATCATCAAAAACTAGAAGATCGAATGAATTGAAAACCGTATTGGAGTCAAAGAACCATGCAGGTTTGGATCGGACATCAGAGGAATTAGATTCCTGCAAATCAATATAGAAAGACTCTTGAACAATACGGGTTCTCTTGTTATACACCCGATAAGCTTTCTGAGAGGATGAATAGCCAACAAAGTAACATTCATCAGACACAACACCGAATTTCGTCTTCTGTGCCTGGGTATTGAGTAAAGTGCACGAGCATTCGAATGGCCGAAAGAAATCAATCAAAGGCTTCCTCTTATGGAATAGTTCATATGGAGTCTTCATTTTGTCTTTGACGATCAACACCCTGTTAAGAACATATGAAGCATAATTCACTACCTCTGCCCAGAAGATGATGGGTAAGGAGGACTCAATCAGCATAGTACGAGCTGCTTCAATGAGAGTGCGGTTCTTTCTTTCAGCTACACCATTTTGTTGAGGTGTTCTCACAGCACTGAACTGTCTCAGAATACCTTTACCAGCACAGAACGAATCAAAAATTTGATTTCTGAATTAGGTACCATTGTCACTTCAAATCGCCATAACCTTCCTCTTGCTTATCATTTCAATAGAAAGAATCAACTTCTGTAGCTCCTCAGCAACCTCTCCTTTATGGGCAAGAAATCTCACCCAGGAATACCTAGAAAATCATCTGTAACAACAAGACAAAAAGATTTCTTAGCCATTGATTTAACACTTATTGGGCCAAACAAATCAGTATGTAACAACTCGAGGGGATTAGATATGCTATTTTCAAGTTTTCGTTTATGTGGTTTCTTATGTTGTTTTCCTTTCACACATGCCATACATTTTTTAACCACAGAAAAGTCTTTTAAAGGTAATCCCCTAACAAGATTGTTTTTAACTAATTTGTTTATAATTTTGAAATTTACGTGGCCCAGTCTGCGATGCCATAAGAAAGACTCAGATGGAGAAGCTTTTGATAGAAGACAGGTGACGGTAGATGTTGATTCTCTTGAAGCCATGTCAAGAAGATATGTGTCATTCTTTCTCGGAGCCCGCATAAGCACCATCTCCTCTGGAATGTCAATCTTCGATTTCAGAAAGATACATTCGTGAGATTTGAACAAGACCGGAATATCCTTATCGGAAATCTGAGAGACACTCAACATATTGAAAGCTAGCTCTGGCACATAATTCACTTTCTCCAGAGTAAGAGACCCGTTGGAAACATCTACTTGACCAATCATTTTGCCTCCCTTTTTGTCGCCAGTAAATGCGACATAACCTCCATTGATAATTCGATAGTTTGTCAATATATCCTTCAACCCCATCATGTGTCTGGAGCATCCACTATCAACATGACATACACTATTTACAGCTTTAGTGGATGACTCCAGCACAAATAAAAAGAACAGATTAACCTGGTGAAACTGGAACCCAAGATTGAACAATTTTGGGTCGTGGAGTGGTTGATTTATTGCAAAAGAAATTATTAACCAAATAGGTTAGTCTACTACCAAACGAATTCATGTTAACATGTTTATGATGAAGCTCGGGACAATGCTTAACTACATGATCATCTTTACCACATCTAAAACAGTGTGATTTTAATCTAGGTCTGTTATGCAATAAAGTGGGAATTTTATCAATGAATATCTCCTCATCGCATTCAGACAGTCTCGAATCAACATCACTATAAGTCATATACATGTCTCTGGGTCTGTTTTTATTTGGAGAAGAGTGATTATTTACATAAGATGATGAATTTTCATCTGAAGTACATATGGTACTTGTACCACTTGTACTTGCATGAGATGATGATGTTACGCTTTCACTTGATGAAAAAATATTAGTTGGGGTAAAAGATGGGATGGGGTGAGAAAAGAATTTTTCAAAACAATTACTTTTAATTTTCTCTTTAATCTGCACTGTATCATTCTCCACATCAACACAATCAAAAGAAACATCATCATTACAATGCAAATTATCTAAAGAGGAAATAGAAACATCACTAGAACAAGATGAAACATTATCTGAAAAAGATTGCTTGGAAACAAAAACATAACTTAAGCTAAATTTATCATCTAAAACAAAGTGCTGAGATTCAGGTGTACTAAGACTATTGCATCCAAGCCCGCTAGTCGGTCCATAACCATAGTCTTCACGTCCATGCTTAGTGTCCACACCTTCTAAACCTGTAGACATACTGTTAGTGTCTATTTTGATCAAATCATTAAAAGGATGCGGAACAGGCATAGGTGAATAACAGTAAGTGCTAGGGGGAGGATAAACCTTAGCATCATCATATCCTAAACCAGTTTTAATCCTAGCCCCCCTTTGAGATTTGCATAAATCATCATGTTTCATCCCAAATATTATCCATTTATCAAGCTTTGACTGAAGTTTGCTTGTCTCAAATTTAGCAAGTACGACCCTTTCAGTCAAAGTGTTAATTTCAACATTTCTTTCCAAAACGATTCTTTTTAAATGATCATTTTCTTTTAAAGCTTCATTTAATTTAACAAAATATTTTGACTAGTTTATTTTAAGCTCTTCATTAATTCATTTTAAATCCTTTTCATTATCTATTAACAGACGATTAGCTTTATATACACCAAATAATCTTATTTTGCATGATGAAGAATACATATCCTGAATTACCTCATATGGAAGTCCCATTACCACCTTTTTTGCTGCCAAGGCTTTCTCACATTGACACACCGGAGTACTCAGCTTGTTTTCCTCGACAGTGGTTGCATCATCATCTTTCTCGTTGCTTTGCTCTATAGTCTGGCTTCCAGTTCTCAACCCCTTCTTCTCTTCACCATCTATCATAACCTCAGATTTTAAGTCTTCATCTTGGACCATCTTTACACACTTCTGACTATCCCCAGCTACTTCAGCTTCACCTCTAAATTCTTTAAATGGATCAAACTCTTCCTCATAGTTCACCTTCTCCTTTTCTTCAACAATCTTAGCCACCAACACTTGATTAATTTCTTCTTTCGTCTCTTCTACCTCTGCATTCCAATCAAAGTTAGAGATCAAAGCTGTCTCTTTCTTCTGTTTCATTTCTTCTTTATCCCCACTTGAGGTCAATCTTGGGACTCCTGAATTGCTTTGATCAGTGACATTTGGCAATGGACATTCTCTTTTGAAGTGCCCTAACTGTTTGCAATTAAAGCACCTCAGTGGATTTATCAAATCCCAATTTAGAGTTAGAGCTTTGACTTCCAAAATTCTTTCTACCAGTTCTCTCCATAAATCTTCGAGCTCTGAGAGTCAACATTGCCATCTGCCACTGAATGTCAGTCTCTTCTAGATCATCAGGATCCACCTGATACATATCCTCCATTGTCATTCCTTTTCCTTTCAACTCTCCAGCCACTAATGCCTCATAGCTCTGTACGAACATGCCAAATAGAGCCATCGTTTCAGATGGAATTGACGTTCCAGTATTTGCTATCGAGTTGGCTTGATCTCTACCACCAGAATGATCACCAATATTCACTCCTCCTTGTCATGATGTCTGCACTGGAGAGCTTGCAGCGGAAGAAAGTAGTGCAGCATTCTGAGTGAAACCAGGTGAAGGCATCAAGGTCTGATTGAACTCCCTTCGTTTCATGTCTAATTCAAATGATTTAAGCTTATTAATGATGTCCATAAGCTTGTAGTCAGTGAAACTTCTTTCTTTCTTTAACATCCTCACCTGTAAACTCCACTGAGGTGGGAGAGAGTCTAATAACCTGTTCACTTGCTCACTATTTGAAAGTTTCTCATCATATTTCTTCAGTGTGCTCGAAACTGTCAGAAAGCGGTTTGTAAGATCTGTGAGACTCTCATTCTTGTATCCCATAAAAGAGTTGAACTCCTTTTTAGGTTGAATACTCTTATCTTTCACCAACTCATCATTTCCATCATAGAACTCACAGAGAGCATCAAAAAGAGACTTAGCATTCTTGTGTTCAGCAAAATGATTGTAGATGTCTGGTGCCAGGCATAAACTTAAACCTCCGAAAGCTTTCTGATCTCTGTCAATCAACTTTAGATCTCTTTCATTGAATGTAGCTGGATCCTTGTTCTGAGAAGCTACATCACCAACAGTAACAGTTGGTATGTGTGGACCAGAGATGATTAATTCCCATTGATTGTGATCCGTGTAGAAGAAAAAGGCTTTGAGACATCTCTTCCAATCTTCAAAATTGTCTCCGTTGATGAGTCTCGGGGTCTGTTGGGTGCCACACTTTCAAGACAGCAAGAGTGAGAGTAGTCATCTTAGACATGATAGTTTCGCAGAAGAAAAATGCAGTTTCGCTGGATAGATCTAGTTTCGCAGAAAGACAAATGCAGTTACACTAGAGTGATCTAGTTTCACATAAGAGACACAAGTTTCGCTGATGCAAGTTTCGGCAGACAGTTTCGCTGGAAATTTCAGTAGCAGTTTTGCTAGACAAATCCCTGAAAATGCTTAGTTTCGGCGACAGATTCGCAAGAAACAAGCTTGAACTTTCATTTAGAGATAATTTCGGCACAATTTCGCTTGATAGTTGAACACCAGCACCACTTAACTTTCGTTCAAAGATTACACTTTCGCTGAGAAGCTCAAAACGATCACAGGGTGTAAAACACTAGTAGTTTCGCTGGATGAAGCTGATAGTTTCGCTGGAAGAACACTAATTTCGCCCGTTGAATCTAAAAAACTTTTTGAACACGAAATCAATCTGAAATCACCCAAATCTTGATGAACTTGAGATCTGATGATTACCAAGGCTTTCCCAACCAAGAACAAACCAATTTCAATCAAATTCCATGACAAATACACCAAAATTTGATCCCGAATGATGAAATATCGATATTGAACAAAAACAACCAAAACCCTCAAACAATTAAGAGCACTATGGCTCTGATACCATTTTGTTAGTCCATTTGATCGAATATCAGTACACTTGAGTGGTTGATTCATTCAATATCAACAATAATACCAAACAACAAACACTATGATGAAGAAGAAGAACCAAAAGGTATTCAACATAAAGCAATAATGATCCAATACAATAGAAGTAACAAAGCTCAATATATTTCTGTGAAAAAACAGCTTACAAAGGGCACTTGCAACAATGATGAACGATTAGGGTTTTTGCAAGCCTCCCCCACAAAGAACAAGATCAAAAATATATATAGGAAGTATAGTTTCGCTGACAGTTTTGCTGTCAGCGAAACTATTCTGCCAAGGTCACAGTTTCTCCCGGCAGAGCCTGATAGTTTCACCGGGTGAAACTACAGTTTCGCTCATAGTTTCGCTAGGCAGCAAAACTTAACTAACTAACAAACTTACAAAAGTAAACTAACATTAATCCTATTACAATCAAACATAACCAAAATCTAATCAATGGTGAGTCCAACCTATACTTGATCTTTAAAAGTCAAAGTTGTCAAGAGAGTGAAATAGAAGTTACCTAGGAAAACTATTGAAAGCATTCATCAAAGGAAAAATATTCAGTAACTTCTTGTGACTATAACTGTTGAATCCTTACCAATGGCCACCTCTCAAAAAGGGAAGGAGAAAGATCAAGAAAAATGGATGCTGGCAGCTTAACTTGAGTTGAAAGGATTTAACTTTGATGAGGTCATGGAATGGAGCCTTACTGAGATGAAATCAAAACTAGTAGCTATAACTGATAATGAAATGGAGAAATCAACAAAGTTAGGTAGAAGAAAAAGGGTTGAATCAGAAAGGAAACAAGTTGAGAGAGTCAGACAGGAGTCTAAAGATAAGTAACAAATGAAGATGTACTTAAGGTACTATGCTTTCTCTAGCAAACAAGTAAAACCAATGAGTATGTCTACCGTTGATCTGAACATCAAAGAAATCAAAAAGAGGTTTATAGCTGGAGAGTTCCCAAAGTATGAAGAAGCTAGAGAGAAATGGGAAAGACAACAAAAAAGTATAAAGAAATTTATCCAAAGGTCTTCCCATCTGCCGACTGAGCTGTCACACCCTCAAAATCCACGTGCGGGGTTTTACCACGCTGTGAGTGAACAAACCAGGATCTTAGTCATTAGTTACTCAGAACGACACTATATGCAACCATTGAAATAAATCAGAGTTTGAAACTTTAAAATATTTGCGGAAGCATTTTGTAAGAATCTAAAACATATAGTACCAAATGTAAACTGCGCAAAACACGCGCTCAAACCAAAGTATGAAAAATATTTAATAAGACAAAACAGATGAATGTTTGTTTTAAGGTATGCATGACTCATGCGTGCTCCTACCGTAGCTGCTAGTAATGACCTGAGAATAGCATACTAAAAGAGTCAACACAATGGTTGGTGAGTTCAAGAGTTTGCGTTAAACATAATCAGTAGCAGTTGTAAAACATAAGAAGTGCATTGAAATAGATAGCTAGTCTATGTTCATAAGTAATTTGCCTCCCGTCATGACATACCAGATCGTGACGATGTTTGTGTTAGGACAATATTGCACCCGTTTGACCTCGAGTCGCACGGGTGGGGCTTGTCAGACCCAGTAGTACTACCCAATATTTTCCCACTAGTTACCAATATTAACGATCCGAAAGTGTGAGGACTTTCAAGGTATATCACACTATGTTACACTATACACAACTTACAATAATAAAGCATTTGTAAATGAGTATGCTATCTCCCCCAAAAGAGGGTGTATAAAAAGTGGGGCACGAACTCACCTGTTTCACAATGAATAATTACAAAGAGCTAACGATGAGTGGAAAGACAACACTTCAAAGGTTACCTAGAACCCGCAAGTACATAAGAACGTGTACACAGAAAGCTTAACAACCCTAAGTGCTCAATAAACATATTGACCCAAGGTTTTGGAAAACAAGACTCATTTGACCAAGTTGACCAGTTTGACCCGTTGGTGACATGTTAATTGAAATCTTTTTTGATCAAGTATAGCAACTCATACACATGATTATCATACAAGTTATTCACATACATCACAATCATAAGTTCTATCACAATCATCATCCTAACATAGTTTATCATACAACACATATATTATCATACCACGCATACGAATCTCAAACAATCAATCATGCTCGATACAATTATAATCACATCACAAGTAATAAGTCACATATGGAGTCTAATCATGCACTACATGCCATGTGAAGCCACTCACGACTTCACATCCTAAACCCTGCCAATCCTACTAAGTAGGGGCCTCAGATTCATACTCGTGTATGATACTCATTATCACAATCCCACATGTAATTCATATAACCAAGACATCAACACTATAATAATCAACAATCAAAATTCATCATGACACATGACTTGTACATAATACCATACTTGTTCACTTGCACATTTTCCAAGAAAACCAAGATTTTCCAAATGGATCATCAATCACCTAATTGACCCAATCAATGCATTCCAACACATTCAACATCCTCAACAAGCATTCTAGCATGATTCTAACATCATATAGATGCTGAATTCACAAGATCACATGTTTCATATAATTAAAGTTTCCCTTTCGGGAAAATAACACCCCCAAAAACCAATCTTTCATCAATTTCAATCATAGATTCATCAATATTATACCTACTCAAGTTTATAACAATCATCTAGACATGACAATCATCATCAATTTATCATAATTCCCAAACATCATGCACAAAAGTTTCTACTTATAGTAATGTATGAACAACACATCAAAATGTAAGGCCCAGTTCCCGGAACGCTTACAGCTGGTCAATCATTGCACATAAAGCATAAAATATACTTTAACTTTACCAAAATATTGCAGTGGAAATTCTTTTAAACAAACCATTTCATTATAATTGCTTTTGCAAAATAATACATTGTAGTTAACTGTTACAAAATATAATAATTTGCATTAGATCACAAAAACATTATAATCTAAACAACGGATGCCATCCAAAAATGCCAAGTAGCTGCCCCGTGCCATCCTCAGCAACATTACCTGCCAACTGGAAACACATAAAAGTCAGCGTTGCAGAGTGAGTTCTAGTTTTATAAAAATAAAATACTTTTCTTTCGTTTAAAACCATTCTTTCTTTACTTTCACATGTGATCATGCATCGTACGTACACATAGATAATAATTTATTATTATCTTTCATCGTCATTCATTGACTTCCATTCATTCATCATCATACGTCATCTTACCATTCCTTATCTTTCATACCATACTATACGTACATTCATTAACTTCCGATGACATGTACTGTACCCCGAACATTATGCACGAAGCTGGTTACTGGGCCTGAGGTCTATCATAGACCTCGAACATTGTGCGCGAAGCTGACTCCAGTACCTAGGGCAAGTACACTCATCATTATCGTTCATCATTCATTCCGGACCAATGCCATTTTCTATACCCCAAACATTGTGCACGAAGCTGGTTACTGGGCCTGAGGTCTATCATGGACCTCGAACATTATGCGCGAAGCTGACTCCAGTACCTAGGGCAAGCAGCAACGGTCCCATACATATGGTCAATCACAAAGATTAGACCCCTAGTATGCATCCTTCCGGGGTAGCTATCCCGCACACAGTTGAGCTAACACCCTTCATTCGGTGTGAACCTCCATACATTGCTCGCAATACTTTCACTACCTTATTCATTAATGCATGCATTTATTAATTCCTTTTGTTCCCTTTTTCATTATCTTCCACTTTACATTACATAATACTTTCCATTTACTTCATAATCATACCACGTAAAGCCATGGAAAATAAACATACATAATAAGGAACATAACATAAACATAACCATACCATACATAGCATCATCACATCACATATGACATCATAAAGTCAACTTACATTACCCCTCAAGAACATCCCAAGTCAAAGCCTATACTTCACATTTTCCCCAAAATTTCAGAAAATATTCTAAGGCATAGGCGCATGAACACTATGCAGGCGTATGGGAACACTTAGGCGCATGGGCACTATTTGGGCGCATGACCTAACACTTAGTCTCCTGGGCAAATTTCTAGGCGCATGGGCACTATGCAGGCGCATGAGTGCCTAGGTGCATGGGTAGTTTTGGGCGCTTGGAACACTTAGTCAAATTCAGCCTATTCTAGGCGCATGGATACTATTCGGGCGCATGGGACTACACTTAGGAAATTTGACCGTTGGGCGCATGGGCCAATTTCAGGCGCATGGGCAACCAACTCTCACTATAAGTATCAAACCAGTCCCAACATCATCAATTCAACATGTTCTAATTTAGTTCTAGCATTAAAGCATCATAATATGAACATGGCATTATCATAACATCATAAATCACCCAAATCATAACCCACCCACAATCACACATACACATTCATACGGGTACAAAACCCATTTTTCATAAAAACATACATACATGCATTTCCAGCCCCAAAATCAGTTAAAACATGTAAAAAGGGGGTTCTAGAACTCACCTTTGACACCCTTCGAGTATGACTTCTTCAACCCATTTGAAAATGAGTTCAAACACCTAAAACCCACAAAATCACACAACCCGAACACACAAACAAACACACATAAGCATAAAACCGAGGCATAGGCCGGCCAAGAACAACTTAAAAACCAAGAATTCGTACCTTGAATTTGGTTTCTCTTCTTCTTTCTTCAAAAACCCAAGAGCTCTGCTCTTTCTCTCTCTAGAAAATCCGGATGAAAAGAAGTGTGCAGAAAGGTGTGGGCGGCCATGCCCACTTTTGTACCAACTTTTATACTTTTTGTCCTTTTGACACATTTAGCCCCTCAACTTGGGTTAATTGTGTTTTCTTTCTTTTATACACATTTATTCCTTCTTTCTCGTCTTAAAAAAATACCCTGGTGTTACAAGTCCACCCCCCTTATATAGGTTTCATCCCCGAAACCTGTTATTCCTCAAACAGATGTGGGTAATACTGCCTCATCTCTTTTTTAGTCTCCCACATAGACTCGGATCCCTTCCTGTGCTTCCACTGTACACGCACAAGGGGAACCACTTTATTCCTTAACCGTTTCTTCTTGCGGTCAATGATTGCCACTGCTTGCTCCATATAATTGTGCCTTTCATCAACTTCAATATCCTCCAGTGGTACAACCATACCCTCGTCAGCTAAACACTTCCGTAGATGAGATACATGGAATGTCGGGTGAATTCCACTTAACTCATCGGGTAACACCAGCCTATAGGCCACCTCTCCTACTCGAGCAATGATTCGGAAAGGCCCTATGTATCTCGGGCTCAACTTGCCCCGCTTCCTGAACCGAATGATACCTTTCCAAGGTGAGACCTTCAACATAACTCTGTCACCCAACTTGAACTCAATCGTCTACGTCTCCTATCGGCATACGACTTCTGCCTATCTTTAGCTGCCTTCATAAAGGCTTTGATATTTTCGAGCTTCTCAGTCATAGCCTCAATCACCTCAATACTTCCCAACTCCTTCTGACCAATATCACCCTAACAAATGGGTGTTCTACACCTCCTACCGTATAGCATCTCATAAGAGGGCATACCAATACTGGCATGATAACTATTATTATACGAGAACTCAGCTAACTGTAAGTGGTCATCCCAACTTCCTCCAAAGTCAATGACGCATGCCCGAAGTATATCTTCTAACGTCTAAATGGTTCTTTCTGACTGACCATCCGTCTGAGGATGATAAGCTGTGCTAATGTGTAACCTCATCCCCATAGCATCATGGAATTTCTTCCAAAACTTAGATGTAATCCGAGTGTCACGATCAGAAACAATAGACACCGGCACACCATGACGAGTTACAATCTCTTTGATGAATAGATCCGCTAATGTTTCAGAGGAGTACGTCTCGTGGATCGGTAGGAAGTGAGCACTCTTCGTCAAACGATCAACTATCACCCATATGGCATCATACCCTTTCACGGTACGTGGTAACTTCATAATAAAGTCCATGGTGATATGCTCCCACTTCCACTCCGGTATATCCAATGGTTGGATCTTCCCGTACGGCTTCTGATGCTCGACCTTCACTTTCAAGCTAGTAAGACACTTACTCACATACTCCGCTACATCGCGCTTCATACCCGGCCACCAATAATCTTTCTTCATATCTTGATACATCTTTGTAGTAGCGGGATTAATAGAGTATCTAGTCTTATGAGCTTCATCCATAATCTTCCCACGTAGATCTCCATAACGAGGGATCCACATCCATCCGAATCGGGTTCTAACACCATAAGTGTTTTCACCCAAATCCGTGACCATAGCTCTCATCCTTTCGGAGTTAAGACGATCTTCTTTCAATGCCTCGTCTTGAAACTCCTTGACCTGCTTCATCATAATAGAGGTCATAATTAACTGATAAGCCTTCACCCAAATCGGCTCGGGTCTCTCCTTTCGGCTAAGGGCATCCGCCACTACGTTGGTCTTGCCCGGATGGTAATGGATCTCGCAATCATAATCCTTTATGAGCTCCAACCATCGCCTCTGCCTCATGTTCAGGTCCATTTGCTCAAAGAAGTACTTCAAGCTCTTGTGGTCCGTGAAGATTGTGCACTTCGTTCCGTATAGGTAGTGCCACCAAATCTTTAGTGCAAAGACCACAGCTGCTAACTCCAAGTCATGAGTAGGGTAATTCACCTCATGAACCTTCAATTACCGGGATGCATAAGCTATAACCTTCCCTCGCTGCATCAACACGCAACCTAACCCCGAGTAAGAAGCATCCGAATAGACCACTAAGTCCTCGCTTCCTTCGGGTAACGATAAAACTAGATCTTGAGTCAACCTTGCCTTTAACTCCTCAAAAGCACACTCTTGAAATTGACCCCATACAAACTTCACATCCTTCCGGGTCAACTTAGTCAACGCAGAAGCTATCTTAGAGAAGTCTTGAATGAATCTCCTAAAATATCCCTCCAACCCCAAGAAACTACGAATCTCGGATGGCGTCTTTGGAGACTTCCATTGCATCATCGCTTCCACCTTTTCCGGGTCCACCATGATCCCTTCCAGATTCACCACATGACCAAAAAACTTAACTTCGTGCAACCAGAATGCGCACTTGGAGAACTTGGCATACAACTTCTCTTTTCTCAACGTCTCTAACACTTCCCGAATGTGACCGGCATGCTCCGCCTCACTCTTCGAATAAATCAAGATATCATCGATAAACACAATCACTGATTTATCCAACATCGGCCGACACACTCGATTCATCAGGTCCATAAAAGCAGCTGGCGTGTTGGTCAAACCAAAAGACATAACGAGAAACTCGTAGTGTCCATAACGCGTGCGAAAAGCTGTTTTAGGAATATCTTTTTCCTTCACTTTCAACTGATGGTAGCCAGATCGAAGATCTATCCTCGAGAACCAACTGGCACCTTGGAGCTGATTAAACAGGTCATCAATCCTCGGCAATGGATACCGATTCTTCGCAGTCAACTTGTTCAGCTAGCGGTAGTCTATGCACATCCTTATACTACCGTCCTTCTTCTTCACAAATAAGAACAGAGCACCCCAAGGAGAGATACTCGGTCTAATAAACCCCTTATCAAGCAACTCCTGCAGTTGCTCCATCAATTCCTTCATCTCGGTTAGAGACAACCGATACGGTGCCTTAGCAACAAGTTGAGCACCGGGTATCAAGTCAATCTGGAACTCAAACTCACGGTCCGGTGGCATACCTGGTAAGTCTTCGGGAAACACATCTGGGAACTCACACACAACCGGTACATCTGACAGTTGTGGTGTTGGCGTATCTACATCCTTCACGTAGGCCAAGTAGGCACTACATCCACGCCTCATGCACTTTCCCGCCACCGCCATCGAAATCACCTTCGGAATGGTCGTAACTCGATCACCGTAGATCGTCACCAAACTACCGTCGGGCGCTGTCAGTCGAATCATCTTCTTGCGACATATGATATTTCCCTCGTAGTCCGCCAACCAATCCATTCGTAGGACTACGTCAAATCAGCCTAAGGTCATCACGAACAGTCTAGCAGGAAATTTATGACCTTCTAATTCTATGTCACTGCCTTCTATCATCTCAGAAATCCTGGTAGACTTACCTATGGCAGTTTCTACATGGAAGGGCTCCTTAATACTCCTACTCCTAATGGGCAACTTAGCACAAAAGGCAGCAGAAATGAAACTCTTACTAGCACCAGAATCAAATAACACCGAGGCAAGAGTTTGGTTTACTAGGAACGTACCTGACACAACATCTGGGTCCGTCCTAGCCTCCTCCTGAGTCATCGTGAATGCCTGGCGCTAGCTTTCTGCCCTTCAGTCTCGGCTATTTTCTTTGCCCCGGAACTCTCAGCCCTTGGCTTCTTGCATATTTTCCGGGGCACCACCCCGACCAAACCTCTTCCCATTTCGGTTTCGGTCACCACCGTCTTTCTTGTTCACCTCAGCCACCACCACTTCACTCTCATCATACAGTCTTCCAGCCAGATCAACCACCAACCTAAATGTACTTGGCCGGACGGCGATCATGTGCCTGCGAATATCCGCCGGCAAGCCCTGAATATACCTCTTGATCTTTCGTGACAGAGGTGTCACCTGATTCGGCACCAGTCGTGCCATCTCGTTAAACTTGGTGGTGTATTGCTGATGCATCATGGTTCCCGCCTCCAGCTGCAGGAACTCCTTCTCAACCTTGTCGAGCTCCCTATGAGGACAGAACTCCTCGATCACCAGCTTCTTCAACTCACTCCACCTCATCCTGCCAATCGCCCTACTACCCTCGGCCTGGGCAATATTGTCCCACCAACACAGAGCCGAGTCCACAAATGAATGAGTGGCAAACTTCACCTTCTGATCCTCCTGGCATTCGCTGATATCAAGTACAACTTCCATCTCTCTCACCCACCGGTGAGCAGCAGCAGCAGTGCCATTTTCGTCAAAAGTCAGGGGCTTGCATCTTTGAAATGCCCCATAGTTACAGCCTCGTGCTGCCTCCGGCACAGGCTCTTCTTCTTCTTCCTCATCAGTTGAGACAACCGTCTCAGTCCCTGGTTGCTCTCTTACTCCCGAGGACCTATTTCTCTCTTTCCTTTCTCCTTCTCGCACAGCATTAATCACTTCAGTCACCACAGACGGTAAGATCGTCTACATGACCTGGTGAACCTCTTCCACTACCGCCTCCTTCACTGAGGCCCTTAAGTTAGCACTCTCATCACCGCCCTCCGGATGAGGGGTCTCGGGCTCTTCATGAGCCATCTCTTCAGCCCTAGGCCTTCCTCTCGTGACCCGTGGTCCAGCACCACGTCCACCACGACCTCCACCTCGAGAAGCCTTTGAAGATCTACCACCGGCCATCCTCTAACACGTTATAAGATTCAAACACTAACACGGTCATTCATGGTAATAGCTCAGTTTAGGTCAAGTATAGTAAGTCCCTAATTACAGTGGCCAGTTGTGATTAGCCACTTACTTTACTCTTCATACCCCAAGCATTTCCTATCCTGACTACATCAGTATCTAAATTTACTAAGAAGCACATAAACCACATAGCATGCGCACGTAATACCGGTTAACATTAAGAAAATACCTGATGGCACGTAGCTACTCGGACTGGCATCCCTTCCCTTTGTCCCATTCTCAGTTTAAGTTTACGTTTCTTTTGAAAATTTTAACCCGTTTCACTTAAACTTTGGCTCTGATACCAACTTGTAAGGCCCCGTTCCCGAAATGCTTACAGCTGGTGAATCATTGCTCATAAAGCATAAAATATACTTTAACTTTACCAAAATATTGCAGCGGAAATTCTTTTAAACAAACCATTTCATTATAATTGCTTTTGCAAAATAATACATTGTAGTTAACTGTTACAAAATATCATAATTTGCATTACATCACAAAAACATTATAATCTAAACAACGGATGCCATCCAAAAATGCCAAGTAGCTGCCCCGTGCCATCCTCAGCAACATTACCTGCTAACTGGAAACACATAAAAGTCAGCGTTGCTGAGTGAGTTATAGTTTTATAAAAATAAAATACTTTTCTTTCGTTTAAAACCATTCTTTCTTTACTTTCACATGTGATCATGCATCATACGTACACGTAGATAATAATTTATTATTATCTTTCATCATCATTCATTGACTTCCGTTCATTCATCATCGTACGTCATCTTACCATTCGTTATCTTTCATACCGTACTATACGTACATTCATTAACTTCCGATGACATGTACTGTACCCTGAACATTGTGCACGAAGCTGGTTACTGGGCCTGAGGTCTATCATAGACCTCGAACATTGTGCGCGAAGCTGACTCCAGTACCTAGGGCAAGTACACTCATCATTATCTTTCATCATTCATTCCGGACCAATGCCATTTGCTATACCCCAAACATTGTGCACGAAGCTGGTTACTGGGCCTGAGGTCTATCATAGACCTCGAACATTGTGCGTGAAGCTGACTCCAGTACCTAGGGCAAGCAGAAAGGGTCCCACACATATGGTTAATCACAAAGATTAGACTCTAGTGTGCATCCTTCCGGGGTAGCTATCCCGCACATAGTTGAGCTAACACCCTTTATTGGGTGTGAACCTCCATACATTGCTTGCAAGACTTTCACTACCTCATTCATTAATGCATGCATTCATTCATTCCTTTCATTCCCTTTTTCATTATCTTCCGCTTTACGTTACATAATACTTTCCATTTACTTTCATAATTATACCACGTAAAGCCACGGAAAATAAACATACATAATAAGGAACATAACGTAAACATAACCATACCATACATAGCATCATCACATCACATATGACATCATAAAGTCAACTTACATTACCCCCTGGGAACATCCCATGTCAAAGCCTACACTTTACATTTTCCCCAAAATTTCAAAAAATATTCTAAGGCATAGGCGCATGAGCACTATGCAGGCGCATGGTCTTTCAGGCGCATGGGTACACTTAGGCGCATGGGGAACTTTCAGGCGCATGGGCACTATTTGGGCGCATGACCCAACACTTAGTCTCCTGGGCAAATTTCTAGGTGTATGGGCACTATGCAGGCGCATGAGTGCCTAGGCGCATGGGCAGTTTTGGGCACTTGGAACACTTAGTCAAATTCAGCCTATTCAAGGCGCATGGATACTATTCGGGTGCATGGGTTTTGGGCGCATGGGACTACACTTAGGTAATTTGACCATTGGGCGCATGGGTCAATTTCAAGCGCATGGGCAACCAACTCTCACTATCAGTATCAAACCAGTCCCAACATCATCAATTCAACATGTTCTAACTTAGTTCTAGCATTAAAGCATCATAATATAAACATGGCATTATCATAACATCATAAATCACCCAAATCATAACCCACCCACATTCACACATACACATTCATACAGGTACAAAACCTATTTTTCATAAAAACATACATACATGCATTTCCAGTCCCAAAATCAGTTAAAACATGTAAAAAGGGGGTTCTAGAACTCACCTTTGAGAACCTTCGAGTATGACTTCTTCAACCCGTTTGCAAATGAGTGCAAACACCTAAAACCCACCAAATCACACAACCCGAACACACAAACAAACACATATAAGCATAAAACCGAGGCATAGGCCGGCCAAGAACAACTTAAAAACCAAGAATTCTTACCTTGAATTCGGTTTCTCTTCTTCTTTCTTCAAAAACCTGAGAGCTCTGTTCTTTCTCTCTCTATAAAATCCGGATGAAAAGAAGTGTGCAGAAAGGTGTGGGCGGCCATGCCCACTTTTCTACCAACTTTTATACTTTTTGTCATTTTGACGCATTTAGCCCCTCAACTTGGGTTAAATTGTGTTTTCTTTCTTTTATACACATTTATTCCTTCTTTCTCATCTTTAAAAAAAAATACCCGGGTGTTACACAAAACCATGAATTTCTTGCATAATCCATGTAAACTAACATCAATGCAATACAATTAACATCATACTATCATCAAACAACATCAATTTTAACTTTTCTTCACTAATTTTGAATTAGGGTTCATCATGAATCAAAAACCATAAAAACCTGATAAATACTTACCTTTAAGTGTGTTTAAATGATGATTAGCACTTGTAAACAACTTGTAACACTTGAATCTCGATCAAAATCGATGCTTGCTTGTTGTTTTTGGTCGAAATCACAAAAGGGATGGGGTTGGGGTGCTCGACCGCATAAAGGGAGGTGGGTAGGGTTAGGGTTTGATTTTTATTAAGTTTTGTAGTTTTTACCAATTAACCCTTCCTTGATCAACTTTTTGTAAAATGGATAGATTATATACTATGATCATGAGAATGACATACTTGATCTGCCTCTTGATATCTTAGAGCAAATTTCTAAGTAACTTAGCACTTTGGATGTAGAAATGAAGAGTCTGAGATTCTACTCCAAAAGGTGTTATCCTTAGTCTAAGCTAAAGTTGGTGAAGTTCTGAACTTCAACTCTGAATACCTACAAAAGATGTTCTCCTTAATCAAAGAAGATGAAGGTATGCCTAAAAAGTATAAATCAATGGCATCTATTTTGAAGATAAAGATTAGGAACAGAGTTGAAGCAGAACCAAGTGGAGATAAAGAGGAAGATGTTCTACATATAACTCCATTGAGCATTCAGGATCCTATCACCCATTGGAGTTATAATTCCTCAACCAATTCTTTTTGTCTAACCTTTGCTGGTGCCGGTAATATTGAAATCAAAGAGTATGATCTTTTCAGACTATCTTGGCATAACATAAAGAATCTGGTAAGTCTACCTTTTGAAAACCCCTCAAGAGATATAAGAGGATACATATATGAGTTACTGCTGATAAGGATGATTAAAGAATTAGAAAGAGTTTTGGGAGCATCATCCTAGGGGGAATATGTTGATCCATGAAGAGAATGAAGCTACCAAAAACTCAAAGTTCAGCACTTACTCTCAACTACCGAAATCTACCAACTAATAAATCACATAACCACCAAGTAAAATTCACAAATAATATTTAAAATCTATAAATCACATAACCACCAACTAATAATCAACATTAATGATTGTTACACCACCAACTAATAATCAACATTATTAATTAAGTTATTATCTAATAATGATTGTTAATTGTTATTAAGTCACTAACGTTCAATGACAACTAGTGTGTGCTCACGACACGTATATGCAAGACCTAACGGAACTAATAGAGTTTGGTAACGAAAAATTACCGGATGTCACATGAGCATCCAGCGTCTCCTGATTCTGACTTAACTACATCTGATGATGATCAACACATGTCATCTATCCTTGTTAAGAAGAAAGTTATGCCAAAAAGAATAGTAAAGGCAAGAATGATTGACCCATAGGTGGAAGAGAAAATTCTAAAAGGAACAAAGGTTTTAGGTGCCGGGTATGTAGCCTAAATAAATAATTTTGTAGTCAAAAGGGCAAATGGATAGATCATATACTATGATCATGAGAATGAGATACTTGATCTGCCTCTTGATATCTTAGAGCAAATTTCTAAGTAACTTAGTACTTTGGATGTAGAAATGAAGAGTCTGAGATTCTACTCCAAAAGGTGTTATCCTTAGTCTAAGCTAAAGTTGGTGAAGTTCTGAACCTCAACTCTGAATACCTACAAAAGATGTTCTCCTTAATCAAAGAAGATGAAGGTATGCCTAAAAAGTATAAATCAATGGCATCTATTTTGAAGATAAAGATTAGGAACAGAGTTGAAGCAGAACCAAGTGGAGATAAAGAGGAAGATGTTCTACATATAACTCCATTGAGCATCCAGGATCCTATCACCCATTGGAGTTATAATTCCTCAACCAATTCCTTTTGTCTGACCTTTGCTGGTGCCGGCAATATTGAAATCAAAGAGTATGATCTTTTCGGACTATCTTGGCATAACATAAAGAATCTGGTAAGTCTACCTTTTGAAAACCCCTCAAGAGATATAAGAGGATACATATATGAGTTACTGCTGATAAGGATGATTAAAGAATTAGAAAGAGTTTTAGGAGCATCATCTTAGGGGGAATATGTTGATCCATAAAGAGAATGAGGCTACCAAAAACTCAAAGTTTAGCACTTGCTCTCAACTGCCGAAATCTACCAAGTGCTAAATTACTGCTGATAGGCACTCAACTTGATGGGTTATTAATTGACTACTAGATGATTGACACTAAAGTTGATGAGCTGCTGATCGACCGTTACACTAGACAGGATTGTCTATACCAAAGTACATTGGCGGTTGTAATGTTCTGCCTTTTGGAGACAACATTATACTGAAGCTGTTGATCTCTAATGTGCAGATTGCCTATCTACTTGTTCATATGTTATCCTAAACCAGGAATAGATCTAAAGTGATTTATTGTAAGTGTTTAGCTTTCTTACTATAAATAACTCTCACTTATTTAGTTTTGCTAGTTAGCCCACTTATTATCTGCTGATATTAACTTATTGTAAACAGAAAAGATTAATCAAGTCAATACTTTAAAAGAACATCTTGTGTCTTTACTTTTACTTAAAGTATCTGTGTTTGTCAGTAAGACAATTAACTTAGATTCTGCATTTATCATCTGGCGATCAGTAGAAAAGCATTGTTAATTCACTTACCCGATCCAACAAGCTCCATTCCCCATGTCATCCTCAATATCAGTCATTTCCTGCCAACTAATATGCATACAAAGTTAGCATTGCTGAGTAAGCTCTAGTTTTATAATAATATAGAAAATATACATTTTAACTTCTTTAATGAACACACACTTATCATTTTTACAGTCGAATTGACTTTCATCATCCATATGATTAATCTAACATATATTGATTATATCAAACCAACAAACATCTCTAGAACTTGAAATCCAAGAATCTTGGAAACCAGAGTTTCCTTTTTTAGCAAGTTATAAAAAACATATCAAACGTCAAATTTCTCGCACCATTCGCCTAACAATCATAAAGAACATCAAGTTATTAACAACAACACTTACTTTCATTAATTTAAGTATTAGAATTGATTGGATGTACTAGGGTTTATACAAAAAAAACTCATAAAAATGAAAATTTTATAGAATCAATTACCCAAGTAGCGTAGATGATCACACTAGATGTTTTCCAAGACGTAATGATTCATTGTAGCAAAAACTTGAGATAGTGTGTGTGAGAACTACGATCGCAAGAAGAATGGTTGAAGGGGCGACGGTCGAATTGGTGGGGGATTAGGGTTTGGTTATGTTATTTTTTTCTAAAACCTTTTATTAAAATCTTCTAATTAATTCATTTACATTAAATCATCGTAAGAACAATTGCTAATTCTTCTTTTATAAAATTAAGTTTCACACACCATACAATACATCAACTTAGATACATTTACAATTTCATAGACTTGAGTAATAATATATAATTTTCGCGACTATACGTTAACACATATATCATCGAAATAACCATGTAACACATCTATTTCACATAATCACTTATTAAACCACATAATATAAATTAAATTAATATTATTTATTTGTTAGGTCACCAACATTTGTGGACAAACTTGTGTGTGATTACGTGACGTGTATGCATGACTTAATTGATATAACAGCGTTTCGCAAATGGAGTTAACCTAAGAATGGCGGATGTCACATCATCCTCTTATTGTAAGAATTCCCGTCCCGAAAATTGTGTTACGTCGCTAATTGTCTGAATTGAAATAGAAATTCGGAGTGAGTTGTCACAAACTATTTTCTGGAAATCTAGGGTGCTTTTACATTTGGTCACAATTTATATTCAACTTTCTTGTTATGTTTTGTTTGTTTATTGTTTCTGCCGTTCTCACAGGAGATCAATAATTTTTATATTTCATCACAAAGACTTTTAATATAATTGTATCTTTGATATAATCATTTGTTTAGTGTGATTTTTATTTGTTCTTTGATGTATATCCTCATTATATATACATTCCATTGATTTTTATTGGTATCAAAATCTCTAACTTTTGGGTATTGTCCAGTGTCCTTATTTATTTGTATAAACATTAGCCTAAATTAACAAAGCTATATGATTTCTTTGTTTCATTTGTCTTTATTTCTGTTAATTCGTACAACCTGGTATACGCGTATCTTTGATATAATCGTGTTTTTAGTGTGATTATGTTGTTTTTAAGTATCAGACTCAATGTACTTTAGTATCATCTGTGTTGATGAATATTAATTCGTAGAATGGACATGGTTGTGTTTAATCATCGCGATACCTCTTTCTACAAGCTATTGTCTCAGTCTTTTAATACTTTTTATGTGAATTAATTATATGTGTTGTTTTTTAGCAACTGCCAGTGAGGATCATACAGATTTTGAGGTAGCACGAGATGTCCATTGTGCCACTTAAAATCCGCACTGTTTTTGGTCTTTCATGGAAGGCTGGTTTTAAGATTGTACATGGTTATTTTAGCTTTACATCTGGGTGGAGTAAGGTGGTTAAGCAATTGTGTCTTACGAAATTGTCTATTCGTATTTGATTATGTTGGAAAGGTTAATTTGACCTTCTATCATCGTGCTCAAAATCATACAATGGATCCATCCTTCTTTATTGTCGTTCATGAACCTTTCCAGGATCATGTGGTATGTAATTTTAGTTTACTCATTTTCAGTGCCATCTTTTTTTCGTGATGTATAATTTTATTCATAGTATTATTTTTATTATTAGCTGTAATTTTCAACCTTTTCCTTCAACCTTCTCCAAAGTTAACTTTCACAAACTGGTACCCACGGAACCTGTATTACTGTTTGCAACTGAGTCTCAGGCCTAGAATGTCACAATAAGGGTTGAAAAACAACTTCATATAGCTGAGGGTTGGGATATTCCACTAGAACATGATCGTCTAATAATCTTCACATATGTTGATTTCTCCACCATATATGAGGATGATTGTTTATCAGACGAATCGATTGCAATTATTGCTACCCAAGATGTATCATCAGATTGATTTGGATGAAAAACTAGATGTTTGGATGAAAAACTAGATGTTCAACTTTCACAGACTAATTCTTAATAGAATCAACCAAACGAACATGATTATACCTTTACGTCTAGCGTTGTAGTCGTATTATAAGTACTTTAACTGTAAGTAATTACTTTATTCTTAGTATTCAATTGTTTCTAAGTATTGTTTGTAATTATAGCATATATTGGAAGTTTTTTTTCATCAATCCAAATAATACCTTCCTTTTGTAATTTAATTTAGAAAAACATTATAGATCGATGCTTTAACATATTACAAGGAAACTTAGCTCATATATAAAGTATATTTACATATAAGTGATATAAATTGTTTCATCCATAAATGACTTGGATGTTTCTAAGGATGATTATGCCATTCGAGTTCGTATCATTAGGTTGTAGAGGCAACCCATGTTTAAGAATCCCACACAAAATTTTTCGATATACATGATTCTGATAGATGAACAAGTTAGTAACATATAACACACTACTGAGGATGCATCTAACATTTTATCAAAACATACAACATATCATATTTTTTTACATCTGAAATTTGTATTCAAAACCAAAATACGTTTTCATAAGCTTAAACGTATGATTCCAACGCCAATTTGAGTTAATGTTTTGCATGGTAATAAGATTCAAGCAAGTGTGTTCGCACAAGTGGTTTACCTTTTTTGAGTGGTTTCGAAATGCAACTCCGGTAATCAAGAAGACCTTGGAAAATTCTGTTGTATTTCGATACATTGATAACCCATTGAAGGTGTGTCAGTATTATAATACAACTGTCTGTTTCAATGGTTTTAAAATATCAGTGATGTTGTGGGACGGTTATGCCAAGCAACTTTATGACTATCTTGTTACCAATCCTGAAGCAAGTATCATCCTGCAGTTTGGAAAGTTAAAAAGATTCAAACGTAATGCCACTTGAACGTGTTACATCATGTGTTGTTTTATTTTTATTATTTTATTAATATTCCATACATCATATGCTGATCTTTGTCTAAGTAAGATGCATTTATTTTTTACTTTAATACTTTTTTTCATTTCAATATAATTTCTTTTATACTCTCGACAGATGTTTACTATATTTCTGACTCCTACAACGTTTTCTGTTTGTTCATCAACTCTAACATAGATAAGATTGTTCAACAAGGTCCATCGTGACCATCATGCCGACTGATCGCGGTCAACAATTGTCCAAACCCTAATTTCTGAATATTTTAATTTTATTGCGACTAGTGTTCAAACCCTAATTTTTGATTTTTTTTTTAATCCTTCTTTCACTTATAAACTTTTTCTGAGGTGTTGCATCATGATCAAAGAGAGTTTAAGTGATTACACTTTATTTACGAACATATTCCACCTTTAAGTTAGTGAGTGTTGATATGGTTTTGTGTATTTATCCCTGTTTGACGACCAACACAAGACGAAAGATATGGTGAATACTGGTTAAAACAAAGATTAAGAAACCAAAACCAAATCAGCACCCTAACGTAAGTTTATACATTGCCTATGTTCATATTTGTATCATTTTTACTGAATTTCTTTACTATTGTACTTTTCTTTTCAATATCACACAATTTCTAAAGAATGATAGTATATGTTTTGATGGTAACAACCATATAGCATAATCTGTAAGTTCTATATTAAACAACTTAATTTTTAAAATTTAGAAAATACTCGAGTTAATTTTCCAATACTACATACTTTAATACTTTCTTAATTGACTTATAAGCATAAAAAAAATACTACTCATATGTTTTTATCATCAACTAAGAGTTAAGGAGTTTGTTGACTGATGTTTCTTTGTGTTAAACACAATCTTTATGCAATAATTTTCTTAATGTAATTCTCTCTATAAACAAAAAAGTGAAACATTGAATCTTTAAAACTAACTAAATTGATAAGTATTAATGAGATGATTGTAAATATAAGTCTTAGGGTTTGTTTTATATAAGGTAATAGAGTAAATAAGTTAATGAAATGAATGAGAGAATGAATGGACAAAGAAATAAAATGGATCATTAAGGTAATGTTTGGTATGTTCGAATGAGAGGTGAAATGAAATAAACCATTGATGGTGAATGGAAAAAAGATGTTTGGTTGGTGAGAGAATGGAATTGATCATTACATAGGTAATCCCATTCTCTTTAGAGACACCAATTATCATTCTATCCAACTCCCTTCTTCTTTTTAATTTCATTACTTCTACCATCTTTACTCACCACCACCACCAACCCCACCACAACAGTCACCATCGGCCGTCGCTACCACTATCCAACACCGCCGACCACCACCATTGCCTGCCAACCACCACCATCATGCCGGCCACCACTATTAACCACCACGACCTCCAACAACACTATGGGCCACTGCCAACGCCACCGCCGCTATCGCCAATCACCACTGGCCATCACAACCACCACCAATCTTCATCGGCCACCACAACCACCACCGGCACCAAGATTGGTCACCACCGACCGCCATCACCAGCAGCACAACCACCACCACCACCAGCACAACCACCAACACTAGCGCCACAATCACCACCACTACTGACAACCACAACTTGTAACCACCAGCCCCGACCACCACCGACTGAAACTTACCACTACCGGTAACCACCTAGCGCTACTACCACCATCCATCACCACACCCACCACCACCAACAACCATCATCAGTAACCACTAGCCACCACCATCATCGGATGCCACCCACCAGCACCAGTCACCACCGGCCACCATCACCATTGGTCCTCACCACCATAACCATTTTTGTATTTTATTCATTTTTTCGTACCTAACAAACAACATAAAGTAATGATTTATTCTATTTTCATAGTGTAACAAAACATATCAATGCAATGTAATGACTCATTTTATTCCTTTATACATTCCATTTTCTCATCTATTTTATTCTTTTTCATCTGTTCAATTATCACATACCACACAGACTCTAACATTTAATTATGGTGTGTCCTTACCTTATGAGATTGAAATAATTATTACCTTGTGTTGTTTGATAGGTAAGAAAATACGAATGAATGAAATACAATGATGGTTGGTGGTGGAGGAGATAGTGGTTGAAATAATGGTGAAAGAGGGAATAAAATAAAAAAATTAGGTAGGGTTAGGAAAAAGAATAATATTAGAATGTTTAAAGAGAACGAAAATTCTTATGTAATATGTAATTTCATTTTATTTACCAATCAAACACCCATGGGGGGGGGGGGGTTGCAAGGCACACATTGAGATATATTGAGTAGTAGGAAAATTAATTTTTTTCACCCAAGCCCCTTCATAATACATAAAAGGCACTCATAATATAGACAGATTTAGAGGGAGAAGAAACTGAAGAGTTTAATGAAAATTGTTGGTCCATTTGATCGAATATCAGTACACTGGAGTGGTTGATTCGTTCAATATCAACAATAATACCAAACAACAAACACTATGATGAAGAAGAAGAACCAAAAGGTATTCAACATAAAGTAATAATGATCCAATACATCAGAAGTAACAAAGCTCAATATATTTCTGTGAAAAACCAGCTTACAAAGGGCACTTGCAACAATGATGAACGATTAGGGTTTTTGCAAGCCTTGCCCACAAAGAACAAGATCAAAAATATATATAGGAAGTATAGTTTCGCTTACAGTTTCGCCCGGCAGAGCCTGATAGTTTCGCCGGGTGAAACTAGCAGCTAGCTATGAGCGAAACTACAGTTTCGCTCATAGTTTCGCTGGGCAGCAAAACTTAACTAACTAACAAACTTACAAAAGTAAACTAACATTAATCCTATTACAATCAAACATAACCAAAATCTAATCTATGGTGAGTCCAACCTATACTTGATCTTCAATACTCCCCCTAGGTTGGAACTCACCGTCTTGATCAATCTTCATTTGTCTTTTCAGCTCCAGTATCTTCCAACACGTCAGATCTTTCTTCATTACCTCCTGTGGCTTCATCCTCTGCATGTGCACTTGCTTGTGCGAATTGTCTTGTTAAGTCCCGTACGTCCATCCTCAACTCATCTTCTTGCCTAACCTTCTGGGCTAGCTCCCTCACTTCAGCCCTAACACCCCTTACCTTGTTAGCAACTGTCATAAACAGGCTTGCTTCTTTCCGTGTCTCAGCTCCAGCCCCAGCTTTAATATGATTCTCACATAGCACGAGCAGATCCTCATCACAAAAGGCAAATAACTCCATCAGATCAAACAGTCTATATTCAATCCCATTCTTCAACCTAATCACCGCCTCCCCCGTATTATTGTCGTAAAACCATTTCTCAAAATTTTGAAGCTCTTGGGGAAGGGGATTAGGTAGCCTCACTCTGTTTACAGTCTTTGGGGGTTTCACCCTTAGCACAATTCGACCCTTTCCCATCTCCCAATCCTTATCCTTTTTTGACCTCCGTCTCTCTGCCTTCATAAATCCAAAATCCTCGAAGTTATCGTTTAGCACTTTCTTTATTTCTTCCTCCAACATCTTGGCCTTCTCACTCAAATTGGAATCTATCATTGGTATAGCAGCTAACCTCCTTAGATCCCATTTAGGCAAGGTCTTGAATGCCTTTCTTTTATGCAGGTAAGAGAAGTCTCCTCCTCTTCTCTTAAGCATTAACATCTTAAGGCCAGGATTGTATTTCCAGCTAATGATTTTCTTATCTGCCTCCTTCTTGCTAGACCCATAAATATTTTGAAATAATGGGGTTATCTCCTCAGCCTCCTTCTCCCTAACAAACCACTCATTCTTCGCCATTTCAAACACATCATTCTCATCCGAGCTCTTCTTGGCCACGTACGTCAATGGTCGTTCATCCACCTCATAATAATCAGGTTCTGAGTCATAGTCAACCAACTGCTCATCCTCTACCTCCTCATCTATGAAACTCTTTTCAGCAGTCTTTTCAGCACCTTTCACACTTTTCTCAGCAAACATCTCCTCTCCTCCAAAATCATCTAAGTTTATACCGATGTCAACAAACCCAGCATCTATCACCTCATCCTCTTTTTCCACATTCTCTTTCTCTCCGGCAGCTATATCTGTTTCCTCCTCAACTCTTACACCCGACCCTCCAGCTATCTCAGTTTCTGCACCACTAGTGCCCTCTCCTACCCTCGATGATGTACCCCTAAACCCTAAACCCTATATTCAGAAATAGGACTTAGATAGACCAGTCATATCATCTAACTCAGTCTGAGTTAGCTGATTGGGCAGGCCGGCTGCAGCCTTCACCTCATTCACATCCACCAACAGTTTCTTTATTAACTTCTGTTGATCCACCAACATCTTAGACATCCCCTCTAACATCTCATCCTTTCTTTTCTCCCTCAGCTCTTGATTGGTCAGCTTAGTCTTCATCATGCTCAACTCATTGGCTAAAGAGGTGTTGAGATTCCTGATAATGTCCTCATCCAGCCCTGCCCTCTCATCCCTTCTCTGGGGCTCAGAGAATGCTTGATGCTTATGCTTTGTTCTCCTCTCAGACTCCCCCTCCTCAGCCCTTTTCTTTGACCTTCTCTCTTTCTCTGCCCTAACCTCCTATTCAGCCTCATGAATTTCATCTTCAAAGTCATACTCCTTTTCTTTAGCATATCGTTTCCTTTTTTTTATAGATTCTGCCTGTTTCTGTCTTGTTTCCTCAGCCCTTTTCTCCTCAGACTCATTCACCCTCCTAATATAGTTCCATCATTCTGGAGGGTACATATTTTCCCATAAATGAGTAATCTTCCCACTGAAATCGTGCCTTATAGTACAACGGTCAGCAAATATGTGCAGATTCATCTGAACCAATCTCTTAATCCCCCCATGCCTCGGTATATTAGGAATGAGTCATCGATGATCATCTGAGAAATCTGGGGTACAGCAACATTTATCTTTCTTCAAGGCATCACATTCTCAGCCATAAATCAAAAATGAGTTGAGCTATATTGGCCTTCTGCCCTCTACAGAATAAAATAGCTCTGGCCCAGTCAAGATTCAGACCGTCGGATTCACCTTTTCGGTTATCTAAGCACATGATGAAGATATGGGCTATATATCTCCACTCCTTGGACAAGAAGGATTTCTTGATCTCCTTCTTGTCCCAAAAGGAGGACCTTCATATCCCATATACCTGAAGGCATCAAAACTTCCTGATCTGAAAGCACAACCTCCTCTCCACTGTCCTCTTGGAGTCTCAACACCTAGAAATGATCTCGCAGTAATAACTAAGTCATTCTCCAGCACTCTTGCAACAATCCTCTGAGGATTGGCTCTAGGATCGTACTCTACGGTACGCTAGAAATCTCTGATGTGCAGGTCATAGATGGTGGTAGAATGAGTGACCGCATAAGCAATGGGTGATCTTTGTAGCCAACGGATACAATCTCTAAATCCCGCGACTTTAGGGTGTGTATCATCCAGGATAGCCGTAATGTTATTCCTCTCCTCGAATTTCAGATTAGCCATTTAATCTGAAAAGTAAAAGAAACGCATTAGAAAGATATATTAAAAAGAATAATAAAGAAAAATAATTAAAAAGTATAGTTTCGACAGGCGAAAATGTAACTACGGCCACAATCAAGAAGCAGTTTTGGCTTGAGAGAGCAGAGAATCGGCATGCCGAAACTATAAATTTGATGCGGCGAAACTAAAACACGACCAACGAAACTGTTAAGTTCGCTCGGACAGCATGACTTCACAGTTTTGCTGAAAAACCTTTGAACTTTCGTTCAGTTTTGCTGGACTATCAATACTTTCGCAGTAAGAATTGCAAAGGTACCGAAGAGTCACCACCCAATCGGTCCATGAAATGCTGTTAAAACCTAGATTAGACAACAACCGGGGTTCTAAAATTACATCTAGCAAGTAAATGAAAATCAAACCTGTCATTTTAGCCACTGTATCGCTACATGGCGATACCAAGTCTTGATATGATAAATAGGCATAACTTCTGTTAGAGCTCTTAAAAGATAACATTTTGTCTTTTGCGTTTTGTCATAGTATAGGGACATATTTTGTAAATATATGTTCCTTATTACGATATCATCACAGATCATCCATTTGTCCTATCAAATGGTATCAGAGCTTTCTGTTCAATGATCAGAGCTTATCGGCATTATGAGCTCTTGAATCACTTGAAATCTGTGTTGATTGCAATTTGATCGATTAATTGGTGTTTTCAGTTGTGTTCATCTATAGAAAAATGATTGAATCATAATTTGGTGTTTAATTCGTTCAGATCTGAGTATTGATAAGATTTGTGTTCGAATAGCATTCTTCATTTTCGGACTGTAATTCGTTCAGAACTGTTTAGGCGTTTCATCACTGTTAAGGCGTTTTCAGAACAGGCGTTTTTCAACTATTTGGACGCATTGAGACTGTTTTGATCGCATTGAGACTTTGTTGATTCTAGACGTTCGAGAACTGTTTGGGAGTTTTTACCTCAGTCGTTTCTTCACTATTTAGGCGTTTAAGAACTGTTCGGACACATCATCAGTCAAGCATTTCAGAATTCATCTAAGGCATTCCCTTAGACGTTTACTGTCCAAAGTCGGGTGTTTCAGAAGTTTCAGTCACATCATTTAGAAATTCAAAAACTAAAATCCAAAAATATTTTAATGTCATAGTTTCTTTTAAAAAAAATTAAAAAAAACAACAAAAACAAGTCATGTTCTTTAATTAAAAAATACAAAATGGTTAAGTCTGAAGATTCTAAGAACAATGTTCAAAAGCTCAAAAATAGAGCTGATTTCAAAAATTGGTCTCTTAGATTGAAGCATCATCAAAACTCCATTGACACTGATTGGTGGAAGTCAATAGAGAAGGACCACATATCCTAATACATCTGATGGTCCTGACAGAGGATTTGTTTATACAAAAGACTCTCTAGAACCTTATCCAGAGGATGGTCTATAAGGTGATGACTTAAGGAAGGTTAAGAATGACGTCAAAGCTTATTCATTGATGTGCAAGGGGTTACCATTGGAATTCTTGACTAGACTTGAAGGTTATCAAACTGGTTACACCATGTACAGAGCTTTGAAGATTATTTGTGAAGGTGGTAAAGAGATACAAGATCTCAAAAAGCAGAAACTCAAGGAGACAATTGGAGTATTTGAGCATCTTTCTGGGGAAACAATCAATCAAATGATGAACAGATTTGTGCAATTAACTACTAAAATGTCAACTGCTGGTATACAAAATGATCTCAAAGATCTAAATTACAGACTTCTAAATGCTCTTCCATCTTCATGGAAACAGACAGTCACTCTGTTGAAGCATACAGAAATGTTTCCGATGGATCTGGATCTTTTGATTGCCAAAATTGAATATGTTGAAATTGATGAGAGCTCCAGAAACAATAATAGAGCTGCATCAATGTCTCAGTATAAGTACGTTGCTTCTCCAGCTAACACAGTGGAGAATGCTTTTCTTGTAAAAGATGATAATTCTCCAGAAGACGAGGGTGATTTGTTCATTGGAGATGGTTTCCTTATAGATTTTTCTTACACAGGTGCTCCTGTTTATACAACTCAAAATCAACCATAGTCTCCTCCTAAAACTCAAACTCCTAAACCTCAAACTGAGACTTCATCTTCTAACTCTGTTAAAACTAGCAAAGTTAAAGATGTTATTAATATCTTGTTACAGGATGATGAGTCAAAATCTGCTTTTACTGTTTTCATGGCAAGTTTTCATGCTTATCAAGGTAGTCCATCTAACCCAGTAGATCTTGTTTCGCAGGATTTGTTGAGATGGATCCTGATGATGCATGGACTTGAATTGGTAGATGGTAATGATTGCTTACAGAACACAGAAACACTCATATGTTAACAGGAATTACAAGCCCAGTGGAAACAAATCTGTTGGCTTTGATAAATCAAAGTCAAGGTGTTTCAACTGCAATAGTTATGGTCATTTCTCAAGGGAATATAAAGCTCCTAGAAATTAAGGTGGAAATGGTCAAGCATGTTCTAGCAGTCAAAGATACCAATAACAGTCTCAGAAAACCTTTCAAAATCCTTATCAAAGTCTTCCCATGCCAGAACTTAAAGATGAATCAAAATCATCTGAAGAGCCAAAGAAATCTCTTATTGTTAGCATCAAAGATGGCTATCACTGGAGGGCTTATGCTGAACAATTCACAGCTGATCTAACATCTAGTTTAGCTCTTGTTGCTAAAGTTCAAAATGAAGACTGTTTGAAGAAAATGATCCTAAGGCATATGGTGATTCAAAAAATGATGATGAAGATTATGATTGGATTGACAAATCTGACCCAAAAGAGGATTCAGAAGAAATCGCACTCATGGCTCAGTCTGAACAACCAAAGGTTGAGCATCCATCATCTGAGTCTAAGACTTCTTCTTCAAGTTATCTTGAAATTCCTGCTGAAGTCAGAGAGAAAATGTGCACAAAAGCATGTTTTGATCAAGTTGAGCATTAAAGAACATATTCATTTAAATTTGTGACAAACTTAAACAAGAAGAAGTAATGCATAACAAACTAAAAAACGATCACAAAGTCATTTAAAATTTGTGACAAACTTAACAAGAAGAAGTAATGCATAACAAACTAAAAAACGATCACAAAGTCTCTGAAGAAAAAAAACTATCTCTACAAACCTCATGGAATAAAACTCTAAAAGAACTGGAACTTGTTAAAAAACAACTTGAGGAGATGACTAAAAATTTAGAAGAAGAAAAAATAGCTCATGCTGTAACACAGGTGGATCTAGCTAAAGTTATAAGTTCTAAAACAATTGTACAACAGTTGGTAAGTGAGAGGAAAGATAAAAATAAAAATGTCTAGGTTTCACACATGAACCCATGCCTGAATCTATCATAAACACTTTACTAGAAAACTTAACACCATGATCACTCACCGGAACCACAACCTAAGCTAAAAGCCTTTCAAAATAAGAAAAAAGAATTCTGAAAGTGATGAAGAGAAAACTAATGTTGAGATATTTGAGGAATAAAATTGAAAAGATTAAAAATGGTCATCCAGTGAAAGTTAAATCTTACAAACCACGACCAAGAATAAGAAAATGTTTGTTTCCAAAGAGTATGTTGTAGAAGAAGTCATTGTAAAGAATAAAAAACAAACCAAAAGAATAAAGAGAAAGCAAAACAAGATGAAGTAACATCTAAAGATTTTGGTACTTACGGATTAAACAATCCAGACTTCATCAAATGGCAGAAAGAACAAAAAGATAAAGAAAATGAAAAAGAGTCTTCTACTGGATATGTTCAATCACAAAGCAAGCAAAAATCATCAAGATCAAGAAACCAAAGAAGGAGAATGAAAAATGCTAAATCTAAATCCTCTCAGAATAAAAATCAAAACAATCAAACTCAAAGAACAGATTGAGCAACTATAACTCACCCTTACACTTTGTATCCTAATCATTTGCTATCAATGAAATCTTTGAATTTTTGAAGTAATTGCTTGTGTTTGTTACTTAGTGTTGAATTGATCATTGCATTATGATATCATCACAGATCGATCCATTTTGAACCTATCAAATCAGAAATAACATATTACTTTGCAACTCCTAAATCAAACAAGGATCAAATGTGGCTTCCATATCTAAGGTAATCAACAGTTGTTTTAAATTTCAACAAAGGTACTTGTGAAATATGTGATATGTACAATAATAATACTGATGATGTTTCTTAACAGGTACTGTCACATTGTGATATGAAAAACCATTTAATAGCTGATTGTTATTTTAACAAGTATTGTACCATTTGTGATGAAGAATAACAAAACTGAGAATTACTACTTCTGAGGAACTCGCCAAGGAATGGATAGTCAATCCACAATTTCAAAGAAATCATATGTTGTTTTCAAAGATTGACAAAACAACCTTCCTTAGGATGAGATCTTTTCGAAGGATTGATTCTGATTGTGATGATTTTATGCTGTGAAAAACAAAGAATTATAATCAAGGAAAATTAATTCCACGATCTGTGAGAATGAACAATACAATGCTTGGTAATCAAAATTTTTCTAACAATGTTTCTTCTGATGGTTTGAATTATCTTGACGGTGATCTTGAAAAACGTTATCATGCTTTACGGACTATGGAAATCAAAGATAATAAAAAAAATTCAGAAATGGAATTGGTAAATTTAAACAACAAAAGAAGCCTGATTTGAATAATCTTCATTTTAAACAGTTTACCATTTTCGATAAATTTAGCAAGCCCAAGACCATATCAGCTTGGGTTGATAACTCAACTTAAATCTCTTTGAAATGCAGGTACGCCCAAGAAGACCTATTAACACGTGGTATGTTGATAGTGGGTGTAGCCGGCATATGACAGGAAACCATGCCTTGCTTCAAGATTTTAAGTATGGTACTCATGTTGCATTAGGAGGTGATGTAGGTGGTAAAATAACAGGTGAAGGAATAGTGTCCAATGGGATTATTAGCTTTGATAAAGTCAACTATTATTCACAGTTGAACTTTACTCTTTTAAATGTTTCCCAAATTTATGATAAATCTTACTCTATTCTCTTTGATGATTCTTTTTATTATATTTTGAAGCTAGGTTTTCAGATAAGCAAAGAATGGGTAGTTGTTAAAGCTGTACATGATCGAGACGTATATAAGTTAGATATGTCTCAAGTAGATCCGTCTACCGAAACAACATGCCTAATTGCTCAAGCATCTAATGTCGAAAGCCAGTTATGGCATAGACATCTCGGGCACTCCAATTTCAAGAACATGAACAAGCTTGTGGCAGGAAATCATGTAATAGGAATTCCAACAAAGAAGTTCTCTACAATAGATCACTGCACAACATGTTTAAAAGGAAAGCAACACAGAGCTTCTTATAAACCCAAGCTGATAAACTCAAATTCCAAGCCGCTCCAAATGTTGCACATGGACATATTCGGACCAACAAATGGGCAGAGTATTGGAAAGAAATATTATTGTTTAGTTATCATTGATGACTTTACAAGATTTTTATGGGTTTTCTTTTTGCATGCTAAATCTGAAACTACTGAATTATTAAAAGAATTCATCATTAAAGTAGAAAATCAATTATAACAAAAGGTGAAAATTATCAGAAGTGATAATGGAACTGAATTTAAAAATTCTAATACTGACATGTTTTGTACGGAAAAAGTAATTGCTCGTTAGTTCAGTGCTCCTAGAACTCCACAACAAAATGGAGTTGCTGAAAGGAAAAATAGAACTTTGATTGAGGCTGCACGTTCCATGTTAGCAGATGAAAAGATTCCAATTACTTTCTGGGATGAAGCCATATCCACTGCATGCTTTGTACAGAATCGTACATTGCTTGTGAAAGATAAACAAAAAACTCCTTATGAGTTGATGTTTGGCAGGAAACCTAATATAGATTTTCTTAAATCTTTTGGTTGTCCAGTTTTGATTTTAAATTTAAGTGACCAGCTAGGAAAATTTGATGCAAAATCTGATGATGGATTTTTTTTTGGATATTAGTCGGTTTCAAAAGCCTTTAGAGTTTATAACTCTAGGACGAATGTTAATCTTGAAACTTTTAATGTTAAATTTCTTGAAAACTCTTTTCGATCAGTTGCTTATGGTCCAGCTTGGTGGTTTGATTTAGATTCTTTGTCAAATTCCTTTAATTCTAACTTGTTTGACTCTCCAGGTTAGAAAAAGAAACAAGGAAGAGATCTCGGATTTTTCAGTGATGCTTTCGATTCTGATGATATGGATGAATCCAGCCAGATTACCCATGTTAGATCTAGATCTTTTGCATAGGTTTAGATGATGAATCATAACTTGTAATAAATCATTGTAAATCTCTTTCTAATAATCTAATGCTTGAATAATAAGTTAACCCATATTATTATGTGTGTTGATTTATGTGAAATTGCAGGAAAACATCAAACTTGGTCAATTTGGAAAATTTACCAAGTACAAGAACAACTGCGGATGAACAGATTGTTCTTCCGTATATGTTCTCCGGAGCAAAACTAAACAAGTCATCATGCATCTGCAGTTCTTCTGCGGAAGCACAACATCTATTGAAGAACAAGCCCAGAGATCAAGTTGCTGCTACTGAAGAAGAGCTTGCTCCTGAGGATGAAGTTCAAGATTAGAGATTCCTACGGAAGACCAACTTCCTACGAAAGACCAACTTGCATAAGCACTCATCAAGTACAACATAAAGTCATCAAGTCAAGCTGACTGAAGTGATGTAATCAAATCAACATCTACGAAAGACTAACTTTTTGTGAGAGAACTTAGGATGTCACATTAGGAATGTTACAGCTGTAACTTATCATAATAGAAAAGTTATAATTTCCATTGTTAAATCCCTCTGCCACTAAAAATAAGGCATGGATCCTCACTTTTGGGAGAGTTGTTTAGGTTATTGAGGGAGATCGATACAACTATATGGAGACATATTCTTAGTATCAAAATCAATCAATCAATCACTCAAAAAAAATAGTAAAACAACAAGATATCAAGAACATCATTGGAGATCACAAGATCACCAGAGCATCATAGCAATTGTAATCGATTGGGTATTAATGAAAAACAATTGAAACAAATCTTTTGTTGCATTATATTATTCTGATTTCAATTTGTTTTAAATTTTGTTCATTGATTTCAATTGCCCAAACAATTAATTAAAAAAACAAATCTTGATAATTCCGCGATCTTTATTTGTTCAATCAAACTGATAATTCCTGATTCGATCATTGGATTCACAGGTCGTATCAGAGCCACGTGCTCATTGATCTAGATCAATTAATCTATCAGTTTATTTTAATTGGTTTATAAAATCATCAAAAACTTGTTGAATCGATCATTATTCACTGTTCCATTGCTCGATTAATTTCGATTTGCATTAGAATCGCGTTTGATTCGTGGATTTGTGTTATTATTTGATTTCTCAAGGCTGTTTTAAACAAAACCATCATCATCTAACATCATAATTTCAAATTAATTGAGAATATATTGAGTGATTTGACTGATTTTGACCACAAGTTCTTATTTAATTAAGAGTGTGTTACTAATTAGTCCATTCACTACAGAAGTCATTAACTCCAAGGAATATTTGTCTTAGTTGATTTGAAATCAATATTATAGGATATTAGATTAATTGATAATTTTGATAATTAACAATTATAATCAACATGAGCAATTCAGTGGTTGGAGCTTATCAACCTCCGAAGTTGGATAACAAATCTGAATTCAAAACATAGAAAATCAGATTCAAGAATCATGTTAACTATACAGATTCTGATTTATGGGTGTCTATTACTGAAGATCCTTACATTCCACCTGCTTTAGGACCTGACTATAAGGACAACAATTAGCCTATAAGTCTGAAAAATCTATCACCTGATGATGCCAAGAAAGTCAAAGTTGACATTAAGGCCTGTAGCATGCTTACTATGGCTTTACCTGAAGACCTATTTATCAGGTGTTAAGCATTTTAGACAGCTAACTCATTATGGAAAATTCTTCACACTTTATGTAAGGGAAGTGATGAGATTAGAAGCATCAGAGGATACCCTACGTTCAAATATGAGACATTCCATCATATTCAGGGTGAATCGTCCTCAACAAGTCCATAGTTATGCAACTTGTTATGAAATGAATATTCTTGAATTGAAGTACAGTAATGAGGAACTGAACAAAAATGCTACATACCTTGCTTGAAAGTGGACACAAACTGTGTCTATGTTCATAAATACCATAATCTAAAGGCAATTGGACTAGATACTTTGGTAGCCAAGGTAAGCATGGAGTTGGATGAGAAAACAAGGAACAAGAATATTAACGAATCAATAGCACCATACCAATTCAAAGAAGCTAAGGGTGTTGGAAGTGCTTTTATTTCTAATGAGGATGATGGAAGCTTGTGCTGAAAGTGATGATGAAGAAGAAGCTGGTTTCTATGCAGCAAAGACTTCTAAATCTAGCTTTCAAAGCAGTTCAAGCAAGAAAGCAAAAGGGAAAGCTGATGATTCTAAAAGTTTAGCAACAAAAAGGATCATCAAACAACAAAAGCAACAACAAATCTGAACCAGTCACTGTGGTTCTAGAAATAAAAGAACAGAAAGCAGCATTTGCAGCATTCAGTTCAAGCTTTCAAGCTTACTTGGGTAGTACTCTGACTCCTGCTTACATGCCAACAAGACTTGGAAGAACTTCATCCTGATGAGGTGGAAGAGATGGATCTATAATGGAAAATGGCCATGATTGCTTACAGCGCAAAGATGTACATGAGAAGGAATAAAGGACTATCTGTTGCAGGATGAACAACAAAGATTGGTGTTGATAAATCAAAAGTGAGGTGTTACAAATGCAATTTGTATGGACACTTCTCAAGGGAATGCAACAGCAATCAGCAATCAGCAATCAGCAATCAACAACGGACACAAGACAAGCAAATCAGAGAAGCTTCAAGCAACCTCAGCTAACAAACTCATCCCCACTAGCCACAGGTTCTTCAATAGGTACTAGTAACTCTAAGGAAACTGGTTTGATTACTTTGCAGGATGGAACTTATGATTGGAGCATGTAAGAGAAGGAAATGCAGGAGGAAAATCAAGCACTGATGGCAAACTTGGAGAACAAAATTCCACCCATGGCCCGAGAGGTAAGGGATAGGTTATGTTCACCAACATGTGTTGAAGAGGTAGAGAGATACAGGGTCCATACTCAACAATTGGCTGATAAAGTCAAAGAAACAATGATTTTAAATGAATCTCATGTAAAAGAACATAAACTGTATCAGGTCAAAATCACTTCCTTGCAAAAGGATTTAGATAAACTTATGTCTGAAAATTATAATTTGAAAGCACAAGTTAAGCATTTGACCACCTCTTTAACCAAGTCCATGTCTGATCATGCATCTACTGAAGTGAAACTTCAGAAGTTCCAATTGTCATCATATCAATATGAGAAACTGTTAAATTCTCATATTAAATCAAAGAATAGGTATGAGTTAGGATTTAATGCTGTTGCACCACCAGTGAATGATAATTACACCACACTACCTGAGTCAATGACAAATAGTTTATCAAATCATTTTGTGTCAAGCACCAAAACTGAATCAAAAGTTGAAAATAATGAAGTGGTAAATGGTAAAGATACTGAAATCAGTGAAACTAATTCATCTGAATCAGAATTTTTAAAACAAAATGAATCAGAATTTGACTTTGATGACTGTGATGATCTGGATGAGGTTGATGAGTCTAATGAACAAGAATGTGCTGGATTGGGTAAGGAAAATAATGTGGTAATTGAACCTATAATTTCCAAAGTCTTTGAGGAGATCAAGCTACCTTATCCCCCAAAACAATGAAATTTGTTGAAGACCATCTACACAAGAATTGGTCAGCTTAATGAAGGAATTCAAGAGCTCAACAAAAAGCACAAAAGTCAATTTGCAAAAAGAACTATGAAAGAAGAAGAGAGAAACACTTCAGCAGAACACCTGCGAAAGAAGAAGACTGGTCCTCACACATCCGTAGAAAAGCAAAAGAAAAATGCTCCAAAGTCAACTTCCATAGAAGATCTGCGGAAGAAGCATTCATCTGATTCAACATCAACTTTCGTAGAAGATCTGCGGAAGAAGCAATCATCTGAATGAAAACAGTCATCCGTAGAAGATCTACAGAAGAAGAAAACATTTGCTGAATGTAAGGCCCCGTTACCGGAACGCTTACAGCTGGTTAATCATCGCACATAAAACATAGAACATATATTTACATTCGCTAAAACATCGCAGCGGAATACTAAACAAACCATTTCTTATATTAATGACCACTTTTGCAAGACAATACAATCATTGTTATCCATTATAAAAATCTCATTGTTTGCACTACATTACAAAAAGTCATTTGTCATGAAATGGATGCCATCCCAAAAACGCCAAGTAGTTGCCCCTTGCCATCCTCAGCAACGTTACCTGCCAACTGGAAATTACATAAAAGTCAGCGTTGCTGAGTGAGTTTTAGCTTTATAAATAAAATACTTTTCTTTCGTTTAAACCGTACTTTACTTTCGTTAGCAATCATACATCATACGTACAAATAGATAATCTCATTATTATCTTTCATCATCGTCAACTTACATTCATTCATTCTCTTTCTTATCGTACATTTCATTCGTCCATTATTACTTTCACTTCTCTATGCTTCAGGCTAATGCCTCGAGCTATACCCCAAACATCATGCACAAGGCGGGTACTGGGCCGAAGACTATAAATAGACTTTAAACATCATGCACTAGGCGGGCACCAGCATCGGGGCAAGCGACAATGGTCCCGTACGTATGGTTAGTCACAAAGACTAGATCCCAGTGTGCGTCCTTCTAGGGTAGCTAACCCGCACACCGTTGAGCTAACACCCTTCATTGGGTGTGAACCTCCTTACAGTCCTTGCAAGACTTTTCTTACTTCCGTTCGTTCATTAATGCATGCATTCATTCTTTCATACTTCTCTTAGTTATCTTCCACTTTCATTAATTACTACCTTACATAAGCATATACATACGTCACACCACGTAAGGTCACGACATAAATATAACATGGAACAACATCATCACAACAGCATACCAAGCATGCAAATCTAAACAAGCACAGTCCCCCATAAAACCTCCTTTCTTAACACTTAAGCTCTACATCCCAAAATCTCAAAAAATTCTGTCCCTTTAAAGAAATGCGGATGAGCAAATGCGGATGAACAGACAAATGCGGATGAATAAACAAATGCGGATGAGTAACCAAATGCGGATGAATAGACAAATGCGGATGAACACCTCAGAAAATATTCTAAGTGTCCCAAATAAATGCGCATGAACATTGTAGCGAATGCGCATGCATAAAGCACATGAAAGGTTTCAGAAAATATTCCGTCCAATGAAGTGAGCATGAACCAAATGCGGAAGACTAAAGCAAATGCGCATGGACAAAACAAATGCGGATGAACATACAACAAATGCGGATGAACACTTAGCAAATGTGGGTGAACAAAATAGTCGATGTGTTCATCAAATGCGGATGAAGACTTAACTAATACGGATGAACAACACTTATGCAAATATTCAAACTTAATACGGACGATCAACTAACCTGAAACCGCATCTTACACTATAATCAGTTCCCAATCCTCATTCTTATACATTCATCACACCGATCTAGCATGTTAATCTCTTAGAACAAGCATACAACCATATAAATCGAGCAAAACATGCAGGCCCTAACACACCCACTAAAAGAACAGGGCCAAACTTACGGTACAAAATACTGGACATATTAAAAAGTTAGTTACATGCAATTCTAGCCCCAAAACTGGTTTAAAACATAGAAACCGGGGATCTAGAACTCACCTCATGCAATCTTTCGGGCAAGACTTCCTTCAAACCCCGAATGCAATGAGTTCACACACCTAAAACCCAACAAAACACAACCGAAACATAAACAAACACACATAAGCATGCAACCGAGGCATAGGCCGGCCAAGAACAACTTAAAACGATGAATTCTTACCTTGAATTCGATCTCCTTGTTCTTCTTCTCCGAAAACCCAAGAGCTCAGCTCTTTCTCTCTCTAAAATCTGGTGAAAAGAAGATATGCAGAGAAGAGTGGGCGGCCATGCCCACTTTATGCACCCACTTTTAATCTTTTGTCCTTTTGACACATTTAGCCCCTCAACTTATGTTAAATTGTGTTTTCTTTCTTTTTCTGCACGTTTATACTTTCTTTCTCGTCTTTTAAAATTTTTCGGGTGTTACAAGTCCACCCCCCTTATATAGCTTTCATCCCCAAAACCTGTTATTCCTCAAACAAATGTGGGTAATGCTGCCTCATCTCTTCTTCAGTCTCCCACGTAGACTCGGATCCCTTCCTGTGCTTCAACTGTACACGCACCAGGGGAACCACTTTATTCCTTAACCTCTTCTCCTTGCGATCAATGATTGCCACTGGTTGCTCCACATAATTGAGCCTTTCATCAACTTCAATGTCTTCCAGTGGTATAACCATATCTTCGTCAGCTAAACACTTCCGCAGATAAGATACATGGAATGTAGGGTGAATTCCACTTAACTCATCGGGTAACTCCAACCTGTAGGCCACCTCTCCTACTCGAGCAATGATTCGGAAAGGCCCTATGTATCTCGGGCTCAACTTGCCCCGCTTTCTAAACCTAATGATCCCTTTCCACGGCGAGACTTTCAACATAACTCTATCTCCCACCTTGAACTCAATTGGTCTACGTCTCTTGTCAGCATACGACTTCTGTCTATCCTTAGTTGTCTTCATATAGGCTTTGATTCTTTCAAGCTTCTCAGTCGTAGCCTCGATCACCTTAATACTTCCCAACTCTCTCTGACCAATATCACTTCAACAAACGGGTGTTCTACATCTCCTACCGTATAGCATCTCATAAGGGGGCATACCAATGCTGGCATGATAACTGTTATTGTATGAGAACTCCGCTAACGGTAAATGGTCATCCCAACTACCTCCAAAATCATTGACGCATGCCCGATGCATATCCTCAAGCATCTGAATGGTTCTCTCCGACTAGCCATCCGTCTGTGGATGATAAGCCGTGCTGATGTGTAACCTCGTCCCCATTGCATCATGAAATCTCTTCCAGAACATAGATGTAAACCGAGTGTCACGATCAGAAACAATAGACACTGGCACACCGTGACGAGTTACAATCTCCCAGATGAATTGATCCGTTAACTTCTCAGATGAATACGTCTCTCGGATCGGTAGGAAGTGAGCACTCTTCGTCAGACAGTTGACTATCACCCATATTGCATCGTACCCCTTCACAGTACGCGGTAGCTTCGTGATAAAGTCCATGGTGATATGCTCCCACTTCCACTCAGGTATATCCAAAGGTTGGATCTTACCGTATGGCTTTTGATGCTCCGCCTTCACTTGCAAGCAAGTAAGGCACTTACTCACGTACTCCACTACGTCACGCTTCATACCCGGCCACCAATAATCTTTCTTCATATCCTGATACATTTTTGTGGCACCGGGATGAATGGAGTATCGAGTCTTATGAGCTTCGTCCATGATCTTCCCACGTAGATCCCCATAACGAGGAATCCACATTCGTCCGAATCGGGTTCTAACACCGAGAGTGTTTTCACCCAATTCCGTGACTAGACCTCTCATCCTTTCAGAGTTAAGATGATCTTCCTTCAACGCCTCATCTTGAAACTCCTTGACCTTCTCCATCACATCGGAGGTCAAAATCAATTGGTAAGCCTTCACCCGGATTGGTTCAGGCCTCTCCTTTCGGCTAAGGGCATCCGCCATTACGTTGGCTTTGCCCGGATGGTAATGGATTTCACAATCATAATCCTTTATCAGTTCCAACCATCTCCTTTGCCTCATGTTCAAATCCTTCTGCTCGAAGAAGTACTTCAAGCTCTTGTGGTCAGTGAAGATGGTGCACCTCGTCCCGTACAGGTAGTGCCTCCAAATTTTTAATGGAAAGACCATAGCTGCTAGCTCTAAATCATGAGTAGGGTAATTAACCTCATGAACCTTTAATTTCGGGATGCGTAAGCTATAACCTTTCCTCGCTGCATCAGTACGCAACCCAATCCCAAGTAAGAAGCATCTGAATAAAGCACCAAATCCTCGCTCCCTTCGGGTAATGATAAGACAGGAGCTTGAGTCAACCTCATCTTCAACTCTTCGAAAGCCTTCTCTTGCTCTTGACCCCAAACAAACTTCACATCCTTATGGGTCAACTTGGTCAGTGGAGAAGCTATCTTAGAGAAGTCTTGGACGAATCACCTATAATAGCCCGCCAACCCCAAGAAACTATGAATCTCGGATGGCGTCCTTGGAGACTTCCATTGCATCACAGTTTCCACTTTTGCCGGGTCTACCATAATCCCCTCGGGATTCACCACGTGACCCAAAAACTGAACCTCGCGCAACCAGAAGGCGCACTTGGAGAACTTAGCATACAACTTCTCCCTTCTCAACGTCTCTAATACCTCTCAAATGTGACCCGCATGTTCCACCTCACTCTTTAAATAAATCAACATATCATCGATGAACACAATCACTGATTTATCCAACATCGGCCGACACACTCGATTCATCAGGTCCATAAAAGCAGCTGGCGCGTTGGTTAAATCGAAAGACATAACGAGGAACTCGTAGTGTCCATAATACGTACGAAAAGCTGTTTTAGGAATATCCTGCTCCTTCACCTTCAACTGATGGTAACCAGATCGGAGATCTATTCTCGAAAACCAACTGGCACCTTGGAGCTGATCAAGCAGGTCATCAATCCTCGGCAATGGATACCGATTCTTCACCGTCAACTTGTTCAGCTCGCGGTAGTCAATACACCTCCTCATACTACCGTCCTTCTTCTTTACAAACAAAACCGGGGCACCCCATGGAGAGATACTCGGTCTAATGAACCTTTTATCAAGCAACTCTTGCAGTTGCTCCATCAATTCCTTCAGTTCAGAGGGGGCTAACCGATACGGTGCCTTAGCAACAGGTTGGGCACCAGTTATCACGTCGATTTGAAACTCAATCTCACGATCTGGCGGTACACCTGGTAAATCTTCTGGAACACGTCTGGGAAGTCACACACAACCGGTACATCAGACAATTGTGGTGTTGGCGTATCAACATCTTTTACGTAGACCAAGTAGGCACTACATCCACGCCTCATACACTTTCCCGCCACTGCCATTGAAATCACCTTTAGAATCGTAGTAACTCGATCACCGTAAATCGTCACCGAACTACCGTCAGGCGCTGTCAGTCCAATCATCTTCTTGCGACATACGATATTCGCCTCGTAGGCCGCTAACCAGTCCACTCCCAGGACTACATCAAAACCGCCTAAGGTCATCATGAATGGTCTAACAGGAAATTTATGACCTTCTACTTCTATGACATAGCCTTCCATCATCTCAGAAATCTTGGTAGACTTACCTATGGCAGTTTCTACATCGAAGGGCTCGTCAATACTCCTACTCCTTAAAGGCAACTTAGCACAAAAGGCAGCAGAAATGAAGCTCTTACTAGCACTGAAATCAAATAACACAGAGGCAAAAGTTTGGTTTACTAGGAACGTAACTGACACAACATCGGGGTCCGTCCTAGTCTCCTCCTGGGTCATCATGAATGCTCTGGCGCTTGCTTTCTGCCCTTCAGTTCCGGTCGTCTTCTTCGCTCCGGAACTCTCAGCCCTTGGCTTCTTGCATTCCCTGCTCATGTGACCCTCTCCACCACAGTTAAAACATCTGGCCATACGACAATCCTTTGCTGTATGCTCTGTCCTCCCACACAGGAAGCATACATTCAATCCCCGCCTACATTCTCCGAAATGCTCCTTTCCATATTTGCCACACCTCTTCGACCCCGCACCAGATGTGACCATACGGCGGTCATCCACCCGTGCACGCTTGTTGTTTGTCGGGGCACCACCCCTACCAAACCTCTTCCCGTTCCAGTTTCGGTCACTACCACCTTTCTTACTCACCTCAGCCACCACCACTTCCCGTTCATCACACAGCCTCCCTGCTAGATCAACCACTGACCTAAACGTGCTCGGTCGGGTGGCGATCATGTGCCTGTGGATGTCCGCCGGCAAGTCCTGAATGTATCTCTTAATCTTTCGTGATAAGGGTGTCACCTGATCCGGCACCAGCCATGCCATCTCATTGAATTTGGTGGTATTGCTGATGTGTCATGGTTCCAGCCTCCAGCTGTAGGAACTCCCTCTCAACCTTATCGAGCTCTCGGTGAGGACAAAACTCCTCGATCACCAGTTTCTTCAACTCATTCCACCTCATCCTGCCAATCGCTCTACTACCCTCGGCCTGGACAATATTGTCCCACCAACATAGGGCCGAGTCCATAAATGAGTGGGTGGTGAACTTCACCTTCTGATCTTCCCGGCACTCGCTGATATCTAGAACAGCTTCCATCTCTCTCACCCACCGGTGAGCAGCAACCGCAGTGCCATTTCCGTCAAAAGTCGGGGGCTAGCATCTTTGAAATGCCCCATAGTTATAGCCTTGTGCTATCTCCTGCACAGGCTCTTCTCCTTCTACTTCACTGGAGACAACCGTCTCAGTCTCCAGTTGCTCCCTTTCCTCTGCGGGTCTCCTCCTTTCCATCCTCTCTCCTTCTCTTACAGCCTTAATCACTTCGGTCACCACAGATGTAGAATCATCAGCATGACCTGGTGAACCTCTTCCACCACCGCCTCCTTCACTAAGGCCCTTAAATTGGCACTCTCATCACCACCCTTCGGATGAGGGGTCTCAGGCTCTTAGTGAGCCACCTCTTCAGCCCTAGGCCTTCCTCTCATGACCTGTGGTCCAGCACCACGTCCACCACGACCTCCACCTCGAGAAGCCTTCGAGGATCTACCACCGGCCATCCTCTAACACGCTATAAGATTTAAACACCAACACGATCATTCAAGGTAACAACTCAGTTTATGTCAAGTATAGTAAGTCACTAATTACAGTGGCTAGTTATGATTAGCCACTTACTTTACTCTTCATACCCCAAGCATTTCCTATCCTGACTTCATCAGTATCTAAATCTACTAAGAAGCACATAAATCACATAACATGCGCACATAATACCGGTTAACATTAAGAAAATACCTGATGGCATGCAACTACTAGGACTGGCATCCCTTCCCTTTGTCCCATTCTCAGTTTTAGTTTAGGTTCTTTTAAAAATATTACCCGTTTCACTAAACTTTGGCTCTGATACCAACTTGTAAGGCCCCGTTACCGGAACACTTACAGCTGGTCAATCATCGAACATAAAACATAGAACATATATTTACATTTGCTAAAACATCGCAACGGAATACTGAACAAACCATTTCTTATATTAATGACCACTTTTGCAAGACAATACAATCATTGTTATCCATTACAAAAATCTCATTGTTTGCATTACATTACAAAAAGTCATTTGTCATGAAATGGATTCCATCCCAAAAACGCCAAGTAGCTGCCCCGTGCCATCCTCAGCAACGTTACCTGCCAACTGGAAATTACATAAAAGTCACCGTTAAATTGTGTTTTCTTTTTGTTATGCACCCACTTTTAATCTTTTTGTCCTTTTGACACATTTAGCCCCTCAACTTAGGTTAAATTGTGTTTTCTTCTTTTTCTGCACGTTTATACTTTCTTTCTCGTCTTTTAAAATTTTCCGAGTGTTACACTGAATCACAAACTATCAAGAAAGTAAAGAAATGACAAAGAGATGTGAATCCTCAGCAACAACAAGAAGATACCTCAGCTGCAAAAATTGAAAGAGAATTGAAAAAGAAGCAGAAGAAGACAGTGGAGTCTGATAGTGAAGCTGAAGAAAAATACTGCAAGTGGTGTGAATGTATAATCACAACACAGAAGATTGTTATTTGAGCAGCTATTGCTCCATATGCAATATGAACAATCACATGACTTCTGATTGCTACTTCAATAAGCACTGTGCTATTTGCAACAAGAAGAACCATTCTACTCAAGAATGCTACTTCAACAAGAAGAACAAATCTATAGTGCCAAAGAAGAAACAATCTGAGAATGATGAATCAGGCTCATAATCTTCTAAGAATGAAGAATCAAAGGTCAAAAGAAGCAACAACCAAAACTGCCAAATCAAGAAGCTAACATCTGCTGATGATCAAACAAAGAAGAAGGAGAAGCAACACTATCAAAGCAAGAATCCTCACAAGAAGGTAGTGTTACAGGAAGATGAAGCCTTCTTTGATCACTTTAAAAAGGGTAATCATGTATAACAGTCAAAAACAAAAGATTCTAAAACTTTTTCTAACAAAATGTCATCTTTAATTTTGAAGAGAAAGATACTCAAGGAAGAAATGACAGAGAAAGTGACTATGAATCAAGATCAAAGTGCTTCAAGTCCATCTTCAATAGAATCATCCTCACCCCAAATAGAACATAATGAATCAATTGAGACTAAAAATAGTCTTAAGTCATCTAGGCTCATTCATGAAAGAGTAACTATTCTAGATAACAATAGTAAGCCCAAGACCATTAAGGCTTGGGCTCCACTTTCTAAATGTCTTCATTATTTTTGCAGGAACATCCATGGAGGACTGACAACAAGTGGTATGTTGACAGTGGTTGTTCCAGGCATATGACAGGAAACTGTTCTCTCCTCCATGATTTCAAACATAAAAATGCTTCATATGTGGAATTTGGTGGGGATAAGAAGGGAGGTAAAATTGTTGGTGAAGGAATGGTAATAAATGGAGTACTCAAATTTGAGAAAGTTAATTTTTGTGAAAATTTACAATACAACTTACTTAATGTATCTCAAATTTGTGGTCAAAATTATACCACTTTATTTGATAACTCTTTCTGTTACATTCTTAAGCCAGGTTTTCAAGTCCCAGCAGATTGGATCCTTCTTAAAGCACCAAGAAAAGGAAACACTTATGTTTTGGATATGAACAACACCTTTGTGACAAGCAATGAAACCTGCCTGATTTCTAAGTCATCAGAAGATGAAGCTCAACCGTGGCATAGAAGGATGGTTCATTCAAACATGAAGAACATGAATAAGTTGGTCAAACATGACTTGGTCATTGGCCTTCCCAAGAAAGAATTTTATTGTTCAAATCATTGTTCATCATGTTACAAAGGAAAACAACATAGGGTGTCACACAAGTCCAAAACAATCAACACAAACACAACACCACTCAAAATGCTACACATGGATATTTTGGTCCAACCAATGTTTTGAGCATTGGTAAAAGGCAATATTGTTTGGTGATTGTTGATGATGTCACTAGATTCAATGGGTCTTTTCCTTAAAACATAAAAGTGAAACATCAAAAACATTAATGGAGTTTATCACTAAGATTGAAAATCAACTTGATTTTAAAGTCAAAATCTTAAGAAATGATAATGGATCTGAATTTGTTAACCATGCTTTAGACTCCTTTTGCAGGAACAAAGACAAAGCCAGACAATTCAGTGCACCAAGAACTCCACAACAAAATAGAGTTGCTGAAAGAAGAAACATAACTCTTATTGAAGCAGCAAGAACAATGCTAGCCGACTCACATTTGCCAATCACATTTTGGCCTGAAGCAGTGAACACAACATGCAATGTTCAAAACAGGACCTTAATTGTCATAGAACATAATAAAACACCCTATGAACTTTTGTTTAAAAGAAAACCTTTTATAGGCTATCTTAGAGCATATGGATGTTTTGTGTCCATTTTAAACACCAAAGATCAATTAGGAAAGTTTAATGAAAAAGCTTATGATGGTTTCTTTGTTGGTTACTCATCAACATCTAAATCATATAGAGTCTACATTCCACATCATAACATTATGGAGGAAACACCTAATGTATCTTTTGATGAATCCTTATTTCTAAAATCAGTAAAAGGATCATCTTGGTTGTTTGATATAGATGCATTAACAAACTCATTTAACTCTAGTTATTTGAATGTTGCAGGTCCTGCGGATACATGTTATCCTTATGTACCTCCAAGTTTGGGCGAAGTGTCATTGTCAGCTGATCCTCCAAGATTACCCCACACACACTTCAAATGTTGCTGATGTAGTCCCTTTATCTCAAACAAGCAATGAAAACACTGATGGACATGGAATTTCAACTTCAGCAGAATTCAACAATGCATCCGTAGAAGTTCCTTACACATGCGTAGATGTTCCATCTTCTTCTGGAGATGCTTCATTGCCTTCAACTGAAGTTCCAAACTCATTAGAAAACATTCCAACAACATTCACATCTATAGATCAACAAACTACTACATCCGTAGTTGTTCCTGTAGCTGATGCGAAAGTTGTACTACATCTGCGGAAACACAAAATTATGAAGATGGAGTTCATTCAGCATTAGAAGGCCAAAATGATGAGGATCTTAATCACTTTGTTGATTCTCCATCTTAGCTGGGTCCATCTCCATCAACCAACATTACCAACTTGGAATCACTCATTCCAGTTGAATCAGTACCAATAACAAGAATTCATAAGTATCATCCTATTGAAAACATTGTTGGAGATCTTACAAAAAGAACCAAAAGAAGTCAAGGGGGAGCTGCCAATATCTATCTGTTCTCCTGTTTTCTTTCATAAGTGGTTCCAGCCAACATAACTACAGCATTGAAAGACAACAACTGGATTGAAGCAATGCAAGAAGAACTTCAGCAATTCAGAAAACAAAAGATCTAGAATCTAGTTGATCTTCTTGAAGGCCAATATCCAATTAGCACAAGGTTGCTTTTTAAGAACAAACTAGATGCAAAGGTATCATTATGAGAAATAAAGCAAGGCTGATAGTACAATGCTATACTTAAGAAGAAGGGATAGACTATGATGGAGATTTTGCTCCTGTTGCCAGGATTGAAGCCATTAGAGTCTTCCTAGCCTATGCTTCACATAAGAAGTTCACAGTTTACCAGATTGATGTAAAATGTGCCTTCTTATAAGGTAAAATTGATGAAGAAATCTATGTTGCCCAACCCCCAGGCTTTAAAGATCCTGATTATCCACACAGGGTATACAAGCTTGACAAAGCTTTGTCTAGTCTTTATCAGGACCCAAGAAAGTGGTATGAAACATTATTATCTTTCTTACTCAAGCATGGTTACCAAAGGGGAACAATTGATCAGACTCTCTTCCTGAAGCATGATCATCAAGATCTCTTAGTTGTCTAAGTATATGTAGATAATATCATCTTTGGTTCAACAAATAAGAGATTGTGTGAAGAGTTTGAATGTTTGATGAAATCTGAGTTTCAAATGAGTTCCATGGGAGAATTAACATTTTTCCTTAGTTTGCAAGTTCATCAGAAACCAGATGGCATTTTCATCAATCAGAAAAAGTATATGAATCAAATCTTGAAGAAGTACAACCTTGTTGATTCATCTTCATGCAAAACAACAGCATCAACAATAGATAAGATTGTACCTTATCCTAAAAGGAACTTAGTTGATCAAAGATTATATAGATCTATGATAGGATCTTTAATGTACTTAACTGCCAGCAGACCTGACATAATGTTTGCTGTGTGTGTTTGTGCTAGGTAACAATCAGACCCCAAGGAGTCACATATGAATGCAATGAAGAGGATATTCAGATACCTCAAAGGGAAGCCAGCTCTAGGACTTTGGTATCCCAAAGAAGGAGAATTCAACCTCTACTCATATTCTAATAGTGACTTTGGAGGGTGTAACAACAACAGAAAATCCACACCTGGTGGATGCCAATTCATAGCACCAAGACTAGTTTCTTGGCAGTGCAAAAAGCAAACAAATGTAGCAGTATCCACAACTGAGGCTGAATACATAGCTGCTTCAGCTGGTTGCTCTCAAGTTTTATGGTTGCAAAACCAATTACTTGATTATGGTTACAATTTTCTTCAAACACCAATACACATAGATAACTCAGCTGTTATGTTCATCACTGCTAATCCAGTGCAACATAGTAAAACAAAACATATTGAAATCAAATACCATTTTCTGAGAGACTGCTCAAAAAAAGGTTTAATCAAAGTGGATACAACAAAGCAGCTTGCTGATTTATTCACTAAAGCCTTTGATTCAGTTAGATTTAATTTCTTAATTGAGTCTTTAGGCATGATCAACTCAGATTAGTCTTCATCACAAAGAAAAGCATGTTCTACTGTCAAATTCATTATATGAAAAAGCCAAAAATAATTATAAAACATATAAAAATCCAAAAATATTGTCTTATTAATATGTTTTTCTTGAGAAAACATTTTATATTATGGAAAATGATAGTACACTATGCCTTTGCTTACTTTCTTGAATTTTATCACACAATAAAGACTGATCAGATGTGATTTGATATATGAGTAGCTTTAGCTTGAGTGGAAAATATAAAAATTCATGTATAACATAATGCAAAGTGACCAATTATGGACAATTCCATTTTGAGGAACAAGCAAGTAAGTCTTATACTGCTATGATCAACTTATTCACCTAGGCACACTATGTTGTGAAACATTATAACCTCTATCTTTGCACATCATGAACCCTTTGTTTTGTGTAAACAAAGACCTGGGTTCACAGGCACCTCTGTTTTACGTAAGTAAAGACCTGGTGTGCTGATGATGATCATCAAAAAGTTCCAAAAAGGAACAACTCTAAAAGAATCCAATGTGATTAATTGTATATTATCTCAAAGAGCTTCAAAAATCATATCAACATTAATAAGATTTCAAAGAAATCTTAAGATAGAGCTTATAACTTAAGGAACATTGTTTTAAGTGTGAAAAAGTGATAAATTGACTCATATACGGAGGACAAACTTTAATGTGAATTGAATGTGGTTTCCATATTTGTCTATCTTTAATCAATATGACAAGTTGAAACTACACTCTTGATTGAATTTATATGGATCATAATACTTGCAATCAGCACTAGATCTATGTCTACTATCATCTAACAAAACTGTTTCAGGAAGTTGTTTAGTGTCATTGATGATCCCATTGTATGATGTAAATGCTTGTAAATAACTATAAGTTTATGCTTATAAACAAAAAAAAATACAAAAATATTTTGTTTTTGTTCTTTTATTTGATAATAAGAATGACAGATAATTGCTTTTCATGGTATTCTCTTTATAAATTTCTGATAAATGCATAATTTCATGATTAATTATAAATTTAGGGGGAGTAGTCATCAGCATGAAAACTATGAAAACTGAGTTTACGTTTTTTTACATGAAGAAAATTAGAACTTAAGCACTAACTTGTCTGCAGGATATCTGAAGTTTTTTTTTTAACTAAATCAATTTTGCACATTTGCCATGAAGTAGATTCAAACAAGTCCAATAGCAAACATCAAATGATCTAACATGATGTTAAGATCATACAGCAAAAACAATAAAAATGACTTTCCGTAGATTGGTACCCTACGGATAAAACAGCAAAAACATAACAAATTTTGCCTTCCGTAGATGTTCTGCAGAAGAATTAACTAAACATAAGTTTTGCTTTCCGTAGATGTTCTGCGGAATAATTAACTAAAAACAAACTTGTCTTCCGTAGATGTGCCGCGAAAGAATAAAATTAAAACAAATCAAAAAGAAAAGTTTTGTTTTCCGTAGATGTTCTGCAGAAGAATTGACTAAACATCAAAAAACATTTTGTAGATGTTTTGCGGAAGAATAAATTAAAACACATCAAAAAGGAAAGTTTTTCCTTCCGTAGATATTCTACGGAAGAATAAACTTGTGGATATCCATGGAAGGGTAATTAGGGTTAAGGGTCTCACAACTTTAAATAAAAGGTTTTAAAGTGTCTGAGGGAGTATAAATGATAACTTGACCGTTGTCATTTTTATTCATTTTTTCAGAATACCTTTTCAGACCTAGAAAAACCCACTCAACCCAAAAACCCCTTTCTCTGCCATCATTCAAATTTCCATTCCACACAACAATCCTTACCTAATCACCACTCAAACAACATCATCAATATGGCTAATCATTTTTCTAAAGATCATAATGCCTGTGCTTTTCTTAATCTAGAGGATTCAGTAGCCGATGGGTGCAGGGATATTATCAGATATCTGAGAAAATCAAGATTGTTCTATGCTTTATCTGCGGATCCTGTCATCTATCAATCACACATTATGGATTTTTGGAACTCAGTCAGGATTAAGGAAGAAAATGATGATCGGGTGATTTATACTACAATCAGGAAAGAAGAGTTAAGAGTGGATGAAGGAACCATTAGGAGGGTGTTGGAGTTTGAAGAGCAAGAAGAAGGTCATCTTGATGTATTCGAACATGAATACATTTAGAAGGTATTTCACTTAATGGGGTATGAGGATGACTATCAAAATAGTGAAATCAAGAAGGGGAGGTTGTGCAAGCCCTACAGATTCTTATGCCACATGTACTTAAAATGCATGTCCAATAGGAAGTCTGGCTTGGATAGATTCTCAAGGCATATCTCATCAGGAATCATTGGTATATTTGAAGGGAGGACGTACAATTATGCTAAGTAAATTATGGGATGTTTATGTGATGACATCAGGGTAGAGAAGGAAATTAAGATGTATATGTTTCCAAGGTTTCTTCAGATGATTATTAATGTAGCAATGCCCAATATTGAACAAGAAGGTGAAGTGCTTGTTCAAGCTCACCTAGGAAGATCTGTGCTCAACAAGATCAGTGGGCAATATCAAGGTGAAGAGATGGAAATGTTTGCACATATAGTTGATGAGAATGCTAATATTCCATAAGAACTTGTGTACATTGATCAACAACAACAACAAACATCATCCGCTGAGTCTTCTAATCACCAACAACAACAAACTCACAGGCTGAATCCCTTGAACAACAACAGCAAGAACCCAATCCTCCTTCACCACCATCCTTTACCAACATACCTTTATCACCGCCTGTCCATATCATCTCACCACCAAGTGAACAAACACAACCCATACCTCCTTCACTTTCCCAAACATCAATGAACTCTGCTGAAACAGAAGTGTCCTTAATTGATGACATTCAACCATCTCCATCACACCTAACACCACAACAAAAACCACAGCCTCTTCCACCAATTTTTGTGATAAACTTAACAGAATCATCTTCAAGTGAGCATACCCAACCTATCTCACCTGCCTAGTCTCAATCATCACTGAACACAGGTGCCACTGAACCTATCTTTCCCAATCTCAATCAAACACCATCTCATCCAACAACACAACCAACTTCCTTACCCACACCTACTGAACCAACCTCACCTGCTGAAAGCCCAACTCATACTGAACTAGTCAATCTCGATGAAGATGATGAGCATGATGTTATGGATGTTGGAGCTACAGAAGAGTTTTGTTTAGATGTAGAAGGGGATAATGATGAAGTAGTTGAATAACAAGATGAGAGTAACTACATTGACATAGTTGCTTATGATGAAAATGATCTAAGAGATGAAGAGATAAATGTGAGTAAAAGTTTTCTGGTGGCCAAATACAACAATCTCATCATCAAAAGCAATAAAAAGTAGGAGAAGTTGAGAATAAAAAGGGAGATAATTGAGAAAGATAAGAGAGTCTCAAAGTTAGAAGCTACAATCAAGCAGTTACAAGAGGAGATTGAATCTAACAATGAAGTGATTGACTGGATGGATCAGTTTGCAACTGAGTCCTATGAATCTGTTGAGAAAGAAAAACAAGAAAAGGAGAAAGCAATGGCTGAGCTCAATAATGCACTACAAACCATCTCTGAGTAGTTGGATATGCTAAAAGCCAAAGATGAGAAGATAGAAGGATTAAAGAAGAAAGTGGCTGAACAAGAAGGAGTTTTCCTGCAAAAGCCAATCAAAGAAACTGCTATCTTTTCCATGATCAAATCAAAGGAACCAATAATCAAATATCATAGGAAAAGAAAGTATTTGGGAAAAACTAAAGAAGAAGTTACTCAACCTAAAGATATCCCAAAGAAAGCAAGAACCATCACTCTTGAGCACAATCCATTAGTTGATCTTTCTACTCTCAAGCCAACTGAACCTGATAAAGAAGAAAGTGATGCTGAATGGATAGATTTAACAAAAGATAAGACTCAAAAGGATGATGAAGAGGCAAGATCTATTGAAGAGCTACTATCCACTGAAGATATTTTTGAGGAAAGAGCCCAATCCTTAATGTTCATGGATCTGATAAATAATGGCTTCCTATATGACATGGTTGAGAAGATGAACATGGCTGAAATGATTCAAGTGCTAAAAGATTTTGATGCTGCAAGACTGATGCTGCCAGTATGCAATTATGAAACATTCTCAAAGTTCAAAGGCATTGAAAAGATAAGAAAAGATTTAGGTCACTATGACCCCAAGAAGCTGACAAAATATAACATGACTTGTTGGCTACAAAGTCATAACTATGGGACTCATGAGCTTAAGGGAAGATCAGTGGGAGAATTAAGAGCCATAATGGAATACGTAATGAAGGTTGAGCTAGACACTGGTGTGAGATTTTGAACTGGAGCTCCCAATCCTTCTTACAAACAACAATCAAAACAAACTCCTATTGAGCCAACAGTTGTAGAAAGCAAGGATATGCATAGAGGAAAAGAAAAACTTATCAGGGATCCAAGGGATGTAATTCCCAATAAAATCTGGCTTCTGGGAACCACTATGAGAGAAATAACTGAACAAAAATCTTCTCTAATCCAACTTTTTGAGCACATGACCACCCCAAGATCAGAAGAAGAAAACAAAATTGTAGCATGGAAGTTTGATTCTAAATGGGATTGTGCTGTGATAAAGAGAGCATCTGGGATGGTGCAATATTTTCATTGGATGGAGACAATCCTATCCCTCCGAGATGCAGATCTATCTACTTTGCAAAACTTTCCTACCACCAACTATCCAATCAGTCCAAGAGGAAGAGATTTTTCTGTGCTGATTGCAAAAATCAGAAACAAGTTTAAAGGTGATGTGTTAAAGGAAGCAAAAAGAAAGGATAATGAACACAAACAGAGAAGTCAAAGACAGAAAAGGTCTCAGTCCAGCTCATCATAATTAGTTGATGATGAATTTTTAAGAAGAGTTGGATATGTAAACAAAGCATCAGCAAGTATAAAGAGCATTGAAGGAAATCAATACTCATATCCTATCACCGAATAGGGATATGTGGAGAGAACAAAGGAGCTTGGCTGCAAAGGAATGACCCACAAAGGAAAGCTTCAAGCATCAGACTTTTTGATCCAATAGAAATCAAGCTTCTTCATCCTAGCTACACTTCCTATTTTCATGACAAATACTTTCCAAAGTTGAATGATAAAGATGCACAAAATGACATATGCTTATATGTGCACATCATTCAAGTCATAGATAAACTGCATTCCAAAGCATATAAGAGAAGAAGATTTGAAGCTGGTCAGCTAATAGGATCTGAAATTCCATCAAACACTAAGCTCAGAGTGTCTGAACAAGATGAATTGGAAGTGATGTCAAACAACAGTGTTGTTGCAACACACACCACTGAAGAGAACATACTTGGGTTGACTTACAAGACTCTGAAGAAAATGAAGAGAATGAAGATCAAGTATTTGTATGATGACCAAAAGGAAGCCGTTGAGTACTTCAACACAAGAATTTTGAGAAGAGTTCAAGAGCTGAGAGAGTTGAACAAATGATTACAAGAATCTAAACCTAAGGGGAGTATTGTTAGGTCTAGATCTTTTGTATAGGTTTAGATGATGAATCATATCTTGTAATAAATCATTGTAAATCTCTTTCTGATAATGTAATGCATGAATTATAAGTTAACCCATATTATTATATGTGTTGATTTATGTGAAATTGCAGGAAAACATCAAACTCGGTCAATTTGGAAAATTGACCAAGTACAAGAACAACTGCGAATGAACAGATTGTTCTTTTGTAGATGTTCTCCAGACCAAAACTGAACAAGTCATCATGCATCCGCAGATCTTCTGCGGAAGCACAACATCTACTGAAGAACAAGCCCATAGATCAAGCTGCTACTGCTGAAGAAGAGCTTGCTCCTGAGGATGAAGTTCAAGATCAGAGATTCCTACGGAATACCAACTTCCTACGGAAGACCAACTTGCATGAGCACTCATCAAGTACAACATAAAGTCATCAAGTCAAGCTGACTGAAGTGATGTCATCAAGTCAACATCTACGAAAGACTAACTTTATATGAGAGAATTAGGATGTCATATTAGGAATGTTATAGCTGTAACTTATCACAATAGGAAAGTTATAATTTCCATTGTTAAATCCCTCTGCCGCTAAAAATAAGGCATGGATCCACACTTTTAGGAGAGTTTGTTAGGTTATTGAAGGAGATCGATACAACTATAAAGAGACATATTCTTAGTATCAAAATCAGTCAATCAATCACTCAAGAAAAATAGCAAAACAACAAGAACATCAAGAATATCATTGGAGATCACAAGATCACCAGAGCATTATAGCAATTGTAATAGATTGTGTATTAATGAAAAACAATTAAAACAAATATTTTGTTGCATTATATTATTCTATTTTCAATTTTTTTATATTTTGTTCGTTGATTTCAATTGCCCAAACAATTAATTAAAAAAAAACAAATCTTGATAATTCCGCGATCTTTATTTATTCAATCAAACTGATAATTCCTGATTCGATCCTTGGATTCATAACCCATTCTTCTCATTTGTTAAAGATCTTGTATTTCAGTCTGAATCTCATGATCAATCTCACTCTCAACACGCACAAGAACATCCCTTTTCTAAAAATTCCAATGTTTCATAACCTATTCCTAATGTTGGTCCTGAAATTGTACAACCTGAGTCCGGAACGTCATCAGTTTCTGATGATGTGGTTATTACTGATAATCTTGATTACTTTATCAGCTCATCGACTCAAATTCCTAATTTCAATCCACATACTTCGAACTTATTACATCATCTTTCCTATTTGAACCAATCTAATCTAGATGTTAATGTTCAAGGAAATGAGATTACTATGTCTCGTATTCACAAGAACCGTCCTACGTCTCAGATTATCGGTCCATGAATGAGAGAACGATGAGAAGTCAATCAGAACAAGCAAACCTTTGCTTATACTTGTGTTTTCTATCTCAAATTGTTCCTAAAAACATCATCGAAGCATTAATGGACAATAGTTGGATTGAGGCAATGCAAGAAGAGTTATTGCAATTTCGTAAACAAGAAGTGTGAAAGCTTATGGATTTACCTGAAGGAGAAAATGCCATAGGCACAAAATGGTTGTTCAAAAACAAGTCAGACGATCGGGGAATTGTTGTTCGCAACAAAGCGAGACTCGTTGAACAAGGTTACACCCAAGAAGAAGGAATAGATTATGATGATGTATTTGCTCTAGTTGCAAGACTTGAATCAATTTGTGTCTTCCTGGCTTATGCATCATACATGAAACTCAAGGTGTATCAGATGGATGTTAAAAGTGCTTTCTTTTATGGACCAATCACTGATAATATGTATATCAAGCAACCTCCAGGTTTCGAAGATTCAGAATATCCTCATCATGTGTACAAGCTTAGTAAAGCATTGTATGGTCTCCATCAAGCTCCTAGAATTTGGTATGAAATGTTATCATAACATTTGATCCAGCATGGATACACGCGAGGGAAAATTGATCCAACTTTGTTTATAAAGAAGGATGCTGATGATCTCTTATGTGTTCAAGTGTATGTTGATGATATCATATTCGGTTCTACAAGTCCAAAATTGTGTAATGAATTCGAAGAAATCATGAAGTCTCGTTTCCAAATGAGTTCTATTAGAGATATTAACTTTTTCCTTGGTCTTCAAGTGAAGCAGACTGCAAATGGATTTTTTGTTAATCAGGAGAAATTTGTTGAAAAACTCTTGAAGAAATTTAAACTGCAAGATTATCAATCCATCAGAAATCCAGCTGATGTAAATACCAAGATTGAACCTGATCCGAAAGGAAAATCAGTTGACCAAACTCTATACAGATCTATGATTAGTTCTTTGATGTATCTTACTGTATCTAGACCTGATATAATGTATGTTGTTTGTGTCTGTGCCAGGTACCAATCTGACTAGAAGGAATCTCACCTAATCGCTGTTAAACGAATATTCAGGTATCTCAAAGGAAAACCGGCTTTAGGTTTGTGGTATCCTTATGAAGGAAACTTTGAGTTACATGGATATACAGATAGTGATTATGGAGGATGTTGCCAAGATCTTAAATCTACGACGGGTGGTTGTCAATTTTTATGTCCCAGATTAGTCTCGTGGCAATGTAAGAAACAAACAAATGTCTCTGTTTCAACCGCAGAAGCTGAGTACATAGCTTCTTCAGCAGGATGTTCTCAAATCCTTTGGTTACAAAACCAACTACTGGATTACGGGTTCAATTTTCTTAAAACTCTTATTTACATTGATAACACTGCTGCTATGTTTATTACAGCTAATCCTGTCCAGCACTCAAAAACAAAGCATATCAAAATACGATATCATTTTCTCAGAGATAACTCTGAAAAAGGTTTAATCATTTTGATTCAAATCTCAATTGAAAAACAATTGGCTGACCTATTTACAAAAGCATTTTTACCAGGTCATTTTGAGTATTTGGTCGAGTCAATTGGACTTATTAACCATGTTTAAAAACTGGTTTTGAGTAATTGAGTTGTCTGAATCATAAAAATGAAAAGAACCCTCCCTTAACTAAATAAGAAGATTTATAGAGAAAACTCTCAAAGTTAACTACTTGATTGTATATATTGTGTGTGCATGTTCAATAGAAAAAGAAAAAGAAAATACAAAAATAGAAAATTGCAAAATCAAAAGAGAAAATTATAAAACAAAAAACCACAAAAATAGAGTTTATTTGTTTGTTAATTCTTTAAGACTGAATCTGTCTTTGCAATTTATGAGAAATGATAGATACATTAGTTCTTATTAGGTTCATACTTCGCTCGCTACTAAAGTCTAACGTGATCAGATATGATGTGCAGGTAAGCTCATGCAATTATACTGAAAAAGTAAATTCTTGCGATCAAACTAAATCAATCATGCATTCATGTTTGTCCATTTTAGTACCAATGAGTAGTGTTGACTTCTCAAATTGATTGCTTGTAAAGTCACAAACTCACACCTGGTGACGATGTGAATAACCATGAGCTCTAATTATGTAAAGCATCTATTTACTTCTCTGTTATGAGCCATCATAGACCTGAAGTGATGAGATATCATTTGTTGTAAGTCATTATAGACCTGGATATTCTCACTTGATGCAAAAGATGCCTAGGTGCACAACCTAAGCATGAGATCTGGTTATAAGTTTATGTCAGGTTAATAAGTTGAGAAAAGTGATTTCTTGCATATCTTGATGAGAGTTAAGCTCTCTAAGTCTAAGTGTGACTTACATAATGTCATATCTAATCGTACCTTAATCAATCCAAGAATTGAAAAAGTAAGTGTGTTGATTATGTTGCCAAAAGCACTCATTTTCTATCCTAAGATCTCGTGTCTCCTCTGCTGCAGGAACACTAACCTGGAACACACTTGATCAGGATTTAATCACTGTCAATAACTATCCAACATTTTATTTTTTTTTAATGTGCTAATCTTAACTGATATGATCTCACTGCAGGCATGTGATTCAATTGTGTATAGTAGATTTTTCTTCTGCTTTAATTTTGATTTTTGCATGATTTTTATATGCAGACATGTTGATAATGATTAGTTTGCTCTACTTGCAAAATAATAGAAACTTCTAAGTTTGTGAACTTAAAAGTTTACGGGGAGTAAAAATGTAAAAGAGAAAATCAATGAAAAATCAAAATGTGAAAAAGAAATAAAAAAAATTAAGTGCTTTGGATGGAAAGGATGAAGCTGAAATTCAAGCATGTGTGTGTTTGATATGATGTAAAATGAACCTCAAAAGAATTCAAAATAAGTGGAAAAGCTTCTTGCAAGCAAAACAAGACTATTTGTGTTGTAAAAGTTTTAAAATAAAGACTAAAATGACGAGAATTGTTGGAAAAACAAAAATTGGTTCAAACTTTCAAAAATTGTTATAAAAATGATGTGTGATGATTTTAAACAAAAACAATTTGATATTGTTTAGAGGGTAATTAATGTATATTTTGGGTGATAGTCAAAATTTGACTAAGTATTAAGATAATGTGCGTAAATAGTGCTAATGTGCATAAACAGTGTTCAGATGGATATTGTGAAAATTTCAAAGTGTTAGACTCATGTAAGGTTTGTCATGCGCCGTGCTCAAAAGTCTAAATCAGGAGTATGATGAATTTCAGGAATTTGTACAAGTGTTAAGCATTTTGTTCAAGTATATGCGCCTAAACAGTTATCATGTTGCTGAAAATGGTTAAGTGTTGGGCGTATCAACTTATGCTCATGCGCCTGAACAGTGTCAGACTTTCCAATGTAGTTAGACATTTGAAGGTGATGTTTACTCCAAGTGTTAGGCGTTTCAACAAGTCTCATGCGTCTGAACAGTGCCCAAGCGCCTGAACAGTGCCTAAGCTTCTGAACAGTGCTCATGCGTCTAAAGATTTAGTGTGAAACTTAGCCTCATGTGCCTTCACAGTGCTCATGCGCCTAAGAATTTTTACACTTATATATATTCAACACTTGTAGTTCTCATTCACTCATTCACAAACTCAAACACTCTGATTCACACATTCTCACACCCAATACATTCATTCACTCAACATTTGAGTTTTTCCTATTAATCTTGCGATATATAGGTATATTCAATAAAGATGAATCTAAGAATGAAGAAAGTTCATCTTCAAGAGATTGATAGTGATGAAACAGAATTAGATAATCAAAATTCAATAGCACAAGAGAATGTGATTGCCAAGGAGTCTTCCCTCAAGGTCTTCAAAGTTGTTGTTGATTCACCTATTCATGTGTTAGATGAAGGTGGAAGCTCAAAAAAAATATGCTACAGTCCTTTCTGAGAACTTGAACGTTGAGTAGATCATAGAATCTTTGAAAGAAGTTCAAGTCTACGATCAAGAAGGCTTTGCGAGAGTTGGAACTCTACAAAGAGTAGCCCGTTTTCAATATCAAAGATGAACCAGTAGAGTTCATGTTGGACTGAAGACAATGTCAATCTTAGGGGGAGTATTGTTAGAGCTCTTAAAAGATTAACATTTTGTCATTTGCATTTTGTCATAGTATAGGGACTTATTTTGTAACTATATGTTCCTTATTTTTCTTTGATAGTATAAATAGGATAGCTTATGTATTGTGTAAGATAGTCATAGAAGACAGTACCATAAAGAGATGACAAAACAGTTAGAACAGATTGAACAATTGTAACTCACCCTTACACTTTGTATCCTAAGCATTTGCTATCAATGAAATCTTTGAATTTTTGAAGTAATTGCTTGTGTTTGTTTACTTAATGTTTGAATTGATCATTGCATTATGATATCATCACAGATCGATCCATTTTGATTCTATCAACTTTATTTATACTTCATTCACTATCCAACATTGAAATATAAGGAAGTTACTTTGGAAGATTTGATAATGCACAAAGAAAATTCACTAAGTCTCAAATGTTTAGAAGCGAAAAATGAAGTCTTCCGAAGCTTCAAGACAAAGTCTTTTGAAGCTTGAAGACTGATTTCTTTCGAAGACAAGAAATACATGATTTCTCTGACATTGCCTTTGACAAAAGCTGAACAACTTTCTGCTACCAGCTCTAAAGACTCACCAACTTATACAAGTTGGTGATTATCTCCATACTTTTGTCAACTGTACATTATGGTGTTTGAGTCTGTAACTTTCCACTGTTGTACTTTTATCCTTTTTGTAATTGAATAGGATGTGAGCTATGGCATGTCATAGTCACTTGTCAAAAGGCAATCTGCCTTTTGACTTTACATTGATCATGTTGTCTAGATTAGTGTCCAGCTAGCCTTCAAAGTATGGCCGGCTGTAGGATGTAGTATAAAGTGTCTCATGTAACTGGTCTTAGGACTAAGCCTTGTAACAATTGTAAAACACTTGAGAACGTTATACATCATCCTTGAAAACCAATACTTGTGTTCTTACTTTTGTTCATTGTTTCTTTTGCTTGGTTCCCTATTTGATCTATTAAGTGTTGTATTCTCCATCTTGTGAAACTATTGCATAACCATAACCGGTCCTGCAATTGGTATCAGAGCTTTTTAGGCTCTTGATTATAAGATCTCACCATCTTAAATCTCTTCAGTTTCACAAAACACTTACTTGCTTAAATGGCGGCTCTCACTAAGGCTGATATGGAAACCGACACCATGAGTAAGTCTCCATTGATCACTCTTGATGACTTTGATATTTGGTGTATGAGGATGGAAGGCTTCTTCAAGTCTCAAGACAACAGGATGTGGAGATCTGTAGTCTGAGGCCCTCACATCCCAAGCACTACTTCAGCAACTACTGGAAGTGAGATGATACCAAAGGAAGTGGCTGACTATACTAAAGAAGACCGGAAGAAGATGATGTTGATCAAAAACCCATAACCGCTCTTCAAACTGCTATTCCCAACTCCATCTACAAAGGATTCAAGAAGTGCAAGACTACAAAAGAACTCTGGGATGCACTAAAGCTGATGTATGAAGGGTCTGATGAGCCAAGGAAAACAAGAAGGACATCATAAAGCAACAGTTTGAGAACTTCACCTTCAAGATATGTGAAACTATGACTCAACAATACTTCAGGTATGTTGAGATTGTAGATACTCTAATGGATGTTAGAGTTAAACTTGAGAATAGGGACATTATGAGGAAGTTCATTTTATCTCTTTCCATATAATTGACACACTATTGTGTGGCCATTAAGAGAACTAAAAATCTCTCTACCCTCACTCTTACTAAGTTGTATGGTATCTTGAGCGTTTACCAGATGGAGATGGTCCAACAATCAACAAAGTTATGCCCTTTATGTGGTTGAAAGGGATAGCAGAGAACCATAGCATCATCTCATTTGCTACCCAGATAACTCATAAAAGGGTCCTTTCATCACATTCCTGAAGACACCAAGGGAGAGCTACACTCAAGGAAGCCCATTCCAAGAGCCCAACCCTTCTCAAGCCTTTGTGTCTTTAGATGAAAGTTATGGAAACTTTCTCTTCACTCTTGAAGACTTAGATTGCATCCATCCAGATGATCTAGAGTATATGAAGATAGTTCAGCAGATAGCTCTTCTTACTCATAGAGCCAAGAAGTTTTACAAGTGAACAGAAAGAAAGTTTCCAAGCAATATAACCAATGGAAAGTTTAGGGTGGATAAAACCAAAGTTAAGTGTTACAATTGTAACCAAATAGGCCACATTGATAGGGAGTGTAAGGAGCCAAGAACAAATGGTGGCCAAGCACAGTCCAGGCCAAGCTATACTGATGCAGCAAGAAGCCCAGTCAACCAAAGTAGCTAGCTGTAGTTGTTGTTGAAGAAGGAGGCTTTGATTTGAGCTTTCAGGTAGAAGATGTCTCACCTGAATGCATTACTAAAGTAAACATGTATTGGTCCTATAACTTGGATGCAATATCTGATCTCTAGTCTTTAAACATTTTAAAAGCTGATTTTAAAAGATCAGAAAATAACTACAAACTTAAAATAGAAGATTTAGAGAAAACCATTTCTACTCTAAAACATGAGCACACAAATTACAAGACTCGGATCAAAGATCTTGTTAGCAAGTTAACTGAATGCAAGGCTGACCTTGTGATCTGCAAACTCAAGGCAGGAAAATGTGTTCTATAAGAGAAAACCTTCAAGAACATCATATCTTTATATTGCATGCATATATTTGTTATCAAAAAAAGCAGGGACTAGGATCTTATGAAATAGCTCCTCCACACACATTGTTATCAGTCAGATCTCCAAAGTGTGGAAGTTGTGAGGATGTGCTGCCTCTCATTAACCCTATCTGAGAAGAGGATGAAGATGAAAAGGACATAGTGAAGGATGAACCAGAAGTGAGTGAAGAGGTTCATTCTAAAAAGGGTCATTATACTCCTGGAGAAAAGAAGAGACCAGGGATGGCTAAGTCTACTAGAAAGAATTTGATCAGGGCTACTAAATGGAAATCAAAGAACGTCCAAGAGATCAAGCCCACCTTCAACCCCATGAAAAAACAAGTCTTTATCTCTACTAGGTTTGAGGTGATGAAGACTGAATACTTAACTAAGGACTCTAGTACCAGGAGTCCTAATTCAAGTTCAAGCCATTCTGGACAAGAGAAGAAGGTTGAACAAGTGTGCACAACTACTGCACAGCCTGAACCATCTAACTCCAAAGGCAAGCTTCACCCTCAGAAGCCTGCTGCATCATCTAGGAAGATGAAGAAGCTGGAAAGAGATCAAGATCAACCTTCTCCTTAAAGCAAAACCCTTAGAGGAAAGGCTGTGGAATGCATCATGTGTGGTGGTACAACTCATGCTAAGGATTGTATTTACATGAACAAGAAGAAGAATTCTGAGAGGAAAAAGATAATAGCTTCAGAAGGAAAGTCACTTTCCTTCAAAAGCTCCAAGGTGAACAAAAAGAAGATAGGTGGAAAATTGTCCTCGGAAGCAAGTTTGGTTTTGGATGAAAGGAATGCTTCTGAAGCACTAAAGTCTGCTGTAGTGGATGTAAAAGTTTCCAAAGGTTCAGTCTCTAAATCTTCCAAAGTCATAAAAACTTCCAAAGTTTTAAAGGCCATGTCTAATCATCCAAAGATGGTGTGGAAGATAAAGGTAGGCCATATGACTAAAGTTTCTTCATCAACAATAGCCAAGGATCCTCAAAGCTTGCATATAGGATTAATAACTTTTGAACTATCTTCAGTTCATCTTGATAAGCCCAAGACCAGCAAGGCTTGAGTTTCCAAATGTAACTAATCATCTATTTTCATGCACAGGAACAACGAAAGACAAGAAATATATGGATCATTGATAGTGATTGTTCCAAGCACATGACTGGCAATGGCTCTTTGCTTCAAGACTTTGAGAAAATTGAGGCAGGGCCAGTTGCTTTTGGAGGTCAATCAGGTGGTTACATTACTAGAAGGGGAAGGGTCACAAATGCTAAGCCCAGCATTGATAAAGTAAACTTTGTCAAAGAGCTTGAGTATAATCTTTTGAGTGTATCACAATTTTATGACCAGACACATATCATGCTTTTTACTGAGCATGAGTACATTGTTCTCAAGCCCGGGTTGATCATTCCTTAAGAGCATATCTTGCTCAGAGGCCTTAGGAAATAGAACATTTACAAAATGGATTTGCAAGAAACCTCCCCATCAGGAGAAGTTTCTTGTTTTCTATCTAAAACCAATAGTGCTTAGTCTTTTCTTTGGCGTAAAAGATTATGCCATGTAAACTTTAAGAACATGAATACATTAATTAAAGACGATTTGGTAACTTGAATGCCAAAGAAAGAGTTTACAAGTGATGACCATTGTGTTGCTTGTCTGAAAGGAAAGCAACACAAAGTGTCTCACAAGCCAAAGGAAATTAACTCTATCACTACTCCCCTACACTTATTAGATATGGATCTCTTTGGCCCCACCAGTGTAATGAGTTTAGGAAGAACTTTATATTTCCATGAGATGACTTCATAAGATATACTTGGGTCTTTTTTCTTAGAAGTAAGGATGAGACCCCTAAAATCTTGAGATCTTTCATTTTGAAAATTTAGAATCAATGTGATTACAAGGTTAAGATCATAAGATCTGATCAAAGAACTAATATCAAGAACCAAATAATTGATACATTTTATGATGAAAAGGGTATCTCAAGACAATAAAATACTCCTAGAACTCCTCAACAAAATGGTGTTGCTGAATGGAGAAATAGGACACTTATTAAGGCTACAAAAACCATGCTCTCTGACTCTAAACTGCCTATCACCTTCTTGGCAGAGGCAGTCAACACTGCCTGCTATATGCGTAATAAAGTTTAAATTCCTTACGAAGGAATTTAACTTCGGTAGAAATTCTCATATATCTTCAAAAGCTTAAATATGTTTCTAAGTACTTATATGTTTTAAAAGACAATTTTCTTCGGAAAACAATTAAGCCTCGGAAGTTTTATTCACTCTCTGAGTAAAACTTCTAAAGTTTAATATCTTCCAAAACCAAATCTGTCTCGGAATCAAAAATTACTCTAAGTATATTTTGTTCCGAAGCAAATTCTTCTCAAACTAAGGAATATCTTCAAAAGTCAATTTAGCTTTGGGAGCTTTCTTTAAAGTTTTTAAAGGGAAATTACCTTCGAAAGATTTTCAACTTCCAAGATAACTACCTTTTTGGGCACTTTTTCAGAGGTGGGACCCACATCCAGATTTCAAAGTTTATCTTTTGCAATAACTTTGTCTCACATCCAAACACATAAATAGCTTTTACAATGGTTTCCCCTCTTTCTTCTTCCTCTTTATCTACAATCTTCTAGCTCTAAATTACCCATAAACCCTTGTTTCTTCCACTCTCTCACGCAAAATCTTCAGAAATGGCAAACCTTGAACCCCAAAACCAGCCACCCTTTATCATGCACCTTCACAGGCAACGCAATCAAGTTGCTCTATTTTCCTCTGATAAAGACCCTGGTTTTTTAGGGATCTGTAACTATCTTTCCCGCTCATAATATCTCACCACTCTCATAATAGACCCTCCTCTTTATGAGATCAACTGCAGGAGTTTTGGAGGACCTTCCAAGAGGTCTTCTTGGACGATGAGAAGGCATTATCTGCATCAGCATAGGGGAAGATGATGTTCATCACTCTGGCTACCATCATTCAGCATCTGAGGCTGGAATATGAAGTAGGTGAGCTGTCCTTTCTCAAAGAGGCAGTCAACGGCTCATTCCAGCTACGGAACTGATTAGAGTGAAACAAAGAACACAAGTAACAAGAACAAGAACAAGAACAAGAACACTCGAAGATGGTTTTCAAGAATGTTGTATATTGCTCTTAAGTTCTATTACAAGTGTTACAAAGCTTATCTAAATTATAAGTACTTGAGACACTTTATACTACATCCTACAGCCGACCATACTTTGAAGGCCAACTGGAAACACTAATCTAGACAACAAGATCAATGTAGAGTCAAAAGGCAGATTGTTGTTTGACTAGTGAGTATGACATGCCATAGCTCACATCCTAATATATTACAAAAAGGATAAAAGTACATAGTTGGAACGTTACAGACAAAAGACCTTAATTGGCACTTGACAAAAGCATGGACTTTTCATCAACTCATACAAGTTGGTGAGTCTTTAGAAGTGGCAGCAATTGTTCATCTTTTGTTCAAAGGTGATTCAGAGAAAGCATGCCTTCTCTGTCTTCAGAAGAAATCAGTCTTTGGCTTCAGAAGACTTTGTCTTTGAAGTTTCGAAAGACTTCATCTTTGGCTTTGGAAGAATTGGTCTTTTGGCTTTGAATGATTTGCTACTTACCATAATTCACTGAGCTATATCAAATCTTCCGAAGTAACTTCCTTGTACTTCACATGAGCATGCTGAGAGCTCTTTGGTTGCATCAGCCTTTAAGTGTAATCCTTACAAACTCCCCCTAGGCTAATGCTACCATAACTAAGGAGACCTTTGAATCTTGATCTTCATCTGTTGACAGTCTTCATCAAAATCAAGATCATTCCCTTCATCATCAGTTGGACAAGATTCTTCAGACTTTCAAAGTACCTGCTCATGTCATAGAGATCATACAGAGGGAGGTCAAGTATGTTTTTCTAGAAGTACACATCTTGACCCCCTTGATCTTTAGTGGCATACCATCTTTCTGGATTGGTGGCAAACATCCAAGACACGATAGGTCTCTCAACAGCAAGAGGCTCTACTTGAATGGGAATTGGATGAGCAGCCTTTTCTCGATCACCCTTAGGATGCTCTGACCCATCTTAAGGTGCAGAGGTGAAGGCCTTAGACTTCTTCTTCTTCTTCTTCTTGTTCCTTCTAATTTCCATCCATTTCCTTTTTCTATATCTTAGCTGAGGATATTGGCCTGCAACACCAGATTGTTCTTGCTTGTCTTCCTCAGTTGGGTCCTTGTACTTCATAGGTTCAGAAGGAGTAGGATCAGGACCCTGCTATGGATCAGATGACGAAGCTGGCTGTGAGGCAGCACTAGGTCCAAGTTGTGTTGTCTCTTGGGGTTCAACCTTAACCTCAGCTTCAGGTTCAGCCTAACTTGGTTGAGAATGCAAGTCAACCAGCTCACTCCTCTTGATCTTCTGCTTCATCACTCTAAGGTGCTCATCCATGGTGGATAGAGACATTGGACCAAGTCTTTTTCCAGAGAATCCATACAGCTTCAAGAAGCTCACCATCTTTAGTCTGTCTGTAGACTTCTTTTGATTGGCTAGGATTGTGGCTCTTGACTTAGCAGCATTTTCCTCATCTTCCTCTTAGTAGCTTTTTTCTCTTTTTGCACTTGTTGCTCAAGCTGCTTGAGGTATTCAAATTTTATGTAGTTATACGGTAAGGGAAGAAGGTATGCTGCCTGATAGAGACCTGTGACAGTCAGGTAGGCTATCATGTTTTGCCTATCTAGTTCCCTACCTACCTGAGTTTGTTGCTTAGTAGCTATAGTCTCTGTCTCAGGAATTTCTTGAATTAGGGAGAGGATAGGAGCTTTGTAGATTCTTTTTCTTCTTCTTTCTTCCTTGATCTTGAGGAGCAGTGCTGCATCCTCAGCTTCCTTCCTCTCCTTTGACACTTCCATATTAGCTAGTTCATTTAACTCCTCTAGGGGAAAGAGATGAGTTCATCAATATTGTAATTCCTCGACCCTAAATAGTTCAATCTGGTTGCCCTTATCACATCATTTGGAGTACTTGGCCTGGGGACAGCTTTGATTGTAGCTTCCATTAAGCCAGGGATCCTTCTTGAACTCTCTCCCCTTGCCATCCTCTTCTTTTTTCTCTTCTCCTCCTTAATCTCCTCAGAGGTCATTTTCCTCTTCCCTTTGTTAATCACAAGCTTGTGTGACTCAGGGTGGAGAGAGCTTTGGCCTTCATTGCTAGGTACTACACTTGAGCTCCAGCTAGAGAGAGGCTGCGAGACACCTTCACCAGTTGGTGCCTCACTGAGGGTAATGGGTGCTGAAGCAATTCCTATCTCAAGGTTCACAGGCTCAACTACTAGACCTTCAGCTAAGGTTTCCCCTTTGAAGCTAATCTTAGGGTCCACCTCAGCATCCAGTTGACCAATAGTCTTGCCTGCTAGCCTTTGTCTATATTGTTCTCAGCTTGAACTCTTCAAGCACCCTTTGTTGAATCCTATCAGCCAACCTTACAGCTTGCCTGTTTTGACTTAGGTTGGCAAGTGGGAGGTCAACTATATAGGTACTCTTATAGTATCTCAAGGTGGAGAATTTGAAGATCTCTTGTTGTCCCTGAGGCCTAAATATTATCAAGGCTCTCCTATGATCATCATATCTCCATCCCACTATTGGGTTCTCAGTAGGGTGAGATGGAGTAGGCATAGCCCTTAGTATACCCTCCTCAAACAAGGTATGAATGAGTAAGTCCACATCAATATAGATCTGCAAGTGAAGGCGGTGAGTCCTCCATGTCCATACTATGAGAGGAACTCCTAGGTTCTTTGATTGTTATTAAGACTTTCTCCCCTTTTTGGTAGCATTACCCACTTGCATTGGGGAGCTAGGAGTTAGGTCCATCACATCCACAAGTTCTTGTGGACCTAGTTAAGTCCTCTAAATAGGTCTCTCAGTTAACTTGCCCTTGAGATTGGTGATCTCAAGTTGCTAATCATTGACCCTTCCTTGTAATGTACTCACCTGGGATTTTAGGTGACTAACCTTGTTAACTAAATAGGTGCAGAGTTGAGATAGTTCGTGCACCTTTAGTTGCAGACTCCCCTCATCTTTATTGGAAGAATCACGGGGGGATGAGAGAATAGGACCAAGGTCTTCTTCCTCATCACCAACTTGTGTTTCTTGGTTGTTGGATTTCCCCTACACACTGACAGCTTCAAAGAAAGTGTTAATGGGCTGGGTTGCCGTGGTTGAGGTCTTAATAATGTAATCACTTGCAAAACTAAGAGCCTATTCGATATGGCCATCTGAATAGGTTTAGGAAGGTCCACCTCAATTATGGGTGGATGATATGGGCTAGAGAAGGGGTAGATAAGAAAGACTCATGATACTAACTAAAACCAATATCTTCATCATCATAGAATTCTAGGCTTGGGATTGGTTGGTTGAGGTCAAGAGGCTAGGGATGGTAACTTTCCCCTGAAGGTTGATCACTAGAGTTTTGAGACTCTGAGTGAAGGCTTAAGGCCCGGGTAATGAGCTCATCTGGCTGAGCATGAGGAACCTCAGCACTGATCATAGAAATAATAGGAGGGGTCTGCTCCTCAGAAGAAGTGGGAGCTCTAGTGTCCACTTCTTCCTGCATGGTAGGTGATTTGGGGGCCTGCTCAACCAGAGTAGACTGAGCAGGGGTTCGTTTGGATTTTCTTTGGTAGGTGATTGTGATTTGGGGTTGTATGGGTGGTGAAGATGTAGAAGGTGTGGGTTCAACATTGGCTTGTGTTGCCAAGTTGTCACCTTGAGCAATGAGCTCTAACATTTTTAGGACCAGGGCTGTTTCTACCTCTGAGAAGCCAACAATTGGCTTTCTCATTGTTTTAAAGATGCCTGGCTTCATCTGTCCTAATTTAAGAATATTACCTATTCCCCTTAACTATGAGCTTAGTTCACAGTTAAGAATGTATTGGACATATCTAGGGAACATTTAATATTCTAAGGAGTCCAAGTTTGCAAGTAAATTAGTATAAACAAATTGAGAATACCTGAACTTGACCCCTTGTACCATTCCATGGACTATGTATGAATGGTCTTCAGGAATTTGGTCCCAACCTCCATGTTTGTTAGATAAGGAGTGGATAACTATATAAAGGAGGTACTTCCATTTGGATGAGACCTTCCCCGTTTTGAAGGTTCCTACAGAGTAGTCCCCTTCATAGCCCATCTGCTGGAATGAATGGTTCACAACAGACTTAGGGAAAGACAATTCACCTTCTTCATCATCCACCCTTAGATGAGTGTTGATAGTGGCTGGAGTGATGAAAATTGTCATCCCCTATGTTGTGACAGTTAGTGCCTTCTCATCATCCAAGATAACCTCTTGGCAGGTCCTCTAGAATGCTAATAGTAGATCTTCATATAATGAAGGGTCTATTATGACCGTAGTGAGGTAGTTTGATAGAGCTAAGAAACAGAAAATGTCTGAGAAACCAGAATCTTTCTCAGACGACGACAGCGCAACTTGATTATGTTGCTTGTGTATTTGCATGGAGAAATCAGGTTGGTTTCGGGGATCAGGGTTGGCCATTTTAAGTAGCTTTGAGGTGATGAAAGGTAAGAACAAAGTCGGTTTTATGGGTGAATTTAGAATTTGAATCTTTGTAGATGAAGGAGAAAGTGAAAGAGGGGGAACCATTGTATGAATATATATAGTATGGATTTGAGACAAACATTTACATGAACAAGAAGAAGACTTCTGAGAGGAAGAAGATAATAGCTTCAGAAGGAAAGTCACATTCCTTTGGAAGCTCCAAGGTGAACAAAAACAAGATAGGTGGAAAATTGTCTTCGGAAGCAAGTTTGGTCTTGGAGAAAGGAATGCTTCTGAAGCACTAAAGTCTGCTGCAGTGGATGCTAAAGTTTTTGAAGGTTCAGTCTCTAAAACTTCCAAAGTCATAAAAACTTCCAAAGTTTTAAAGGCCATGTCTAATCTTCCAAAGATGGTGTGGAAGATAAAGGTAGGCCATATGACTAAATTTTCTTCATTAACAACAGCCCAGGATCCTCAAAGCTTGCATATAGGATCAATAACTTTTTAACTATCTTCAGTTCATCTTGAAAAGCCCAAGACCAGCAAGGCTTGAGTTTCCAAATGTAAGTAATCATCTATTTTCATGCAAAGGAACAACTAAAGACAAAAAGAAATGTATGGATCATTGATAGTGATTGTTCCAAGCACATGACTGGAAAAGGCACTTTGCTTCAAGACTTTGAGAAAATTGATGGAGGGCCAGTTGGTTTTGGAAGTGAATCAGGGGGTTACATTACTAGAAAGGGCAGGGTCATAAATGCTAAGCTCAACATTGATAAAGTAAACTTTGTCAAAGAGCTTGAGTATAATCTTTTGAGTGTATCATAATTTTATGACCAGAGACATATCATGCTTTTTACTGGGCATGAGTGCATTGTTCTCAAGCCAGGTTGATCATTCCTCAAGAGCATATCTTACTCAGAGCCCTTAGGAAATAGAACATGTACAAGATGGATTTGCAAGAAACCTCCCCATCATGAGAAGTTTCTTGCTTTCTATCTAAAACCAATAGTGATGAGTCTTTCCTTTGGCGTAAAAGATTATGCCATGTAAACTATAAGAACTTGAATAAATTAACTAAAGATGATTTGGTAACTAGAATGCCAAAGAAAGAGTTTACAAGTGATGACCATTGTGTTGCTTGTCTGAAAGGAAAGCAACACAAAGTGTCTCATAAGCCAAAGGAAATTAACTCTATCACTACTCCCCTACACTTATTACATATGGATCTCTTTGGCCCCACCAGTGTAATGAGTTTAGGAAGAACTTCATATTGCCTTGAGATGACTTCCTAGGATATACTTAGGTCTTCTTTCTTTGAAGTAAGGATAAGACCCCTAAAATCTTGAGATCTTTCATTTTGAAAATTTAGAATCAATGCGATGACAAGGTTAAGATCATAAGATCTGATCAAGGAACTAAATTCAAGAACCAAATCCTTGATATATTTTATGATAAAAAGGGTATCTCAAGACAATATAATGCTCCTAGAACTCCTCAACAAAATGGTGTTGTTGAATGGAGAAATAGGACATTTATTGAGGCTGCAAGAACCATGCTCTCTGATTCTAAACTGCCCATCACCTTCTTGGCAGAGGCAGTCAACACTACCTGCTATGTGTAGAATAGAGGTTTAGTAGTCAAAACTAATGGTAAGAATCCTTATGAACTGTGGCATAAAAGGAGACCTTTCATTGGTTTCCTCAGGTCATTTGGATGTCCATGAACCATCTTGAATACCAAAGATCATATAGCCAAGTTTTCTTAGAAAGCAGATGATGGACATTTCATTGGACACTCTTCCCAAGATAAGGCTTATAAAGTATATAATCTTAAAACTAGAGTAGTTGAAGAGTCAACCAATATGACTTTCAATGAACACACTCTTAGTATGAAAGGTCCTGGTTCTGATTGGCTATTTGATCTTGATTTAGTTACCAACTAGTTTACCAAATCTTATGAAGATGTTTTAGGAACAACAGGTAATACATACGCAAGAGATCTTGATCCAAGATTTGAGCTGATAAGCCAACTGATAGAATTCCTTCAGCTCCAGTGGGTAACAAACCATGCAAGTGGAAATCCAGCTAGTACAACCATGACAAACTCTTCTGCTGATACATCTGACGTGCTAACCAATTCTAGCATTGAGGCACAAAACTCAAATGAAGAGATTTCCAATATAGGAGGAGATGGAGATGGAGAAAGTGATCAAGAATTTCATGATGCTGACAACCACTCCACTAAAGACAACATTAGTGATGTTGCACACTCTCTAGATCAAGTAACACTTGATGGGTGTGCTAATATGGTAGGTGATACTCAATCACCAGATCTAAATTTCACTAATTTAGATCTTTCAAATCAACTTGCTATGATTCCTCAACTAAGAATCCACAAGTCACATCCTATCACAAACATCATTGGAGATATTAAGACTAGGGTGAGAACAAGAGGACAAACATATGATAAAAATGTTTGCCTACACTCTTGTTTCTTATCCCAGCTTGAGCCAAAGAAAGTTGATGAGGCTTTAAAAGATGGAAGATAGATTGAAGCAATGCAGGAGGAACTATTTCAATTCAAAAGAGAAGTTGTTTGAAACCTATGTCATCTTCCACCTGGGAAGAGGCCAATAGGTACCAAGTGGGTTTTTAGAAACAAGAAAGATGATAGAGGGCTTGTCATTAAGAACAAGACAAGACTGGTAGTCCAAGGGTACACTCAAGAAGAAGAGATTGACTACACAGATGTCTTTGCTCCTGTAGCAAGACTTGAAGCTGTAAGGATATTCCTTGCTTTTGCTGCATCCACGGATTTCAAGGTCTACCAACTTGATGTCAAATGTGAATTTTTATATGGGGTGATAGATGAAGAAGTGTATATCAAGCAACCACCTGGCTTTGCAGAACCATATTATCCTAATTATGTTTGCAAGCTTGACAAAGCTCTGTATGGGCTGCATCAAGCTCCAAGGAAGTGGTATGATACATCGTCATAGTACCTAGTTTAATATGGTTACAAAAGAGGTACTATTGACAACACACTCTTTATTAAAAGAACAGGAAATGACTTGATGATGGTTCAAGTTTATGTTGATTACATTATCTTTGGGTTAACTAATGAAAGACTTTGCAAAGATTTTGAGAACCTGATAAAGAATAGGTTTGAAATGAGTGCCATGAGGGAACTCAATTTCTTTCTAGGAATTTAAGTGAAGCAAGTTGATAATGGCATCTTTATAAACCAAGCAAAGAATGTACAAGACATACTAACCAGATTTCATCTGACTGACTACAAGGTTGCTAAGACTCCTATAGCCAAGAACCACTCCTTAGGACCTGATCTTGAGGGGGAGTGTGTTGATGAACATCTTTATAGAGCTATGATTGGGTCTCTTATGTACCTAACAGTGAACAGGCCTGATATCATGTTTGCTAGAAGCATATCTACAAGATATCAAGCCAACCCCAAGCTATCACACCTAGTTGTTGTCAAGAGGATTCATAGATATCTCAAAGGAGCTCCCAAAGTGGGACTTTGGTATCTAAAGAATTCTGACTTCAATCTATACGCTTATACAGATAGTGACTATGGTGGCTGCAACATGACTACAAAGTCGGGATATCACTTCCTCGGTGGAAGGATAGTCTCATGGCAATGCAAGAAGCAATCCTGTGTATCTGCATCAACTGCTGAAGCTGCATACATTGTTGTTGCAAGCTGTTCTGCTCAAGTGCTTTGGATTCAGAATCAGATGCTAGATTATGGATTCAACTTCAAGAAGACTCCTATCTGCATAGACAACAACAGTGCTATCTCCAACATAGAGAATCCAGTGCAACACTCAAAGACAAAGCACATCAATATCAGGTATCATTTGATCAGAGATAATTTTGAAAAAGGATTGATTAAACTAGGCAAAGTTAACACAAATGAACAATATACTGATGTGTTCCTAAAAGAATTTAATGAATAGAGATTTAATTATCTTGTATCAACTATTGAGATGATTAACTTTGAGTAAATTTTCTTAAATTAATTTCAAAATTGCTTTTCAAACATGTGTCTTTAAAGTTGTCTGAATCATCACTAATATAAGCACTATTTATCTTGGAAGAAATTTTTCTAAATCCTTAGAATTTTAAGAATTAAAGACAGACTTTCTTTCAGAAGACATTAAATTGACTTCGGAAGAAAATTATGTCTTCAAAACTAATAACTACATACGAAGGAATTTAACTTCGGAAGAAATTCTCATATATCTTTTGAAGCTTAAATTTGTTTCTAAGTACTTATATGTTTTAAAGGACAATTTTCTTCTGAAAACAATTAAGTCTCGAAAGTTTTATTCACTCTCTGGGTAAAACTTCTAAAGTGTAATATCTTCCAAACCAAATCTGTCTCGGAAGCAAAAATTACTCTAAGTATATTTTCTTCCGTAGCAAATTCTTCTTAAACTAAGGAATATCTTCCGAAATCAATTTAGCTTTGGGAGCTTTCATTAAAAATTTTAAAGGGAAATTACCTTTGAAAGATTTTCAACTTCCAAGATAACTACCTATTGGGCACTTTTTCAGAGGTGGGACCGACATCCGGATTTCAAAGTTTATCTTTTGCAATAACTTTATCTCACATCCAAGCATATAAATAGCCTTTACAAGGTTCCCCCTCTTTCTTCTTCCTCTTCATCTGCAATCTTCTAGCCCAAAATTACCCACAAACCCTTGTTTCTTCCACTCTCTCATGCAAAAGCTTCAGAAATGCCCAACCCTGAACCCCAAAACCAGCCACCCTTTATCATGAACCTTCACAGGCAACACAATCAAGTTACTATGTTTTCCTCTGATAAAGACCCTGGCTTTTTAGGAATCTATTACTATCTTTCCCGCTCATCATATCTCACCCTCTTATAATAGACCCTCCTTTTTATGAGATCAATTGCTAGAGTTTTGGAGGACCTTCCAAGAGGTCATCTTGGATGATGAGAAGGCACTATCTACATCAGTGCAGGGGAAGATGATGTTCATCACTCTAGCCACCATCAACCAGCATCTGAGGTTAGAATATGAAGTAGGTGAGCTGTCCTTTCTCAAAGTGGCAGTCAACGGCTCATTCCAGCTGATGGGCTATGAAGGTGACTTTTTAGTCAAGACCTTCAGGAAAGGGAAAGTATCCTCTCAATGGAAGTACCTCCTCCATGTTGTAATCCACTCAGCAAGACTGGTTATGATCAATGCAATAGTTTCACAAGGTGGAGATAGTTGAAAACACTTAGCAAATACAATAGGGAACCGGTTATAATGAAACAAAGAACACAAGTAACAAGAACAAGAACACTCAAAGATGGTTTTCAAGAATGTTGTATATTGCTCTTAAGTTCTATTACAAGCGTTACAAAGCTTATCTAAATTACAAGTACTTAAGACACTTTATACTATATCCTATAGCCGACCATACTTTGAAGCCCAGTTGGAAACACTAATCTGTACAACAAGATCAATATAGAGTCAAAAGGCAGATTGGCTTTTGACTAGTGACTATGACATGTCGTAGCTCACATCCTAATAGATTACAAAAAGGATAAAAGTACATGGTTGGAAAGTTACAGACAAAAGACCTTAATCTACAGTTGACAAAAGCATGGACTTTTCATTAACCCATACAAGTTGGTGAGTCTTTAGAAATGGCAGTGATTGTTCATCTTTTGTCAAAAGGTGATTTAGAGAAAGCATGCCTTCTCTGTCTTTGGAAAAAATTAGTCTTTGGCTTTGGAAGACTTTGTCTTTGAAGCTTCAAAAGACTTCATCTTTGGCTTCAGAAGATTTGGTCTTTTGGCTTCGGAAGATTTGATACTTAGCATAATTCACTGAGCTATATCAAATCTTCCGAAGTATCTTCCTTGTACTTCACATGTGCATGCTAAGAACTCTTTTGGTTGCATCAGCCTTTAAGTGAAATCCTTACAAACTCCCCATAAGCTGATGCTACCATAACTAAGGAGACCTTTGAATCTTGATCTTCATCTGTTGACAGTCTTTATCAAAATCAAGACCATTCCCTTCTTCGTCAGTTGGTCAAAATTCCTTAGACTTTTAAAGTACCTCCTCATGTCATATAGATCATGTAGAGGGAGGTCAAGTATGTTTTCCTAGAAGTACACATCTTGACCCCCTTGATCTTTAGTGACATACCATCTGCCTAGATTAGTGGCAAACATCCAAGACATGATGGGTCTCTCAGTGGCAAGAGGCTTTACTTGAATTGGAGTTGGATGAGCAACCTTTTCTCGATCACCCTTATGATGTTCTGACCTATCTTGAGGTGCAGAGGTGGATGCCTTAGACTTTTTCTTCTTCTTCTTCTTGTCCCTTCTAATGGCCATTCTTTTCCTCTTTCAATATCTTAACTGAAGATACTGGCCTGCAGCACCAGATTGTTCTTACTTGTCTTCCTTAGTTGGGTCCTTGTCCTTCACATGTTTAGAAGGAGAAGGATCAGGAACTTGTTGTGGATCAGAAGATGAAGATGGCTGTAAGACAACACTAGGTCCAAGTTGTGTTGTTTCTTGGGGTTTAACCTTAACCTCAACTTCAGGTTCAGCCTGACTTGGTTGAGAATGCAAGTCAACCAGCTCACCCCTCTTGATCTTCTGCTTGATCACTCTAAGATGCTCATCCATGGTGGATAGAGACATTGGACCAAGTCTCTTTCTAGAGAATCCATACAGCTTCAAGAAGCTCACCATCTTTAGTCTGTCTATAGACTTCTTCTGATTGGCTTGGATTGTGGCTCTTGACTTAGTAGCATTTTCCCTCATCTTCCTCTTAGTAGGTTTTTTCTCTTTTTGCACTTGTTGCTCAAGCTGCTTGAGGTATTGAAATTCTATGTAGTTATACGGTAAGGCAAGAAGGTATGCTGCCTGATAGAGCCCTATGGCAGTCAGGTAGGCTATCATGTTTTGCCTATCTAGTTCCCTACCTACCTGAGTTTGTTACTCAGTAGCCATAGTCTCTTTCTCAAGACTTTCCTGAACTGAGAAAAGGATAGGAGCTTTGTAGATTCTTTTTCTTCTTCTTTCTTCCTTGATCTTAATGTGTAGTTCTGCATCCTTAGCTTCCTTCCTCTCGTTTGACACTTCCATATCAGCCAGTTCATTTAACTCCTCTAAGAGGAGAGAGATGAGTTCATTAATATTGTAATTCCTGGACCCCAAATAGTTCAATCTGGCTGGCCTTGTCTCATAATCTTGAGTACTTGGCCTGGGGGCAGCTCTGATTGCAGCTTCCATTAAGCTAGGGATCCTACTTGAACTCTCTCCCCTTGCCTTACTCTTCCTCTCTCTCTTCTCCTCCTTAATCTCCTCAAATGTCATTTTCCTCTTCCCTTTTTAACTCACAAGCTTGTGTGACTCAGTGTGGAGAGAGCTTTGGCCTTCATTGATAGGTACTACACTTGAGCTCTGGCAAGAGAAAGGCTGTGAGACACCTTCACCAGTTGGTGCTTCATTGAGGGTAATAGGTGCTAAAGCAGTTCCTGTCTCAAGGTTCACAGGCTCAAATGCTGGGCCTTCAGCTGAGGTTTCCCCTTCGAAGCTAATCTTAGGGTCAACCTCAGCATCCAGTTGACCAACAGTCTTGCCTGCTAGCCTATATCTATATTGTTCTCAGCTTGAACTCTTCAAGCACCCTTTGTTAAATCCTATAAGCCAACTTTGTAGCATGCTTGTTTTGACTTGGGTTGGCAAGTGGGAGGTCAATTATATAGGTGCTCTCATAGTATCTCAAGGTGGAGAAGTTGAAGATCTCTTGTTGTCCCTAAGACCTAGAGATTATCAGGGCTCTCCTTTGAACATCATATCTACATCCCACTATTGGGTTCTCAGAACGGTGAGATGGAGTACATATAGCCCTTGGTATACCCTCCTCAAACAAGGTATGAATGAGAAAGTCAACATCAATGTGGAGCTGAGGAGGTTGTTGAGTATGGACAACTGCAAGTGAGGGTGGTGAGTCCTCTATGTCCATACTCTGAGAGGAACTCCCAGGTTCTGTGATTGTATTTAAGACTTTCTCCCCCTTTTTAGTAGCATCACCCACTTACACATGGGATCTAGGAGTTAGGTCCATCATATCCACAGGTTCTTATGGACCTGGTTGAGTTCTCTAAATAGGTCTCTTAGTTAACTTGCCCTTAAGATCGGTGATCTCAAGTTGCTAATCATGGACCCTTCTTTGTAAGGTAGTCACCTAAGATTCTAGGTGACTAACCTTGGAAACTAAATAGGTGCAGAGTTGAGACAGATCGTGCATCTTTAGTTGTAGACTCCCCTTATCTTCATCGGAAGAATCATGGGGGGATGAGAGAATAGGACCAAGGTCTTCTTCCTCATCACCAACTTGTGTTTCTTGGCTGTTCGATTTCCCCTGCACACTGACAGCATCAAAGAAAGTGTTAATGGGCTGGGTTGCCATGGTTGAGGTCTTAATAATGTAATCACTTGCAAAAGTGAGAGCCTCTTCCATATGGGCCTCCTGAACAGGTTCAGGAAGCTCCACTTCAATTATGGGTGGATGATATGGGCTAGATATTAGTGATTCAGGAGCACTCATCTCTCCTAGAGAAGGGGTAGAGAATAAAGACTCATGATACTAACTAAAACCAATATCTTCATCATCATAGAATTCTAGGCTTGGGATTGGTTGGTTGATGTCAAGAGGCCAGGGATGGTAACTTTCCCCTGAAGGTTGATCACTAGAGTTTTGAGACTCTGAGTGAAGGCTTAAGGCCGGGGTTATGAGCTCATCTGGCTGAGCATGAGGAACCTCAGCACTGATTATAGAAATAATAGGAGGGGTCTGCTCCTCAGAAGAAGTGGGAGCTCTAGTGTCCACTTCTTCCTGCATGGTAGGTGATTTGGGGGCCTGCTTAACCAGAATAGACTGAGCAGGGGTTCTTTTAGATTTTATTTGGTAGGTGATTGTGATTTGGGGTTGTGTGGGTGGTGAAGATGTAGAAGGTGTGGGTTCAACATTGGCTTGTGTTGCCAAGTTGTCACCTTGAGCAATGAGCTCTAACATTTTTAGGACCAGGGCTGTTTCTACCTCTGAGAAGCCAACAATTGGCTTTCTCGTTGTTTTAAAGATGCCTGGCTTTATCTGTCCTAATTTAAGAATATTACCTATTTCCCTTAACTGTGAGCTTAGTTCACAGTTAAGAATGTATTGGACATATCTAGGGAACATTTAATATTCTAAGGAGTCCAAGTTTGCAAGTAAATTAGTATAAACAAATTGAGAATACTTGAACTTGACCCCTTGTACCATTCCATGGACTATGTATGAAAGGTCTTCAGGAATTTGGTCCCAACCTCCATGTTTGTTAGATAAGGAGTGGATAACTATATAGAGGAGGTACTTCCATTTGGATGAGACCTTCCCCTTTTTGAAGGTTCCTACAGAGTAGTCCCTTTTATAGCCCGTCTGTCGAAATGAATGGTTCACAGCAGACTTGGGGAAGGACAATTCGCCTTCTTCATCATCTAGCCTTAGATGAGTGTTGATGGTGGCTGGAGTGATGAAAATTGTCCTCCCCTACACTATGGCAGTTAGTGCCTTCTCACCATCCATGGTGACCTCTTGGCAGGTCCTCCAAAACGCTAATAGTTGATCTTCATATAATGAAGGGTCTATTGTGAGGGTAGTGAGGTAGTTTGATAGAGCTAAGAAACGGCAAACGTCTGAGAAACCAGAATCTTTCTCAGACGACAACAGAGCAACTTGATTATGTTGCTTGTGTATTTGCATGGAGAAATCGGGTTGGTTTCGGGGATCAGGGTTGGCCATTTTAAGTAGCTTTGAGGTGGTGAAAGGTAAGCATAAAGTCGGTTTATAGGTGAATTTAGGGTTTGAATCATTGCAGATGAAGGAGAAAGTAAAAGAGGGGGGAAGCGTTGTATGAATATATATAGTATGAATTTGAGTCAAAGTTAATGCAAAGAGATAAGCTTTAAAATCCGAATGTTGGTCCTACCTCTGAAAAAGTGCCCAAAAAGGTAGTTTTCTTAGAAGTCTAAATCTTCCGAAGGTAATTTTTCTTCAGAAGTTTTAAGAAAAACTTCCGATGCCAATTTGGCTTTGGAAGATATTCCTTAGCTTTTCAGGAAATTTGCTTTGGAAGAAAATTACTTAGAGTATTTTTAGTTCCTAGATAAATTTTGCTTCAGAATATATTAGATATCAGAAATTTTATTCAAAGAGAATAAAGCTTTTGAGACTTAATTGCTTTTGTTAGAAAATGGTCCTTCAATACATATAGTACTTGGTGAGAAAAATAAGCTTCTGAAGATATATCAAGATTTTTTCCTAAGGTTAATTTCTCAGAAGTAGTTATTTGTTTTGAAGACATAATTTTCTTTCGAATACAACTTGATGTCTTTCAAAAGAAAATTTATTCAAAATTCTAAGGGATATGAGTTTTTGAAAGGCTTCTTCCAAAGTAAACTGGGCTTATATGGTGATGATATTGACAACTTAAGACACACATATTGTTAAAAATAATCTTGAGTTTAGTTTAAGAAAAAATCTATTCAAAGTTAATCATCCTAATAGCTTATACAAGATATTTAAATCTTTGCTCATCAAAACCTTTTGTGAACAGATTAGCATATTGTTCATTTGTGTTAACTTTGACTAGTTTAATCAATCCTTTTTTTAAATTATCTCTAATCAAATGATACCTGATGTTGATGTGTTTTGTCTTTGAGTGCTGCATAGGATTCTTTGTAATAAAGATCACACTGTTGTTGTCTATGTGGATTGGAGTCTCCTTGAAGTTGAATCCATAGTCTAACATCTGATTTTGAATCCAAAGCACTTGAGTACAGCAGCTTGCAGTAGCAATGTATTCAGCTTCAGCAGTTGATGCAGACAGATTTATTACATTGCCATACGACTATTCTTCCACCAAGAAATTTACATCCCCTAGATGTAGACTTTGCAGTCATATAGCAGCCACCATAGTCACTATCTATATAGGCATACAAATTGATGTCATAATTCTTTGAATAACAAAGGCCCAGTTTGGGAGCACCTTTAAGATATCTGAGAATTCTCTTGACAGCAACCAGGTGTGACATCTTGGGGTTGGCTTTATATCTTGCACAAATACATGTAGCAAACAAGATATCAGGCCTGCTGGTTGTGAGGTACATAAGAGACCCAATTATAGCCCTGTATAGATGTTCATTAACATACTCCCCCTCAATATCTGGTCCTAAAGAGTGGTTTCTGGCTATAGGTGTCTTAGCAACCTTGCACTCAGTCATATGAAATCTGGTAAGTATGTCTTGCACATACTTTGACTAGTTTATGAATGTTCCATTGTAAACCTGCTTCACTTGAATTCCTAGAACGAAATTGAGTTCCCCGATGGCACTCATATCAAATCTATTCTTCATCAGCTTCTCAAAGTCTTTGCAAAGCTTCAGATTAGTTGACCCAAAAATAATGTCATATGCATAAACTTGAACCAGCATCAAGTCATTTCCTATTCTTTTCATGAAGAGTGTTCTATTAATAGTACCCCTCTTGTACCCATGCTGATAGAGATACTGTGATAGTGTCTCGTACCACTTCCTTGGTGCCTGATGCAGCCCATAAAGAGCTTTGTCAAGCTTGCAAACATAATCAGGATGATCTAGGTCTGCAAAGGCAGGTGGTTGTTTGACATACACTTCTTCATCAATCACCCCATAAAAAAAAGGCACACTTGACATCAAGTTGGTAGACCTTAAAATCCTTGGATGTAGCAAAACTTAAGAATATCCTAATAGCTTCAAGTCTTGCTATAGGAGCAAAAACATCTGTGTAGTTAATCCTTTCTTCTTGTGTGTACCCTTGAACAACTAGTCTGACAGGTTCAAATGGATCGATCTATGATGGTGTTGTAATGAAATGATCAATTCAAACACTAACAAATCAAAACACAAGCAATTATTTCAAAAAGTCATAGATCTTATTGATAGCCAAAGCTGTGGATACAAAGTGTATGGGTGAATTACAGTGGTTCACTTCTCTCCTTACACAATACATAAAGTATCCTATTTATACTATCAAAAGAAACAAGGAACATATATTTACAAAACATGTGCCTATACTATGACAAAAAGTAAAAGACAAATGTTAATCTTCTACGGGCTCTAACATAGTCTAGCCTTGTTCTTGATGACAAGTCCTCTATCATCCTTCTTGTTCCTAAATACCCATTTGGTACCTATGGTAGTCTTCCCTTGAGGAAGAGGACATAGATTCCAAATCTTTTGTCTATTGAATTGAAGCAGCTCCTCCTGCATTGCTTCAACCCAACTTCCATCCTTCAAAGCCTCATTAATCTTCTTAGCTCTATCTGGGACAAGAAACAAGAGTTAAGACAAACATATTTGTTATGGGTTTGTCTTCTTATTCTCACCCAAGTCTCAACATCTCTAATGATGTTTGTGGTGGGATGTGACTTATGGATTCTCAGTTGACGAATCACAGCAAGTTAGTTGGACAAATCTAAATTGGTGAAATTCAAATCTGGTGCTTGAGTATCATGTACCACATCAACACACGTATCAAGAGAAACTTGATCCAATGAGTGTTTCACATTATTGATGTTTTCTTCTATGGAGTGGTTATCAGCATCAAGAAATTATTGATCACTCTCACCACCTCCATCTCCTCCTATAATTAAAATATCTTCATCCGAGTTCTGTGCCTCGGTGCTGGAATTTATATGCACCTCAGATGTATCAGCTGAAGAATTTGTCATGGTTGTGTTGAGAGGATTTCCAACTACAGGGCTAGTTACCACTGGAGCCAAAGTAGTTTGAACACTTGGTCTTCTCAGCTCAAATCTTGGATCAGAATCTCCTGTTGATAAGGTACCTGTAGATCCTAAAACATCTTCACATGATTTGTTAAAAAAATTGGTAACTAAATCAAGATCAAATAGTCAATCGGGACCAAAACCTTTCACACTGGGTGTGTGCTCATTGAAGGTCACATTGGCTGACTCCTCAACTACCCTAGTTTTGACATTGAATACTCTATAAGCCTTGGCATGGAAAAAGTATCCAACAAAATGTCTATCATCTGATTTCTCATCAAATTTGGTTATTTGATCTTTGGTATTCAAGATGGTTCAAGGACATCCAAATGATCTGAGGAAACCAATAAAAGGTCTCTTTTTGTGCCATAATTCATAAGGAGTCTTACCATGAGTCTTGACTACTAAAACTCTATTCTGCACATAGCAGGAAGTGTTGATGCCTCTGCCTTGAAGGTGATAGGCAGTTTAAAGTCAGATAACATGGTTCTTGCTGCTTCAATAAGTGTTCTGTTTCTCCTCTCAACAACACCATTTTGCTAAGGAGTCTAGGGAGCACTATATTGTCTTGTAATACCCTTTTCATCACAAAATGCATCAAGAATTTGGTTTTTGAATTCAGTTCCTTGATCACATCTTATGGTCTTAGCCTTATAATCACATTAATTCTTAATTTTCAGAATGAATTTCTTTAAGATTTCAGAAGTGTCATCCTTATTTATAAGGAAGAAGACCTAAGTATATCTTGTGAAATCTCACCAAGAAATAAGAGGTCCTTCCTAGACTTATTACATTGGTGGGGCCAAAGAGATGCATATGTAATAAGTGTAGGGGAGTAGTTATGGAATTCATTTCCTTTGGCTTGTTAGACACCTTGTGTTGCTTCCCTTTTAGGCATGCAACACAATGGTCATCACTTGTAAACTCTTTCTTTGGCATTATAGTTACCAAATCATTCTTAATTAATTTATTCATGTTCTTAAAGTTTACATGGCACATTCATGTATGCCAGAGGAATGACTTATCACTATTGGCTTTAGATAGAAATCAAGAAACTTCTCTTAAAGGGGATGTTTCCTGTAAGTCCATCTTGCACATGTTCCCTTTCCTAGAGGCTCTGAGCAGGATATGCTCTTGAGGAATGACCACCCTAGGCTTGAGAACAATGCACTCATGCTTAGTAAAGAGCATGTTATGTCTCTGATCACAAAATTACGATACACTCAAAAGATTGTATCCAAGCTCCTTGACAAAATTTACCTTCTCAATGCTGAGCTTACCATTTGTAACCTTGCCCCTTCCAGTAATGTAACCACCTGATTCTCCTCCAAAAGCAACTATCCCTCAATCAATTCTTTTAATGTTTTGAAGCAAAGAGCCATTGCCTGTCATGTGCCTGGAACAGCCACTGTCAGTGATCCATACGATCCCTTTGGTCTTGAGCTGTTCCTGCACATAAAAAGATGGTTAGTTATATTTGGAAACCCAGCCTCATTGGTCTTGGGCTTGTCAAAGTGCATTGAAGATAATGCAACAGTAATTGATCCTAAATGCAAACTGTGAGGATCATTTGTTGTTGTTGATGAAGAACTTTCAGTCACATGGCCTTCCATCATCTTCCACACCATCTTTGGAAGACTAGAGTTGGCCTTCAATACTTCAAAAGTTTTGATGACTTTGAAGTTTTGGAGATTGAACCTTCGAAAGCTTTTGCATCCACTATAGCAGACTTTAGTGCTTCAGAAGCATCCCTTTCTTCCGAGACCGAATTTTCTTCCAAGGGTAAGTTTTCACTTATCTTCTTCTTCACTTGGAGCTTTCAAAGGGAAAATAAATTCCTTCTTTAGCTATCTTCTTCTTCTTTTTCTTAGAAGTTTTCTTCTTGGACATATAGATAGTACTTTTAGGATTGTATATGCAATCCTTGGCAAAGTGAGAAGTAATACCACACATGATGCATTCAGTTTGCATGCTTTTAAGAGTCTTCCTTTGAGAGGGAGGCTGAGCATGATCACATTCCACTTCCTTCTTCATCTTTTTAGATGATGTAGTAGGCTTCTTAGGATGAGGCTTGCTCTTGGAACTAGATGGCTCAGGTTGTGTAGTAGTGGTGCACATTTTATCAGCCTTCTTCTCTTGACCAGGATGATTTGGACATGAACAAGGATTCCTGGTACTAAAATCCATAGTTGAGTCTTTAGTGTTTACCACTTCAAATCCAACTAAGATTAAGACTTGCTTTTGCTTAGAGTTGAAGGTGGCCTTGATCTCTTAGGCTTTCTTGGATTTTCTTTTGGCTGCCCTAATCTAGTTCTTTCTTGTAAACTTGGTCATCCTTGGTTCTTTCTTCTCTTTAGGAGAATAGTGTCCCTTCTTAGGATAACCCTTGTCACTCTTCTCAGGTTCATCCTTCACTATCACCTCTTCATCTTCATCCTTCTCTTGGATAGGATCAATGGAAGGCAGCTCATCTTGACAAGTTTTGCACCTTGGAGATCTAACAGTAGCAGTGTGTGGAGGAGCTATTTCACTTGATCTTAGTCCCTTCCTGTTTTGTTAACAAACTTTTGCATGCAAGGATGAGGATATTACGTTCTTGAAGGTTTCCTTTTCAAGAATACATTTTTCTGCCCTAGCTTTACTGATTACAAGCTCTGCCTAGCATTCAGTTAACTTGGTTATGAGATATTTGATTTGAGTCCTGTAGTTTGTGTGTTCATGCTTAAGAGTTGAAATAGTTTTCTCTAAAACTTCTATTTTAAGTTTATAGTCATTTTCAGCTCTTTTAAAGTCATCTTTTAAGATATTTAAGGACTCAAGATCAGATCTCACTTCCAACTTTTAGGACCTGTTCATGTTAACTTTAGCAATACATTTAGGTGTACGAAGATGTTCTAATACCTTGGCTTCTTCATGACTAGCCATCAGTGCTTGGTTTGGAGACGCATCTTCTACCTGAAAGCTCTAGTCAAAGTCTCCTTCTTCAACAGTAACAACAACATGTTGTTTAGGTTGGCTTGGCTTCTCAGTTCTGGGAGCTGTATCAGTGTAGTTTGGTCTGGATTGTGCTTGGCCACCATTTGTCCTTGGTGCCTTACACTCCCTAACAAAGTGTCCTATTTGGTTACAATTATAACACTTCACCTTTCTTTTGTCCAGGCCAAACTTTCCACTCGCCATATTGCTTGGAAACTTCCTTCCTATCCTCATGTAGAACTTCTTGGCTCTATGAGTAAGGAGAGCCATCTGTTGAACTATTTCCATGTACTCCAGATCATCTAGATGGATGCAGTCCAAGTCTTCAAGAGTGAAGAGAAAGTTTAGACAACTTTAATTAGAAGACACATAGGTTTGATCAGAGCTTGTCTCTTAGAATGGGCTTCCTTAGATATAGCACTCCCTTGGTATCTTAGGGAATGTGGTGAAAGGACCCTTTTATGAGTTTTCAGGGTAGCAGATGAGATGATGTTGTGGTTCTCTGCTATCCCTTTCAACCACATGAAAGGCCAAACTTTGCTGATTGTTGGAAGAGCTGCTTGATGGATTTTGCATGTTCATCTCCATCTGGTAGCCACTAAGGATACCATACAGCTCTATGAGAGTAAGGGTAGAGAGGTTCTCAGTTCTCTTGATGGCCACACAATAGTGAGTCCAATGTATAAGAAGAGAGAACATGAACTTCCTCACTATATACCTATTCTCAAGCTTGACTCCAACATCCATTAGAGTATCAACAATCTTAACATACCTGAAGTATTGTTGAGTCATGGTTTCACCTATCTTGTAGGTGAAGTTCTCAAACTGCTACTTCATGAGGTTTTTCTTGTTCTCTTTGGCTTCCTCAGACCCCTAATACATGAGCTTTAGTGCATCCTAGAGCTGCTTAGCAGTCATGCACTTCTTGAAGCCTCTGTATATGGAGTTAGGAAGAGCAGTTTGGAGAGCGGTCATGGCTTTCTGATCTACATCAATTTTCTACCAATCTTCTTCATAGTAGTCATCCATTTCCTTTGGTATCATCCCACCTCCAGCAGTGGATGGTGAGGTGCTTGGGATGTGAGATCCTTCAACAACAGATCTCCACATCCTGCTATCTTGAGACTTGATGAACCCTTTCATACATTTGGACCAAGTATCAAAGTCATCAGGAGTGATTAGTGAAGACTTTGTCATACTACCGGTTTCCATATCAGCCTTAGAGATAGCTGCCATTTGAGTTGATAAGTGTGTTATGAAATTGAAGAGATTTAAGATGGTGATATCTTACAATCAAGAGCCTAAAATGCTCTGATACCAATTATAGGACCGGTTATGATCAATGCAATAGTTTCACAAGGTCGAGAGAGTTGAAAACACTTAGCAAATCAAATAGGGAACTGGTTAGAATGAAACAAAGAACACAAGTAACAAGAACAAGAACACTCAAAGATGGTTTTCAAGAATGATGTATATTTCTCTCAAGTTCTATTACAAGCGTTACAAAGCTTATCTAAATTACAAGTACTTAAGACAATTTATACTACATCCTACAACCATCCTTACTTTGAAGGCCAACTAGAAACACTAATTTAGACAACAAGATCAATGTAAAGTCAAAAGGTAGATTGCCTTTTGACAAGTGACTATCACATGCCTTAGCTCACATCCTAATATATTTCAAAAAGGATAAAAGTACATAGTTGAAAAGTTACAGACAAAAGACCTTAATCTACAGTTGACAAAAGCATGGACTTTTCACCAACTCATACAAGTTGGTGAGTCTTTAGAAGTCGCAGCAAAAAGTTGTTCAAACTTTGTCAAAAGGTGATTCAGAGAAAGCATGTCTTCTCTATCTTCGAAAGAAATCAGTCTTTGGCTTTGGAAGACTTTTTATTTGAAGCTTCAGAAGACTTCATCTTTGGCTTCGAAAGATTTGGTCTTTTGGCTTTGAAAGATTTGATACTTAGCATAATTCACTAAGCTATATCAAATCTTCCAAAGTAACTTACTTGTACTTCACATGTGCATGCTGAGAGCTCTTTTGGTTGTATCAGCCTCTAAGTGTAATCCTTACACACTCCTTATCAAACAAACATGGAGGATGGGATCAAGTTCCTAAAGACCTTTCCTACATAGTCCATGGAATGGTCCAGGGGATCAAGTTAGCTATTCAGAATTTATATATACAAATTTACTTGCTAACTTAGATTCCTTAGAATATTACATGTTCCCTAGATATGTCCAGCACATTCTCAACTGTGAACTAGGCTCACAGTTGTAAGGACAGGTAATGTTCTTAAATTGGGACAGATGAAGCCCGACTTCTTTAAGATAATAAGGAAAACCACAGTTGGTTTTTCCAAGGTAGAAACAACCCTTGTCCTAAAAATGTTAGAGCTCCCTGCTCCAGGTGATAACTTGGCATTCCCAACCAATGTTAAACCCACACCTTCTTCATATTTAGCACCCCAACAACCACAAATAACCATCACCTACCAAAGAAAATCCAAACGAACCCCTGTTCAGTCTATTCAGATTGAACAGGACCCCATATACTCACCCATGCAGGAGGAAGTGGAACCAAGAGCTCCCACTTACCCTGAGGAGCAGACCACTCCTATTCCTTTAATGATTAGTGCTGAGGTTCTTCATGCTCAGCCTGATGAGCTCATCATCCTAGCCTCAAACCTTCATCCCGAGTCTTAAAACTCAGATGAACAACCTTCAGGAGATAGTTACCATCCCTAGCCTTTGGACCTCAATCAACCAATTCCAACCTAGAATTCTATGATGATGAGGATATGGTATTCAGTAATTACCATGAGTCTCTCTTCTCCTCCCCTACTTAAGGAGAGATTAGTGCTCCTGTTACTCCCATATCTAGCCCACATCATCCACCCATAACTGAGGTGGACCTCTTTAAACAAGTTCAAAAGGTTTATGTGGAAGAGGATTTCATTTCAACAAGTGAATACATCTTTAGGACCTCAACCATGACAACCCAGCACCTTGGCACTTCTTATGATGCTTTCATTGAGTAGGGGAAATCCAGAGACCAAGAAACAATATCTAGTGGTAAGGGAGATGACTTTGGTCATGTACTCTTATCCCCCATGATTATTCTGATGAGATGAGGGGAGTATGCAACTAAGGATTAACAAATTGACACAAACCTGCACCTATCTAGTCTATAAGGTTAGTCACCTGGAATCTCAGGTGGATACCTTACAAAGGCAGGTACTCAATCAGCAACTTGAGATCACCGATCTCAAAGGAAAGTTAGCTGAGAGGCCTGCCAGGCATGCTTAACCATGTCCATAAGAACCTATGGATATGGTGGACCTAACCTCCAACTCACTTGTGTAAGTAGGTGATGCTACCAAAAAAGGGGAGAAAGTCACCACAACCATAGAACTTAGGAGCAGGGCCTAGAGTATGGACATTTAGGATTCACCACCCTCACAAAATTATCCAAAGTCAATAACTTCCTCTTTCATAGATTAATATGGATGCCATTGTTCAAAGTCTATTTGAGGAGGGTAGTGTACCAAGTGTCACCTCCATCCCACCCTACTGACAATAATAGAAGACCCCTGGTGCTTTCTAGATATCAAAGTCAACAAGAAGTTTTCAACTTCCATACCTTGAGATTATATAAAAGCTTCCCTCTAGTTGGCCTGCTACTTACCAACCCAAGCCAAAATAGGCAACCTAATAGGTTAGCTGAGAGGATTTAGCTGAGGGTGTCTGAGGAGTTCAAGAGAAGAACCAGTTTATATAGACAGGGGCTAGCAGGGAAAACAATTAGTCAACAGGATATTAAGGTACACCCTAAGATTAGCTTCAAAGGGGAAACCTCAGTTGAAGGCCTAGCTGTGGAACCTGTGAACCTTGAGACAACATCTCCCTCATCACCCATTACCCTCAGTGTGACATCAGTTGGTGAAGGTGTCTCACAGCCTCTCCCTGGCTAGAGCTCAATTACAAAACAAGCTCAAGAAGGCTAAAGCTCTCTCCACACTAAGTCACACAGGCTAGTGCTTGACAAAGGAAAGAAGGTCTTAAGGAGATTGAGGAGAAAAAAAGGGAGAGGAAGAGAAAGGCAAGGGAAGAGGTGATGAGAGAGACCCCTAGCCTCATGCAAGTTGCAATCAGGGCGGGCCCTAGGCCAAACACTTAGGAAGATGAGTTAAGGGCAGCTAGATTGAACTATATTAGGTCTAGGAATTATAATATAGATGAACTAATCTCTCTTCCCTTGGAAGAATTAAATGAACTGGCAGATACTGAGGTATCTAAAGAGAGGAAGGAGGCTGAGGTTACTGATTTGCTCCTCAAGATCAAAGAAGAAAGAAAAAGAAGAAAACTGTTTAAAGCCCCTGTCCTCTCTCCAGTTCAAGAAAGGCTTAAAGTGGACTATATGGCTGTTGAGGAAGAAACTCAAGTAGGGGGAACAAGACAGACAAAAGATGATTACCTACTTGAGTGCTAAAGGTCTCTATCAGGAAGCAGCTTTACTCCTTTTATCTTATGAGTACATAGAGTTTGAATATCTCAAGCAGCTGGAACAAAAAGTCCTGAAATAAAAGAAAGTTACTAAGAGAAATATAAGGGAGGAAGCTGCAAAGTCAAGAGCCACCATCAAAGCAAATCAGAAGAAGTCTGATGATAGACAAAAGATGGTGAGCTTCTTGAAGCTGTATGGGTTCTCCGGAAGGAGACTTGTTCCCATGTCTCTATCCACAATGGATGAGCACATAAGGGTGATTAAGCAGAAGATTAAGAAGGGTGAGCTTCAAGACTTGCATTCTCCACCAAGTCAAGCTGCACCTGAAGCTGAGGTCCTCAATTATTCTTCTCTCAAAACATACTTGACCTCCCTACTAATGATCTTTTGGACATCAAGAGATACTATGAGAGTCTGAGGAATCCAGACCAATTAATGAAGAGAGGAATGGCTTAGGTTCTAATGATGGTTATACAAAAGTAGAAGATCAAGACTCATAGTAATTTTCAAGTTTTTGTAGCATTAGCCTAGGGGGAGTTTGTAGAGTTATCTTAAAGGCTGATGCAAACCAAAAATTTCTTAGCATGCATTCGGATGTAAAAGGAAGTTACATCGGAAGATTTGACAATGCACAAAGAAAATTCACTAAGTGTCAAATCTTCCGAATCCAAACACACAAATCTTCCGAAGCCAAGGTTCCCTATTTGATCTATTAAGTGTTGTATTCTCCATATTGTGAAACTGTTGCACAACCATAACCGGTCCTGCAAACACGCTCTTCATTCCTCATTTCATACATCCAAGAATAAAAATCAATACTCTTCTCAACCCACTCCAAAACCATCATCTTGGATCATGAATAAATGGAGGCGTCTAAAGAACCAATCCAAATTTGTAACTCTAGATGTTGAAAACCCGAAATAAAACCCTCCTATAAACTTATCATTATATGCCTAGTAAATGTCCAAACTAATCGACCTATTGTACATAGATGGGCCATTCCAAATGATGAAATAGAAAAATGATCAACAGATGTTATGGAGTTTTATGATTTATTATTTTACTATCTTTTTGACTCCTATAAAACTTGATAAGAATTCTTGGGGTGTTTTACTAGGTTACTGGCGTAAGGGTTAACTGCAGTGGTTACTTTTCTATACATTATTAATAAATGTATTTTTATAATTGTATTAATAAATGTACTTTTAAATAGCATGTTGAAGGCTGGGTTTTAAGAATGATAAATTAGAGACATCGAGATCTATCAAAGATTTATTGTCAAATAGGCGTTGGACTATACTACCTTCATATTTTTTTGACTTCCTAACCAATTCGTGTAGCAAGCATGTTGTTTTATTTGTTGATGGAAAGTTCAACCCGTATCCCTCCTTTTTAGATGATGATTATGTATATTTCTCTTTCTATATTCAGAGTCAAGAATGGGTACTTGTTCGTGTTGATTTGTTGATGATAAAAGTGGAGATGTTTTGTGGTGAATAAATAGGTGATGATAAATTTAGTCGGTTAGTTCACCCAGCATTGATGAAAGTCCCTATGTATTTCGGCGCTCTCTCAATAAACCATCATTTTTGGAAAAAGACTAGACAACCAGAAAAACCATTTGGGGTTGAAATAAATGAAGATTATGTTGCATCATCCCAAGACTTGAGAGGTAATGAAGGAGTTTACGTGTGCATGTTGATGGAACATTTAGTTATGGGCAAACCAATAGATTGTGGCAGAAATTTTAAGGAGACGTGTGAGTTGTATAGACGATTCATGGCTGGTCTATTTTATTTCTGGTGCATCTTACCCGTCTCCGTTAGAATTTTGTTGTATTATTTTTTTATGATTTTATTATAATATTTTTTATGATGTTTTTATTCTGTATTATTGTTTTAATTACTAACTGTAAATGATGTTTGTTAGAAATTTAAATAAGAGCAAATTAGAAAATTTTATTTTAAACCATACGTTGATACATTACTTTAATCAAGAAACAAAAATAAAAATTCAAAATATGTGACGCCATTTGTAAATCTTATTCACCATGTAGCGTCGGTAGTTGATACAGATATTTTCAATGTCGTCTTAAACGTGCAACGCCTCATTATAGTCAATTTTTTCCATTAGCAAGCAAACACTAACCCTTGACTCTCATTCACATACACCAAGGTTTGAAGGCCATACTTCATTTCCCTCCACTATAAGTTGGTTTATCTTAGTTTTTCCTAACTTTTCCCAATAATAAATTTTATCCAATAAGGTTAAATACATTGACTCAAATTTAAAAAACACCGGATGAATAAAACGTTGAATGCATTCATAAGTGTCGCCGAACGATTGACCACATGTTTTAATTAAGTGCATATGTACTTTCAAAGATCTCATATCGACCCTGGTAAGTATCCATACTTTATCTTTGATACAATTAGAAAAATAAACATGTAAAAATACATAAATAATAAAATGATTAAGTAAATTAAGTATTCATAATTATAAAATTTAATAATTTAAAACATCAATACCATATCTACATACCATAATGGAGGAATAAGTTTTTTGGTCCCATTCACCAACGATGTGTCTATTTCGTCTTCTGTGTTAGATACGAGACCAAAAAATATGAGTGGATAAATTGTCCAACGAAAATGTCCCATTAGTATGTCATGTTTGTTATTTTCTAACCATCTATATCACAACGATTTGTTAACCTACCCACGTATTTTTGTAAAATATTAAAACTTTTTAATTGTGTTAATTATTATAATATAAAATTGAAAATAGAAAGTTTAAATACTTATGTACAGAGATAGATAACCGTCATACAAATACCCTAATCGGGTACCCCAAAATTCTTTATTTAACTACGAACCACCAAGGAAACGAGAATAACAAAATGAGTCATCTCCATTGTTATAAAGCATTTCTACATTTTTTACTATTATTTTGACTCTTCATTTGGCATTGCTAAAATAGAGGTTGTTTTTTGAAGTTTTTCTTCCGGTGTTTCAGCAACGTACGACGATAGTGCACATTTTTCATTTTTATCTCTGTAATGTCGTCTTCTACTAATGGTAATCTTAGTAGAAGAGTGAAGGATCGGTTCAAATTGATAATCATCATCAACATCTTCCAACGCACCGATGCTTGAAGATGATCAATTGTTTGTTGAAGGTTTTTTAATTATTTCTTTATTTCGTTTGTTTGACATGATAATATAAAGATAATTTGATATAGTGAATGGAGTGGAAAGATTGAAGTTGGTGATATTTATAGGAGTTTTGTATTTATTTTTAATTTTCATTTATTTTAAAATTATTGTTTTCGAAAATTTTGGGAATTGGGTGAATCAAAATTTATTTTTTATTGTATGTGATCTAGACATAACATATATTTATATGTAGCACTAATAAACATATATAATAAATTATATGAATATTTTATATTTAAAACTGAAAAATATTACAACGAATCAAAAATTACATGCAAGAACACTTTTTTTTATTAATTCTTCATTCATATGTTTCTATCAACACATAATGTCTTTATTTTTTTTGTCAACTCATAGTATGCGTTTATTTTTTTCTTTCAACACATAGTATGTTTTTATTTTTTTTTCTTTTAACACATAGTATGTCTTCATTTTTTTCTATCAACATATAGTATATCTTCATATTTTTCTATCAATGTTGAGCATGCAACCCATAATCATAGATTGACATCTCTATTAGGCCAAACAGGTTGTAAGTTGTAGTACACAACTTGGCGCCTCAAGTGTGGAAGTTCATACTATGTGTTTTAATCTTCTTCATACGTGATCAGTATTACGTAGATAAAAAATAAGAGAAGATAGTAGGATATTTTTTATCAGTATTATGTAGATAAAGTGATATTGTAACTGTAATTTGTAAAAAGGTTTTAGTGGAGGACATATGTAGAAGATGAATAACATGTTTGATAGTTTTGGTTTGATAGGTTTGAAAGAGGAGGAATGGATAGATTTTTGGGGTTCAAATAAATGTTGAAGAAGAAAGGATCATAAAAACTTTGATGTTCTTGCATGGGAATATATAGTGGTAGCATAAGTTAGAAAGATATAAAAATAATATAATAAAATACCAATATCATTCAATTTAAATTAAAGTTAAAACATACAAAAGTTATTTTTTGGTTACAATTTCTTTATTTCTACTCACTGTATTTTCTATTATCAACCCTGCTAGTATGTCATGAAAGTTTTGGGGGGTTCAATGGTATCGAGTTGTGACATAACGTCTTCATCCGAAATCAAACGTTCCAAAAAAGTACACACTATATTCATGATCCGAATTATCTGCTTGTTTGGGCATGTTAAGCGGAGTAATTATCTTGTATATTTCTAGTTGAACTACAACTTCATGATCATAAAATTGATGATTAGATAACTAATTACGTATTGGTTTCCATAACATTTCAATGAGTTGATTAATTACTTGGATCATGAATGCTGGAAGACTGCTAACAAAATGAATTAAAATATTATAATTGTAACTAATAAAATAAAAAGATAAATATACCTGTTAAACACAGTTAATAGTCCAATTAAAAATGTCCATCTTTATTAGTAACCAATGTAAATTATCAATGGTAATTGGAATATAAACCTGCAAGTGTTTAAACATGTATTAATGTTTGTTGGAAAAGTTTATATTTATGAGAGCATAGTCATTAAAAAATTAATATTATGTTTACTTAATCAACTGACAATATAACAGGATATGGAGGTTCTGTTCCGTCGGCATAGGTGTTACAACCATAACCCTTAAGTAGACAAAGTGCAAACCATTTTGTATTCATAGAACATGATCTATGGAGATACGTTTGCCAAGCCAATAAATGTTGCAATCATAAAATATAACTAAAATAACATAAAATACAATTTATTTATTTATGATTGTAATAAGTTACTTATGTCCCACTCTAACCAATCAAGATATCCGGTTGAAAGTTCATAATCAGAAGCAAGTGATGTCTTGAATCTATCACTGCTACTGAATAACTATAGAGCATTTATCTCTCTTGCCTTATTGAATTTCGTAACGACGGGAGTCGATGATAGAATTTGATACGGTGAACAAATGTTGGCCTTGCTTAATAATACGTTTCTCCTTTCTTTGTGACATGGGAAGGGTCTGCAATATTTACAATTTATTAAACATGAATTAATTTTTGTTAGAATAATATAAATTTATTAAATTTATATTTTAAAACTTATCGCCTTATGAAGAGTAGAAAGATTAATACAGGTGTTAACGGATCAGCAACTCCATTTTGTTGTGGAGTTCTAGGAGCACTGAACTGACGAGCAATACCTTTTTCTGCACAAAACATGTCAACATTAGAATTTTTAAATTCAGTTCCATTATCACTTCTAAAAACTTTCACCTTTTGTTCTAAATAATTTTCTACTTTAATAATGAATTCTTTTAATAATTCAGCAGTTTCAGATTTAGCATGCAAAAAGAAAACCCATAAAAATCTTGTAAATTCATCAATGATAACTAAACAATAAGATTTCTTTCCAATACTCTGCACATTAGTTGGTCTGAATAGGTCCATATGCAAAATCTGGAGAGACTTGGAATTTGAGTTTATTAGCTTGGGCTTAAAGACGCTATGTGTTGCTTTCCTTTTAAACATGCTGAGCAGTGATCTGTTGTAGGAAACTTCTTTGTTGGAAGACCTACTACATGATTTCCTGCTACAAGCTTGTTCATGTTCTTAAAATTGGAATGCCCGAGACGTCTATGCCATAGCTGGCTTTCGAAATTTGATGCTTGAGCAATTAGGCATGTTGTTTCTGTAGATGGATCTACTTGAGACATATCTAACTTGTATACATCTCGATCACGAACAACTTTAACAACTACCCATTCTTTGCTTATCTGAAAACCTGGTTTCAAAATATTACAAAAAGAATCATCAAATAGAACAGAATAAGATTTGTCACAAATTTGGGAAACACTTAAAAGATTAAAGTTCAACTGTGAACAATAGTTGACTTTATCAAAGCTCATAATCCCATTAGACACTGTTCCTTCTCCTGTTATTTTTCCACCTGCATCACCTCCGAATGCAACATGAGTACCATCTTTTAACTTAAAATCTTGAAGCAAGGCATGGTTGCCTATCATACGCCGGCTACACCCACTATCAACATACCACGTGTTAATTGGTCTTCTTGGGCGTACCTACATTTCAAAGAAATTTAAGTTGAGTTATCAACCCAAGCAGATATGGTCTTGGGCTTGCCAAATTTATCAACAATGGTAAATTGTTTGAAATGAAGCTTATTCAAATCAGGCTTCTTTTGCTGTTTAAATTTACCAATTCTGTTTCTAACAAATTTTTGATTATCTTTGATTTGCATATTTAGTAAAGCATGGTAACGTTTTTCAAGATCATCGTCAAGATAATTCAAACCATCAGAAGAAACATTTTTACAAAAATTTTGATTACCAAACTTTGCATTGTTCATTCTCACAGATCGTGGAATAAATTTTCCTTGATTATAACTCTTTGATTTTATAGCATGAGAATCATCACAATCAGAATCAATCCTTTGAAAAGATCTCAAGCCTAAGGAAGATTGTTTTGTCAATCTATGAAAACCAACACTTTGATTTCTTTGAAATTGTGGATTTACATATCCATTCCTTGGCGAGTTCCTTCGGAAGTAGCAATTCTCAGTTTTGTGAGTTCTTTCATCACACATGATACAATACTTGTTAAAATAACAATGAGCAGTTTAATAATTTTTCATATCACAAATGTGACAGTACCTATTAAAGAAAAACTCATCAGTATTATGATTATACATATCACATATATCACAATATCTTTGTTGAAATTTAAACAACTGTTGATTAACGTTTGATGTGGAAGCCACATTTTATCCTTGTTTTGATTTAGGAGTTACAAAGTTAATCTATTGTTTTTGATTTGAGAGTTTATTCTTTTGAAATTTGGGTTTTGACTTTTGTTCGTTAACACCATTCCTAGACACCGTAGATACAAATCTTTTGTTAACAACGGAAGACTTTGGGACTGAACCTGTTTTCATATCAGAGTTAGATTTGTTCTTTGAGTTTGATTTAATTTCAGGAATTGTGTTCACATCAAAAGTACCCGCAGACACAAACTTCACTTGTTTAAACTGATTAGATTGATTTGTTCTTTGAGTTTGATTGTTTTGATTTTTATTCTGAGAGGATTTAGCTTTAGCATTTTTCCTTCTTCTTCTCTGGTTTATTGCTCTTGATGAACTTTGCTTGCTTTGTGATTGACCATCTTCATTAGAAGACTCTTTTGCATTTTCTTTATCTTTTTATTCGTTCTGCCATTTGATGAAGTCTAGATTGTTTAATCCGTAAGAGAATGAATCTTCAGATGTTACTTCGTCTTGTTTTACTTTCTCTTTATTCTTTGAGTTTTGTTTATCATTTTTTACAATTACTTCTTCTACAACATACTCTTTAGAAACAAACATTTTCTTATTCTTTGGTCATGGTTCGTACGATTTAACTTTCACTGGATGACCATTTTTAATCTTTTCTGAATCTTGTTCCTCAAATATCTCAACATTTGTTTTCTCTTCATCACTTTCAGAATTCTTTTTCTTATTTTGAAATGCTTTTAGCTTAGCTTTGTTTTTAGGTGAGTGATCATGTGTGTTAAAGTTTTCTGGTAAAGTGTTTGTGATAGATTAGGCATGGGCTCATGTGTAAAACCTAGACCTGTTTTGTTTTTATCTTTCCTCTCACTTACCAACTGTTCTACAATTGTTTTTGAACTTTTAACTTTGGCTAGATCCACTAGTGTTGCAGCATAAGCTATTTTTTCTTCTTCTAAATTCTTATTCATCTCCTCAAGTTGTTTTTTAACAAGTTCAAGTTCTTTTAGAGTTTTATTCCAAGAGGTTTGTAGAGATAAGATCTTTTCATCAAAGACTTTGTGATCGTTTTTCAGTTTGTTATGCATTACTTCTTCTTGTTTAAGTTTGTCATAGATTTTAAATGAATATGTTCTGTAATGCTCAATTTGATCAAAACATGCTTTTGTGCACATTTTCTCTCTGACTTCAACAGGAATTTCAGGATAACTTGAAGAAGAAGTCTTAGAGTTAGATGATGGATGCTCAATCTTTGGTTGTTCAGACTGAGCCATGAGTGCAATTTCTTTTGAATCCTCTTTTGGGTCAGATTTGTCACTCCAATCATACTCTTCATCATCATTGTTAGAGTCAACATCTGCCTTAGGATCATTTTCTTCAGACTAATCTTCATTTTGAACTTCAGCAACAAGAGCTAAACGAGATGTTAGATCAGCTGTGAATTGTTTAGCATAAGCACTCCGGTCATAGCCATCTTTGATGCTAACAACAAGAGCTTTCTTTGGCTCTTCAGACTTAACCATTTTGTATTTTTTTTGAATTAATGAAAATGACTTGTTTTTGTTGTTTTTAAATTTTAAAATGAAACTATGAAATGAAAATATTTTTGGATTTTAGTTTTTGAAAAGTTTCTAAGTGTTTACTGATAAGTCTAAATACAGAAGCGCCTGAAACTTTTGAAATGCCTGACTTTGAACAAGAAACGTCTAAGGGAATGCCTTAGATGAATTTTGAAATGCCTAACTGATAAAACATCTGAACAGTTCTCAAACGCCCACAGAGTAAAGAAACGTCTGAGGTTAGAAACGCCAAAAAAGTTTTCAAGCGCCTAGAATTGCTAGTTTCAACAAAGTATCAAAGCGACCAAACAGTTTTAATGCGTCCAAATAGTTGCAAAACGCATGTTCTAAAAACTAACAGTAATGAAACGCCTAAACAGTTGTAATGCGTCTGATCACTTAGCAATTTTCAGCTGTTTTTCACAACTCAAGTGCCAAATTCATCATCTTCAACAAACTCAGATCTTATGAAATTCTTCAAAACTTGTTAAATTGATCTAAAAACTTCCAATCAGGTAGTATATAGATCAATTAGCAATCTTCTATCAACTTTTTGGTCAAACAACAACAACAAATCTGTTTTCTAATCAAATTACAGTCCAAAAATGAAGAACACAGTTCGAACACAATTCTGATCAATACTCAGATCTGAACGGATTAAACACCAAATTATGATTCAAATCATGCTTCTATGGATGAAACATAACAAAAATCAACAATTAATTGATCAAATTGCAATCAACACAGATTTCAAGTGATTCAAAGAGCTCAAAAATGCCGATAAGCTCTGATCACTGAACCGAAGGCTCTAATCCCATTTGATCATATCATAATGCATTGATTAATTCAAACACTAAGTAATCAAACAAATGCAATTACTTCGAAAATTCATAGATTGCATTGATAGCAAATGCTTAGGATACAAAGTGTAAGGGTGAGTTACAGTTGTTCAATCTGTTCTAACTGCTTTATTCTCTAGGTCTCTCTCTAGATCTCTAGGTCTCTAGTCTACTTACACTATACATAAAAAATCCTATTTATACTATCAAAGAAAAACAAGGAACATATATTTACAAAATAAGTCGCTATACTATGACAAAACGCAAAAGACAAAATGTTAATCTTTTAAGAGTTCTAACAGCACATAACATGTAGTGTTGACTATCTTTGCCCAGAAGGTGATGGGAAGTTTAGAATCAGAGAGCATGGTCTTTGCACCCTCAATAAGTGTCTTGTTTCTTCTCTTAGCAACACCTTTTTGCTGAGGAGTCCTGGGAGCACTATATTGTCTTGTAATACACTTTTCATCACAAATGTATCAAGGATTTGGTTCTTGAATTTGGTTCCTTGATCATAGATTTGACCTTGTGATCACATTGATTCTCAATTTTCTGAATGAAGTTTCTCAAGATCTTAGGGGTCTCATCCTTAGTTCTAAGAAAGAAGACCCAAGTGTATCTTGTGAAATCATTTGTGATCACTAGGCAATATGAAGTTCTCCCTAAACTCATTACAATGGTGGGGCCAAAGAGATCCATATGTAATAAGTATAGGGAAGTAGTGATGGAGTTCATATCCTTTGGCTTATGAGCCAGTTTGTGTTGCTTTCCTTTAAACATGCAACACAATGGTCATTACTTGTAAACTCTTTCTTTGGCATTCAAGTTTCCAAATCATTCTTAATTAGGTTATTCATATTCTTAGAGTTTATATGGCACATCCTTTTATGCTAAAGAAAAGACTCGTCCTTTTATTCAAGTTACAAATCATTCTTAATTAGTTTATCCAGCTAGGGAGGTTTTCTTTAAATCCATCTTGTACATGTTCCCTTTCCAAGGGGCTCTAAGCAGAATATGCTCTTGAGGAATGACCACCCCGAGTTTGATAACAATGCACTCATGCTAAGTGAAGGGCATGTTATGTCTCTGGTCACAAACATAGGATACACTCAAGATATTGTACCCAAGCTCCTTAACATAGTTTACCTTTTCAATGTTGAGCTTACCATTTGTGACTCTACCCCTTCCAGTAATGTAACCACCTGATTCTCCTCCAAAAGAAACTGGCCCTCCAATTTTTTCAAAGTTCTAAAGCAAAGAGCCATTGCCGGTCATGTGCCTGGAACAACCACTGTCAATGATCCATACATTTCCCTTGGTCTTTAGCTGTTCCTAAACAGAAAAAGATGGTTAGTTACATTTGGAGACCCAAGCCTTATTGGTCTTGGGCTTGTCAAAGTGAACTGAAAATAGTTTAATAGTTATTAATCCTATATGTAAGCTCTGAGGATTATTTGTTGTTGTTGATGATGAACTTTTAGTCACATGGCCTTCCTTCATCTTCCTCACCATCTTTGGAAGAGTAGACTTGGCCTTCAAGATTTTAGAATTTTTGATGACTTCGGAAGTTTTGGAGACTGGACCTTCGAAAGCTTTTGCATCCACTGCAGTAGACTTCAGTACTTCGGAAGCATTCCTTTCTTCCGAGACCAAAATTTCTTCCGAGGGTAATTTTCCACCTATCTTCTTCTTCACTTTGGAGCTTCCAAAAGGAAAAGTTTTTTCTTCTGAAGCTATCTTCTTCTTCTTCTTCATCTCAAAAGTTTACTTCTTGATCATATGAATGGTACTCTTGGGATTGTACATGCAATCTTTATCAAAGTGAGAGGTACCACAACACGTGATGCATTCAACTTGCATACTTCTAAGAGGATTCTTTTGAGTAGAAGGATGAGCTAGATCTCTTTACACTTCCTTCTTCATCTTCATAGATGATACAACATGCTTCTCAGGGTGAAACTTGCTCTTGGAACCAGATGGTTCATGCTGTGCAGTAGTGGTGCACATTTGATTAGTCTTCTTCTCTTGACTAGGATGATTTGTACATGAACTAGGACTCTTGGTACTAGAGTCCATAGTTGGGTCTTCAGTCTTTACCACTTCAAACCTAGCGGAAATAAACATTTGTTTTTGCTTGGAGTTGAAAGTGGCCTTGATCTCTTGGGCTTTCTTTAATTTTCTATTGGCTACCCTGATCAAGTTCTTCCTTACAGACTTGGTCATCCCTGGTTATTTCTTCACTCCAGGAGATTAGTGACCCTTCTTAGGATAACCCTTCTTATACACATCAGGTTCATCCTTCACTATCTCCTTGACAAGTTCCACACCTTGGAGATCTTACAGATAGTAGTGTGTTTGGAGGAGCTATTTCACTTGAACCTAGTCCTTACCTATTCCGATAAAAAATATTTGCATGCAAGGATGAGGATATTATGTTCTTGAAGGTTTCCTCTTCAAGAACACATTTTTTTCCTTGGCTTTGCTGATACAAGCTCAGCCTGGCACTCAATTAACTTGGTTATAAGATCTTTGATTTGAGACCTGTAATTTGTGTGCTCATGCTTAAGAATAGAAATTATTTTCTCTAAATCTTCTATTTTAAGTTTATAATCATTTTCTACTCTTTTGAAATCAGTTTATAAAATATTTAAGGACTCAAGGTCAGATCTCACTTCTAGGTTATAGGATCTATACATATTAACTTTAGCAATGCATTCAGGTGCTTGGTTGGGAAAAACATCTTCAACCCGAAAGCTCCAGTCAAAGCCTCCCTCCTCAATAACAATAACAGCTTGTTGTTTTTGGTTGGCTTGGCTTCTTAGGTTTGGGAGTTGTATCAGTGTAGTTTGGTCTGGATTGTGCTTGACCACCATTTGTCCTTGGTGCCTTGCACTCCCTAGCAAAGTGTCCCATTTGGTTACAGTTGTAACACTTCATCTTGCTTTAATCAAATCCAAACTCTCCACTAGCCACATTGCTGGGGAAACTTTCTTTTGGTTCTCTTGTAGAACTTCTTGGCTTGATGAGTGAGAAGAGAGATCTGCTGGACTATCTCCATGTATTCCAGGTCATCTGGATGGATACAATCCAAGTCGTCAAGAGTGAAGAGAAAGTTTCCATAACTTTTATCAGCAAACACTAAGGCTTGTGATGAGCTTGTCTCTTGGAATGGGTTTCCTTGGATGTAACTCTCCCTTGGTGTCTCGAGGAAGGTGATGAAAGGGCCCTTTTCTGAGTTGTCAGGGTAGGAGATAAGATGATGATTTGGTTCTCTGCTACCCCTTTCAACCACATGGAGGGCTTAACTCTATTGATTGCTTGAAGAACTGCTTGATGGATTCTGCATGTTCATCTCCATCTGATAGCCACATAGGATACCATACAACCCTGTGAGAGTAAGGGTGGAGAGGTTCTCGGTTCACTTAATCGCCACACAGTAGTGAGTCCATTGTTTGGGACGAGAGAACATGAACTTTCTCACAATATCCCTATTCTCAAGCTTGACTCCAACATCCATGGGAGTATCTACAATCTTAACATGTCTTGTAGGTGAAGTTCTCAAACTACTGCTTCATGAGATCCTTCTTCTTTTCTTTAGCCTCATCATACCCCTCATACATGAGCTTCAGTGCATCCCAGAGCTGCTTAGTAGTTATCCATTTCTTGAAGCCTCTTTATATAGAGTTGGGAAGAGCAGTTTGAAAAGTGTTCATGGCCTTCTGATCTATGTCTATCTTCTTCCAATCTTCTTCAGAATAGTCAGCCACTTCTTTTGGTATCATCCCATCACCAGCAGTAGCTGAAGTGGTACATTGGATGTGAGGTCCTATGACAACAGATCTCCACATCCTGCTTTCTTGAGACTTGATAAAGCCTTCCATTCTTTGGCACCAAGTATCAAAGTTATCAGGAGTTATCAGTGGACATTTTTTCATGGCACCGGTTTCCATATTAGCCTTTGAAAGAGCTGCCATTTAAGCTAGTAAGTGTATTGTGAAACTGAAGGGATTTGAAGATGGTGAGATCCTACAATCAAGAGCCTGAAATGCTCTAATACCAATTGCAGGACCGGTGAAGGGGGTCAATACAACAGTTTCGCAATGTTTGGAGAGACTTAGAACACTTAGCATATCAAATAGGGAACTGGATTAAAGGTGAAACAAAGAACACAAGTAAAGAACATAACAAGAACACAATAAGATGGTTTTAAAGAATGATGTATATTGCTCTCAAGTTCCGTTTACAAAGTGTTAAAAGCTTAATTCTAGTGACAAGTACCTGAGATACTTTATACTACATTCTGTAGCCGGCCATACTTTGAAAGTTAGCTGGAAACACTAATCTAGACAACAAGATTAATATAAAGTCAAAAGGCAGATTGCCTTTTGACTGTTGACTATGATATGTCATAGCTCACATCCTAATATATTACAAAAAGGATAAAAGTACATAAGTAGAAAGTTACACACATTATGACCATATTCTAAAGTTGACAAAAGTGAACTTTTCACTAACTCATATAAGCTGGTGAGTCTTCTCAGATGGCATCGAAAAGTGGTTTAGCTTTTGTGAAAAGTAAGTCAGATAAAGCATGTCTTCTCTGTCTTCAGAAGAAATCAGTCTTTTGGCTTCAAAAGACTTTGTCTTGAAGCTTCAGAAGACTTTATCTTTGGCTTCAGAAGAAATGGTCATTTGGTTTCGAAAGATTTGATACTTAGTGTATTTCATTGAGTTGTATCAAATCTTCTGAAGTAACTTTTTTGTACTTCACATATACATGCTGAGAGCTCTTTGGTTGTATCAGCCTCTAAGTGTAATCCTTACATATGTCACATCGTATCGCTAACATATCTATATTTTTAATCAAATCATAATTTTTTGAAAGTATTTATTATAGACCATGACCAATAATTTAATGACACGTCAACGATACTACATCACATCCTTGCGCTAACATATAGCTAAAAATATCACTGACATCTTGATTTTAAATTGCGTGATGCTCTTCAATGCGTTTGGTCCCAAAATCTAACGCGCGATGCGTGATGCGAGGGCATCACTATGTGATGCGTTTGCAATTAAAATATTACTAAAAATTAATAATGCATAACAATATTTATATAGGTTATATATAAACACCAAAACATACTTATGACACATTTATAATTTACATAGACATATAAACACAGTTAAAAGTCAAAACAGAATTACATATCAAACAAATTCAATATCAAACTTTCAACCATCTGTAACAAAAAAACAAAGAAAATTAAAAATCATTTAAAAGATGAGGATAACAAACAAAAACAAAAAAAAATCAGAAAATATAATGTTTCACTCCTGTACTTGACTACTTGTACGGTTTTATCAACACATTAATATATGAGTAAAAACAAAAGTAAAGAATCAGAAAAAGTAAGAGGGTTGCTGCTTTAACACTGTAACACACTACCTTCTCACTTTTATTATATTAAATAGACTTCAATCACAATCACACCTCACTTTTCCCATTTTGTCTTTCTTCCCTGCAACTCTTCTTCATGAACCTGCAACTCATCTTCTCCATGAACTCTGGATGTTTGACAGAAGCAATTGTCCTGCTACAACTCAAGATTCTAACATTTTGCGTCGCACTAGCTGCATCTTGCAAGAGAGCGCATTTTGCGAAAAACGCCACATCAGCCATGCATCATGGAATCGCATCGCATCAGGTGCAGTGATGCGCTCGAAACATCGCTTCATGCATTATGCGCGCAAGATGCTCGCATTTTAAAACCAAGGCTGACATATCTGAAATATCACTACTTTTAAATTTTTTAATTTAAATTTCGTATTTTTTTCTTATAATTACAAGACACTATAAATACCCATTCATAACGTTTAAAAAATGAAACACTATGGATTTCTTATTTATAAAAAGGCATACTCTCAAAAACCATTCAATTTTCTTACCTTATCTACATGACGCTGATCAAAAAATTATCTCAATTTTTATAGCAACAGCTCATAAAATCATTTTCTTTTATGATGCAAGGAAATGATTCATTTTAAAGTTATCGGATTCGTATTGTGTATATACAAGCACGAAATGTGTAAAAGAGTTGTATGCAGATAAACCGTTGATACATGTCAATGAAAATTTTTTGGGTATTTAATCACTTTGCAATGTACTTTTTCTTGTTATTAGATGTAATGTATTGTTTGTAAATGTAAGTTCTTGTTGGTTATTCCATTAAAATTTCATTTAATCATTAAGCTTCTTGAAATTATGATTAATATATACTTATAAGTAGTACAAAATTAAATCCACATTTTTTTTCTTCTAAATCAATAATAAACTAATATATTATATTAAACATTACTAATACAACATAAATATTAAAATAAAATTACACTTTTTGATAGGATCAAAATGGATCGATACAAACATATCAGAAAAATTCATAGTTTTTCATTGATAGAAAGCATAGAAATACAAGTGTAGAGAACAGTTACAATTCGTTCAACTGATTCTAAGGTGCACTAGTCTAGTCTTTGTGCTTACCTACACAATACATAATCTATGATATTTATACTATCAAAGAAAACAAAAAGGAACATATATTTATAAATAAGTCCCTAAACTATGACAAAACTATTAATAAAGACAATAAAGACTAAATGTTAATATTCGAGAGGCTTCTACAATGCTCCCCCTAAGATTGACATTGTCTTCAGTCTTCAAAATATTCAATCTTTGGCTCTTTTGTCTTCAATCTTCATTCTTCATTCTTCAAACATCAAAAAAAATCTTCTAGTTCTTCTTTTACTTTGAACATAGGCTTCTCCTTGTACAGCTCTTGTTCTCTCAATGCTTTTGTAATTACTGACTTAAAATTTTCTCCTAAAACAGCTTGCTCCGGCTTTGATTCATTTGTCTTTATATCCATCTTTTCCATTCTTTCCAATGTCTCCTTGGACAAACCTGCAATATCAATGTTTGCATAGAATTCCAAAGGTTTTGGAAATCTTGAGAATAAACTTCTAGCACTCCTTTACTTGATATCCTCATAAACTCAATTGACTTAATATCTTTCTTAACAATGTTTGCATACGCCAACGCTTTGCGTAATGTAATTCATTCCATTGCAGCATTCATGACTTTAATGAACGTCAAGAAGTATTTTTTGTCATTTTCATCAACTTCAGAAGACACCCGTTCAAACTTTTGAATTGATAAGAAAGAAATGTAACTTGGATGAAGCAATTTTAGCTCAAATACTCCAAATAAAGAAATCATATCTTTATCCCAATCATCCAGATTTCTAACAAGCTTTAACTCAAACGTATCAACATTATAAAATCATCGTAGAATTGGTTTTGTTGTTTGAGAGCCATCAATCACTTTCAGACCAGGATTTGTTACTTTATCAAAGTATTTATCACTAAAAGCATCCAAAAATATATATTCTTCTACACCTTTTTCTCCAAGTTTTCTTTTGCTTTTCAATGATTGAAAGTATTCTTTATCTTCCTGATCACATCTCGTTTTAAGAAATGAACTCCTTGATATTCCCGGTTTAGCAATTGAACAAAATTTTCACCGCGACTAGCTTTTGTTGGGTTAATCAAAGGAAGTTTGTTCATCTCTTTCAAGTCTTGCACAGGTAGTTCAATGATGCTTGAGTAAAAGTGATAAACATCACATATAGCATTTACTCTCTTGATCAAAAAGGCATCAAATACTTCATAATATTTCCAAGCTACTATTTTAACTTCTTTTGATTTATTAGGAACAATCATTGCATTAAGCTGTTCTGAAATTGATTGTCCTTTTGTAAAACATTTCATACCAAATCTCCTATTGTTCAAGCTTTATTCCATAATTGCTTTTGTTCAATCAAGACTTGATAAGCTTGTTTTTCATTTTCTGGAAACAAGTTCATTAGCTTCTTTCGTCTTTCATGTCCACTTCTTATCAACTCCATGTTTTTGATCTCTTGAGGCTTTAGAATTCTTGTTCTCTTTGTGATCTCAAGATACTGTGGGTTGTCCATGTCGATGACTATCATTCTGTTTGTTTGTTTCTTAGTTTCTTGGAAACTTCTCACCAAGTTCCTCAACGATTCTGCTTGAAGTCTGTTTAATTTCTTCGTAGGATAGTTACATGATTGTAACCATATCCTTAAAGCAGTTACATTCATATCATCTGGATCAGGATGGTGTAACTCAAAAGTTGAAAGTTCTTAAACATTGATACTTTCTTGAAGCAGATTCCATTCTCCATGCTCTACTACTATCTCATCCGGATCAACAGGTGCAACAGACTCAGCGGTTATACATTTTTCATACTCTTCATTTATTTTTGATACAGTCAATCCATCCAAAAATACTCTGTTGTATTTCATTCTAATCAAGTAATTGTTCTTATCTTCAATATCAATAGGTATGACTTCAGTTGTTTCCTAGATTGGCGAGTAGTTGACTCTTCATCTTCCAATACTTCATCGTATCATGCATCTTCAAACACAAATTCTAAATCATCAAGTGCCTCAATCTTCTCTTGATCTATAGGTTCTTGACTTTCGTGAGTTTCAACTTCGAATGCAGTCTTTTGAACTTTTGATGATTCAGCTAAAACTAAAATGTCTACATCATCAATTTTTCTTTTTCCTTTATCTACCTCAGATATCTTCTCAACATCAATTGGGGTAACTTCAGAAACTATCATAATGTGAATCCAAGGATCGCAATCCGGAATTATCAGTGTTAGATTGGTTTCGAATTAAGGATCGTGGAATTACCATTAATCGTTGTTTAATTGATTAATTAATAAATATCGATGCCAGAGAAAATAAACAATAAATGCTCAAACGATATCAACAATATGCAAAGAATAATGTTTTGAATCAAATGTAATTCATTAAAACTGATTAATGATTACAAAGAATCAAATAATAATTTCTAACAAAATTCTATGCTATGATTGTGTTTATGATTTTTGGTGTGTTGATGTGACGGCTGCTAGGGTTTGTGTTGATCGTGCGAAACGATGTGATGGTATTTTTGTCACCGTCTCTTACTCCTCCTTGATGTGAAACCTAGGACTCATATTTATAGACACGCATGTTTCTGTTAAGGAAACAACAAATCTCTTGGAGTCTGTGATTGACATGTTGACTTGTTGACTTGAAACACTTGTATGATATAAGTACGTGTCTGGTTCTTCCGCAGCTACTTTGTTCTTCCGTAACTACTTTGTTCTTTCGAAGGAACTTTGTTCTTTCGAAGGTACTTCAGTTTCTTCATATGTGATGTTTATTCATCAGTGAATACCCATATTCATCCGTAGAAGATCTTCTGATGAATGTCTTGTAAGAAAGATATCTACGGAAGAACAAAAATGTTCATCCGTAGATGTTTCTTACACTTAGTCAATTTTAGAAGTTGACCAAGTATAATGTTTGTACCTGTAATCATACACATAAATCAACGCACATATTGGTTAACCTATATACATAATGCATGCATCAAAATAATGAATTACAAATATTCATTACATGTATTGATTAAAGTTCTAAGCCTATACAAAATGATCTAGACCTATTATTCCTAGATCTAACACATAACTTCAGGGGATGGAGATTTTAGACTATCTTTCATTCTTTCGAATTCTTCTTTTAAAACCTCATTGTTTTCTTTCAACTTTTTGAACTTTTCTTTCATTAGGTCATAATCTTTCATCTTGACTTCAAAAGTTTGCAAATTTGTTTCTTTATCTTTCTCCAAATCAGCAATCACTTTATCTTTCTTTTGTAATTCCTCCTTTAATTTCTCATTTTCTTCTCTTAACTTTTCAATGAGATTCACTTGCTTAGCATTTTCTTCTTTTAATTCATCAATAATCAACTGAAAGTTTGTTTCTTCCACCACATGTGTATCCTGTTGATTCAAACTTACAGGATCATTATGTATCACATCTTTAAATACTTCAAAGTTTTGAACATCTTTATTAACTTCATTTTGTTATTCTGTTTCAATTGCTTCTTCAATCATATTAACTATCTCCTCAATAGTTTGACTTTCTTCATTTCTATCTTTAACTTGATCATCTTCCTGAACATCTTCAACTTTTTCAGTTTCATGAACATCTTCAACTTGTTCAGTTTCATGAACATCTTCATTTAATTGTTCCATGTCATTTCCATCATCACCACCATCATTATTATCATCATCATCATCAGAACTTGAACTTTCATCATTATCATCTTCATTTTCATCATCACCATCTTCATTTTGAGGAGCTTCTTTAATAAGATCATTTGGGTCAACTGGCTCATCTTCAATAAGATGAAAATGCTCTTTATTAATGTTCACATTATCTTGAGCAACAGCTCTCATATAATCAAATAATGGAATGTTCTGAGCACCAGTAACCATAGCCAACTTTTAATAAGTCATTTCATTCATATGTTCCAGCAATAAAACTTCTCCACTAACTCCATAAGCATGAAAGTCAGGATTTGCTTCATTTATAATCATCTGTAGAAATCTTGGGTACATCAGATACTTGTTTCTAATACCCTTTTCCAAGTTGAAAATAAATCCATTCATAATCCATCTAGCCATGTTAAATCTTCTGTTTGTGGCTAATGCAACAATTGGTGATACAATGTCTACTGGAAATGAATTCCATCCAGCAATTCTCTTTGACATACAATGTTGGAAGATATAACATAAAAGCTTCCAATGATTAAACACTCTAGCTCTAAAAAATTGCTTCTTTGGAAAGTGGTCTGGATGACCTATAGCACTAAAAGTTTCTCTACATTCATTAAATTAGAGTTCTGCTAAGTCTTCAGGGTCATTGTTTCCAAGCCTTAATGCTTCTCTAATGGATTCTTCTGACACTTTAATCATTCTTTCATTGGTTATGAATCCTCTCAAAACTTTTCTCCCTTCTTCATTGATTTCAACAGTTGCAGTAGTCCAAAAGTTCTTGATCAGTCTTGAATAAATGACTGATTGGTAACACATAGCATAAACATACTTAGTCCATAACAGGAATCTAATCATCTCTTCATAGCCTGTAGCATTCCGAACATCTTCGTTTAGAAATGCTGCTACATTGTGTTTAGGCTCAAACTTAAATTCAGCCATCTGAAAGAATAAGACAAAAAGAATTAGACACATAAGAATTTACAATATTGAATCAAATTGATATTTATAGAAATTTAAATGAATTATTATGTTTTAATTCTGTTAACATAACTTGGACTTTGAAAATTTTCGAAGTGTTCAAGTGTTCTGTCAAAAAACAAAATACATTCAAGTTAGAGTGTAAATGATTTCAAACATACCAATTCATTAAATTTTCTAAAAAAAAACAGATTAAAGAATGAATTTGTGATTAATTTTCTATTTTTATTAAAAATTCATGAATATGACTGTTCATATTCAAGAACTTCGACTGATGAACATGAACATCATCATCAAGAATAAATTTAATAAAAATCAGATTTGATTATCACAATACGTTCGAAATCAAGTGTATATCATCAATCAATGTTCAATTTCAGTTAAACATTTACATTAAGGTCACAGATTTCAAAATTTCAGTCGAACTAGGGTTCATACGCCCGTATAGTTATGAAACACCCAATCAAATTCAAACTATAAACTTGAAATTGTATGAATTTGTTCATGAACTTACGTTTAGAATCTGAAAAATAAACTATCAATCGCAAGTATTGTACAAAAAACAATCAGAAAGATGAACTGGTGAATCAAGGGTGTTCGATAGTCGGGTGCAAGATCAGGGGATTTGAGAGTGAATGAGAGACCTGAAATCACAAGTGTTGTATTTATACTAAGTGTAAATTTTTAGGCTCATGAGCACTGTTTGTGCGCATGAGACTCAATTTTACACAAAGAATTTAGGCGCATGAGCATTGTTTGTGCGCATAGGTTAATTTTTACACTAACTATTTAGGCGCATGAGCACTATTTGTGCGCATGAGGTTTAGACGCATGAGCACTGTTTATGCGTTTTACACTGTTCAGGCGCATGAGACTAACTGAAATGCCCAACACTTGGTAATTTTTCACTTGAAACGCCCAACTCTTGAAAGCCTGGTACTGTGTAGGCGCATGAGTATGAATGAAACGCCCGACACTTAACCACAAATTTCATACATATGACAACTGTTTAGGTGCATGAGGTTGTCTGAATCGCCCAACACTTGTATAAATTTCTGAAAAAACATCATGCTCCTATTTTGGACTTTTGAACACTGTTTAGGCGCATCAGATTACTTTCATGAGTCTAACACTTGTAATTTTCAAATCTTCCACCTGAACACTGTTTAAACGCATTAGTACTGTTCATATACTAATTTTTAAAACAATTTGTCAAATTTTGACTTTCACCCAAAATTTACATAATTGACCCTCAATTTTGTACTTTTGACATCTAAATTTTTTTTTATTTTTAATTTAAAATTTTATATATATATATATATTTTTGTTTTGAACTTTTTATTTTTGTTTTAAATTTTTTGAAAAACAATTTCTCATCATTTTAGTCTCCAATTTTAACAAAAAGTCTCATATTAAAATGTTGTAAGAAACTTTTCCACTTTAAAATGTTTTCTTCAGGTTCATTTTTACATTATATCAAACACACACATGCTTGAACTTTTTAGCTTCATCCTATCCATCCAAAACATTTAATTTTGATTTTTCATATCTTGAAATTTGAAAATTTTCTCTTTGACACTTTTACTTTTTACTCCCCCTAAACTTTTAAGTTTAATAAAACTCAGAAGTTTCTTGAAAGTCACAGGAAGAGCACACTAATCATTTTTAATATGCCTTCACACAGAAAAACATGCAAAATTCAAAATTAAAGCAGAATAAAAATCTATTATGTACAATTGAATCATATGTTTGCAGTAAAATCATATCAGTTAAGATCAGCACATTGAAATAAAAGAAATTGGTGGGTAGTTATAGACAGTGAATAAATCCTAATCAAATGTGTTCCAGGTCAGCATTTCTGCAGCAAAGGAGACACAAGATCTAAGGACAAAAAATAAGTGCTTTTGGCAATGTACTCAGCACACTTACTTTTTCAACTCTTGGATTGCTTAAGGTACGATTAGATATGACATTACGTAAGTCACACTTAGACTTAGAGAGCTCAACCCTCGTCAAGATATGCAAGAAATCACTTTTCTCAACTTGAAAACCTGACATATACTTATAACCAGATCTCATGTTTAGTTTGTGCATATTGGCATCTTTTTGCATCAGATGAGAATATCCAGGTCTGTAATGACTTACAACAAAGGATATCTCATCACTTTAGGTCTATGATGATTCATAACAAAGAAGTGATTAGATGTTTTAAATTAATTAGAGCTCAATGCTTATTCATATCGCCACCAGGTGTGAGTTTATGACTCGTACTAAAATGGACAAACACTTGATTTAGTTTGATCACAATAATTTACTTTTTCAGTATAATTGCATGAGCTTACCTGCACATCATATCTGATCATGTCAGACTTTAGAAGCGAGTGAAGTATGCACTGATCATAACTAATGTATCTATCATTTCTCACAAATTGCAAAGACAGATTCAGTCCTAAACACTAAACTAACAAGAAAAACTCTATTTTTTTGTTTTTGTTTTATATTTTCTATTTGATTTTGCAATTTTCTATTTTTTTATTTGCTTTTTCATTTTCTATTGAACATACACACACAATATATACAATCAGGCAGTTAACTTTGATAGTTTCTCTATATTCAAGATTAAGCTAAGGGAGGGTTCTAATCATTTTAAGACTCAAGTAACTGAAATGCTCAAAAACTAGTTTTTACACATTGTTAATAAGACCAATTTACTCTACCAAATACTCAAACCTTCCTGGTAAAAAGGCTTTTGTAAATAGGTCCGCTAACTGTTTTTCAGTTGCAATTTGGATTAAAGTCATTAAACCTTTTTCAGAGTTATCTCTGAGAAAATGATATCGAATCTCGATATGTTTTGTATTTGAATGTTGGACAGGATTAGCTGTAATGAACATAGCAGCAGTGTTATCAATGTAAATTGGAGTTTTAAGAAAATTGAACCCGTAATCCAGCAGTTGGTTTTGTAACCAAAGGATTTGAGAACATCCTGCTGATGCAGCAATGTACTCAGCTTTTGCGGTTGAAACAAAGATATTTGTTTGTTTCTTACATTACCATGAGACTAATCTGGGACCTAAAAACTGACAACCACCCGTAGTAGATTTACGATCTTGACAACATCCTCCATAATGACTATCCGTATATCCTTGTAACTCGAAGTTACCTTCATAAGGATACCATAGCCCTAAAGCTAGTTTTCCTTTGAGACACCTGAATATTCGTTTAACAGCAATTAAGTGGGATTCTTTCGGGTCTGATTGATACCTGGCATAGACACAAACAACATACATTATGTCAGGTCTAGATGCAGTAAGATACATCAATGAACCAATCATAGATCTGTATAAAGTTTGGTCTACAGATTTTCCTCTCGGATCAGGCTCAATCTTGGTGTTTACGTCAGCTAGAGTTCTAATTGATTGACAATCTTCCAGTTTAACTTTCTTCAAGAGTTTGTCAACGAACTTCTCTTGATTAATGAAGATTCCATCTGCAGATTGCTTGACTTGAAGTCCAAGAAAGAAATTTATTTCTCCCATAGAACTCATTTGAAACCAAGACTTCATGATTTCTTCGAATTCATTGCACAATTTTGGACTTGTAGAACCAAATATGATATCATCTACATACACTTGTACACATAGGAGATCATCAGCATCCTTCTTTATGAACAAAGTTGGATCGATTTTCCCTCGCGTGTATCCATGTTGGATTAAGTGTTGTGACAATGTTTCATACCAGATTCTAGGGGCTTGATTTAGTCCATACAAAGCTTTGCTAAGCTTGTACACATGATGTGGAAATTCTGAATCTTCAAAACCCGGAGGTTGCTTTACATACACATCATCGGTGATCTGTCCATACAAGAAAGCACCTTTGACATCCATTTGGAACACCTTGAATTTCATGAATGATGCATAAGCCAGGAAGACACGAATTGATTCAAGTCTTGCAACTGGAGCAAATACTTCATCATAATCTATTCCTTCCTCTTGGGTGTATCCTTGTGCAACGAGTCTTGCTTTATTTCTAATAACTATTCCTCGACCATCTGTTTTGTTTCTAACAACCATCTTGTGCCTATGGCATTTTCTCCTTCAGGTAAATCCACAAGATTCCACACTTCTTGTGTGACATCCGGTAATTTTCCTTTACCAAACTCCGTTAGTTCCGTTAGGTCTTGCATACACGTGTCGTGAGCACACACTAGTTGTTGTTGAATGTTGGTGACTTAATAATAATTAACAATGATTATCTAATATTAACTTAATTAATAATGTTGATTATTAATTTGTAGTTATGTGATTTGTAAATGTTAGATATTATTTGTGAATTTTATCTTGTAACGTGATGATGTGTTATATTTATTGTATGTGTTTTGTAGCTATTGAAAATTATGCATGATTATTATTGTTAGTTTATAATATTTATACTTTATAGTTAAAAATGGTTAAAAAGTGTTAAAAGAGCAAGTTTTTATAAAATGTGATCAAGGAGGGATTAATTTGTAAAAACTACAAAACTTAAATATGGTAAAAACCCAACCCTAGCCCCCTCCCTCTCACCTTCGGCCGCGACTTCACCTACACACACACACCTTGAGATTTTGATCAAGAACAAGCAATTAGGAATCGATTTTGATTGGTTCCAAGGATTACAACACTTTAACAACTTCAATTCTTGGCCATTACATGATTAAAGGTTAGATTTTTATGGTTTTTATAATAGTAAATTTTGTGCACGAACTTGATGATTTGATGATGGATTGATGATGTTATGATGTTGATAATGTTGTATGAATGTTGGGTTATGATTATTATGCAAGAAATCCATGAATGGATCATGTAGTTCATACCTTGCTAAAAGTAGAAACTTTTGGATATGAGATTTGTGAATTATGATGATTTGATGATGTTGAACATGTCTAGATGATAGTTATAAGCTTGAATAGGTATTGTGTTGATGAATTCATGATTGAATTGAGCGTTAGATTGATTTTGGGATGTTACTTTCCCAAAAGGGAAACTTTATTTGTGTGGAACATTGGATAAGGTGAATTGGGCATATTTATGATGTTAGGATCATGTTAGAATGTTTATTGGTGGTGTCTAATATGGTGGAATGTGTTAATTGGGTTTTATGGATACTTGATTGGTCAATTGGGAAATTTGGACTTTTATGGATTATACATGATGATGGATTATGTTAGGAGATTACGGAATCATTCTTGGGATTGTAATAGATCATTGTTGGGTATATTGGTTGGCATGAATCTTGTTGAATAATGGGATGATGATCGTCATACATGCGTGCGAATCTGAGGCCCCTACTTAGTAGGATTGGCAGGGTTTAGGGTGTGTAGTCGTGAGTGGCTTCACATGGCATGTTGTGCATGATTAGACTTTATGTATGACGTACTAGTTATGATGTAATTATAATTGTGTTGAGCATGTTGACTACTTGAGATTCGTATGAGTTGTATGATAATCTGAGTTGTATGATGATCTTGGTAGAACAAGTGGTTGATGAAGTGATATACATGAACAGCTTGTATGATAACCATGTATGATGAGTTTCTATGCTTGATTAAAAGAGATTTAAATTAATATGTCACCAATTTGTCAAACGGGTCAACTAGGTCAAATGAGTCTTGTTTTTCTAAAACCTTTGGTTAATTTGTTTATTGAGCACTTAGGGTTGTTAATGATTCTGTGTACACGTACTCATGTACTTGCGTGTTCAGGTGCCGCTCCGATTACCACCTCATCGTCAAGTTGAATTCCAGATTGATTTGACTCCAGGAGCCGCTCCGATTGCGAGAGCACCTTACCGGTAAGCTCCGAACGAACTACAAGAATTATCTGCTCAACTACAAGAGCTGTTGGATAAAGGGTTTATCTGACTGAGCTCGTCGCCTTGGGGAGCACCAGTTGTGTTTGTCAAGAAGAAGGATGGTACATTTCGAATATGCATCGACTATAGAGAACTGAACAAGGTTACGATCAAGAATAGATACCCACTACCTCGTGTAGATGATTTGTTCGATCAACTTCAAGGATCAAGCTATTATTCTAAGATTGAATTGAGGTCTGGGTACCATCAACTGAGAATTCGATAGGAAGACATCTCGAAGACCGCCTTCCGTACACGTTATGGTCATTACGAGTTCTTGGTCATGCCATTCGAATTGACGAATGCACCAGCCGTATTCATGGACCTCATGAATAGTATGTGCAAACCCTATCTCGATCAGTTTGTTATTGTGTTTATCGATGACATATTGATCTACTCAAGGACTGAGGAAGAACATGAGGAGCACTTACGTTTAATCTTGGAATTACTTAGAAAGGAAAAACTGTACGCCAAGTTCACCATGTGTGATTTCTGGATACGTGAAGTGAAATTCTTGGGTCATATTATTAATGAGAAAGGAATACATGTCGATCCTGCAAAGATTGAAGCAATAAAGAATTGGGTGGTACCCAAAATGCCAAGCGAGATACGATAGTTTCTTGGACTGGCAGGATACTATCGGCGATTCATTGAAGGTTTTTCTAAGATCGCTCAACCTCTCACAGCCTTGACTCATAAGGGATTAACGTAAAAATGGAGTGAGAGTCAGGAATCTGCTTTCCAATTACTAAAATAGAAACTGTGTAGCACACCGATATTGGTGTTACTGGAGGGAATTGATGACTTCGTTGTCTATTGTGATGCTTCTATTCAAGGACTTGGTTGTGTCTTGATACAGCGAGATAAAGTGATAGCTTACACCTCAAGACAACTAAAGATACATGAGAAGAACTATACCACTCATGACATGGAACTGGGTGCGGTAGTTTTTGCCTTAAAGATCTGGAGACATTACTTTTACGGTACCAAGTGCACTATTTACACCGACCACAAGAGTCTTCAACACATCTTTGAGCAGAAGGAATTGAACATGAGGCAAAGATGATGGGTAGAATTATTGAGAGACTATGATTGTGCTATCAAATATCGTCCGGGAAAGGCTAATGTAGTCGCTGACGCGCTGAGTAGAAAGGAAACTGCTAAGCCCCGACGAGTGCAAGCTTTGCAACTTATGATTAGCACACGGTTACTTGAACAAATCCAAGATGCTCAGACAAAAGCTCTGAAAGCAAAAAACATTGGGTCTGAATCGTTACGGGGAATGGATAAACAGTTAGAAGTAAAAGCGGATGGAGTTCGTTATTTCATGCACAGACTTTGGGTACCTTTGCATGGAATTCTGAGAGACTTGGTTATGAGTGAGGCACACAAGTTTAAGTACTCTATACATCCTGGATCCGACAAGATGTATCATGACCTGAAGGCGCACTACTGGTGGCCTAACATGAAAGCGGATGTAGCTACATATGTGAGCAAGTGCTTGACCTGCTCGAAAGTAAAAGTGGAATATCAGAAACCATCTTGGCTATTACAACAACCTGAGATTCCCCTATGTGGAATGGGAACAGATTTCAATGGATTTCATTACTAAACTACCCCGGACTCCTATTGGTTGTGACACGATATGGGTGATCGTAGATCGATTGACTAAGTCTGCACACTTCTTGGCGATCAAGGAAACGGATAAAATGGACAAGTTAACTCGAATTTATCTGAAGGAGATAGTTTCGAGACATGGTGTACCGGTCTTAATTATTTCTGATAGCGATACTCGTTTCACATCACACTTCTGGCAGTCATTACAGAAATCTTTGGGTACGCGATAAGACATGAGGACTGCTTATCATCCACAAACCAATGGTCAAAGTAAGCGTACTATACAGACATTGGAGGACATGCTACGTGCTTGTGTGATGACTGCGGGAATAACTGGGAAGTTAACCTACCATTGGTGGAATTTTCTTACAACAATAGTTATCACACCAGCATAAACGCAACACCTTTTGAAGCCTTGTATGGATGAAAATGTAGATCACCAGTTTGCTGGGCTGAAGTTGGTGATAGCCAGCTAATGGGTCCCGAGTTAGTGCACGAGACCACTGAGAAGATTGTACAGATAAGAAACCGTATGGCTGCAGCACGTGACAGACAGAAAAGCTACGCATATAAGCGACGGAAACCTTTGGAGTTTCAGGTCGGTGACAACGTGTTATTGAAAGTCTCACTATGGAAAGGCGTGATTTGATTTGGTAAAAGAGGAAAGCAAAATCCAAGATACGTTGGACCATTTGAGATTTTGGAAAGAATAGGTTCGGTGGCCTACCGGTTAGCCCTACCTGACTCGCTGAGTGGAATCCATAATGTAGTCCATGTCTCAAATTTGAAAAAGTGTTTATCGAATGAGACGATGGTAGTACCTCTTGAGGAAGTGCAAGTAGATGAGCAATTACGCTTCATTGAAGAACCAGTCGAGGCGATGGATCGTGAGGTAAAGACACTTAAGCAAAGCAAGATACCCATAGTCAAAGTTTGTTGGAACTCAAGACGTGGACCGGAATTCATGTGGGAATGTGAGGACCAGATGAAGCTCAAGTATCCTCATTTGTTCGAAACAACGACGACAGTCGGCGAAGGTATTGACTAAATTTCGGGACGAAATTTCTTTTAACATGGGGATGATGTGACAATTCATCCGAAACTCACTCGATTTCTTTGTGCCAATGCAGTAGACCAGTGATGTAACTCAACCATGTAACACAATTTTCAGGACGAAAATTCTTTCAACATGGGGATAATGTGACATCCGGTAATTTTCCGTTACCAAACTCCGTTAGTTCCGTTAGGTCTTGCATACACTTGTCGTGAGCACACACTAGTTGTCGTTGAAAGTTGGTGACTTAATAATATTTAACAATGATTATCTGATAATAACTTAATTAATAATGTGGATTATTAATTTGTAGTTATGTGATTTGTTAATTTTAGATATTATTTGTGAATTTTATCTTGTAACGTGACGACGTGTTATATTTATTGCATTGTAGCTATTGAAAATTAAGCATGATTATAATTGTTAGTTTATAATATTTGTATTTTGTAGTTAAAAATGGTTAAAAAGTGTTAAAAGATCAAGTTTTTACAAAATGTGATCAAGGAGGGATTAATTTGTAAAAACTACAAAACTTAAATATGGTAAAAACCCAACCCTGGCCCCCTCCCTCTCACCTTCGGCCGCAACTTCACCCACACACACACACCTTGAGATTTTGATCAAGAACAAGCAATTAGGCATCAATTTTGATTGGTTCCAAGGAGTACAACACGTTAACAACTTCAATTCTTGGCCATTACGTGATTTAAGGTAAGATTTTTATGGTTTTTCATAGTTTTAGGATGTTGGCCGAAACCCTAGTTCGAATGGGTGCTAGATGTCAAATTTTGTGATGTTTGATGATTGTATGATGTTAGTTAGGTTGTATTGATGTTAGTTTACATGGATTATACAAGAAATTCGTGATTTTGATGCGTGGATCGTACCTTACTAATAATAGTAACTTTTGTGCATGAACTTGATGATTTGATGATGGATTGATGATGTTATGGTGTTGATAATGTTGAATGAATGTTGGGTTATGATTATTATGCAAGAAATCCATGAATGGATCATGTAGTTCATACCTTGCTATAAGTAGAAACTTTTGGATATGAGATTTGTGAATTATGATGATATGATGATGTTGAACGTGTCTAGATGATAGTTATGAGCTTGAATAGGTATTGTGTTGATGAATTCATGATTGAATTGAGCGTTAGATTGATTTTGGGATGTTACTTTCCCAAAAGGGAAACATTATTTGTTTGGAACATTGGATATGGTGAATTGGGCATGTTTATGATGTTAGGAACATGTTAGAATGTTTATTGGTGGTGTCTAATGTGGCGAAATGTGTTAATTGGGTTGTACGGATACTTGATTGGTCAATTAGGAAATTTGGACTTTAATGGATTATCCATGATGATGGATTATGTTAGGAGATTATGGAATCATGCTTGGGATTGTAATAGATCATTGTTAGGTTTGTTAGTTGGCATGAATCTTGTTGAATAATGGGATGATGATCATCATACACGCGTGTGAATCTGAGTCCCCTACTTAGTAGGATTGGCAGGGTTTAGGGTGTGAAGTCGTGAGTGGCTTCATATGGCATGTTGTGCATGATTAGACTTTATGTATGATATACTAGTTATGATGTAATTATAATTGTGTTGAGCATGTTGACTACTTGAGATTCACATGAGTTGTATGATAATCTAAGTTGTATGATGATCTTGGTAGAACAAGTGGTTGATGAAGTGATATACGTGAACAACTTGTATGATAACCATGTATGATGAGTTGCTATGCTTGATTAAAAAGGATTTCAATTAATATGTCACCAACGGGTCAAACGGGTCAACTAGGTCAAATGAGTCTTGTTTTTCTAAAACCTTTGGTCAATGTGTTTATTGACCACTTAGGGTTGTTAATGATTCTGTGTACACGTACTCATGTACTTGCGTGTTCTAGGTAACCTCTGAAGGTTGTTTTTCCTCTCTCTCTCAAGTTAGCTTTAATATCATTCGTGTGCACACCAGGTAAGTTCATGCGCCACTTTATTTACACTCTCTTTTGGGGGAGATAGCAAACTCGTTCTGAAACGCTTTATTGATTATAAGTTGTGTATAGTGTAATGTAGTGCGATATACTATGAAAGTCCTCATACTTTCGGATCATTAATATTAGAACTAGCCGAAAATCTTGGGTAGTACTACTGGGTTTGACAAGCCCCACTTGTGCGACTCGTGGTCGAACGGTTGCAATATTGTCCTAACACATGGTGTCACGACCTAGTAAGTCGTGACGGGAGGCAATCAAACGAAACGCTGTCAGCTTTGATCGCAAAAGCACTATGATTATTACTTGCAAATTTAGACTAGCTATCTAATTCAATGCACACTTATGTTTTATAAATGTTACTGTTATGTTTTACGCAAACCCTTGAACTCACCAACCATTGTGTTGACTCTTTTAGTATGCTATTCTCAGGTCGTGGTTAATGAAAAGCCTAGGAGCACTCACGGGTCAGCATTTGTGGGTCAGCATTGTTGGGAACATTTGTTGGTTTTGCTATTGGAATTATTGTGTATTTTGTTTTGAACAACGATTGGCGCGTGTTTTTCGCATTTTACATTACATTACATTACTTTGGTTTGTCTTGTTTACTGAACGCTTCCGTATTGTTTTAAAGTTTTAACTAATGACTGAGATCCTTGTTTGTCACACGCCTCGCGGTAAAACCCCGCACGTGGATTTTGAGGGTGTGACATCTTGTTTGCGGAATTGCAATAATTCTTCTTGCATAGCCTCAATCCAACTATTGTCCTTTAATGCTTCGGTAACGTTTTTAGGAACAATTTGATAAAGAAACATGAGTATAAGCAAAGATTTGCTTGTTCTGATTTACTTCTCGTTGTTCTCTCATTCAATGGACCAAAAATCTGAGACGTTGGATGGTTCTTGTGAATACGAGATGTTGGAATCTCATTCCCTTGAACATGAACATCCAGATTGGTTTGGTTCAAGTTGGAAAGCTGATGCAATAGGTTCGAAGAATATGGATTGAAATTGGGAACTTGAGTCGGTGAGTTGATGATGTAATCAAAATTACCGGTACCAACTACATCACCAGAAATAGATGACGTTCTAGACTTAGGTTGTATAATTTCTATACCATCATTAGGAATAGGTTGTCAAACATCTTGATCTTCTGAAACTGAATGATCTTTATCTTGATGAGATTGATCATTATTATTAAACCTAATTATTGAATCTTTGACAAAAAAAATGGATAATCTGGGCTTGAGACATCCATATCATCAGAATCTGAATCATCACTGAAAGAACCGAGATCTCCTTGAAGTTTCTTCTCACCTGTAGAATCAAGCAAGTTAGATTGATTAAACAGGTTAGATTGAAAAGAGTTTGACAATGAATCTAAATCAAATAAACAAGCTGGACCATTTGAAACAGATGGAAAAGAATTTTCAAGGAATTTAACGTTGAATCTTTCAAGTATAACATTTGTCTTAAAGTTATAAACTCAATAGGCTTTTGAAACAGATGAATATCCAATGAAAAATCCTTCATCAGATTTTGAATCAAAATTTTCTAGATGATCACTTGAATTTAAAATCAAAACTGGACAACCAAAAGATTTAAGAAAATCTATGTCTGGTTTCCTGCCAAATATCAACTCATAAAGAGTTTTCAGTTTGTCTTTCACAATTAAAGTATGATTCTGTACGAAATACGTAGTAGATATGGCTTCATCCCAGAAAGTGATAGGAATTTTCGCATCTGCTAACATGGATCGTGCAACCTCAATCAAAGTTCTGTTTTTTCTTTCAGCAACTCCATTTTGTTGAGGAGTTCTGGGAGCACTTAATTGATGAGCAATTCCTTTTTCTGCACAAAACATGTCAATAGTTACATTTTTAAATTCCATTCCATTATCACTTCTCATTATTTTTACTTTTTGTTCTAATTGATTTTCAACTTTTGTGATGAATTCTTTTAATAATTCAGCCGTTTCAGATTTATCATTCAAAAAGAAAACCCATGAAAATCTTGTGAAGTCATCAATGATAACTAAACAATAAGATTTTCTTCCAATACTCTTCATATTTGTTGGTCCGAAAAGGTCCATATGCAACATCTGGAGAGGTTTGGAATTTGAGTTTATTTTCTTGGGCTTATAAGATGCTCTGTGTTGCTTCCCCTTTAAACATGCAGAGCAGAGATCAGTAGTGGCAAACTTCTTTGATGGAAGGCCGATAACGTGATTTCCCGCTACAAGCTTGTTCATATTCTTGAAGTTGGAATGCCCGAGACGTCTATGCCAAAGCTGACTTTTGACATTTGATGCTTGAGCAATAAGGCAAGTTGTTTCTGTAGATGGATCAACTTGAGACATATCCAGCTTGTATACATCTTGATCCCTAACAGCTTTAACAACCACCCAGTCTTTGCTAATCTGAAAACCTGGTTTCAAAATATAACAGAAAGAATCATCAAAAAGAACAGAATACGATTTATCACAAATTTGGGAAACGCTTAACAAATTAAAGTTCAACTGTGAGCAGTAGTTGACTTTATCAAAGCTTATTATCCCGTTGGATACTGTTCCCTCGCCTGTGATTTTTCCTCCTGCATCACCATCGAAGGTGACGTTTGTACCATCTTTTAACTTAAAATCTTGAAGTAAGGCATGATTGCCCGTCATGTGTCGGCTACACCCACTATCCACATACCATGTGTTGATAGGTCTTCTCGGGCGTACCTGCAAGACAAAGAAAATTAAGTTGAGTTATCGACCCAAGCCGAGATGGTCTTGGGTTTGCCAAACTTATCAACAATGGTAAATTGTTTAAAATGGAGTTTATTCACATCAGGCTTGTTTTTAATGAATTTACCAATTCTATTATTCACAAATTTTTGATCATTATTAAGAAAATTCATACCATTTGAATGACCAATTTTTGAAAAAAAATTATTTCCAAAATTTTTATCATTCATTCTCACAGACCTTGGAATGAATTGATTTTGAATGTATTGTTTTGGTCTCACAGAGCCATTTCTTTTGAAAGATCTCAAGCCTAAGGAAGGTTGATTAGTTAATCTTTAAAAACCAACAGTTTGATTTCTTTTAAACTGAGGATTAACATAGCCTTTGCTCAATTGTGTATTGGCAAATCCTTTCCTTGGTGAACTCTTTCTAAAGTAACAGTTTTCTGTATTTTGAGTCCTTTCATCACAGAAGGTACAGTACTTATTAAAGTAACAATCTGCTGTTGAGTGATTTCTCATATCACATATGTGACAGTACTTGTTAAAAAAACGTTCAGCAGTCTTATGATTATACATGTCACAAATTTCACAGTACCTTTGTGGTGTTTTAAACAACTGTTTATTAACTTTTGATGTTGACACAACGTTTGATCCTTGTTTAGATTTAGGCGTCTAAAAGTTAATCTTTTGTTTTTGATTTGACAAATTTTGTTTTTGATTTGACAATTTGTTCTTTTGTATATTTGGTTTTGACTTTTGTACATGAACTGCATTCTTAGAATCCTTAGAAACAAATCGTTTAACGACAGCGGAAGACTTCGAATCTGAACCTGTTTTTAGATTAGAGTTTGATTTGTTCTTAGGAGTTTGTTTAACTTCTTGAATTAAGTTCAAGTTCAAAGTACCAGCAGACACAAATTTTATTGGTTTAAATTGAGTTACTTGATTTGTTGTTTTTGTCTGATTTTCTTGACTCTTATTTTGATTGATTTTAGCTTTAGTCAATTTTTTTCTTCTTTTTTGGTTCCTTGATTTTGTAGAACTTGATTTTATTTGAGATTAAACATCTTCAGGTGATGATTCTTTTTCAGTTTCTTTCTCTTTCTGATCTTTTTGCCCTTTAATAAACTCTGGATTATTCAAACCATAAGAGTTTGAATCTTCTGATGTTCCTTCTTCTTGTTTTGCTTTATCTTTGTTTTTGGAGTTTTGTTTATTATTTTTAATGATCACTTCTTCCAAAACAGATTCTTTAGGAACAAATATTTTCTTACTTTTCGGTCATGGTTCATATGATTTTTCTTTTACTGGATGACCGTTTTTGATCTTTTCAGTATCTTTTTCTTCAAGGATTTCAACATTGGTTTTCTCTTCTTCACTATCAGAAATCTTGTTGTTTTTGTTTTGGAAAGCTTTAAGTTTAGCTTTATTTTCAGGAGAATGATCATGCTTGTTGAAGTTCTCTGGTAAAGTGTTTGTTATAGATTCAGGCATTGGTTCGTGTGTAAATCCTAAGCCTGCTTTTTGTTTGTCCTTTCGTTCACTTACCAGTTGTTCCATAATTGTTTTGGAACTTTTGACTTTTGCAAGATCAACTTGTGTAGCAGCATGTGCTATTTTCTCCTCTTCCAAGTTCTTAGTAATTTCTTCAAGTTGTTTGGAAACAATTTCTAGTTCTTTCAAAGTTTTGTTCCATGAAGTTAGTAGAGAAATGATCTTTTCATCTGATATTTTGTGGTCATTTTTAAGTTTATTATGAATTAATTCCTCTTGCTTGAGGTTTTCACAAATTTTGTATGAGTAAGTTCGGTAATATTCTACATGTTCAAAGCAAGATTTGGTGCATAGTTTTTCTCTTACTTCAGCTGGTATTTCAGGATATTTAGGTGAAGTAGTCTCAGAGTTAGAAGATAAATTTTCAACCTTTAGTTGATCTGACTGTGCCATTAATGCAACTTCTTCTGAGTCCTCTTTAGGATCAGATTTATCACTCTAGTCATACTTTTCTTCTTCATTTTTAGAGTCATCTTTAGCCTTTGGATCACTGTCTTCTGACCAGTTTTCACCTTGAACTTCTGCAATAAGATATAGACTAGATGTTAAGTCAGCTGTAAACTGCTCTGCATACGCACTCCAGTCATATCCATCCTTGATGCTCACAACAAGAGTTTTCTTAGGTTCTTCAAAAGATTTTGAGTCATTTTTAAGTTCAGGCTTTGGTATACTTTGATATGGATTTTAGAATGTTTTCTAAGACGGTTGTGGATATCTTTGATTGCTTGAACTAGCTTGACCATTCCCTCCTTTGATTCTGGGAGCTTTGCATTCCCGTGAGAAGTGGCCATAACTATTGCCGTTGAAACACCTTGACTTAAATTTGTCAAATCCAACAGTCTTGTTAGCACTTGGCTTGTAGTTCATGTTGACATAGGAGTGTTTCTGGGTTCTATATGCAATCATCACCATTTGCTAGTTTAAATCCACCTATTCTACATCGTCTGGATCCATCTCGAATAAGTCCTGCAAAACAAGATCTAATTGTGTTAAATGACTACCTTGATAAGCTTGAAAACTAGCTCTAAAAGCAGTAAAAGTAGTTTTGGACTCCTCATCCTGTAATAGGATGTTAATAACATCTTTAACTTTACTAGTTTTAGCAGAGTTAGAAGATGGAGTCTCAGTTTGAGGTTTAGAGTTTTGAGGTTTAGGAGGAGACTGAGGTTATGGTTGAGTTGCATAAGCAGGAGCACTTGTATATGAAGAATCTGTAAAGAAGCCTGCTCCAACAAACAGATCACCCTCTTCTTCTGGTGAATTCTTATTCTTTACCATAAAGGCATTCTCCACTGTGCTAGCTGGAGATGCAACATATTTGTACTGAGACATTGATGCTGCTCTATCATTGTTTCTTGAGCTTTCATCAATCTCAACTAACTCAATTTTGGCAATCAATAGATTAAGATCCATAGGGAATTTTTTAGTGTGCTTCCACAATGTCACTGTTTGTTTTCATGAGGATGGAAGAGCATTGAGAAGTCTGAAATTTAGATCTTTGAGATCATTTTCGATGCCAGCAGTTGACATCTCAGTTGTAAGTTGCACAAATCTATTCATCATTTGGTTTATAGTTTCACCAGATAAATGCTCAAACACCTCTAACTGCCTCTTCAGTTTCTGCTTCTTGAGATCTTGAATCTCCTTACCACCTTGACATATTATCTTTAAAGCTTTATACATAGTATATACAGTTTGATATTCATCAAGTCTAGTTAAGACTTCTAGAGGTAATCCTTTACACATCAATGAATATGCTTTAATGTCATTCTTTACTTTTCTTAGATCATCACCTTGTAACCCATCTTCAGGATAAGGTTTTGGAGAGTCTTTTGTGTAGACAAAACCTCTATCAGGACCATTTGATGTAATTGGGATATGAGGTCCTTTTTCTATTGACTTCCATAAGTGAGTGTTAATAGAATTAAGTTGATGTTTCAATCTAAGAGACCAGTTCTTAAAATCAGCTCTGTTCTTCAACTTAGGAACTCTGTTCTCAGAATCTTCAGATTTGACCATTTTGAATTTTTGTTTTTAAGAAAAAGATTTGTTTTTTTTAAGTTTTTGAATTAAAACAATGAATTGAAAATATTTTTGGATTTTTAAATTTTGAAAAAAATTTCTAAGTGTTGAGTTGATGCGCCTAAACAATGATGAAGCACCCACATAGTTGTCAAACACCCAACTTTGATCTAGAAACACCTAAGGGACTTCATTAGTAGAATTCTGAAACGCCCAACTGATAATGCGCCTGAATAGTTGTAATGCACCTAAACAGTTGTCAAGTGCCTCGGTTGTAGAACGCCAAAACAGTTCTAATGCGCCTAAATAGCGGTTATGCGCCTAGAATTACTTAGTTTCTAAAAAGTTTCAAAGTGTCCAAACAGTTGTAATGCACCTCAACAGTTGTCAAACGCCTAGACCAAAAACGCCTGAATAGTGTTCAAATGCCTAAACAGTTGTCAAGAGCCTATACACAGGCAATTTTCAGCAGTGTTTTAACCTAATGCGCCTAATTCAACAGATTCAAACGAACTCAAATCTTCTGAAAATCTTCAAAACTTGTTGAATTGATCTAAAAACTTCCAATAAGGTAGTTTATAGGTCAATAATCAATCCTTCATCTTCAATTTCAACAAACAACATCAATAATTCAATCTTCTGATTGAAATACAGTCCAAATATGAAGAAGGGGTTCGAACAGAATTTAGGTCAAATTCTCAGATTCGAACGAATTAAACATGAAATTGTGATTCAAATCATGTTTCTATTGATGAAACACAACTGAATTCAACAATTATTTGATCTAATTGCTTATTAATCACAGATTCAAGGGATTCAGAGAGCTCAAATGTCGATAAGCTCAAATCATTGAACCAACAGCTCTGATACCATTTGATAGGATCAAAATGGATCGATCTGCGATGATATTGTGATGCAATTGAATCAAAACTAACACAAGTAATCAAATCAATGCAAACATATCAGAAAAATTCATAGTTTTTCATTGATAGAAAGCATAGAAATACAAGTGTAGAGAACAGTTACAATTCGTTCAACTTATTCTAAGGTGCACTAGTCTAGTCTTTGTTCTTACCTACACAATACATAATCTATGCTATTTATACTATCAAAGAAAACAAAAAGGAACATATATTTACAAATTAGTCCCTAAACTATGACAAAACTATTAATAAAGACAATAAAGACTAAATGTTAATCTTCGAGAGGCTTTTATACTTTTTATTTAGGTTGGTTCAAGACAATCTCCCATTTTTGTGAGGCTTCACTGGTTACATCACTTACATAATCACAAAAACTCTCTGACAAGTTCAAACGGATCGATATGTGATGATATTGTAATGCAATAATTAATTCAAACACTAAGAAATCAAAACACAGGCAATTACTTCAAAAATTCATAGATCTTATTGATAGTAAAAGCTATGGATACAATGTGTATGGGTGAATTACAGTGGTTCACTTCCCCCTTTTTCTTTTTTTTTCACAATACATAAAGTATCCTATTTATACTATCAAAAGAAACAAGGAACATATATTTACAAAACAAGTCCCTATACTATGACAAAAAGTAAAAGACAAATGTTAATCTTCTAATGGCTCTAACAATAGTCCCCCTAAGATTGGCATTGTCTTCGGTCCAACATAAACTCTTTTGGTTCATCTTTGATCTTGAACACTAGCTTCTCTTTGTAGAGTTCTAACTCTAGTAAAGCTTTCTTGATCGCAGACTTGAACTTCTTGGGAAGGATGGCTTGCTCAGGCTTTGAATCATTATTTTTTATCTCAATCTTGTCCATTGCTTCCAGAGTTTCTTTTGACAGACCTACGATGTCAATGTTAGCATAGAACTCATAAGGTTTTGGATGATTGTGAGAGTGAACTTCCAACACTCCTTTACTGGATATTCTCATAAAATCAATATACTTTATGTCCTTCTTCATGATATTTTCAAATGCTAGAGCTTTTCACAGCGAAATTCGCTCCATAGCAGCATCCATTACCTTAATGATCGTCATGAAATATTTTCTGTCATTATCAGCAGTTTCTGAAGCAACATGCTCAAACTTCTAGTTGGACAAGAAAAAGATATAACTTGGATGGAGAGCTTAAGCTCAAAAACTCCAAATAAGGATATTATATCCTGATCCCAATCGTCCAAGTTACGAACTAACTTCAATTGAAATGAGCCTGCATGATAAAACCACCTCAAAATCGGCTTAGATGTTTGTGTACCATCTATCACTTTTAAGCCTGGGTTAGTGACTTTCTCAAAATATTGATCACTATACTCATCCAGGAACTGTTCTTCTTCCTCTGAATTAGCAGCCACCTTCCTTTTGCTCTTTAAGGACTTGAAATATTCTTTATCTTCTTGATCACATCGAGTTTTAAGATAACTATCCATCCTGGTAATGCCACGATTGAGAAGTTTGACAAAGTTTTCACCTCGAGCTGCGTTGGAAGGATTAATCAGAGGCAACTTATTCAACTCCATTAGATCTTGTACTGGTAATGAGATGATGCTCGTGTAACAGTGATAAACATCACAAATTGCATTTACATGTTTAATCAGAAAAGCATCAAAGATCTCAACGTATTTCCAAGCGATTATCTTAACCTCCTTTATATTCTCAGGCACAATCTTTACATTAAACAACTCAGATATAGATTGGCTATACCTATATATCACACGGATTAACAGATAACAATCAAATGATGAATGTATGAATGTATCGGGTGAGTGAATGAGTGTAATAGAGAATTTGAGTTTCTGAAAAATAATGAAAACTACCAAGTGTTGAATATATATAAGTGTAAAAAGTCTTAGGCGCATGACATCTGTGAAGGCACATGAGGCTTAGACGTATTGCACACTCAGCTACATTTCACAATAAATCTTCAGATGCATGAGCACTGTTCAGGCGCTTGGGCACTGCTCAGGCGCATGGCTAGACAGAAACATCTACACTTGGAATATTTTCAACATCACCAGATGTCTGAGCAGCTTACAAGCTTAAACACTATTCAGGCGCATGGGACTTTTTGAAACGCCTAACATTTGGAGGAAACATCATATTCAAATGTCTAACCACATTGGAAAGTCTGGAACTATTCAGGTGCATGAGATTAAGTTGATACGCCCAACACTTAACCATTTTCAGCAACATGACAACTATTTAGGTGCATATACTTGAACAAAACGCTCAACACTTTGACAAATTCCTAAAATTCATCATACTCCTGATTTGGACTTTTGAGTATTATTCAGGTGCATGAGAAACCTTCCATAAGTCTGACACTTGAAAACTTTCACAACATCCATCTGAACACTATTTGTGCACATTACCACTATTCATGCACATTATCTCAACACTTAGTCAAATTTTTGGCTATCACCCAAGATGAACATTAATTACCCTCAAATTTAAAAATATAAAATTGCTTTTGTTTAAGATCACCACAAATCATTTGAAACTCATATTTTCATTTTTAAACATGAATTTTCAATTCAAACACCAACCAAGCACATTTTGAAACACAACTTTGAACCAGTTTTGATTTTTCAAACTATTTCCCGTCATTTTAGTCTTTATTTTGAAACTTTTACAACACAAATAGTCTTATTTTTTTTTATTTTGTTTGCAAGAAGCTTTTCCACTTATTTTGAATTCTTTTTAGGTTCATTTTTGCATGATATCAAATACACACATGCTTGAAATTTTAGCTTTATCCTTTTTCATCCAAAGCACTTTATTTTGGATTTCCTTTTCATATTTTGACACTTTCCATTGATTTTTTCTTTTATAGTTTTACTCCCCCTAAACTTTTAAGTTCACAAACTTATAAGTTTCTTTTATTTTGCAAGTAGAGCAAACCAATCAGTATCAACATGCCTACATACAGAAAATCATGCAAAAATCAAAATTAAAGCAGAATAAAAATTTACTATACTCATTTGAATCAGTTAAGATCAGCGCATTAAAATAAAATAAAATGGTGGATAGTCATAGACAGTGATTAAATCCTGATCAAGTGTGTTCCATGTCAGTGTTCCCACAGCAGAGGAGACACGAGATCTAAGGACAGAAAATGAATGCTTTTGGCAAGATAATCAGCACACTTACTTTTTTAATTCTTGGATTGCTTAAGGTTCGATTAGATATGACATTATGGAACCAAAACGTAGACTTAGAGAGCTCAATTCTCATCAAGATATGCAAGAAAACACTTTTCTCAACTTATTAACCTGACATATACGTATAACCAGATCTCATGTTTAGGTTGTGCACATTGGCATCTTTTGCATCAGGTGAGAATACCCAGGTCTGTAATGACTTACAACAAAGGATATCTCATCACTTCAGGTCTATGATGACTCATAACAAAGAAGTGAATAGAAGCTTTAAACAGATCTCATGCTTATTCATATCACCACCAGGTGTGAGTTTGTGACTTTACAAGCAATCAATTAGAGAAGTGAACACTACTCATTGGTACTAATATGGACAAACACGAAAGCATGATTGATTTAGTTTAATCACAAGACTTCACTTTTTCAGTGTAATTGCATGAGCTTACCGGCACATCATACCTGATCACATCAGACTTTAGAAGCGAGTGGGGTCTTTTTTGTAATTTTCTCTTTTCTTTTTGCAATTTTCTATTTTTTTTATTTGTTTTTTTTCTTTTGAGCATGCACACATAATATATACAATCAGGCAGTCAACTTTGACAGTTTCTCTTTTAATTTTCTTATTTAACTAGGGGAGGGATCTTTTCATTTTTATGATTCAGACAACTAAAATAAACTCGATCAAGTGATCAAAACGACCTTGTAAAAGACTCTTGACACAATCAAAACCAGTTTTTAAACATGATTAATAAGTCCAATTGACTCGACCAAATACTCAAAATGACCTAGTAAAAAGGCTTTTGTAAATAGGTCAGCCAACTATTTTTCAGTTGAGATTTGAATCAAAATGATTAACCTTTTTTAGAGTTATCTCTGATATAATGATGTCGTATTTCGATATGCTTTGTTTCTGAGAGCTGGACAGGATTAGTTGTAATAAACATAGCAGCAGTGTAATCAATGTAAATAGGAGTTTTAAGATAATTGAACCCGTATTCCAGCAGTTGGTTTTGTAACCAAAGGATTTGAGAACATCCTGCTGAAGCAGCTATGTACTCAACTTCTACGGTTGAAACGGAGACATTTGTTTGTTTTTTACATTGCCACGAGACTAATCTGGAGAGTCTTGGAATTTGAGTTTATTAGCTTGGGCTTATAAGACGCTCTGTGTTGCTTTCCTTTTAAACATGTTGTGCAGTGATCTGTTGTAGCGAACTTCTTTGTTGGAATTCTTACTACATGGTTTCCTGCTACAAGCTTGTTCATGTTCTTCAAATTGGAGTGCCCGAGACGTTTATGCCATAACTGACTTTCGTCATTTGATGCTTGAGAAATTAGGCATGTTGTTTCTGCAGATGGATCAACTTGAAACATATCTAACTTGTATACATCTTGATCACGTACAGCTTTAACAACTACCCATTCTTTGCTTATTTGAAAACCTAGCTTCAAAATATAACAAAAAGAATCATCAAATAAAGCAGAGTAAGATTTGTCACAAATTTGGGAAACACTTAAAAGATTAAAGTTCAACTGTGAATAATAGTTGACTTTATCAAAGCTAATAATCTCATTGGACATTGTTCCTTCACCTGTTATATTACCACCTGCATCACCCCCAAATGCAATATGAGTACCATCTTTTAACTTAAAATCTTGCAGCAAGGCATGGTTGCCTGTCATATGCCAGCTACACCCACTATCAACATACCACATGTTAATAGGTCTTCTTGGGCGTACCTGCATTTCAAAGAGATTTAAGTTGAGTTATCAACCCAAGATGATATGGTCTTGGGCTTGCCAAATTTATCAGCAATGGTAAACTCTTTAAAATGAAGCTTATTCAAATCAGGCTCCTTTTCTTGTTTAAGTTTATCAATTCCTTTTCTGACAAATTTTTATTTATCTTTGATTTGCTTAATCTGTAAAGCATGGTAACATTTTTCCAGATCATCGTCAAGGTAATTTAAACCACCAATAGGAACATTTTTAGAAAAATTTTGATTACCAAACTTTCCATTCTTTATTCTCACAACTCATGGAATGAATTTTCCTTGTTTATAATGCTTTGTTTGCACATCATAAGAATCATCACAATCAGAATCAATCCTTCAGAAAGATCTCAAGCCTAAGGATGGTTGTTTTGTCAACCTGTTGGTCCACTTGATCGATCCAACAGTGCACTTGATACTTAACAATGATATTCCACCAAATTGACACTTATAGACACAATAACATAATGATATCAATTGAATCTAAACAATAATAACAATAACAAAGGCTCAATGATATTGAAAATAAACTTCCAGCCACACACAATTGCAACAGCAAATATTCTGTATTAGGGTTTTGCAAAAGGTTACCTACAAAGATAGAAAGATTACAATATATAAGTAACCTAGATTCGCTTAACTACTAGATTCACCCGGCAGCGAACTACAGATTCGCCAGGTGATCAAAATCAGTTGACTCCGGGCGAAACTATAGTTTCGCTCGTAGTTTTGCTGCAATACAAAAATACATAAGAAAGACAAATTACAAGAGAGAACTAACAATTAACCTATTACAAAACAAAATAAACCTATTAACTATAGTGAGTCCAACCTATGTAGATCATCAATTCTCCCCCTAGGTTGGACCTCACTCTCGGTCTCCTTTTGCTACCTTTTCAGCTTTATCAAATGTTTCTTATTCTGCTCCTGTTGCACTCTCCTCTTCAGCCCTTGCACTTGCCCTTGCGAACTGTCATGTAAGATCCTGCATGTCCAACCTTAACTTGTCAGCCTTGGATACTTTCTCAGCTAGCTCCCTGACCTCTGTCCTTACTCCACGAGCTTTATTTGCCACATTCATGAACAAACTAGCTTCTCTTTTCCTTTCATCTCCCACTCCAGCCTTGATATGATTTTCACATAGAGTCACCAGGTCTTCATCGCAAAAGGAAAATACTTCCATTGGATCAAACAGTTTAATCTCAGCACCACCTTTCAACCTAATGACTGCTTCCCCAGTATTGTTATCATAAAACCATTTTTCAAAATTTTGTAGTATTGGGGGAAGTGGATTGGGCACCCTTACCCTGTTAGCGGTTTTAGCTGGCTTCAGCTTTAACACAATCTTTCCTTTTCTGGAGGCCCAATCCAGGTCTTTCTTCAATCTTCTTCTTTCTGTCCTCATATACCCGAAAGCTTCAAAATTGTCATTCATTCCCGCTTTAATCTCCTTTTCCAACAACATAGCGCGTTCACTCAAGTGGGCATCCAAAAGTGGAATTTCAGCTAATCTCCTCAAGTCCCACCTAGGCAAGGTCTTGAACGCCTTCCTTTTATGCAAATATGATATGTCCCCGCCTCTTCTTTTGATCACAAACATCTTTAATTCAGAATTATATTTTCATCTCACAATTTTCTTATCAGATTTCTTCTTGCTTGGTTCACTGATGTTTTGGAATTGAGGTGTTAACTGTTCTGGTTCCTTTTCTTTCACGAACCAGTCTTCTTTGCTTAGCTCAAATACATCACCTTCTTCTGAACCCCTTTGTGCCACATAAGTCATTGGGCGCTCCTCCACTTTATAATATTTAGGCTCTGAGTCATAATCAACCAGTTGTTCCTCATATTCTTCCTCTTCATCAATAAGTCTCTTCCCTATATCCTCCTTATTTCTTTTAGTAGTTTCTTCTCTAATCACCTTAGCCCCCGTCAAGTCTGTTTCTATATCCAATCCCAAATCAACAAATTCAGCCTCAACAATCACAGGCTCCTCTCTCATGTCTCCTCCTTCATCAACTATCTTCTATACTTCTGTTTCAACAACCTTTTTACCTCTTACACCACTGTCACTTGCACTAACTCCAGCTGAACTTGCTTCCCCTCCTATTCCAGATGACTTTCCAACTTTTAGGAACGAATACTTTGATGTGTCGGTTAGATCATCCAGCTCCTCTTGTGATAGTTGGTTTGTGACACCAACTTTTCCTTTGAGCTCATTCACCTCCTTCAGCAATATTTTAAAAAGATTTTGCTGATCCATCATCATTGCTCTCATACTTTCAATTTGCTCATCCTTCTCCTTTTCTCTCAATTCTTTATTGACCAACTTTGTCTTTATCATGCTTAGTTCATTGGCCAATGATGCATTTACATTTTGAATGACATCCTGGTCCAATTCTGATCGGGAATCCCGCCTTTCTTTGAACACTAGCTGTTTATGCTTAGTTCTCCTTTCTGTTTCATAAGCCGGTTCCCCTTTATTAGACCTTCTCTCTCGTTGAGCCCGCAGCTCCTCTTCAACCTCATCAATCTCAGCATCTAAATCATATTCTTTCTCCTTTGCATATCTCTTCCTCTTTTTTATTGCCTCTGTCTGTTTATCCCGGTTTTCTTTAGCATTTTTGTTTTCATTCTCGATCAGCCTTTTTATATAGTTCCATCTCTCGGCTGGATACATGTTTTTGAGTAAATAAGTTATTTTACCACTGAAGTCATGTCTAACTACTGAGCAATCTGCAAATATTCTTGTATTCATCTGCATCAGCCTCTTAACTTCCCCGTGTCTTGGAAAATTTGGTTTCTCGTGATTAATGATCATCTGGACAAACCTTGGATATAATAGCCATTTATCCTTCTTCAGAGCCATGACATTCTCAGTCATACAGTCGAATATTAGTCTTGCAATATTGCCCTTTTGTCCTTTACAGAATATAAACATCGCCTTTGTCTACTGTGCATTTAATCCATCTGATCCTCCCTTTCTATGATCCCAGCACATGATGAATACGTGAGCAATGTATCTCCATTACATGGATAAAAATGACTTTTTAATTTCCTTCTTTGACCCAAAAGATGGTCCTTCATACCCAATGCTTCGATAAGCATTAAGAAGTTCAGCATCAGTCATACCAACCTCATCTCCACAATCTTCTTCCAACCTTAACACCCTTGCTACCGTCTCAGCAGTGATAACTATGTCTTCCCCAAGGACTCTTGAAGTAATCCTGTGTGGAGTAGATCCCATATCACATTCAGCATTAACCCAAAAATCTCTTATGTGAATGTCGTAGATCGTGGGTAAATGAGATATGGCATAAAGTATGGAGACTGCTTCAACCATCTAAGACAATCTCTGAATCCGACAGTCTTCGGATTACTGTCATCTAATAATGCCACAAGATTTGTCTTTTCATCGAACTTTAAGTTTGCCATGAACTACAAAATATAAACCTAGGTAAGTTAGATATCACTTAAAGACAGTTAAACAATATAAAAAATTCAAAACAACCATAGATTCCCTATCATGGCGAAACTGTAGTTTCTCCAGGCAGAGCAAGACAGCTTCGCTGAGGTTTTGAAACTAAGTTCAACAGTTTCGCTGACATGCGAAACTGTAGTTTTGCCAGGCACAACTAATAGTTTCGCTGTTGTTTGAACATAAGTTTCGACCAAACGAAAGTGTACATTCACTGTGACTCAGCCCTAGACCATGAGTTTGAGCGATTCTACACTTTCGCTAAGACTAGCTTATGATTCAGACGATAGCGAAGTTGTAAGTTCGCAGACCCCAACAGAGCATATTATGTGCTGAGCGAAAGTATAGTTTCGCTGGAAAGGTTCGAGCAAAACTGTCGGGTATGCTTGGACAACATAACCAGATAGATTCGCTCACAACAGAGAACTTTCGTTCAGTTTCGTTGGTTAAATTGGTAGATTCGCTGGATGAAATAGGCTAAGTTTCAAACCAGTGAATCAACCCAAAACCACGATTAATGAAAAAAAAACCATGATTGAACCATAGAAACAGAGTCGCAATGGCTACCAGATCGCTTAGAAACCAACAAACTAGACGGAAATGATGCAAATGGGATCAATTAGTTTTGGCCATAGAGAAACTAGGGTTTAGTTTCACACAACATTATGTGAAACGAGTTTCACACTATGCAATATATATGACCTAGTTTCTCTGACAGCGAAACTATAGTTTCGCTCGGCATCACAAATGAAATCATGTGTTCAGAGAACAGCGATACTGCCAGGTGAATCTATAGATTCTCTTGGCGAAACTACCAGCGAAACTGTAGTTTCGCTGAAACCTAAAAACTAAAAAAAAATTAAACAAAAATAATAATAAAAAATTTTATTTATAAAGCCTTTATGAAAAACATTCTTCGTCCCACAATGTCAGCACAAAACAAAAACAAAATATAAAACAAATAAGAAAGAAAAATAAAAGGATATAGAGACTTATTTTTCAAGAAATTGATCCGGAGAATCAAAGATTTGCGGGATTGTTGATATGTTTGTCCTTTTAAACTCAAGCCTTCCTCTTTTCAACAGGTAATCTGCAGCTATTTTATCATGTTTTGGATTCATTTGATAAACTCAGATGACTTGGATCCCGCAGATATTTAGCAAAGTACTACTCCTGTTCTTTATGGTTTATTGAGCAATATAATTCACTTTGCTTGAATTCTTAAATATTTCAACAATGATTCTTAATTTCTAAGAATCATTGTGTCTTTATTTTGGGGACAGATGATAAGAGCTCCTGGTCTATACTTACGTATAACAGAGGAGATAATCATTTTATATCGCTGATTAAAGCTTCAGGTCTATACTTACGTATAACAGAGAAGATCATCAGAATGTGCTGAAGAGAGCTCCAGGTCTATACTTACGTATAACAGAGGAGATCATCACTCCAGGTCAATGTTCACACATAGTTGAGAAGATAAGCACGAGATATGTCACCCATTTTATTTTAAACAAAGCAAAGATTTGAAACTCTCAACCCTTTTCAGACAAGGCCTTGTAGCTTTATGCAGGCTGAGATATCATAAGGATAATCTTTGTTGTCGAGTTCTTAGACTTTAATTAAGCTACACGATCACTGTTTACTTTGATATCTGACTGAGCCTACCAGCATATCCCAAACAAAGCTATTAATTCTCCTTCAAACTTCTTTACCAGAAGTTCCTGAAAAGGCAAAATTAAAGCTTAGACAAATAAAAATAGATCTTTATATTCTCCCCAAAAATTTCTTTTTAGTAGTTTCTGAAAAGAAATTTCTCTTCCCCCCCCCTTTTTATATAGGACTCAGAAGTTTATCAATAAAAGTTTATAAACAAAAAGAGTTCAAAAAGAGTTATTTACAGAACAATGCACATTTAAGGTAAGAAAGAGGTTTTAAAAAGATATTAAACCCAACATGGAGATCAATTCATAAAAACACGGTTTATCAAAAGTTTTTGTGAAAAGATTCGCTCGTTGATTTTTTTGTGTCAATCGGAATAATATCTATAAAACCCTTTTCCCGAGCGTCTCGGATGGCATGAATTCTCATTTCAGTGTGCTTGGTATGAGTATGATGAATTGGATTTTTTGCAATCCCAATGGCAGCTTCATTATTACAGAAAAGTGGTGTATGAAGAAAATTTATCCCATAATCCATCATTTGATGTTGTATCTACAACACTTGGCAACAACAACTGGAAGCAACAACATATTCAGATTCTCCTATAGATAGAGATACTGTAGTTTGCTTCTTACTTTGCCAAGAAACGAGACAATCTCCCAGATATTGACATCCATTAGTGACGGATTTCCGATTGACCCTGCAACCACCATGATCACTGTTAGAATATGCATGTAAGTCAAAGTTACCTCCTTTTGGGTACCAAAGACCCAAACAAGATGAACCCTTTAAGTAACGAGAGATTCTTTTAACAGCTTTTTCATGGGATTCTTTTGGGTTGGCCTGAAAACGAGCACAATAGCACACAGCGAATGTAATATCAGGACGACTAGCTGTGAGATACATGAGGGATCCAATCATGGAACGATGGAGATGAGCATCCACAGATTTCCCATTATCATCTGGAGTTAAGCAAGTCTGAGCAGTGAATGGAGTATGTTCTGGAGAAGAATCATCCATTTTGAACTTTTTGAGAATCTCCAGAACATACTTTTCCTGATGAATCAAAATACCTGACTGCTTTTGTTCAACTTGTAATCCCAAGAAAAAACATAACTCCCCCATCATGCTCATTTCGAAACGATCCTTCATGACCTCTTCAAATTCTCTGCATAGTTTCTCATTTGTTGACCCGAAAATGATGTCATCAACGTACACTTGATCAATCAACATTTCACCATCAACTTCTTTCTTGAATAGAGTCATGTCTATTGAACCACGAGAGAAACCTTTACTCAGCAGATACTGTGTCAAAGTTTCATACCAGATCTGAGGGGCCTGATGTAATCCATATAAGGATTTGTCAACTTTATACACTTTGTCTGGAAAATCTGGATCCTTGAAACCTGGAGGTTGACAAACATAAATCTCCTCATTGATATTCCCATAGAGAAATGCGCATTTCATGTCCATCTAAAAAACTATAAAGTTTTTTTGAGCCACATGAGCAAGAAAGATTTGGATGGCTTCAATTTGAGCAACTAGAGCAAACACTTTAGTATAGTCAATTCCTTCCTCCTGAGCAAAACCCTAAACAACCAACCTGGATTTGTTTCGAATTATTACTCCCCGATTATCTGGTTTGTTCCGAAATACCCATTTAGTGCAGATAGGAAACTTGTTCGGAGGAAGATCAACTAATTGCCAAACGTTTAGTTTCCTGAACTGCTGAAGCTCCATTTGCATAGATTAAAACCAACTTGGGTCTTGAAGTGCTGCTGAGACATTTTTAGGAACTGTTTGAGATAAGAAACAAGCATAGAGGCATTCATTTATCAATCCAGATTGACTCCGTGTCCTCACTCCATCAGTAATGGAACCAATGATATAATCATGTGGGTGGTCTTTTAAGGTTTTAAAATTAGTGTTAAGGGTTAACGGATTTGATGAAGATGAGGAAGTGGTCAATGATGGTTGTAAGGCTGTGATGCGGAAGTGGGTAGTGAAGACTGTGATGGGGAAGTGGGTGGTGAAGACTGTGATGGGGATGTGGGTGGTTGTGTCAGAGAATGTGCTTGTGGTGGAGGTGTAGGTGGAACATCAAATGGAGGTTGAGGGTGATGGTCTATTGGTGGTTGTGGATGAGGTACAGGTGGAAGAGGTTCAGTTGGAGATATGATTTTTGCATTGGTTTGAGGAATATCATCATCATCAAAAACTAGAAGATTGAAGGATTTGAAGACAGTGTTTCAGTCATAGAACCATTCTGGATCATATCCTATGTTTGGAGAATTTGACTCTTGCCAATCAACATAAAATGATTCTTGCATAATACGCATTCTTTTGTTGTACACCCAATATGCTTCTTGTGATGAGGAATAGCCAACGAAGAAACATTCATCAGAAACTGCACCGAACTTTGACTTCTGAGCTTGAGTGTTCAGCAAGGTACATGAGCAACCAAATGGACGAAAGCAGTTAATCAAGGGTTTTTGTTTATGCAGAAGCTCATAGGGAGTCTTCATTTTGTCTTTCACAATAAGGACCTTGTTAAGTACATAAGAAGCATATTTGACTGCTTCAGCCTAGACAATTATTGGAAGCTTTGACTCAATCAGCATAGTTCTTGCTGCTTCGATGAGTGTGCTATTCTTCCGCTCAGCAACACCATTTTGCTGAGGTGTCCTAGCAGCACTGAACTGTCTAAGAATCCCCTTGCTTGTACAGAATGAGTCAAAGATATGATTTCTGAATTCAGTACCGTTATCACTTCGGATGGCTATAACATTCCTCTTGTTGACAGACTCAATAGAAAGGATAAGCTTTTGAAGCTCTTCAGTAGTATTTCCCTTGCTTGCTAGAAATCTTACCCAAGAATATCTGAAATAATCATCTGTAACAACCAAGCAATAAGATTTCTTAGCAATTGATTTAACACTGATAGGACCAAAAAAATCAGTATGTAACAATTCGAGGGGTTTTGAAATTGTGTTTTCAAGCTTAAGCTTGTGTGGCTTTTTGTGCTATTTGCCTTGAGCACAAGCCATGCATGTTTTCTACCATTGAAAAATCTTTAAGTGGTAGTCCCCTCACAAGATTGTTCTTAACTAATTTATTTATATTTTTAAAATTAACATGTCCTAATCGACGATGCCATAAGAAGGATTCGGAAGAAGAGGCTTTGGACAGAAGACATGTCACAGTGGATGTAGACTATTGTGATCCCATATCAAGAAGATATGTATCATTCTTTCTTGGAGCATGCATGATCACTAGATCTTTTGAAATAATGAACTCTGGTTTAAGAAACAAGCATTCATTTGACATAAACAGCACTGGAATATCTTTATCACAAATTTGTGACACGCTTAGTAGATTGAATGCTAATTTGGGAACATAATTTACTTTCTCCAGAGTTAATGAACCGTTTGAGACTTCTCCCTGACCAATCATTTTTCCACCCTTCTTATCTCCAGCAAAAGCGACATATCCTCCATTAATTATTCGATAATTTGTGAGTAAGTCTTCCAACCCGGTCATGTGCCTTGAACATCCACTGTCAACATTCCAAAGACTATTGATAGCTCTTCTGGAACGTTCCTGGCATAAGAAAAAAAATTTGTTAAGACTTGGAAATTGGAACCCAAGCCTTGACTGACTTAGGCCTTGGAACGAAAGATTTTTTACAAAAGAAATTATTTACAAAATGATTTAATCTACTTCCTAATGAACTATGATTTATATTTCTATTAACAAATGCAGGACAAGTTTTAAGAACAAGATCATCCTTTCCACATCTAAAACATCGGGACTTCAATCCTTTCTTGTTACATCTTAAAACAGATGCTTGATCAGTTAAGATTTATTCCTCACCTTTAGACGTGTAAGAATTTGAATTGATACATGAGTCATGTGATTCTTTTAATATTTCCTTTGTGACTTTCATTTTAGCAAATCCGGATTCATTTTCGTTAATATTGTTAACGTTTGAAGAAGTTGTCTCAATATCTTTAAGATTGGAAATCCGGCTTTGTGTGAAAGATGGGATAGGATGAGAAAGAAACTTTTCAAAATAATTTGGGTGAAAACGTCTGTTTGAAGCATTAGGTAAACAATTATCATAACTATTAACAAGAGAATTTGAAACATCATCATTAGATTCATCAATCTCTGAGGATAAACAAAATGAACTAGAACTAGGGCTACATGAACTACTGTCTGTGCAGACGTTTGTGAAACGAATCTACTTAAACTACTGTCTATAGAAGACTTTTTGAATCTGAAACGTTCAAACTAGAGCTGCCAGACCACTACTTGCACCATAATCATATTCCTCTTGAATCTCCTTATGATTTACTCCTTCTAAACCTGCATACAACTGTCAGTATCTTTTTGAATTATTCATTAGTTGGATGAGGTGTAGGCATAGGAGAATAACAATAAGTACTAGGTGGAGGATAAACATGAGTGCTTTCTTTGCTTCCCAAACCAGTGTTAATTCTAGCCCCCCTTTGTTTCATGCAAAGCTCCTCAAGTTTCATCCCAGAAATTGTCCATTTTTCAAGTTTGGTTTTTAATTTGCTTGTTTCAAATTCAGTAAGTGCTACACGTCAGTTAAAGCATTTATTTCAATGTTTCTTTCCAAAAATTTCTTTTTAAATGCTCATTTTCTTTTAATGCTTCATTTAACTTAACAAAATATTTCCTCATTTGTTTTAAGTTCCTTATAAATTTGTTTCAATTCCTTTTCATTATCCAATAACAATCTGTTTGCCTCATAAGGGAGACCCAAATAAATGAATTTTGCAAGGAGGAGAGCACATGTCTTGATTACCTCATAAGGGAGACCCATAACTATCTTTTCAGCAGCCAGGGCCTTATCACACTGACAGACCAGAGTATTATTCTTGTCTTCTTAATCCTCCACTACTTTCCTGCTATCCTTCTCATCTTTACTATCCTCTTTCGAATTTTCTTTTGACTCACCCATCTTCTTTTCATCTTCAATACCTGCTTTCTCACATCCACCCTCTTCAACTTCAGCTTTCTCAACCTTTTTCTCTTCATCCTGAACCCTTTCCTTGCTGCTTTCACCAATAACCTCTTAAGTCTCACTCTTGAACTCTCTAAAAGGATCAAAGTCATCAATAGATTCCACTTCACTATTCACTAATTCTGCCACTAGTGCATGATTGATTTCTTCTTTAGTTTCCTTAATTGTTGCGCTCCAATCAAAGTTTGAGATGAGAATCATTTCCTTCTTTGACTTGACTTCTTCTTTGTCAGTAATTTGGATAACTTTAGAAGTTCCAGAAGTTCCTGGTTTAGAAATGATAGGATTCGGACATTCTCTTTTGAAGTGCCCCAGCTGTTTGCAATTGAAGCATCGTAATTTTGACTTATCAAAACCAAGCTTAGAATTCTGATTCTGGTTTCCAAAGCTCCTTCTACCAGTTCGTTCCATGAATCTTCTTGCATGAAGTATGAGCATGGCCATTTGCCATTGGATGTCTGTTTCTTCTAAGTCATCTGGATCAACTTGATACATGTCTTCAACAGTCATTCCTTTTCCTTTTAACTCCCCAGCAACTAAAGCTTCATAACTGTGCACAACATCCCAATAATGCCATAGTATCAAATGGAATCTGAGCAGTGACAGAAGGCTTTAAGCTTGAACCAACACCTATAGATCCCCCACTAGACATATTTGAAGCACCAAATCCTGTAGAACTACTATAAACTAAACCATACAAAGATGAGTTTGCAGTGGATGACATTAATGCAGCATTTTGTGGATATACAGTGGCTGGCATCATGGATTGATTGTATTCTCTCCTCTTTAAATCCAAATCAAAAGATTTAAATTTGTTGATTACATCCATAAGTTTGTAATCAACAAAGTTTCTTTCCTGCTTCAACATCCTAACTTGCAGGCTCCATTGAGGTGGAAGAGAGTCCAAGAGTTTAGAGACTTGTTCATGATTTCCCAACTGCTCATCATATTTCTTTAATGTGCTTGAGAAGGACAAAAATTGATTTCTTATATCAGTAAGGCTTTCATTTTTGTGTCCTACAAAAGAATTAAACTCCTTTTCAGCTTGAGCTTTCCTGTCTTTCCTCAGATCCTCATTTCCATCATAGAATTAACACAAGGAGTCATACAAAGATTTTGCATCCTTGTGTTCAGCAAATCTGTTATAGATGTCTTGAGAATTAACACGTAAAGTATTATCATTAAAGAGAGTGGTAAGATTAATGATAATGAGAAGTGAAACATAAAGAATGGAAGGAAGGCTTGCAAGCAAATTCACATGAGGTTCACAACCACTAGGTTGTTAGCTCAACTGTGTGCGGTTTAGCTAACCCATTGGATGCACACAAGGTCAATCTTTGACATTGAGGGGACGCTTGTTGCTGCCCCGGTACTGGTGTCGGCTTCGTGCATCAGTATGGGGTCTATGTGTAGACCTCGGCCCAGTACCAGTTTAGTGCGCAATATCGGGGGCATAGCACATTGGTCCAGATTAAGTGAAAGATTAAAATAAAGGTTCAGATGAACGATGATGTAAATGGTAAAAGAAGATAATGGATGCTATCTTAACTGTACGTATGATGTGTGATCACGTACGAATTAAAAGTATATTATTTTAAAGGGTATTTTCGTATACAAGCCTTTTAAGGTATTTTAATGTTTTAAAACTAGAACTCACTCAGCAACGCTGACTTTTATGCATTTTCAGTTGGCAGGTAATTTTTTTGCTGAGGATGGCACTCGGGGAGGCTACTCATCGGGGCTAGACTAGCATCCGTTCACGCATACGAATATTGTTGTTTTGTAATGCAATTAACATGATCTTTTGTAACTATTAACAATTAACAATGTATTGCTTAGCAACAGTATTTATTAATGAAGTGAATGGCTTTTGATATTAATTCTGTTGCATTGGTTTATTAACTATGAAATGTTTTATGCTATGATTGACCAACTGTGAAGTCTCCAGGAATGGGGTCTTACAAGTTGGTATCAGAGCCAAAGTTTAAGAGAAATAGGTAAATATTTTCAAAACCTAAACTTAAACTGAGAATGGGACGAATGGAGGGATGCCAGCCCGAGTAGCTACGTGCCATCAGGTATTTCTTTTCTTAATATCAACCGGTATTATGTGCGTGTGCTATTTGATTTATGTGCCTTTAGTAGATTTGGATGCTAATGTAGTCAGGATAGGAAATGCTCGGGGGATGAAGAGTAAAGTAAGTGGCTAATCACAACTGGCCACTGTAATTAGGGACTTACTATACTTAACATAAACTGAGCTATTACCTTGAATGACCGTGTTGGTGTTTGAATCTTATAGTGTTTAGAGGATGGTTGGGGGAAGATCATCGAAAGCTTCTCGTGGTGGAAGGGCATTCGTGGCAGTCCACAGTAAAAGGAGCAAGACCAAGACCGCAGAGACGGCTCCTGCTGAGCCTGATCTTCATCACCCGAGGGTGGTGATGAGAGTGCTAATCTGAGAGCCTCGGTGAAGGAGGCAGTGGTGGAGGAGGTTTACCAAGTCATGCAGACGATCCTACCATTTGTAGTGACTGAAGTTATCCGGGCTGTTAGAGAAGACGAAAGGAAAGAGAAGGAGGAGGAAAGGTGGACGACTGCTGGCAGGAGTGAGAATGTAAGAGGTCGCAATGATGAGAGCCTCCAGTGATGAAGAGAGGTGGTGGTGCGGAAACCACGAGGGGATGCAGCTACGGGGCATTCCAACGGTGTAAACCCCCTACTTTTGATGGTAATGGCAATGCTGCAGCTGCCCACCGCTGGATAAGGGAGATGGAGGCAGTATTGAAGATCAGTTAGTGTCGAGAAGACCAGAAAGTGATGTTCGCCACTCACTCGTTTGTTGACTCGAGACTATGTTGGTGGGACAATCTTGTCCAAGCCGAGGGTGACAGGGCCATCGAGAAAATGAGACGGGGAGAGCTGAAGAAGTTGGTGATTGAGGAATTCTGTCCTCACCGAGAACTCAACAAGATTGAAAGGGAGTTCTTATAGCTGGAGGCGGGAACTATGACCCACCCGCAATATACCGCCAAGTTTAACGAAATGGTGAGGTTGGTGCCGGATCAGGTTACGCCGGTGTCGAGGAAAATCAATCGGTACGTTCAGGGACTACCGGCCGACATCCGCAGACATTTAATCGCTACCCAACCGAGCACTTTTAGGTCAGCAATGGATTTGGCAGGAATGTTGTATGATGAAAGGGAAGTAGCGGTGGTTGAGGTGAAGAAGGCGGACGACGGTGATAAGAACTGGAGCGGTAAGCGGTTTGGGTGTGGCGGTTACACCCCAAACAACAAAAGGAGTAGGATGGATGAACGATGGGTGGTGTCATCAGGCCCGGGGTTGAGGAAGTGCGATCGATGTGGTAGGGAGCACACTGGTGATTGTATGAGGGGAGTGACTGTGTGCTTCAAGTGTGGGAAGCCCGGTCACATAGCAAGAGATTGTGGAGTGCTGAGGTGCTTTAACTGTGGCGAGACTGGCCACAGGAACTATGAGTGCAAGAAGCCGAGAGCTGAGAGCTCTGTGGCCAAGAAGGGGATTGAAGAAGGTGGACAGAAGGCAAGTGCTAGAGCCTTCACGATGATCCGAGAGGAAGCCCGGGTAGACCCCGACGTCGTGTCAGGTATGTTTCTAGTAAACCAAACTTGTGCCTCTGTATTATTTGATTCTGGTGCTAGTAGGAGTTTCATATCTGCTGCTTTCTGTGCTAAGTTTCCTGTTAGTAGTAGAAGTATGGATGAGCCTTTTGACGTAGAAACTGCTATTGGTTAGTCAACCAGAATTTCTAGTATGATTGAAGATTATGGCATAGAATTAGAAGGCCATAGGTTTGCTGCTATACTATATATGATGCCCCTAGGAGGATTCGATGTAGTACTAGGGATGGACTGGTTAGCAACCTATGAGGCAAACATCGTGTGTCTCAAGAAGATTACTTGACTAATTGCGCCGGATGGAAGTTCCGTGACGGTCTACGGTGACCACGTCGCTACGGTTCCGAGGGTGATTTCGATGGCGGTGGCAAAGAAGTGCATGAAGCGAGGATGTAGTGCCTACCTGGCTTATGTAAAGAATGTGGATGCATCGATTCCAAAATTGTCTGAGGTGCTAGTGGTGCATGACTTCCCGGACGTGTTCCCAGAAGATTTACCAGGTGTGCCACCTGACCGCGAGATCGAGTTTCAGATTGACCTGATACTCGGTGCTCAGCCCGTTGCCAAAGCACCGTATTGGTTAGTTCCATCTGAGATTAAAGAGCTGATGGATCAGCTGCAGGAGTTGATGGACAAGGGGTTCATTCGACCAAGCATCTCTCCTTCGGGTGCTCTGGTCTTGTTTGTTAAGAAGAAAGACTGTAGTATGAGGATGTGTATAGACTACCATGAGTTGAAAAAGTTAACGGTGAAGAACAGATATCCATTGCCAAGGATAGATGACTTGTTTGACCAACTTCAAGGTGCCAGTTGGTTCTCCAGGATAGATCTTCGATCTGGCTACCATCAGCTGAAGGTAAAAGAACAAGATATTCCTAAGACAGCGTTTCGCAAGTGTTATGGACATTACGAGTTCCTCGTTATGTCTTTCGGTTTAACTAATGCGCCAGCTTCCTTTATGGATTTGATGAATCGAGTGTGCCGGCCGATGCTAGATAAATCAGTGATTGTGTTTTTTGATGATATCCTGATTTATTCAAAGAGCGAAGAAGAACATGCCGGTCACATACGCGAGGTATTGGAGACACTTAGAAGAGAGAAGCTTTACGCTAAATTCTCTAAGTGTGCTTTTTGGTTGCGCGAGGTTCAATTTTTGGGTCACGTGGTCAATGCTAAAGGGATCATTATGGACCCGGCAAAGGTTGAGGCAGTGATGCAATGGAAGTCTCCTAAGACGCCATCCGAGATTCGCAGTTTCTTGGGTTTGGCGGGCTACTACCGAAGGTTTATTCAAGACTTTTCCAAGATAGCCTCACCTTTGACAAAATTGACCCGCAAGGATGTGAAGTATGTATGGGGACAAGAACAGGAGGATACGTTTGAGGGGTTAAGGCAAGATAACTCAGGCTCCTGTCTTGACACTGCCTGAAGGGAGTGAGGATTTAGTGGTCTATTCAGATGCCTCCTATTCGGGACTGGGTTGCGTACTAATGCAGCGTGGAAGAGTGATAGCATACGCATCCCGACAGTTGAAGACCCATGAAGCCAATTACCCCACTCATGACTTGGAGTTAGCGGCGGTGGTCTTTGCGTTGAAGATTTGGAGGCACTACCTGTACGGGGTGAAATGGACAATCTTCACGGACCACAAGAGCCTAAAGTATTTCTTTGAGCAGAAAGATCTCAACATGAGGCAGAGGAGGTGGTTGGAATTAATCAAGGACTATGACTGTGAGATCCATTACCACCCGGGCAAGGCCAACGTAGTGGTCGATGCCCTTAGCCGAAAAGAGAGACCCAAGCCGATTCGGGTGAAGGCGTATCAGTTGGTGATGACCTTTGACGTGATGACACGGGTCAAGGAATTTCAAAATGAGGCATTGAAGGAAGAACGCCTTAATGCTGAAAGGATGAGAGGTCTAGTTGTGGAATTGGGAGAAAATACCCACGGAGTTAGAACCCGCTTCGGGCGGATGTGGATCCCCCGATATGGAGATCTACGGGGGCGAATTATGGACGAAGCTCATAAGACTCGATACTCCATTCACCCTGGTGCTACCAAGATGTATCAAGACATGAATAAAGATTTCTGGTGGCCGGGAATGAAGTACGATATAGTGGAGTATGTGAGTAAGTGCCTTGCTTGCTTGCAAGTGAAGGCAGAACACCAAACGCCCTACGGGAAGATCCAGCCATTGGATATACCCGAGTGGAAGTGGGAGCACATCACCATGGACTTCATCACGAAGCTACCCTGTATTGCAAGGGGGCACGGCACCATATGGGTGATAGTCGACCGTCTGACCAAGAGTGCTCACTTCCTACCAATCCGCGAGACGTATTCCTCTGAGAGACTGGCGGATCTGTTCATTAAGGAGATTGTAGCTCGTCATGGTGTACCGGTGTCTATTGTGTCGGACCACGACACCCGGTTCACATCAAAGTTTTGGAAAAGATTCTATGATGTGATAGGGATGAGGCTACACATTAGCACGGCTTACCATCCTCAGACAGATGGTCAATCGGAGAGGACGATTCAGACGCTTGAAGATATGCTCCGAGCATGCGTGATCGACTTTGGAGGAAGTTGGAATGATCACCTACCGTTAGCAGAGTTCTCATACAACAACAGTTATCATGCTAACATTGGTATGCCACCATATGAGATGCTATATGGTAGAAGGTGTAGAACGCCCGTGTGTTGGGGAGACATCAGGCAGAAAGAGTTAGGAAGTATCGAGGTGATCGAGGCTATGACTAAAAAGTTGGAAAAGATCAAATCCTTTATGAAGGTGGTGAAAGATAGACAAAAGTCGTATGCTGACAAAAGGCGTAGACCGATTGAATTCAACGTAGGTGATAGAGTCATGTTGAAGGTCTCACCTTGGAAGGGAATTATTCGGTTCAGAAAGATAGGCAAGCTGAGCCCGAGATACATAGGGCCTTTCTGAATCATTGCACGAGTAGGGGAGGTAGCCTATCGATTAGAATTGCCTGAGGAGTTAAGTGGAATTCATCCGACATTCCATGTATCTCATATGAGAAAGTGCCTAGCCGATGAAGACATGATTGTACCACTGGAAGATATTGAAGTGGATAAACGACTTAACTATGTAGAGCAACCAGTGGCAATCGTTGATCGAAAGGAGAAGAGGTTGATGAATAAAGTGGTTCCACTTGTGCGGGTGCAGTGGAAACACCGGAAGGGTTCTGAGTCTACGTGGGAGACTGAAGCAGAGATGAGACAGCATTACCCACAGTTATTCGAAGAGTGACAGGTTTCAGAGACTAAACCTCTTTAAGGGGGGTAGACTTGTAACACCCGAAACCTCTATCAAAATAAAAAAAAAAAGAAAAGTATTTTGAAGAAAATAAAAAGAAGGCAAAGATAAGGGGTGTAAAGTGTAAAAGTACACCAAAAAGTCAAAAAGATGTGTATAAGGGGCATGGTCGCCCATGCTCTTTCTGTTGTTGCTGCTACCAAAAGAAAAGAAGAAGAAAGAGCTGAAAACCCTTGTTTCCCTTGGTTGTGAAGAAGGAAGGCTGCATTCTTCGAAGGTTAATGTGTTTATATGTTAATTGGTTTGATTTTTTATGGGGTTTTTAACCTTAAAACCGATTATTAAGTGTTCTATGTGGTTTGGTGTTTGTTTTGTTTGTTTTTAGGTGTTTGAACTTCAGTGCAGGCAAGTTTGGAGGAGTGTTACTTGTTTGCTGCTATAGGTGAGTTCTAGACCCCGGTTTCTATGTGTTTTAAACTGTTTTGGGGCTGAAAATGCATGATTAAAATGTTTTACAACTGATTTATGTTTACCCGTATGTATATATATGTTTGTGCTTATGTTCTATGCTTGTTTATGTGTTATGGTTTCTTAGGATGTTGGGTGTAAGCTTAGAACATATTAGTATGCAGTTTGGGTTCGAATGTAAGTCTGAAACATACATAACTGGTGGTCATGCGCCAAAACAAGGCCCATGCGCCTGGGATCTTAACTTAGAAACGCCCAAGTTCAGGCCATGCGCCCAAACAGGGCCCATACGCCTAGAATATTTGCCTTAGAAAGATTATGTGGGGCTCATGCGCCCCAATAGTGCCCAAGCGCCCAAGGTTTTGCCTGAAATTGACAAGTGTAAACTCATGCGCCTAAATAGTTTCATGCGCCCAACCCTTTGTTCAGGCGCCTAAGTGCTAGTCCATGCACCTGAACAGTTCATGTGCCCAGAATGTAAGCTGAAATACCCAAGTGTAGGATTCATGCGCCTGAATAGTGTTAAAGCGCCTAAGCAGGGCTCATGCGCCTGTATAGTGTCCTTGCGCCTAAACACTTAGAAAATTTTCTGGAATTTTGGGAAATCAGAATTTTAGGGTTTGACCCTGGTTTGACTTGGTGATATTACTTGATTATTTTATTTATGTTTTGGGCTGTTCTTGTGTTCCTATTTATTATATTATTATATGACTTTACGTGGTGTGATTTATTCGTATAACGTAAAGTATTATCATTAAAGAAAGTGGAAAGATTAATGATAATGAGAAGTGGAACATAAAGAATAGAAGAAAGACTTGCAAGCAAATTCACATGAGGTTCACAACCACTAGGTTGTTAGCTCAACTGTGTGTGGTTTAGCTAACCCGTTGGATGCACACAGGGTCAATCTTTGAGATTGAGGGGACCCTTGTTGCTGCCCCGGTATTGGTGTCGGCTTCGTGCATCAGTATGGGGTCTATGTGTAGACCTCGGCCCAGTACCAGTTTAGTGCGCAATATCGGGGCATAGCACATTGGTCCAGATTAAGTGAAAGATTAAAATAAAGGTTCGGATGAACGATGATGTAAATGGTAAAAGAAGATAACGGATGTTATCTTAACTGTACGTATGATGTGTGATCACGTACGAATGAAAAGTATATTATTTTAAAGGGTATTTTCGTATACAAACCTTTTAAGGTATTTTAATGTTTTAAACTAGAACTCACTCAACAACGCTGACTTTTATGCATTTTCAGTTGGCATGTAATTTTTTTGCTGAGGATGGCACTCGGGGAGGCTACTCATCGGGGCTAGACTGGCATCTGTTCACGCATACTAATATTGTTGTTTTGTAATGCAATTAACATGATCTTTTGTAACTATTAACAATTAACAATGTATTGCTTAGCAACAGTATTTATTAATGAAGTGAATGGCTTTTGATATTAATTTCGCTACATTGGTTTATTAACTATGAAATGTTTTATGCTATGATTGACCAGCTGTGAGGTCTCCGGGAACGGGGCCTTACATTCGCTGATAGATTCGCTGGAATACAATGATCGACAACTCTAGTTTCGGCGATAGTTTCGCTGAGACTAGTAGAACTTTCGTTCTAAAATAAGTTCGCCAGCACTTTCGCTTGTAGTGACTAGCAGATGATTGAACTTTCTTTCAAAAGTGGGCTATTTTCGCTGACAATAACACGTGAATTTGAAATCACCAAATCCTTAGTTTCGCTGGTAAATTCACTGGACGAACTGTAAATTCGCCCGATGAATCAGAAATGCCTTTTAATAACAGAATCAACCCAATCTCATCCAAAACACAATGAATTTGAAATCTGATGATTACAATAGCTTTGCCCATCAAAAATGTACCATCCTCAATCAATTTCCATAACAGAAACACCCGAATCAGTATGCAAAATCGATGGAACAGTACTATTTTTTGAAAAAAGACCAAAAACCAACTAATCAAGAGCACAATTGCTCTGATACCATATTGTTGGTCCACTTGATCGATTCAACAGTGCACTTGATGTTTGACAGTGAGATTCCACCAAATTGACACTTATAGACACAATAACATAATGATATCAATTGAATCTAAACAATAATAACAATAACAAAGGCTCAATGATATTGAAAATAAACTTCCAGCCACACACAATTACAACAACAAATATTTTGTTTTAGGGTTTTGCAAAAGGTTACCTACAAAGATAGAAAGATTACAATATATAAGTAACCTAGATTCGCTGGCAGTTTCGCTGACTAGCAAAACTGCCTGTCTAACTACTAGATTCCCGCCGCGAACTACAGATTCGCCTGGTGATCAAAATCAGCTGACTCCGGGCGAAACTATAGTTTCGCCCGTAGTTTCGCTGCAATACAAAAATACATAAGAAAGACAAATTACAAGAGAGAACTAACAATTAACCTATTACAAAACAAAATAAACCTATTAACTATAGTGAGTCCAACCTATGTAGATCATCACAACCTTTGAAACCAACATTTTGATTTCTTTGAAATCTTGGGTTGACATATCCATTCCTTGGCGAGGTCCTTCAGAATTAGCAATTCTCAGTTTTGTGATTTCTTTCATCACAAATGGTACAATACATGTTGAAATAACAATCAGGTATTGAATGGTTTTTCATATCACAAATATGACAATACCTGTTAAAGAAACATTCAACAGTCTTATGATTATACTTATCACATATTTCACAGTACATTTGTTGAAATTTAAACAACTATTGATTAACCTTTGATGTGGAAACCACATTTGACCCTTGTTTTGATTTAGGAGTTGCAAAGTTAATCTGTTGTTTTTTATTTGAGAGTTTGTTCTTTTGAAATTTTGGTTTTGACTTTTGTTCATTAACACTATTCCTAGACTCCTTAGATACAAATATTTTGTTGATAACGGAAGACTTTTGACCTAAACCTGTTTTCAGATCAGAGTTAGATTTGTTCTTTGAGTTTGATTTGATTTCTGGAATTGTGTTCATATCAAAAGTACCCGCAGACACAAACTTCACTGGATTAAACTGATCAGATTGATTTGTTCTTTGAGTTGGATTGTTTTGACTTGGATTCTGAGAGGATTTAGCTTTAGCATTTTTCCTTCTCCATCTCTGGTTTCTTGATCTTGATGATCTGTGCTTGCTTTGGGATTAAATATCTTCAGGAAAAGACTCTTTTGCAGTTTCTTTCTCTTTTTGTTCTTCCTACCATTTGATGTAGTCTGGATTGTTGAATCCGTAAGGAAACGAATCCTCAAATGTTGCTTCATCTTGTTTTGCTTTCCCTTTCTTCTTTGTGTTTTGTTTGTCATTCTTTACAATGACTTCTTCAACAACATACTCATGATCTTGTTCCTTTACTTTCATCACATGAGATCCTCTGGGAACAAACATCTTCTTATTCTTTGGTCATGGTTCATAAGATTTAACTTTCACTGGATGACCATTTTTAATCTTTTCAGAATCTTGTTCCTCAAATATCTCAACATTAGTCTTCTCTTCATCACTTTCAGAGTTCTTTTTCTTATTTTAAAAGGCTTTCAGCTTAGCTTTGTTTTCAGGTGAGTAATCATGTGTGTTAATGTTTTCTGATAAAGTGTTTGAGATAGATTCAGGCAAGGGCTCCTGAGTGAAACCTAGACCTGTTTTGTTTTTATCTTTCCTCTCACTTACCAACTGTTCTACAATGGTTTTAGAACTCTTAACTTTAGCTAGATCCACCTGTGTTGCAGCTTGAGCTATTTTCTCTTCTTCTAAATTTTTATTCATCTCCTTAAGTTATTTTTTAACAAGTTCATGTTCTTTTCGAGTTTTATTCCATGAGGTTTGAAGAGATAAGATCTTTTCATCAGAGACTTGGTGATCATTTTTCAGTTTGTTGTGCATTTCTTCTTCTTGTTTAAGTTTGTCACAGATTTTAAATAAATATGTTCTGTAATACTCAACTTGGTCAAAACATACTTTTGTGCACATTATTTCTCTGACTTCGACAGGAATTTCAGGATAACTTGAAGAAGAAGTCTCAGAATCACAGATGATGGGGATTATTTCTCTGAGCCATGAGTGCAATTTCTTCTTAATCCTCTTTTGGGTCAGATTTGTCACTCTAATCATAATCTTCATCATCATTTTCTGAATCACCATCTGCCTTAGGATCATTTTCTTCAGACCAGTCTTCATTTTAAACTTCAGCAACAAGAGCTAAACTTGATGTTAGATCAGCTGTGAATTGTTCAGCATATGCTCTCCAGTCATAGCCATCTTTGATGCTTACAAGAAGAGCTTTCTTTGGCTCTTCAGTTGAGTTTGATTCATCTTTAAGTTGGGAAGACTTTGATAAGGCTTTTGAAAGGTTTTCTGAGACTACTATTGGTATCTTTGACTGCTAGAACCAGCTTGACCATTTCCGCCTTGATTTCTAGGAGCTTTACATTCCTTTGATAAATGACCATAACTGTTGCAATTGAAACACCTTGACTTTGATTTGTCAAAGCCAATAGTTTTGTTTGCACTGGGCTTGTAATTCCTGTTAACATAAGAGTGTTTATTTGTTTTGTAAGCAATCATTACCATCTGCCAATTCAAGTCCATTTCTTTCACATCATCAGGATCCATCTCAAACAAATCCTGCAAAATAAGATCTACCTGGGTTAGATGACTACCTTGATAAGCATGAAAACTTACCATGAAAGCAGTAAAAGCAGATTTTGACTCATCATCCTGTAAAAGGATATTAATAACATCTTTAACTTGGCTGGTTTTAATAGAGTTAGAAGATGAAGTCTTAGTTTGAGGTTTAGGAGTTTGAGTTTTAGGAGGAGACTGATGTTGAGTTATATAAACAGGAGCACTTGAGTGAGAAGAATCTGTGAAGAAACCAGCTCCAACGAACAAATCACCCTCATCTTCTGGAGAATTATCATCTTTTGTCAGAAAAGCATTCTCCACTGTGTTAGCTGGAGAAGCAACGTACTTATACTAAGACATTGATGCAGCTCTATCATTGTTTCTGGAGCTCTCATCAATTTCAACTGATTCAATTTTGGCAATCAAAAAATCCAGATCCATCGAAAACTTTTTAGTATGCTTCAACAGAGTGACTGTCTGTTTCCATGAAGATTGAAGAGCATTAAGAAGTATGTCATTTAGATCTTTGAGATCATTTTTCATACCAGCAATTGACATTTCAGTAGTTAAATGCATGAATCTGTTCATCATTTGATTGATTGTTTCCCCAGAAAGATGCTCAAATAACTCCAATTGCCTCTTGAGTTTCTGCTTTTTTAGATCTTGTATCTCTTTACCAACTTCACAAATAATCTTCAAAGCTCTGTACATGGTGCAACTAGTTTGATAACCTTCTAGTCTAGTCAAGACTTCCAAGGTAACCCCTTGCACATCAGTGAGTAAGCTTTGATGTCATTCTTAACCTTCTTTAAGTCATCACCTTGCAGACCATCCTCTGTATAAGGTTCTTGAGAGACTTTTGTATAAACAAATCCTCTATCAGGACCATCAGATGTAATTGGGATATGTGGTCCTTTCTCTATTGACTTCCATAAGTCAGTGACAATGGAGTTTAGATGATGCTTTAATCTTAGAGACGAATTTTGAAATCAGCTCTATTTTTGAGCTTGGGAACCCTGTTCTCTGAATCTTCAGACTTAACCATTTTGACATTTGATGTTTAGGAGTTTGAGTTTTAGGAGGAGACTGACGTTGAGTTATATAAACAGGAGCACTTGAATGAGAAGAATCTGTGAAGAAACCAGCTCCAACTAACAAATCACCCTCATCTTCTGGAGAATTATCATCTTTTGCCAGAAAAGCATTCTCCACTGTGTTAGCTGGAGAAGCAACGTACTTATACTGAGACATTGATGTAGCTCTATCATGTTTCTGGAGCTCTCATCAATTTCAACTGATTCAATTTTGGCAATCAAAAGATCCAGATCCATCGGAAACTTTTCAGTATGCTTCAACAGAGTGACTGTCTGTTTCCATGAAGATTAAAGAGCATTAAGAAGTATGTCATTTAGATCTTTGAGATCATTTTTGATACCAGCAGTTGACATTTCAGTAGTTAATTGCACGAATCTGTTCATCATTTGATTGATTGTTTCCCCAGAAAGATGCTTAAATAACTCCAATTGCCTTTTGAGTTTGTGCTTTTTGAGATTTTTTATATCTTTACCACCATCACAAATAATCTTCAAAGCTCTATACATGGTGTAACCAGTTTGATAACCTTCAAGTCTAGTCAAGAATTCCAATGGTAACCCCTTGCACATCAGTGTGTAAGCTTTGATGTCATTCTTAACATTCTTTAAGTCATCACCTTGCAGACCATCCCCTGTATAAGGTTCTTGAGAGTCTTTTGTATAAACAAATCCTCTATCAGGACCATCAGATGTAATTGGGATATGTGGTCTTTTCTCTATTGACTTCCATAAGTCAGTGACAATGGAGTTTAGATGATGCTTTAATCTTAGAGACCAATTTTGAAATCAGCTCTATTTTTGAGCTTGGGAACCCTGTTCTCTGAATCTTCAGACTTAACCATTTTGTATTTTGAATTAATGAAAATGTCTTGTTTTTGTTGTTTTTAAAATTTAAAATGAAACTATGAAATGAAAATATTTTTGGATTTTAGTTTTTTTAAAATTTCTAAGTGTTTAATGAAAAGTCTGAATACTAATGCACCTGATGCTTCTGAAACGCCTAACTTTGAACAAGAAACGCCTAAGGGAATGCCTTAGTAGAATTCTAAAACGCCTACCTGATGATGCGTCTGAACAGTTTTCAAACATCCAAACAGTGAAGAAACACCTGGGGTACTTGGTTAAATTTCTGATTTTAACCTCTAACGCCCAAACAGTCTCCAAACGCCTAGAATTGCTTAAAGTTTCAACAAAGTCCACAGTCACAATGCATCCAAACAGTTGAAAAACACCTAGTCTAAAAATGCCTCAATAGTAATAAAATGCCTAAATAGTTGTAAAGCATTTGAACACTTAGCAAAATTTTAGAAGTTTTTCACACAACAAGCGCCTTATTCATCATCTTCAACAGAACCAGATCTTATCAAATTCTTCAAAACTTGTTCAATTGATCTAAAAACTTTCAATTTGGTAGTAAATAGATCGATTAACAATCATCAATGATCATTTTGATCAAACAACAAGAACAAATCTGTTTTCTAATTGAATTAAGGTCCAAAAATGAAGAACATCTTTTCATACACAAATCTGATCAATACTCAGATCTGAATGGATTAAACACCAAATTGTGATTCATTTGATGTTTCTATGGATGAAACACAACAAAAAACAATAATTAATCATGAAATTGTAATCAACACAGATTTCAAGTGATTCAAAGAGCTCAATCATGCCGATAATAAGCTCTAATCACTGAACTGAAAGCTCTGATACCATTTTACAGGTTCAAATGGATCGATCTGTGATGATATTGTAATGCAATGATCAATTCAAACACTAAGAAATTAAAAACACAGGCAATTAAAAATTCATAGATCTTATTGATAGCAAAAGCTGTGGATACAAAGTGTATGGGTGAATTACAGTGATTCACTTCCCCTTTATTCTCTTTTTCTTTCACAATACATAAATTATCCTATTTATACTATCAAAAGTAACAAGGAACATATATTTACAAAACAAGTCCCTATACTATGACAAAAAGTAAAAGACAAATGTTAATCTTCTATGGGCTCTAACACTCTTAGGATCGACATAAGTGTTAGGCTCATTACGATTACTGCTTCCACATCCTACTGATCTTCTTGATGCTCGAGATGGGGCTGCGCTTTTAGACCGGTCACAGTTGTGTCCTTTTGTCTTCCATCCTACAAAGAGCATGTGCAACTTGTTCACCACGAGACTGTATACGTTTATTCTCATGTGGCCTACCTGCTTGTCTTTTATTTATTAACACTGGATTAAAAGGCCCAAAATTGGAAGGAATCTCCCATTCTGATAGATCGGGTAAAGGATTTATAGTCTCTACATAAGTCGCCTTATATACATCTTTGAAAAACCAAAGCTGAGCCACGTTACTACAGCCAGTTATATTTAAAAATTTTGAAACAACAATTACATAACCACATGGTAAACCTAATAATTCCCATTGATGACAACTACATGTTTAATTATTCAAATTAAGCAAACCTTTATTACCACCATCAGCAACCTTAAAGCATTGATCGTTAATACCTATTACTGTTCATGTAACATTTTTTTTAATTTTTCTCGTAATTTTATTCACAACCTGTTTAGTAAGTGTGTGCTACAAATTTGATGTTATTTAAATAAAAAAATTAAACATAAAAATTGAAATATATTTACCAATAATATGTTATTCAAAAATGGAAATTATCTCCAATCTATCTGCGATTAAAATTCAACTTTTGTAAATACTCATAGAAAAATTCAATAAGGTCGGTAATTAGGAGTTTTCTTGCATGTCGAGATAAAGAATTGATAGACTTGACACTGATAGACTTCACTAAGTATCAAATCTTTCAAAGCCAAAAGACAAAATCTTCTAAAGCCAAAGATGAAGTCTTTCGAAGCTTCAAGATAAAGTCTTCCGAAGCCAAGAGACTGATTTCTTCCCAAGACAGAGAAGACATGCTTTCTCTAACTCACTTTTGACGAAAGCTTAACCACTTTCCGCTGCCATCTCTGAAAACTCACCAACTTATACAAGTTGGTGAAAAGTACATACTTTTGTCAACTATAGATTATGGTCTTAGAGTCTTTAACTTTCTACTTTATACTTTTATCCTTTTAGTAATAGATAAGGATATGAGCTATGGCATGTCATAGTCACTAGTCAAAAGGCAATCTGCCTTTTGACTTTACATTGATCTTATTGTCTAAATTAGTGTTTCCAGCTGGCCTTTAAAGTATAGCCGGCTGTAGGATGTAGTATAAAGTATCTCAGGCATCAGTCCTTAGGACTAAGCCTTGTAACATTTGTAAAACACTAAGGAGCAATATACAACATTCTTGAAAACCATCTTATTATGTTCTGCTCGCGTTCTTTACTTATGTTCATTGTTTCATCTTAGACACTTCCCTATTTGATATGTTAAGTGTTCTAAGTCTCTCTAACCTTGTGAAACTGTAACATTGACCCCCCTCAGCGGTCTTGCAATTGGTATCTGAGCGTTTTAGGCTCTTGATTATAAGATCTCACCATCAATCTATTCAGTTTCAAAAAACACTTACCAGCTCAAATGGCAGCTCTTGTAAAAGTTGATATGGAAACTGGTACCATGACAAAATCTCTACTGATCACTCCTGATGACTTTGATACTTGGTGCCAACGAATGGTAGGGTTCATCAAGTCTCAAGACAGCAGGATATGGATATCTTTTTTCATAGGACCTCACATTCTAAGCACCTCTTCAGCTACTGGTGGAGGTGGGATGATTCCAAAGGAAGTGGCTGACTATTTTGAGGAAGATTGGAAGAAGATTGACATAGATCAGTAGGCCATGACCACTCTCTAAACTTCTCTTCCAAACCCTATATACAGATGTTTCAAGAAGTACAAAACTACTAAGCAGATCTGGGATGCACTGATGCTTATGTATAAGAGGTCTGCTGAAGCTAAAGAAAACAAGAAGTACCTCATGAAGCAGAACTTTGAGAACTTCACATACAAATCAGGTGAAACTATGACTCAACAATACTTTAGGTATGTTGCTATTGTAGATACTCTCATCGATGTTGGAGTTAAGCTTGAGAATAGGGACATTGTGAGGAAGTTCATGTTCTCACTTCCCAGACAAAGGACTCACTACTATGTGGCCATTAAGAGAACTAAAAACCTCTCCACCCTCACTCTCACAGAGCTGTATGGTATCCTTAGTAGCTACCAAATGGAAATGAACATGCAGAATCCATCAAACAGCCCTTCCAGCAATCAACAGAGTTCAGCCCTCCATGTGGTTAAAAGGGATAGTAGAGAACCACAACATCATATTATTTGCTACCCTGACAACTTACAAAAGGGTCCTTTCATCACCTTCCCTAAGACACCAAGGGAGAGCTACATCCAAGGAAGCCCATTCCAAGAGATAAGCTCATCTTAAGCCTTTATGTCTTCTGATGAAAGTTGTGACAACTTTCTCTTCACTCTTGAACACTTGGATTGTATCCATCCAGATGACCTGGAGTACATGGAGATAGTCTAGCAAATGACTCTTCTCACTCATAGAGCCAAGAAGTTCTACAAAAGAACCATAAGAAAGTTTCCTAGTAATATAGCCAGTGGAAATTTGGACTAGATAAAAGCAAAGTGACATGTTACAACTCTAACCAGATGGGACACTTTGCTAGGGAGTGCAAGGCACCAAGAACTAATGGTGGCCAAGCATAAGCAACACCAAGCTACACTGATGCAACTTCCAGATCTGAGAAGCCAAGCCAACCAAAACAACAAGCTGTTGTTGCTATTGAAGAGGGAGGCTTTGACTGGAGCTTTCAGGTTGAAGATTTTTCTCCCAACCAAGCACTGATGGCTGATCGTGAAGAAGACAAGGTATTAGAACTTCTTTGTACACCTAAATGTATTGCTAAAGTAAATATGTATAGGTCTTATAACCTGAAAATGAGATTTGACCTTGAGTCCTTGAATATTTAAAAGCTGATTTCAAAAGAGCTGAAAATGACTATAAACTTAATATAGATGATTTAGAGAAAATAATTCTTAAGCATGAGCATACAAATTACAGGACTCAAATCAAAGACCTCATTACCAAGTTAACTGAATGCCAGGCTAAGCTTTTGATCAGAAAAGACAAGGCAAAAAAATGTGTTCTTGAAGAGGAAACCTTAAAGAACATCATATCTTCATCCTTGCATGCAAAGATATTTTATCAGAACAGGCAGAGATTGGGTTCAAGTGAGATAGCTCCTCCACACACTCTACTATCTGTAAGATCTCCAAGGTGTGAAACTAGTCAAGATGAGCTGCCGCTTATTGACCCTATCCAAGTAGAGGATGAAGATGAAGAGGAGATAGTGAAGGATGAATCTGTAGTGAGTAAGAAGGATCATCCTAAGAAGGGTCACTATGCTCTTGGAGAGAAGAAAGAACCAAGGATGACCAAGTTAGCTAGGAAGAACTTGATTAGGGCAGCCAAAAGAAGATCAAAGAAAGCCTAAGAGATCAAGGCCACTTTCAACTCTAAGCAAAAACAAGTTTGTATCTCTACTAGGTTTGAAGTGGTGAAGATTGAAGACTCAACAATTGACTCTAATACTAGGAGTGCTAGTTCATGTTCAAATCATCCTGGTCAAGAGAAGAAGGTTGATCACATATGCACCACTACTACATAGCCTGAACTATCCAGTTCCAAGAGCAAGTCTCACCCTAAAAAGCCTGTTGCATTAACTATGAAGATGAAGAAGGAAGTGGAAAGAGATCAAGCTCAGCCTTCTACCCAAAAGAAGACTCTCAAAAGTATGTAAGTTGAATGCATCATGTGTGGTGGTACCTCTCATTTTGCCAAGGATTGAATCTACCATCCTATGAGTACCATCCATATGACCATGAAGAAAACTTCTAAAAAGAAGAAGAAGAAGATAGCTTCAGAAGGAAAATCTCTTTCTTTCGAAAGCTCCAAAGTGAAAAGAAGATAGGTGAAAAATTATCTTCGGAAGAAATTTTGGTCTCGAAAGAAATGAATGCTTCCAAAGTACTAAAGTCTACTACAGTGGATACAAAAGCTTCCGAAGGTCCAGTCTCAAAAACTTTCAAAGTCATCAAACCTTCTGAAGTCTTGAAGGCCAAGTCTAATCTTCTAAAGATGGTGTGGAAGATGAAGGAAGGCTATGTGACTAAAAGTTCTTCATCAACAATAGCAAATAAACCTCAGAGCTTGCTTATAGGATCGATAGCTGTTGAACTATCTTCAATTCACTTTGATGAGCCCAAGACCAATAAGGCTTGGGTATCCAAATGTAACTAATCATCTCTTTTAGTGCAGGAATAGTTGAGAACCAAGGGAAATGTATGGATCATTGCTAGTGGTTGTTCTAAGCACATGACAGGCAATGGGTCTTTGCTTCAAAACTTTTAGAGAATTGATGGAGGGCTAGTTGCTTTTATAGGATAATTAGGTGGTTACATCACTGGAAGGGGCAGGGTCATAAATGATAATCTTAGTATTGAGAAGGTAAACTATGATAAGGAACTTGGGTACAATCTTTTGAGAGTATCTCAATTTTGTGACCAGTCATAACATGCTCTTCACTGAGCATGAGTGCATTATTCTCAACCTCATGGTGATCATTCCTCAAGAGCATATCCTACTCATAGCCCCAGGAAAGGGAACATATACAAGATGGATTTGTAAGAAACCTCCCTATCTGGAGAAGTTTCTTGCTTTCTGTCAAAAGCAAATAGTGATAAGTCTTTCCTTTGGCATAAAGGAATGTGCCATGTAAACTTTAAGAACATGCATAAACTAATTAAGAATGATTTGGTAACTAGAATGCCAAAGAAAGAGTTTACAAGTGATGACCATTATGTTGCATGTCTGAAAGGAAAGCAACACAAAGTATCTCACAAGCCAAAGGAAAAGAACTCTATCACTACTTCCCTACACTTATTAATGAGTTTTGGAAGAAATTCATATTGCCTTATGATCACAGATGACTTCACAAGATATACTTGGGTCTTTTTTTTAGAACTAAGGATGAGACCCCTGAGATCTTGAAAAACTTCATTCTAAGAATTAAGAATCAATGTGATCACAAGGTCAAGATCATAAGATGTGATCAAGGAACTGAATTCAAGAACCAAATCCTTGATACATTTTGTGATGAAAAAAGTATTACAAGATAATAAAGTGCTCTTAGGACTCCTCAGTAAAATGGCGTTGTTGAGAGGAGAAACAAGACACTTATTGAGGCTGCAAGGACCATGCTCTCTGACTCTAAACTACCCATCACCTTTTGGGCAGAGGTAGTCAACACTGCCTGCTATGTGTAGAATAGAGTTTTAGTAGTCAATACTCATGGTAAGACTCCTTATGAACTGTGGCACAAAAGGAGACTTTCATTAGTTTTCTCAGATCATTTGGATGTCCATGCACATCTTGAATACAAAAGATCAGATAGCCAAATTTGCTAAGAAATCAGATGATGGACACTTTATTGGATACTATTCCTAAGCTAGGGCTTATAGAGTATACACACTCAGAAGTAGAGTAGTTGAAGAGTCAGCCAATGTGATCTTTAATGAGCACATTCCTAGTGTGAAAGGTTTTCGTCCAGATTGGCTATCTGATCTTGATTTAGTTACCAACTATTTTAACAAATCTTGTGAAAATGTTTTAGGATCTACGTAGCTTATCAACAGGAGATCTTGACCCAATGTTTTAGCTAAGAGGACCAAGTAATAAAATTTTTTTAGGTCCAGTGGTGACAAGCCCTGCAGTTGGAAATCCTATCAGCATAACCATGACAAACTTTTTAGCAGATACATCTGAGGTGCCTATAAATTCCAACACAGACATAAAATTCAAATAAAGGGGTTTCCAATGTATGAGGAGACGGAGATGGTGAAAGTGGTCAATAATTTGATGATGTTGACAACATCTCCACTGAAGACAACATCAATGATGTCACACACTCATTGGATCAAGTTTCTCTTGATAAATATGCTAATGTGGTGGGTGATCCTCAATCACCATATCTGAATTTCACTAATTTAGATATGTCAAACCAACTTATTATGATTCCTTAATTGAGAATCCATAAGTCCCATCCCACCACAAACATCATTGGAGGTGTTGAGACAGGGGTGTGAACAAGAGGACAAACCCATGACAAAAATTTTTATCTATACTATTTCTTCTTCTCCTAGTTTGAGCTAAGGAAAGTTGATATAGCTTTGAAAGATAGAAGTTGGGTTGAAGCAATGTAGGAGGAGTTGCTTCAATTCAAAAGACATAAGGTTTGGAACCTCTGCCCTCTTCCTTATGGGAAGACACCAATAGGTACCAAGTGGGTTTTTTGGAATAAGAAGGATGATAGAGGACTTGTCATCAGGAACAAGACAAGACTAGTTGTTTAAGGTTACACTCAAGCTGAAAGGATTGACTACACAGATGTTTTTGCTCCTGTGGCAAGAATTGTAGCTATTAGGATATTCCTTGCTTTTGCTACATCTATGGATTTCAAGGTCTACCAACTTGATGTCAAGTGTGCATTTCAATATAGAGTGATAGATGAGGAAGTGTATGTCAAACCACCACCTGGCTTTGCAGACCCAGATCATCATGATTATGTCTGCAAGCTTGACAAAGCTCTTTATAGGCTACATCAAGCTCCAAGAAAGTGGTATGAGACAATGGTACAGTATCTTCTTCAACATGGCTACAAGAGAGGTACTATTGAAATCACACTCTTCATTAAAGGAATAGGGAATGACTTGATGCTGGTTCAAGTTTATATAGATGAGATCATCTTTGGGTCAACTAATCAAAGCCTATAAAAACTTTGAGAAACTGATGAAGAATAGATTTGAAATGAGTGCCATGGAGGAACTTAATTTCTTTCTAGGAATTCAAGTGAAGCAGGTTGACAATGGCATCTTCGTAAACAAGCCAAAGTATGTATAGGACGTACTAACAAGATTTCATCTGACGGAGTGCAAGGTTGCTAAGACACACATAGCCAGAAACCACTCCCTAGGACCTGATCTTGAAAGGGAGTGTATTGATGAACACCTCTACAGGGCTATGATTAGGTCTCTAATATACCTTACAGCTAGCAGGCCTAATATCATGTTTGCCACATGCATATGTGCAAGATATCAAGCCAACCCCTAGATGTCACACCTGGTTGCTGTTAAAATGATTATTCAATATCTCAAAGGTGCTCCTAAACAGGACCTTTGATATCCAAAGAATTCTAACTTCAATCTGTATGCTTATACAGATAGTGACTATAGTGGTCGTAACATGACTACAAAGTCTACATCAGGGGGATGTCAATTCCTTGGTGGAGGGATAGTCTCATGGCAATGCAAGAAACAAACTTGTGTGTCTGCATCAACTGCTAAAGCTGGATAGATTGGTGTTGCAAGCTGCTGTGCTCAAGTGCTTTGGATTCATAATCAGATGTTAGACTATGGATTCAACTTCAAGGAGACTCCCGTCTATATAGACAATAATAGTGCTATGTCTATCATAGAGAATCCTGTACAACACTCAAAGACAAAGCACATCAACATCAGGTATCATTTGATAAGAGATAATTTTGAAGATTGATAAAACTAGTCAAAGTTAACACAAATGAACAATATGTTGATCTGTTCATAAAAGCTTTTGATGAACAAAGATTTAAGTATCTTGTATCAGCTATTGGGATGGTTAACTTTGAGTAGATTTTCTTAAATTAATTTCAAGATTACTTTTCAAATATGTGTGTTGTATGTTGTCTATATCATCACTTATATAAGCCCTGATTACCTTGGGAGAAAAAAAATTTAAATGATATTTCTTAGAGTTTTGAGAAATGCAGATATATTTTCTTTCGGAAGACATTAAGTTGAATTTCTAAGAAACTTATGTCTTCGAAACAAATAACTACTTACTAAGAAATTTACCTTTAGAAGAAATTCTGATATAGATTCTAAATACTCATAAGTACTTATATGTTTTGAAAGACAATTTTCTTCCAAAAGCAATTAAGTCTCGAAAGTTTTATTTGTTGTTTGAATAAAACTTCTAAAGTGTAATATCTTCTTAAACCAAACATATCTCGGAAGGAAAATACTCTAAGTATGTTTCTTCCAAAGCAATTCTTGTAAAGCTAAGAAATATCTTTTGAAGTCAAATTAGCTTTGGAAGTTTTCTCAAAACTTCCGAAGACAAATTACCTTTGGAAGCTTTGGAAGATTTTCTACTCCCAAGATAACTACCTTTTGGGGAACTTTTTCAGAGGTGGGACCGACATTCGGATTTCAAAGTTTATCCTTTTGCATTAACTTTGTCTTAAATCAAACCATTTAAATATTTGTACAACGGTCCCCCTCTTTCTTCTTCCAATTCATCTATAAAAGTTCTAACCCTGAATTCACCCATAAAACCTTTTTGTTCTTAGCTTTCTCCATACCAAAGCTTTCTTAAATGGCAAACCCTGATCCCCAAAACCAACTCGATTTTTCCATGCGTTTTCACAGACAACATAATCAGGTTGCTCTGTTATCATCTGAGAAAGATCCAGGTTTCTCAAATGTCTGTCGTTTCCTTGCTCAATCCACCTACCTCACAACACTCACTATAGACCCTCCACTATATGAAGAATAACTATTGGAGTTTTGGAGAACCTGCCAAGAGGTGATCTTGGACGATGAGAAGGCATTGTATGCCACAATGCAGGGGAAGACAGTTTTCATCACCCCAGCTACAATCAACACTCATCTCAAGCTAGATGATGAAGAAGGTGAGTTCTCCTTTCCTAAATCTGTTGTAAATGTGTCATTCTGGTAGATGGACGATGAAGGAGACTACACAGTCAGAACCTTCAGGAAGGGTATGGTCTCTTTCCATTGAAAGTACCTCCACTATGTTGTGATTCACTCCTTATCAAACAAACATGGAGGATGGGACCATATTCCTAAGGATTTATCATATATAGTCTATGGAATGGTCAAAGGGGTCAAGTTCAAATACTCCCAGTTTGCCTACACAAACTTGCTTTCAAACTTAGACTCCTTAGAGTACTACATGTTCCCTAGATATGTCCAACACATTCTTAACTGTGAACTGGGCTGGGGAACAAGTGCTACTTTTAATTTGGGACAGATGAAGCCCGACATCTTTAAAATCATGAGAAAGACCACTATTGGCATCTCAATGGTAGAAACAGCCTTGGTCCCAAAAATGTTAGAGCTCATTGCTCAAGGTGACAACTTGACAGCACCAGTCAATGTTAAATCCACACCTTCTACATCTACACCACCCATACAACCTCAAATAACCATCACCTACACAAGAAAATCCAAACAAACCCCTGCTCAGTCTACTCAGATTAAGCAGGACCCATACAATCACCCATGCAGGAGGAAGTGCAAATAAAAAGCACCCATTTCCCCTGAGGAGCAAACCACTCCCATTACTTCATTGATCAGTGCTGAGGTTCCGCATGCTCAACCAGATGAGCTCATTGCCCAAACATCAAGCCTTCACTCTAAGTCTCAAAACTCAAGTGATTAGCCTTTAGAAGACAGTTACCATCCTTAGCCGTTAGACTTAAAACAACCAATCCCTAACCTTCAATTCTATGATGATGATGATATGGGTTTTAGTGAGTACCATGAGTCTCTCTTCTCGTCACCTGCTCAAGAAGAGATGAGTGCTCCTGAAACACCCATATCTAGCCCATATCATCCAACCCAAACTGAGGTGGACCTCCCTGAACATGTTCAAAAAGTCCATATGGAAGAGGCTTTCACTTTTACAAGTGATTACATCATTAAGATCTCAACCATGGCAACCAAGCCCATTGACACTTCTCTTGAAGCAGTCATGGAGCAGGGGAAATCCAACAGCCAAGAACCATAAGTTGGTGGTGAGGAAGAAGATTTTGATCCTATTCTCTCATCCCCCCCATGCTCTTCTGGTGAAGATGAGAGGAGTCTGCAACTAAAGGTGCAAAAACTATCTAAAACCTGCACCTATTTAGTTCAAAGGTAAGTCACCTGGTATTGGACTCAACAAGTGCTTTAAAGGATAGTGCTTGCCATAATAAATCATAATGTGTTCTAACATTCAAACAATAATTAACTAATATATTAGCATCATTAACATTCATATCAAGCACTAATTATTACTTAAATATCTTTTTCAGGTTTGTAGATAAAAAGGAATTTTCGCTAAGTGTCCACATCAGATGAAGACCTGCCCACAGCGGATGAACAAGAAGGCGCAGCGGATGAAGAATAAAGTCTAAGTGCTGACAGCGGATGATAAAGTCTATGCAAATGATGAAGAACAACTTCCAAAGTGTCTACAGTGGATGATCAACTCACACAGCGGATGACCAATATCCACAGCTGATGAACAGTTCACAGCGGATGTTCAACCACAACGGATTAAAACTCCACAGCGGACAACTAACAAGACAAACATACAACAAGTGTTCACAGTGAATAGCATCCAAGACACAGTGGATAGGTTATTGAACATCCACAACGGATGAGTTAGCATCCACAGCGAACAGTCTATCATCCACAGCGGACAGTCTATCATCCACAGCGGACGACTTAGACTTAGGATTTTTATGTAATTTTCATTTACATAAGGGTATTTTGGTAATTGTAGATAGCTATCTGTATTGACTATAAATAGCATAATACCCTAATCCTTTGTAAGCTTTTGAACAATCAATACAAACAAGCATTTTGATATTTTTTTGAGCATTCAATCACACAATCATACACACACATGCACACACTGATATCATATCTTTAATCATGGGTTTTCGCACCATGATTATTGATTGTTGAATACAATACAACAATTTGTTGTTATATTTGTTGAGAGATTTGAAAAGATCCTTTGGGGAATCCATCTGTTTATGTTCTTGTTCATAAGTTCATAATCAGCTTGTTTGGATTTCTTCAGGTGGTATCTGAGCCTTGGCTCAAATCAAACATTGATTTTCGATCCTCTCATTCAACGACATGATATCTGTGGTTCATTTGCTTCATAACATACATTTAGAGCTTGAAATCAACACAGCTGCTTCTTCTTCATCATACATTCAACAAATGTTCAAAAACATGAGTTAATCGTCTGTTTTCATTCATTTTGAAGAAGATTCTGTGTTTTTGTTGCTAACAAAGCTCTCAAAATCATTCATACACTATTTTGAAACAGAATCATCACAAAAATCATTGAAACCTCATCAGTTTCTAAGGATTTTTGATAAAACAGTATACGGATACTTTTCTATCAAGTTTTCATAAAAAACACTGATTTTAATACTTTGAATCCATTCATTGTAGTTAAACATCATATTTGAGTTGTTATATACTCAAATCGGACGATTTATCATCTTCAAACAACAAACCGATTGTTGTTTTTGTTAAAGTTGTTATAGCCGCTAACAAACCCTAGGATAAACCCTAGTTATTGTTCATTCAAACCTTCATAATCTCCGATGATTGTGTTGGTTCAGCATTCAAAATCAAAGAAGAAGCATATTCTTCTTTTGAATTTTCGGAAAAGTCACTTTTTGATCCGAAAAAAATTAACTTTTTAAAACAAAATATTTGTTGTTAGAGTTTTGACTCTGTTGACCGGATTCATTAAAAGGTTTTGACTGTTTTGACTGATTGTGACATTCTTAACAGAATATTCCCTTATTCTACCGAGACTTGACAATGACTTAACCTTGGACATTAATTAATTAATTACATATTAATTAATTCCTTTATTCGGTAAACAATTAAAAGTGACAAAAACACTAACAAACAAATCCTAGTGACTTTAGGATAAAAATAACTTTAGCGCCGAGCTAAATAAACAAACAAATTTGACTTAAACCGTTAAGTTAAAATTTAACAAACATGGCTGATGAAATTTTAGGATTAAACAGTGGTCTCAAACCACCAAGACTCAAGAACAAAGCAGATTTCAAACAATGGAAAATTATGTTCAGAAATTGGATTATTTTCCAAGACCCGGACCTATGGACATCCATAACCGAGGGACCATACATACCATTAACTCTTGGGAAAGACTATAATATACAAAAGCCAGTAAGCTTAAAAAGTGTAGCTAGTGATGACCTCAAGAAGGTAAAAACAGACATGAAAGCATACAGCATATTGGCAATGACCCTACCATTTGAAATTTTGACAAGAGTTGAAAATTTCAAAACAGCTCATGAACTCTGAAAGGTACTTCACACCATGTGTGAAGGAAGTAAGGAGATAAGGGAAATCAAAAAGGAGAAATTGAGGACCCAATATGAAACTTTCCACCATGCTTAAGGAGAATCCATACCACAACAGCTCCACAGATTTGTTCAACTTGTCAATAAGATGATAGTTTATGGTCTCAAATATGAATCTGTGGAGATCAACAAAAAGTTGTTGCACACACTGCTAGAGAGCTGGACTCAGTCAGTCTCTCTGATGAAAGCAACATTGGATCTTGAAGCATTATCTCTAGATGCACTAGTGGCCAAAGTAGAGGCACTAAAACTCGATGAAAGATCCAGGAATAACAATACAATCAGACATGTGGAATCATAAAAGTTCAAGGAACTTCAACAAATAGACAGTGCATTCTTGACCTGCACTGGTGAAGATGAAGATGAAGAATTTCTAGATTTAAGTGAAACTTCATTCTTCTCTACTCCTGAATCATCCAACAACAAACAAAAGTCTAAGAAGACTGGTGTTTATGCTTCCCTTGAAGCAACACCCCAAAGCAAACAACATCCTCACACTTCCAGCTCCAGCAAACAACAACAACCAAAGACTCAAAACATACATAAGTTTGAGAAACCCATGGATGCTCTCATAATCATTCTACAAAGTGAAGAGCAGAAAGCAGCCTATGCAGCCTTCTCTATAAGTTTTGAAGCATACTTGGGAGCAAATCTCACACCATCACAAATCATCCAACAAGACTTGGATGAATTACCACCAGACATGGTTGAAGAAATGGATCTTCAGTGGTCTATGGCAATGATTGCCTATAGATCAAAAAGGTTTCTTCAAAGAAACAGAAGGTTGATCATGGACAAGAAAACCAAAATTGGTTTTGACAAGACAAAGGTGAGATGCTATAACTACTAGCTGTATAGACATTTCTCCAGAGAATGCCAACAACCAAGAGTTGATAGAAACAACAATCAAACACAAGCATCAAGCAACTACAACTTAAACAGACAAATCCCACCTCCTATAAGTATTCCTGCTGCACCAACCCCATCTCAAATCACATAGTATAGCCCAAATCAACACTTAAAATCATCTGCAGTGATTATCAAACAAGATGGTGAGTGTGATTGGAGTATGTACGAGGCTGAGATTCAATCTCTTGATCATGCCCTCATGACAAACATAGAAGATAAGATTTTAGAAATCCTGAAAGACCTAAGGGAAAACCTCTGTACACAAGCATGCATTGACGAAGTCAATAGATACAGAGAACATGCAGACAAACTTTCCAAGAAAGTAATTGAAACAAACATTTTAAATGAAAGTTTAAAATCAGACCAAAAACAACATAGGACTAAAATTCTTTCATTACAAAATGATTTAGACAAATTGATGTCTGAAAAATTAACACTTGTAGCTCAAGTCGAGCAACTCTCTGAATCATTGACTATGTCAAAAACACTACTGGCTGAAACTGAAGTAAAATTTAGAAATTTCAGGTGAGCAACAAGAAGTTTGAAGAACTTCTTGCTCAGCAAAGGGCATTTAAAGACCCTTCAGGTTTAGGATATAATAAGGTCAACCCACCTTATAATGACAATTATATTCCACTACCTGATTCCATGACCAACAAACAGGGTGAGTCTCTGATGAAATCAACCCAACAGTGTGTTTGTTTATGAACTTAAACAAACAATGAAGAACATAAACATGTTGATTCCTCCTAAGGATCTTTTAAAATCTCTCAAACAAGAATATAACAATAGATTGTTATACTTGTATTCAACAAACAATAATCATGGTGCGGAAACCCATGATTAATGCTATGTTATCAGTGTGTGTGAGTGATTGCTAGTGATTGCTAGTGCTTGAATGATAATAACTGCTTGTTTGTATTGATTGTTCAAAAGCTTACAAAGGATTAGGGTAGTATGCTATTTATAGCCTATACACAGAACTATATACAATTACTGAACTACCCTTATGTAAATGAGAATTACATAAATAATCCTAAGTCTATAAGCTGTCCGCTGTGGATGATTAGCTATCCACTGTGGATGTTAAGTTGTCCAGTGTGGAAGTCTAATAACTTGTCCATTATGCCTTGGATGCTGTCCGTTGTGAACACTTGTGTGTTTGCTTGTATGTTGTCCGTTGTGGAATGTTCATCCGCTATGGATGAACATCTGCTATAGACAGTTCATCAGCTGTGGACTTAGGCATCTGTTGTGTGTGTTGTTCATCCGCTGTGGGCACTTGGACTTGATCTTCATCCGCTGCGTCTTCTTAGTCATCCGCTGTGGAAAAATCTTCATCCGCTACCAACACTTAGCAAAAATTTCTTTTTATCTACAAACCTGAAAAAGAAATTTAAGTAATATTAGTGTATGTTATAAGTGTTAATGATACTAATGTGTTAGTTAATGATTGTTTGAATGTTAGAACACATTATGTTTGATTATGGCAAGCATTATCCTTTTAAGCATTAACCTATTAATGCACTTGTTAAGTCCAACAATACTCCCCCTAAGGATAATGTTGCCATCGCTTTAATGTTTGCTTGTTAATGTTTTGTTTATTAGAAATAATGTGTGTGTGTGTTGATGATTGCTAATGATGTTTCCATCTCTTCTGTTGATGATTGCATGTTTGAATGTTATGCATGATTGATTGTTTGTCATGTATGATTGTATGATAGAATGTTTGTCTGTTTGTTTGTTTTTGTATGATTGAATGATTGATTGTTTGTCTGATTACATGTATGATTGATTGTATGTTTACATGTATAATTTGTTATTTGTTTGATTGTTGTGATTATTATGTATGATTTAAATGCATGATTGATGTTTTGATATGTTTGTTGTCTATTATGGATGTGATGTGCACAAATTGGTTTAATTAAAATGATTAAAAATGACTCTAAACAAACACTAAGTTAAACTCTAGACTCTCTAAACTAAACTACTAACAGGAAAGTGAACCTGTCGATTCTAGTAAAGCTTAAGTAAGTCCGGATATCGAACTCACAAGACTCTAAATGAATGGCGTAAACTAGACTCTAAGACTCATCTACTAAACTGATTTTTTTATTTTGTTTTTATGTTTAAGAGGGGGTTTTCTAAAGTAAGAAATAAGAATAATTAATTAAAAAAGGGGTAAGACAAGGAACTAAACACGAATGAGAACTTTAACTAAAAAACAGATAATGGAAAGATACTACCTAGGCGAGAATCATATACTCAGACAACTAGTCTTCTGTCGGTTATGGAACTAGAGGTGGAAACTGGAATCTTAAGATACTAACCTAGGAGCAACCTAGAGAGCCATCAACCCTTCTCAACGGTGTCAACCACGAAACCCAATAGGATGTTAAATTACTAGTATATGGACTTCTCTTACGATGCATCCATCTCAATAAAGTACCCGACAGACATTTTACCTTACAGCACAAACATCTCAATACACTTAAGTGCACGGCGTAACTATGGAATTTCTGACAAGACTCGGTTAACAAGAAAGTGCAAGGGAAACTAAGCAAAGCCTTTTTACAAAGAAACTGAGCCTAGCAATCAAACACACAAGACTAACTGATAACCTCTCACCTTATAGCTTTTAAGATTAGTTGAATATCTAGATTACCAGATTCATTCAAGTAACTCCTATGGATTACTACGATCGTTTAGCAAACCACCTAAAAACCAAGAACACAAAGTAAACAGTCTAGCAATGCACCTATTCCGTGAAAGACATTCACCAAGAAACATGAGGAATTAACAAGTAATTATAAGGCCTAAAAGATATTCATCCACACCAAGTTAGAGAAACCGAGTTTGTTACTTTATTAATAAATCCACATGAACGAGTTCCATAACCGACAAGAAAACTAGTCAAACAAGAATAATCATCAAAGCCCAAGTAGTATTACAAGATTAGCCAACAATCATATTTAAATCACTAGCAAAAATCATGTATTGGAAGTGTTTCAACATGAACAAGAAAGTGATTAAACTCGAGAATGATAAACCGAATGATTCCGGTTGATTGTGTGATCCCTTAGCTTAAAACCTTCAATCCTTTACTCCCAAACTCCAAGATTTCACCCAAGAAGCTCTCATTTCGTGCTCTGGCCGTCTCTTCCTTTTTTTCTTTGTCATTAGGGTTAAAAATGACTTAATTGGGCTCAATTAAGATTTTCTTTGAAATAAAGCCCGTCGCGCCACGTGGAGGGGGAACCCCTTCCCGTCGCGTGGCGCCACGGGGTAAATTTCGAGGAACTTTTCATTTTGATCTGTCTTTTGCCCGCGATGCGTCCGGAAGCATGGTTTTCTCCGTTCTTGATCATTTTCACTTCCTTTAGCTCCAAAGCCTGTGGAAACACAAAATACTAAGTAACTAATAAAAACAAGACAAAGTCTAAACTAAACGACCCGAAAAATGTACGAAACGTATACCGGAAATCAATGTATTTTGCAATACATCAGGATGTTTGAATGTTATGTTTGTTTGAAAGGCTAGACATGTTTGTTTGTTTGTTTTGTTCTGTTTGTATGTTAGTGAACCTTTAAGAATGAGAAGGACCAGCTTCTTCAACATTCTTCTGCACTTCTGTAGTTGCCTTCAAGGATTCTTCTACATCCTTTTCAGTTGCTTGATCTTTTTCAACTTCTTTTACTTGATCTGATAAGGGTGTGATCCTTAGTGCATTTCTGCAGTTGACAATATGCTCAACAAAATAATTCACCGCACTTTTCTGGTCATCATATTTGCTTTCAATGGTGAGGTTAACTGATAGGATCAAAATGGATCGATCTGTGATGATATTGTAATACAATTCAATCAAACAAACACAAGTAAACAAATCTAAACAAACATATCAAAAAATTCATAGTATTGATTGATAGAATGCATAGAAAGTACAAGTGTAGAGAGAAACAGTTACAATTTGTTATTGTTCTAATAGCTTCTAAGGTGCTTACTTAGGTGATTACCTACACAATACCTTATCTATGCTATTTATACTATCAATACAAAAAAGGAACATATATTTACACAATAAGTCCCTACACTATGACAAAAACTATACAAAGAATAATAAAGACTAAATGTTAATCTTCAAGAGGCTTCTATAATACTGCCACTAAGATTGACATTGTCTTTAGTATTCAAAATATCAATCTTCAATCTTCAGATCTTTGTCTTCATACTTCTTTAATCTTCTGTCTTCAATCTTCTGTCTTCAATATTTTGTCTTCAATCTTTAATCTTTTCTCTTGTCTTTTCTTTTTGTCTTCATACTTCAAAGTAATCTTCGGGTTCCTCCTTGATCTTGAACATTGGTTTTTCCTTGTATAGCTTCAACTCAGACAAAGCTTTGGAAATTGCTAATTTGAATTTGATTGCATGTACTCCTTGTTATGACTTTGATGGATTAGTCTTTATCTCCATTTGATTCATTATCTCCAATGTTTCTTTCGACAAACCTGCAATATCAATATTAGCATAAAGTTCAATTGGGTTTGGATAGTCTTTTGCATGAATCTCCAATACTCCTTTGCTTGAAATTCTCATAAATTCAATCTCCTTAATGTCTTTCTTTACAATGTTTGCATATGCAAGAGCTTTTCTCAGAGAAACTCTTTCCATGGCAGCATTCATCACTTTGATTATTGACATGAAATACTTTTGATCATTCTCTGCCACTTCAGTAGATACTTTATCAAATTCTTGAACAGACAAAAATGAAATGTAGCTCGGATGCAGCAGTTTAAGCTCAAATACACCAAACAATGAGATCATATCTTTATCCCAGTCATCAAGGTTCCGAACTAATTTCAACTCAAAAGTATATGAATTATAAAACCATCTCAAAATTGGTTTTGTCTTTTGTGAACCATCAATCACCTTCAATCCAGGTGTAGTGACTTTTTCAAAAAATTGATCACTATAAGCATCCAAAAACCTTTCTTCTTCTTCCGGATTCTCAGAAATTTTTCTTTTACTTTTGAAAGATTGAAAGTATTGTTTATCCTCTTGATCACATCTTGTTTTTAGATAAGACTCTATTCTTGTCATACCCACATTCAGAAGTTTAACAAAATTTTCTCCTCGATTTGATTTTGATGGATTTATCAAAGGCAACTTATTCACTTCCTTCAAATCTTGCACTGGTAAGGCTATGATGCTCGTGTAAAATTGATAAACATCACAAATAGCGTTTACACGTTTGATCAAAAATGCATCAAACACATCATCATACTTCCATGCTAATATTTTCATATTCTTTGTAGTATCTGGCACAATCATTGCATTGAGCAATTCAGAAATTGATTGGCCTTTTTGCAAAACGTTTCTAACTAGATCACCACCAGTCCGAGTTTTGTTCCACAATTGCTTTTGCTCGACTGACACTTCATAAGCTTGTTTTTCATTCACAGGGAATAACTTTGTTGGACTCAACAAGTGCATTAAGAATTAATGCATAAAAGTATGATGCTTGCCATATCAGACATATATCAAACAATATGGGTTTTAACATACAAAACAATCATTTATAACACATTAACATTATTAACATGCATAACAATTACTAACATTTGTTTAAATTTCTTTTTCAGATTTCTAGATAAAAGAAATTTTGACCAAGTGTTCGCAACGGATGAAGAGTCTCCATAGCGGATGAAGATCATCAACAGCGGATGAAGAAAATTCATCTAAGTGTGTGCAGTGGATGAAGAACATACAGCGGACAACATACAAGAAAACACACAACTGTCCACAGCGGATGTTCAATCCATAGCAGATGAACATTCCACAGCGAACAACATTCAAGCAAACACACAACTGTCCACAGCGGATGTTCATCCACAGCGGATGAACATTCCACAGCGGACAACATACAAGCAAACACACAAGTATCCACAGCGGATGAACATTTCACAGAGGATGAACATCCACAGCGGATGAACAACCAAGTATGTACAGCAGATGAATAGTCTTCCCCACAGCGGATGAGAAAACCTCCACAGCGGATGACTTAATTCCACAGCGGATAGCTTAGACACTTAGGATTATTTATGTAATATTCGTTTACATAAGGGTAGTTTAGTAATTGTATATAGCTATGTGTATAGGCTATAAATAGCACACTACCCTAATCCTTTGTAAGCTTTTAAACAATCAATACAATCAAGCAATTATTATTTTCGAGCATTCAAAAACACACAAACACACACACACACATTGATTTCATACACTTGAATCATGGGTTTCCGCACCATGGTTCTTGTTTGTTGATTATTGAGAGATATTGAAAAAGGTCCTTGGGGGAATCAACTTGTTCATGTTGAATATTGTTCTAATATGTTCATGTTTAACATGTTGTTGTAAAAGTTGAATTTCATCAGGTGGTATCAGAGCCTTGGCTCAATCATTCATTGATTTCGATCCTCTTATTTAACAACATTGATTTCAGTGGTTCATTAGCTTCAAAAAAAAACATTCAAGCATCAAACTCATCTTCTTCTTCTTATAAACATTCATTAAATGCAAACATCATGATTACTGAATCATTTTGTGCATTTTGAAGAAGTGATGTTGATTTTTGCTTGAACATCACACTACCATACAAGTTTTCAGTGGTTTTGCAACAAACAATACACGGGTATTGTTCATACATTGTTAAACAACCTTTAAACAGAAGGTTTTTAACTTTTTACATCATTCAAACCTTAAAACCCTAATCGGATTTTAAGGGTTTTGTTTTTAAATACTCTTTCATTGATTTTTCTTTGAAACAAATCAGTATTTGAACATTCTGAACCGATCAGATTGTTCATTATCATCACAAACTAGTGACAATCTCACTAGAAACATATTTTGTTCATTGTTCAACCATCGGGTTGAATATTTTGAAAAATCATCACCGTAAAAACCCTAGGAAAACCCTAGTTTTTGCAGAACACAATTCATGGGAATTGCTGTTGTTTTTGATAAAATCATCGAAAAAAAATTGTCTTGTTTGAAAAGTTTCAGAATCAACTTTTTGATCCAAAAAGTTGTTTTACATAAGACAAAATCTGTTTTTATGGTTTTTGCAAAGGGAATATTGATTTTTGCACTAAAAGACAAATATTCCCATCATCCACAATCTTTCTTGTCACCGTGACCTGAAAAGCAACATTTCATAGGACATTAATTAATTAATTAATTAATTTCTTTATTTGGTAAATAATTAAAACAAATTAGTTTATCAAATTAACAAACAAATCCTAGAGACAATTAGCATTAATTAAATTTTAGCACCGAACTAAAATTTTAATCAAACAAATTTAACTTAAAAATTATTATTAAGTTAAAATTAAATCAAACAAACATGGCTGATGATATGATGAGTTCAAACAGTGGACTAAAACCCCCAAAGTTGAAGAACAAATCAGATTTCAAGCAATGGAAAATCATGTTTAGAAATTGGATTACATATCATGATCCAGATCTATGGACATCAATCACTAAACGTCCTTACATTCAATTGACTTTAGGACCTGACTATAACATACAGAAACCAGTTAGTCTGAAAAGTATAGCTGGTGATGACCTCAAGCGGATCAAAATAGACATGAAGGCATACAGTATTCTAGCTATGACTTTGCCTTTCGAAATTTTGACACGGGTCTAAAATTTCAAAACAGTTTATGTACTATGGAAGGTTCTTCGCACAATGTGTGAAGGAAGTGAGGAAATTAGGGAAATCAAAAAGAAAAAACTAAGGACCCAATATGAAACCTTCCATCACATACATGGGGAGTCAATTCCTCAACAGTTGCATAGATATGTCCAACTTGTGAATGAAATGATAGTATATGGACTCAAATATGACACTGTTGAAATCAACAAGAAAATGTTGCGTACATTGCTTGAGAGTTGAACTCAGTCAGTGTCTCTCATGAAAGCAACAATGGACTTGGAGGGACTATCCCTTGACTCACTTGTAGCCAAGGTTGAAGCACTGGAAATGGATGAAAAATCCAGGAACAACAACCAAATCAGATATGTCGAGGCCTACAAGTTCAAAGAGCCATAACACGCAGACAGTGCTTTCCTCACAAGCACTGGAGAAGATGAAGAAGAAGAATTTCTGGATTCTCATGATACATCATTCTTCTCAGCACCAGAATCATCCAATAACAAACACAAGTCTAAGAAGACTGGAGTTCATGCTTCTCATGAAGCTACACCCCAAAGTAAACATCAACCTCATAATTCTACCTCAAACAAATAGTCAAAACCTCAAACATCAAACATACACAGGCTTGAAAAACCTATGGATGCTCTTACTATTATTCTACAAAGTGAAGAGCAAAAGGCAGCTTATGCAGCCTTTTCAACAAGCTTTGAAGTATTCTTGGGAGCAAGTCTGACTCCATCTCAGATCATCCAATAGGATTTAGATGAACTTCCACCAGATATGGTAGAAGAGATTGATCTTTAATGGTCAATGGCCATGATAGCATACAAGTCCAAAAGGTTTCTGCAAAGAAATAGAGGTTTAACCATGGATAAGAAAACAAGAATTTGTTTTGATAAAACCAAAGTTAGGTGCTATAACTGTCAACTTTATGGGCACTTCTCCAGAGAATGTCAACAGCCCAGAGTTGATAGAAACACTCATCAGGCACAACACTCAAGTGGAATTAATTCAAACAGACAAGTGCCTCCACCAATCAGTATTCCAAATGCACCAACTCAACCACAGATCACATAATTCAATCCAACTCAACGTCTAACATCTTCTACAATGATAATAAAAAAAGGATAGAGAATGTGACTGGAGCCTTTATGATGATGAAATACCATCACCTTCAGATCATGCCCTTATGGCTGATATTGAAGACAAACTAACAGACATCCCGAAAGAGGTAAAAGAAAACCTCTACAGTCAAGCATGTATTGATGGGGTAAACAGGTATAGAGAGCATGCTGACAAGCTATCAAAGAAAGTAATTAAAACAAACATTCTTAATGAAAGTCTAAAATCAAAACAAAAGCAGTATGCTACAAAAATACTTTCATTACAATCAGACATAGAAAAACTACTTTCTGAAAAATTAACATTGACAGCTCAGGTCAAGCAGCTCTCTATCTCATTAACTGAGTCAAAAATAATTCAATCTGAAACTGAAGTTAAACTTCAGAAGTTTCAGGTGAGCAATAAGAAGTTTGAAGAACTTCTTGCTCAGCAAAGGGCTTTTAAGGACCCTTCAGGTTTAGGATATAATAAGGTAAGTCCGCCTTATAATGATAATTATATTCCTTTACCTGACTCCATGACCAACAAACAGGATGAATCTCATGATTCTCAAGAAAAGACCGATGACTCTAAACAATCATCATCATCATCATCATCGAAATCACTTTTAAAATCAAAATCACCCTTGATAAAGTTTGTTAAAGGTTCAACACCATCATCAATCAAATCAACTGACTTTTATCAAGGAGAAAATAATGAATTTGATAATCAGACAACAGATGATGATGAGGACGGTTTATTAGATGATGAGCCAATTACTGAAACTCAAAAGGTTTCAAGTGTGGCTGATACGTCAAACAAACAATCGAAATAGATTCAAGGATTTGATATCTGTTCCGGTGGAAGGAAAGCTGTAACTTCCATTGCCCCTCCCAAAAAGGTAAATAAAGGGAAAGGCAAAACCATAATTCAGCCAAAACAATAGTTTGTAACTTTTGAAATTATCAAAATCTAATTTGAAATCAAAAGTTTTCATCAAACAAACAAAAACAGAATTGCCATACTGTGAATGGTGTGATCAATTCACACATTCAAATGAAAAGTGCAGATATGGCAAGTACTGCAAGTACTGTAAGATGAATAATCATAGTACAGAAACATGTCATTTTCACAATTATTGCTCTATTTGTGAAAGAAACAATCACAACACGGAAAATTGTTTTTTCAACAAGAAAAACAAGAAACAAAACAAACAAGCTCAGGTTGAGAAAACTACTGAAAAACAACCTATTGCTCAAAATAAGATCAGAATATGAGTTCCTAAACAAACTCCTCATCAGAAAATTGTTTTAGATAATGATAAAACTTTTTATGACAATTTTCAACACATATCAAGGAGACATAAGTCTCGGAACAAACAAAACACTGACACTAGCTCACAAAAGAGAAGAGCACAAAGCACTTCTCCTAATAGAGCTAAAGCAAACCAAAGGAAATCTAGTGTGTCTAGAGCTCCAAACCCTTCAGACAATGCTGTCTTGGAAGAAATTTGCATTGTTGGAAAAGACGGAAAACCCAAGACCATCTTGGCTTGGGTTGCTCCAACTAACTGATTTCTTTTATTTTTCAGGGACATCTTAGAAGGACTGACAACATCCGGTATGTTGACAGTGGATGCTTGTAAGGCCCCGATCCCGGGACGCTCACAGCTGGTCAATCATTGCACTCAAAGCGTAAAACATACATTAACTTTACTAAAATATTGCAGCGGAATTTCTTTAAACAAACCATTTCATATATATATATAATTGCTTTTGCAAAATAATACATCGTTGACAGATTACAAAATAATACTCATTGCATTACATCACAAAAACATTATAATTTAAACAACGGATGCCATCCAAAAATGCCAAGTAGCTGCCCCGTGCCATCCTCAGCAACATTACCTGCCAACTGGAAACACACAAAAGTCAGCGTTGCTGAGTGAGTTCTAGTTTTTATAAAATAAAATACTTTCCTTTTCGTTTAAAGCCATTCTTTCTTTACTTTCACATGTGATCATGCATCATACGTACACATAGATAATAATTTATTATTATCTTTCATCGTCATTCGTTGACTCCCGTTCATTCATCATCGTATGTCATCCTTATCATTCGTTATCTTTCATTCCGTACATTTCATTCATTAACCTTCCTACGTTCATTCCTTCCAGATCAATGTCATCAGCTATACCCCATATGTAAGCACAAAGCGGGTACTGGGCTGAAGTTTATCAGACTTCCATTCATTGCGCACAAAGCCTGGCACCAGCACCGGGGTAAGCGACAAAGATCCGGGTCAATCTCATGGATTGAATCCCTTACGAGTCTTTTGTGACAACACCATCACTTACCTCAACCTTTGGCATACAAGTCTTTTATGACAATACAGTCACTCACCTCAACCTTTGGCATACAAGTCTTTTGTGACAACACAGTCACTCACCTCAACCTTTGGCATACAAGTCTTTTGTGACAACACAATCACTCACCTCAACCTTTGGCATACAAGTCTTTTGTGACAACACAGTCACTCACCTCAACCTTTGGCATACAAGTCTTTTGTGACAACACAGTCACTCACCTCAACCTTTGGCATACAAGTCTTTTATGACAACACAGTCACCCACCTCAACCTTTTCTTGCAAGACTTTTCCATTCATTCATTACTTACTTCGCTAATGCATGCATTCTCTCATTCCTTACGTTCCCCTTTTCATTATCTTCTGCTTTACATTACATAATACTTTCCATTTACTTTTCATAATCATACCACGTAAAGCCATGGAAAATAAACATACATAATAAGGAACATAACATAAACATAACCATACCATACATAGCGTCATCATCACATCACGTATGACATCATAATGTCAACTTACATTACCCCAGGGAACATCCCAAGTCAAAGCCTACACTTTACATTTTCCCCAAAATTTCAAAAAATATTCTAAGGCATAGGCGCATGAGCACTATGCAGGAGCATGGCCTTCTGGGTGCATGGGAACACTTAGGCGCGTGGGGAACTTTCAGGCGCATGAGCACTATTTGGGCGCATGACCCAAGACAGGCTCCTGGGCAAATTTCTAGGCGCATGGGCACTATGCAGGCGCATGAGTGCCTAGGTGCATGGGCAGTTTTGGGCGCATGGAACACTTAGTCAAATCCAGCCTATTCTAGGCGCATGGAGACTATTCGGGCGCATGGGACAACACTTAAGCAAATTCAACAGTTGGGCGCATGGGCCAAATCCAGGCGCATGGACAACCAATACATACGAATAACATCATAATCAGTCCCAAATCATCAATTCATCATGTTCTAAGCTTAGTTCTAGCATTCTAAGCATCATAACATGAACATGGCATCATCATAACATCATAAATCACCCAAATCATAACCCACCCACATTCATGCATACACATACATACGGGTATAAAACCCACATTCATAAAAACATACATACATGCATTTCCAGCCCCAAAATTAGTTAAAACAAGTAAAAAGGGGGTTCTAGAACTCACCTTAGCAGCCCTCGAGTATGACTTCCTTCAACCCGTTTACAAATGAGTTCAAACACCTAAAACCCACCAAATCACACAACCCGAACACACAAACAAACACATAAGCATATAACCGAGGCATAGGCCGGCCAAGAACAACATAAAGCCAAGAATTCTTACCTTGAATTCGGTTTTCCTCTTCTTCTTCTTCAAAAACCCAAGAGCTCAGCTCTTTCTCTCTCTAAAATCCGGTGAAAAGAAGATATGCAGAGAGGTGTGGGCGGCCATGCCCACTTTATGCACCCACTTTTATTCTTTTTGTTCTTTTGACACATTTAGCCCCTCAACTTAGGTTAAATTGTGTTTTCTTTCTTTTTCTGCAGGTTTATACTTTCTTTCTCGTCTTTTAAAATTTTCCGGGTGTTACAATGCTCCCGTCATATGACAGGCAACTGTTCCCTCCTTCGGGATTTTAAGAACAAACATGGAGGCTGCCAGTTTCTTGGATCAAGATTGATCTCTTGGCAATGCAAGAAACAGACAAATGTATCTGTGTCCACAGCCAAAGCAGAATATATAGCTGCTTCTGCATGCTGTTCTCAAGTGTTATGGATTCAAAACCAAATGCTTGATTATGGCTTTAATTTCTTAAAACACCCATACACATTGACAATTCTGCAGCCATGTTTATAACAGACAATCCTGTTCAACATTCAACAACCAAACACATAGAGATCAGATATCACTTTCTGAGAGATTTCTCAGAAAAGGGTCTGATCAAGTTGATCAAGGTCCACACAGACAACCAATTGGCTGACCTTTTTACAAAACCATTTGATTTAACACGATTTGAATTTTTGGTTCAGTCTCTTGGTATGATTAACTATGAAATAAAAAATTAATATTTTCAAAACATTCAAATCAGACATACTTGATTTTGTCAAAGTCCATGATTACCATCAGCTTTCCCTTTTTTTCAAAATCAAGATATCATGCAAATCATTCATTTTGATAATATTGAATTACACATACATTTCATGAGAAATGATAGTACACTAGCATAATTCTTCACTTGAGTCTTTTTCCACTAATAAAGACTAACAAATTCTTTGTTTGATATGTGGATAGGCTCAGCATGGGACACATAAAATCAAATACAACAGTGAAGAACTAAATTCTCATGACTGGTCGTTAACAACACATCTTGGTTTATGGTGAGTATTGATCTATCCAATATAGGTTGCTTTCAAAGTAACTACAATACACCAAGTGAAACAGATTATAAATTGCTCAATCATACAAGTGTCTCCTTTGTTATGATAATCATAGACTTGGAGTACACCTAGGCATTCTTTGTTATGCTAAGCACAGACCTGAATGACCTAAATCATGATCCAAAAAGATTCCTAAAGAGGAACACATCCATCTTGGATGAATCATCAATAAAGTCTTTATGACTACATTCCTTGTGAATGAATCAAAAGAATCCCAAAGAGGATCACCTTCCAAAGTGAAGTGAAAAACAATCCCAATGAGGATCAACCAACATGGATCAAATTGAGCATTTATACTCCTAAGTAGCTAGGTTTTAAGTATTGAAAGTGCTTTCTAGCATATCTTGAGGAGGGTTGTATTAATCATACAATCAGATGTGGGGTACATACATCTCATGTCAATCAACTCAAAACATGATAATCATTCACTGTTTCAATCAACCATTAATACCATGCTTGAGTTTAAGTGGATCATAATATCTGTAATCAATATTGTACTTGTCTATGTCTATTCTCAAAACCATACAAACAACTCAGTAAGAAATGGAGACTAGTATGATCTCATGGTATGTGCAAAAGATTCATGTTTAACATGAAAATGTTTCAGTTATTAGTTAGATAAGGCATTATCTTTCTAACTTTTATCAAGCAAGCAATCATTTGGACTTTGATAATTTCCACTCAAATACATACAAATTTTTTTCATTTTCTAAAAGATTTTTATAACTATGCAAAAATTTAGGGGGAGAAATTGAACATGTAATTATCAAAGGCGGCAGAATTGTGCATTATCATACATTTCAAATTTTGATATTTTCAAATTTTAAAAAAAATAAACAAAGCCAAGTCAAGCCATCACCCAAACAGCAGGTTGACACACATACATTTGTTTATTTGTTGCATAATATTGCTTATGAGTGATATCAAATCATCCATATATTGAATATGTTAAAATTTCATTATTTTAACATATATTTTAAATCAAAGATTTAAACAAACATTTTGATTTAATCAAGTTTCATCAAACAAATGTTCTTATGGAAGGAAATTTTATCAAACATATGCTTCGAAAGACATTAGTTCAAAACATACAAAAATCTGAAATTTTTTAAAAACTGTTGTCATAGCGGACACACAAACATACATCCACTGTAGCTACAGTAATCATCATAACATGTAAAATTCACCAAGTGTATATCGCGGACTAAACAAACAAACATCCGCTATGCACTTATGAACATACAAGTGTTCACAGCGCATTATGTTGGTAAGGCATCCGCTGTGAATACAGTGCCATTTCACAGCGCATGACTGACATAAGTCATCCGTTGTAGAAACAGTGCAAGTGTATACAACATATACACACAGGTAATCATACGCTGTAAACATTCACACATCACATCCAAGTGTCCACAGAGCATGAACAAATGTTCATCCGCTATGAACAATCATCAAAACATTTCATGTCCCCACAGCGCATGAACAAATGTTCATCCGATGTGAACAAATAATCAAATGTTTCCAAGGATCCATAGTGCATGAACAAATGTTCATCCGCTGTGACCAAACAAACCATTTTAACAAACAACTAAACATGTAATCAAACAGTTTAAGAAATAACACACAATCAGTATAATCTTTCATATCAAACACACACACACATTGTTTCTAACAGACAAAACAGTAACAAGCAATCATTAAATTGATGGCAACATCATACTTAGGGGCAGTATTGTTGGACTCAACAAGTGCATTAAGAATTAATGCATAAAAGTATGATGCTTGCCATATCAGACATATATCAAACAAAATGGGTTTTAACATACAAAACAATCATTTATAACACATTAACATTATTAACATCCATAACAATCACTAACATTTGTTTAAATTTCTATTTTAGATTTGTAGATAAAAGAAATTTTGACCAAGTGTTCGCAGCGGATGACGATCATCAGCAGCGGATGAAGAAAATTCATCTAAGTGTGTGCAGCGGATGAAAGAATCCCACAGCGGATGAAAGAATCCCACAGCGGATGAAGAACATACAGTGGACAACATACAAGAAAACACACAACTGTCCACAGCGGATGTTCAATCCACAGCGGATGAACATTCCACAGCGGACAACATTCAAACAAACACACAACTATTCACAGCGGATGAACATTCCACAGCGGACAACATACAAGCAAACACACAAGTATCCATAGCGGATGAACAACCAAGTATGCACAGTGGATGAATAGTCTTCTCCACAGCGGATGAGAAAACCTCCACAGCGGATGACTTAATTCCACAGCGGATGGCTTAGACACTTAGGATTATTTATGTAATATTCGTTTACATAAGGGTAGTTCACTAATTGTATATAGCTATGTGTATAGGCTATAAATAGCACACTACCCTAATCCTTTGTAAGCTTTTGAACAATCAATACAATCAAGCAGTTATTATTTTCGAGCATTCAAACACACACAAACACACACTGATTTCATACACTTGAATCATGGGTTTCTGCACCATGGTTCTTGTTTGTTGATTATTGAGAGATATTGAAAAAGGTCCTTGGAGGAATCAACTTGTTCATGTTGAATATTGTTCTAATATGTTCATGTTCAACATGTTGTTGTAAAAGTTGAATTTCATCAAACTTTCTCTCATGTCCACTTCTGATTAGCTCCATATTCTTTATTTCTTGAGGCTTCAAGATTCTTGTTCATTTTGTGATCTCAAGATATTGAGGATTATCTGTATCAAGCACAATCATTCTATTGGTTTGTTTCTTAGTCTCTTAGAAACTTGTTACCAAATTTCTCAATGACTCTGCTTGTAATCTATTGAGCTTCTTCCTTGGATAGTTACATGATTGTAACAATGTCCTTAAAGCAGTATCATTCATATCATTTGGATCTAGATGGTGCAATTCAGAAGTTAAAAGTTCATCAACATTGATACTTTCACTAATAGGATTCCATTCACCATGTTCAACAATAATCTCATTTGGATCTACAGAAGCACTTGACTCAGCAGTTACGCACTTCTCGTATTCTTTGTTAATTTGAGATACTGTCAATCCATCAAGAAATAATCTATTATACTTCATCCTGATTAAGTAATTATACTTATCTTTAATATCCACAGGAATGACTTTAGTAGATTCTTCAATAGGAGAATAATTTGCTTCAACCAAATCTTCTTCTTTAAGAACTTCATCGCCATGCATCATCAAATTCTGAGTCTATGTCATCAAGAGCTTCTATCTTCTTTTGAGTTTTAGACTCTCCTTCTTCTTCAAGTGCAGGTTCATCAACAATCTTTTTCACTTTTGATGATGATTCAGGTAAAACTGATACATTGATGTCATCAATTTTCCTTTTACCTTTATCTACTTCTGATATCTTCTCAACACTTGTTGGAGTTACTTCAGATATAATTATCACTTCAGGAGATGGAGATTTTGCACTTTCTTTCAATTTCTCAAATTCTTCTTTCAATAAATCATGGCTTTCTTTCAACTTCTTAAATTTTTCTTCCATAATATCATAATCTCTAAGCATCACTTCAAAATTTTGAACATTTGCTTCTTTATCCTTTTCAAGTTCAGCAATCACTTGATTTTTCTTTAGTAAATCTTCTTTCAGCTTATCATTTTCTTTTTTCAATTCCTCAATAAGCTTCAATTGCTTAGAGTTTTCTTCTTTCAAATCATCAATGATCTGTTGAACATTTGTTTCTTCAGCCATATGAGCATCTTGTTGAAAATCATTTTGAATCTCAGCTTCAAAAACTTCAAAATCTTGAACATTTTCAATGTCCTGTTGAATATTAGCTTCAACATTTCCTTCAATTATCTCAATGATCTCTTCAACAGTTAATTCATTTTCATTTTCACCTTTATCATGTTTAGCTTTATGTATATCATCATCAACATGTTTAGATTCATGAACAACATCTTCATGAACTTCTTCCATTTCATCATCATCATTACCACTATCATTATTATCATCATCATCAGAAGAAGAACTTGAACTTTCATCATCATCATCATTCTCATCATCATCTCCTTCATCTTCATCATAATCAGAAGGTTCTTGAGGTAATTCTTTAATAAGTTCATTTGGATCAATTGGTTCTTCCTCAGTCAAATGAAAGTGATCTATAGTAATATCCACCTCATCATTAGCAACATTTCTCGTGTATTCAAACATGGGTACATTTTGTGCACCTGTGATCATTGCAAGTCTTTTATAAGAAATTTCTGACATATGCTCCAGTATCATTGTCTCTCTACTAAAACCATGAACATGAATGTCTGTATACTCTTCATTAATTATCATTTGTAAGAATCTAGGATATATCAAGTACTTATTCCTGATTCCTTTCTCCAGATTGAAAATAAAACCATTTAGAATACATTTTGACATGTTAAACCTTCTGTTTGTTGCAAGAGCTGCAATCGGAGATGCTATGTCAACTGGAAAAGAATTCCATCTTGCACTTCTCTTTGACATGCAGTGCTAAAAGATATAACACAGTAGCTTCCAATGAATATACACTCGTGCTCTGAAGAATTGTTTCTTGGGGAAATGATCTGGGTGACCCATAGCCATAAATGTTTCTCTATATTCATTGAAAGATAATTCAGCTAAATCATTTGGGTCATTATGTCCCAACCTTAATGCTTCTCTAATTGAGTCTTCAGAAACTTCAATCATTCTCTCATTAGTAATAAATCCCCTTACAACCTTTCTACCATCATCATTGAGTTCAACTGTGGCTGTGTTCCAAAACTTCTTTATCAATCTTGCATATATAACTAGTTGATAGCACATAGCATATACATATTTTGTTATCAACAGGAACCTAATCATTTCTTCATAGCTAACAGCCTCTTGCAGTTCTTTATTTAGAAAAGCTGCCACATTATGCTTTGGCTCAAATTTTAACTCAGTCATCAGCAAAAATTTGAAACAAGAGATTTAGACACTTAGACTTTTAACAATTAAAATCAATGAAATTTGTTGAAATTTAAAAGAATTAGCATGTTTTATCATATTTTAATCTAACTTGCACTTAAAAAAAATTTCTAAGTGTTTACATGGTCTGTTCAAGAACAAAATGCATTCAAGTTAGTATGAAAGTGGTATAAAAACACATTAATTTAATAAATTCTTATCAAAAACAGATTTTAACATGATTTTATGATTAATTTTTCATTTTATTAAGAAAAAATTCAAATTTGACTGTTCATCTTCAACATTCGACTGATGAACATTCATCATCAGGAACAATTTCGATTAACAACTGATTTGAATGTATCAACAAGCTTGAAAATCAAGTTTATATTAACAATCAACATGAAATTTGTGTGATTTTGTTCAAGAGCTTACGTTTATAATCAGTAATACTCACTATTGAACGCACTTTTAGAGCTTAAATCAATCACAATCTGAAAATCAAAGATAATCGAGAGTTGGGTGTGAGAGAACAGGGTATTTTGAGTGAATGAATCGACTGAAATCACAAAGTGTTGTATTTATACTAAGTGAAATTTTTAGGCGCATGAGCACTGTTTGTGCGCATGAGCTTAAGCGCATGAGCACTGTTCAGATGCATAAGCACTGTTTAGGCGCTTTTGCACTGTTCAGGCGCATGAGTCTTGCTGAAACGCCCAACACTTGTTAATTTTTCACTTAATACGCCCAACTCTTGAAAGCCTGGTATTGTGTAGGCGCATGACTTTGGATGAAACGCCCAACACTTAAACCAAATTTCAGACATATGACAACTGTTTAGATGCATGACAGCTGTTTAGACGCATGAGGTTGTCTGAAACGTCCAACACTTGTACTAATTCTGAAAAAAAAAATCATCATGCTCCTACATGGACTTTTGAACACTGGTTAGGCGCATGAGATAACTTTCATGAGTCTAACACTTGTAATTTTCAAGTCTTCCACCTGAACACAGTTTAAACATATTAGTACTGTTCATATACTAATTTTTTTTAAAACAATTTGTCAAATTTTAACTTTCACCCAAAATTTTCATAATTGACCCTCAATTTTGAACTTTTGACATTTCAAACTTTTTATTTTTATTTTTAATCATTTTATGTTTTGACCTTTTTATATTTGTAATTAATTATTCAAACAATTTCCCATCATTTTAGTCTCTAATTTTAACAAATAATCTCATATTACGATGTTACAAGAAGCTTTTCCACTATAAAATGTTTTTTAGGTTCATTTTTATATTATGTCAAACACAAACATGCTTGAACTTTTTAGCTTCATCCTTTCCATTCAAAACACTAAATTTTGATTTTTCATATCTTGAAATTGAATAATTTTCTCTTTGACACTTTACTTTTTACTCTTTTTACTCCCTCTAAACTTTTAAGTTTAACAAAACTTAGAAGTTTCTTGAATTTATCACAAGAAGATCAGACTAATCATTATTAATATGCCTGCACACAAAAAACATGCAAAAATCAAAATTAAAGCAGAATAAAAATCTAATATTTACAAATGAATTAATGTCTGCAGTGAGATCATATCAGTTAAGATCGGCACATTGAAGTAAAAAAAATTGATGGATAGTCATAGACAGTGAATAAATCCTGATCAAGTGTGTTCCAGGTCAGCATTTCTACAGTAAAGGAGAGACAAGATCTAAGGACAGAAAATGAGTGCATTTAGCAAGATATTCAGCACACTTACTTTTTCAATTCTTGGATTGATTAAGGTACAAGTAGATATGACATTATGCAATCACACTTAGACTTAGAGAGGTTAATTCTTATAAAGATATGCAAGAATTCACTTTTCTCAACTTGTTAACCTGACATATACTAAAACTAGATCTCATTTGGTGTTTGTGCACATTGGCATCTTGTTGCATCAGTGAGAATATCCAGGTCTGTAATCACTTACAACAAAGGATATCTCATCACTTCAGGTCTATGATGACTCATAACAGAGAAGTGTTAGATGCTTTAAATAATTAGAGCTCAATGGTTATTCATATCACCGCCAGGTGTGAGATTATGTCTTAACAAGAAATCAATTTGAGAAATCAACACTACTCATTAGTTCTAAGATAGACAGACATGAATCCATGAGTGATTTAGTTTAATCACAAGAATTTACTTTTTCAGTCTAATTGCATGAACTTACTTGCACATCATATCTGATCACGTCAGACTTTATTATCGAGTGAAGTATGCAACTGATCATACTAATGTATCTATCATTTCTCACATATTGCAAAGACAGATTCATCCTAAATAATGAATTAACAAAGAAAAACTCTATTTTTGTAGTTTTTGTTTTATATTTTTATCTTTTGATTTGTCAATTTTCTATTTTTGTATTTGTTTTTACTTTTTCTAAGAAACATACACACACAAAATACAATCAGGCAATTAACTTTGACAGTTTCTCTTGTTGTGTCCTATTCAGGTAAGGAAGGGTTCTGATCATATAAAGACTCAATTAACTGAAATACTCAAAAACTAGTTTTTAAATGTGGTTAATAAGACCAATTGACTCTACCAAATACTTAAACCGTCCTGGTAAGAAGGCTTTAGTAAAAAGGTCAGCCATCCGTTTTTCAGTTGCAATTTGAATCAGAATGATTAAACCTTTTTTAGAGTTATCTCTAAGAAAATGATATCGAATCTCGATATGTTTTGTTTTTGAATGTTGGACAGGATTAGCTGTAATGAACATAGCAGCAGTGTTATCAATGTAAATTGGAGTTTTAAGAAATTTGAACTGGTAATCCAGTAGTTGGTTTTGTAACCAAAGGATTTGAGAACATTTTGCTGAAGCAGCTATGTACTCAGCTTCTACTGTTGAAACGAAGACATTTGTTTGATTCTTACATTGCCATGAGACTAATCTGGGTCCTAAAAACTGACAACCACCCGTAGTTGATTTTCTATCTTAACAACATCCTCCATAATCACTATCAATATACTCATATAACTTGAAGTTTCCTTCATAAGGATACCATAACCCTAAGGCCGGTTTTCCTTTGAGATATCTGAATATGCGTTTGATAGCAATTAAGTGGGATTCCTTCGGGTCTGATTGATACCTGGCACAGACACAAACAGCATACATTATGTTAGGTCTAGATGCAGTAAGATACATCAATGAACCAATCATAGATCTGTATAACGTTTGGTCTACAGATTTTCCTTTTGGATCAGGCTCAATCTTGGTGTTTACGTCAGCTGGAGTTCTTATGGATTGGCAATCTTGCAGTTTAAATTTCTTTAAGAGTTTGTCAACGAACTTCTCTTGATTTATGAATATTCCATCTGCAGATAGCTTGACTTGAAGTCCAATAAAGAAATTTATTTCTCCCATAGAACTCATTTGAAATCGAGACTTCATGATTTCTTCGAATTCATTGCACAATTTTGGACTAGTAGAACCAAATATGATATCATCAACATACACTTGTACACATAAAAGATCATCAACATCCTTCTTTATGAACAAAGTTGGATCGATTTTCCCTCATGTGTATACATGTTGGATTAAGTGTTATGACAATGTTTCATACCAGATTCTAGGAGCTTGATGGAGTCCATACAAAGCTTTGCTAAGCTTGTACACACGATGAGGAAATTCCAAATCTTTAAAACACGGAGGTTCCTTTACGAACACATCATCAGTGGTTGAACCATACAAAAATGCACCTTTAATGTCCATTTGATACACTTTGAATCTCATGAATGATGCATAAGCTAAGAAGACACGAATTGATTCTAGTCTTGCAACTGGAGCAAATACTTCATCATAATCTATTCCTTCCTCTTGGGTGTATCCTTGTGCAACGAGTCTTGCTTTATTTCTAACAATAATTCCTCGATCATCTGTTTTGTTTCTGAACAACCATCTTGTGCCTATGGCATTTTCTCCTTCAGGTAAATCCACAAGATTCCACACTTCTTGTTTGCGGAATTGCAATAATTCTTCTTGCATAGCCTCAATCCAACTATTGTCCTTTAACGCTTCAGTAACGTTTTCAAGAACAATTTAAGAAAGAAAACACGAGTATAAGCAAAGATTTGCTTGTTCTGATTTTCTTCTAGTTGTTCTCTCATTCAACAGACCAATAATCTGAGACATTGGATGGCTCTTGTGAATACGAGATGTTGGAATCCCATTCCCTTGAACATGAACATCCAGATTGGTTTGGTTCAAGTTAGAAAGTTGATGCAATAGGTTTGAAGAATGTGGATTGAAATTAGGAACTTAATTCGGTGAGTTGATGAAGTAATCAAGATTACCGGTGTCAACTACATCACCAGAAATAGATGACGTTCCAGACTCAGGTTGTATAATTTCTATACCATCATTTGGAATAGGTTGTGAAACATCTTGATTTTCTGAAACAGAATGATCTTCATCTTGTTGAGAGAGATCATCATTATTTTCAAATCGAATTATTGAATCTTTGACAAAAGAGAAAAATGGATAATCTGGGATTGAGCCATCCATATCATCAGAATCTGAATCATCACTGAAAGAACCGAGATCTCCTTAAGGTTTCTTCTTACCTATAGAATCAAGCAAGTTAGATTGATCAAACAAGTTAGATTGAAAAGAGTTTGACAATGAATCTAAATCAAATAACCAGGCTAGACCATTTGAAATTGATGGAAAAGAATTTTCAAGGAATTTAACGTTGAATGTTTCAAGTATAACATTTGTCCTAGAGTTATAAACTTGATAGGCTTTTGAAACAGATGAATATCCAACGAAAAATCCTTCATCAGATTTTGAATTAAATTTTCATAGATGATCACTTGAATTTAAAATCAAAACTGGACAACCAAAAGATTTAAGAAAATCTATGTTTGGTTTCCTGCCAAACATCAACTCATAAGGACTTTTCAGTTTCTCTTTCACAATTAAAGTACGATTATGTACGAAACACGTAGTAGATATGGCTTCATCCCAGAAAGTGATAGGAATTTTCGCATCCGCTAACATGGATCGTGGAGCCTCAATCAAAGTTTCGTTCTTTCTTTCAGCAACTCCATTTTGTTGTGGAGTTGTGGGAGCGCTGAACTGATGATCAATTCCTTTTTCTGCATAGAACATGTCAATATTAGCATTTTTAAATTCCGTTCCATTATCACTTCTTATTATTTTTACTTTTTGTTCTAATTGGTTTTCAACTTTTGTGATGAATTCTTTTAATAATTCAGTCGTTTCAGATTTAGCATTCAAAAAGAAAACCCATGAAAATCTTGTAAAGTCATCAATGATAACTAAACAATATGATTTTCTTCCAATACTCTTCACGTTGGTTGGTCCGAAAAGGTCCATATGCAACATCTGGAGAGGTTTGGAATTTGAGTTTATTTGCTTGGGCTTATAAGATGCTCAGTGTTGCTTCCCCTTTAAACATGCTGAGCAGAGATCAGTAGTGGCAAACTTCTTTGATAGAAGGCAGATAACATGATTTCCTGCTACAAGCTTGTTCATATTCTTGAAGTTGGAATATTCGAGTCGTCTATGCCATAGCTGACTTTCGTCATTTGATGCTTGAGAAATAAGGAAAGTTGTTTCTGTAGATGGATCAGCTTGAGACATATCTATCTTATATACATCTCGATCCCTAACAGCTTTAACAACTACCTAGTCTTTGCTAATCTGAAAACCTGGCTTCAAAATATAGCAAAAGAATCATCAAAAAGTACAGAATATGATTTATTACAAATTTGGGAAACGCTTAACAAATTAAAGTTCAACTGTGAGCAGAAGTTGACTTTATCAAAGCTTATTATCCCGTTGGATACTGTTCCCTCGCCTGTGATTTTTCCTCATGCATCACCACTGAAGGCGACCTGTGTACCATCCTTTAACTTAAAATCTTGAAGTAAGGCATGATTGCCCGTCATGTGCCAGCTACACCCGCTATCCACATACCATGTGTTAATTGGTCTTCTCGGGCGTACCTGCAAGACAAAGAAATTAAGTTGAGTTATCTACCCAAGCCGAGATGGTCTTGGGTTTTCCAAACTTGTCAACAATAGTAAATTGTTTAAAATGATGTTTGTTCACATCCGGCTTGTTTTTAATGAAATTGCCAATTCTATGATTCACAATTTTTGATCATTATTAAGAAAATTCATACCATTTGAATGACCAATTTTTGAAAAACTTTTATTTCCAAAATTTTTATCATTCATTCTCACAGACCCTTGGAATGAATTGATCTTGAATGTATTGTTTTGGTCTCACAGAGTCATTCCTTTTGAAAGATCTCAACCCTAAGGAAGGTTGATTAGTTAATCTTTGAAAACTAACAGTTTGATTTCTTTTAAACTGAGGATTAGCATAACCTTTGCTCAATTGTGTATTAGCAAATCCTTTCCTTGGTGAACTCTTTCTAAAGTAACAGTTTTCTGTATTATGAGTCCTTTTATCACAGAAAGTACAGTACTTATTAAAATAAAACTCTGATGTTGAGTGATTTCTCATATCGCATATGTGACAGTACTTATTAAAGTAACATTCAGCAGTGTTGTGATTGTACATGTCACAGATTTCACAGTACTTCTATGGAGTTTTAAACAAATGTTTGTTAACTTTTGATGTTGACATAACGTTTGATCCTTGTTTAGGTTTAGGCATCAAAAAATTAATCTGTTGCTTTTGATTTGACAGTTTGTTCTTTTGCATATTTGGTTTTGGCTTTTGTATATGAACTTCATTCTTTGATTCCTTAGACACAAATCGTTTAACGACAGCGGAAGTCTTGGAATCTGAACCTGTTTTCAGATCAGAGTTCGATTTGTTCTTAGGAGTTTGTTTAACGTCTTGAATTGAGTTCATGTTCAACATACCAGCAGACACAAATTTGATTGGTTTAAATTTATTTGCTTGATTTGTTGTTTTTGTCTGATTTTCTTGACTCTTATTTTGATCAGTTTTAGCTTTAGTCATTTTTCTTCTTCTCCTTTGGTTCCTTGATTTTATAGAACTTGATTTCATTTGAGATTTAACATCTTCAGTTGAAGATTCTTTTTCAGTTTCTTTCTCTTTTTGATCTTTTTGGTCATAAGAGCTTGAATCTTCAGATGTTTCTTCTTTTTGTTTTGCCTTATCTTTGTTTTTAATGATTACTTCCTCCAACACAGAATCTTTTGAAACAAAAATTTTCTTACTTTTCGGTCGTGGTTCATATGATTTAACTTTTATTGGATGACTGTTTTTTATCTTTTCAGTATCTTTTTCTTCAAAGATTTCACCATTGGTTTTCTCTTCTTCACTATCAGAAATCTTGTTTTTGTTTTGGAAAGCTTTAAGTTTAGCCTTATTTTCAGGAGAATGATCATGTGTATTGAAGTTCTCTGGTAAAGTGTTAGTTATAGATTCAGGCATTGGTTCATGTGTGAAACCTAATCCTGCTTTTTGTTTGTCCTTTCATTCACTTACCAGTTGTTCCACAATCGTTTTGGAGCTTTTTACTTTTGCTAGATCAACTTGTGTAGCAGCATGTGCTATTTTCTCCTGTTCCAAGTTCTTAGTCATTTCTTCAAGTTGTTTGGAAACAATTTCTAATTCTTTCAAAGTTTTGTTCCATGAAGTTTGTAGAGAAATAATCTTTTCATCTGATATTTTGTGATCATTTTTAAGTTTATTATTCATTAATTCCTCTTGCTTAAGCTTTTCACAGATTTTATAAGAGTAAGTTCGGTAATATTCTACATGTTCAAAGAAAGATTTGGTGCATAGTTTTTCTCTTACTTCAGCTGGTATTTCAGGATATTTAGGTGAAGAAGTCTCAGAGTTAGAAGATGACTTTTCAACCTTTGGTTGATTTGATTATTCCATTAAAGCAACTTCTTCTGAATCCTCTTTAGGATCAGCTTTATCACTCCAGTCGTATTCTTCTTCTTCATTCTCAGAATCATATTTAGCCTTTGGATCACTATCTTCTGACCAATCTTCTCCTTGAACTTCTGCAATAAGAGATAAACTAGAGGTTAAGTCAGCTATAAACTGCTCTGCATATGCACTCCAGTTGTATCCATCCTTGATGCTCACTACTAAAGCTTTCTTGGGTTATTCAGAAGCTTTTGAGTCATCTTTAAGTTTATGCATTGGTAAGCTTTGGTATGGCTTTTGGAATGTCTTCTGAGATGATTGTTGAAACCTCTGATTGCTTGAACTCGATTGACTATTTCCTCCTTTGCTTTTGGGAGCTTTGCATTCCCTTGAAAAGTGACCATAGCTATTGCAGTTGAAACACCTTGACTTAGACTTGTCAAATCCAACAGTCTTGTTAGCACTTGGCTTGTAGTTCCTATTAACATAAGAGTGTTTCTGAGTCCTATATGCAATCATCACCATCTGCCAGTTTAGATCCATTTCCTCCACATCATCTGGGTCCATCTCGGATAAGTCCTGCAAAACAAGATCTAGTTGTGTTAGATGACTACCCTGATAAGCTTGAAAACTAGCCATGAAAGCAATAAAAGCAGTTTTGGACTCTTCATCCTGTAATAGAATGTTAATAACATCTTTAACTTCGCTAGTTTTAGCAGAGTTAATAGATGGAGTCTCAGTTTGCGGTTTAGAGCTTTGAGGTTTAGGAGGAGACTGAGGTTGAGGCTGTGTTGCATAAGCGGGAGCACTTGTATATGTAGAATCTTTAAAGAATCCTGCTCCAACAAATAGATCACCCTCTTCTTCTAGTAAACTCTCATTCTTTGCTATAAGGGCATTCTCCACAGTGCTAGCTGGAGATGCAACATACTTGTATTGAGACATTGATGCTGCTCTATAATTGTTTCTTGAGCTTTCATCAATCTCCACTGACTCAATTTTTGCAATCAACAGATCAAGATCCATAGGAAATTTTTCAGTGTGCTTCAACAATGTCACAGTTTGTTTCCATGAGGATGGAAGAGCATTGAGAAGCCTGAAATTTAGATCTTTGAGATCATTTTTGATGCCAGCAGTAGACATCTTAGTTGTGAGTTTCACAAATCTATTCATCATTTTGTTTATAGTTTCACCAGATAAATTCTCAAATAACTCTAACTGCCTCTTCAGTTTCTGCTTCTTAAGATCTTGAATCTCCTTACCACCTTCATAAATTATCTTCAAAGCTTTATACATGGTATATCCAGTTTGATATCCATCAAGTCTAGTTAGTACTTCAAGTGGTAATCCTTTACACATCAAAGAATAGGCTTTAATGTCATTCTTTACTTTCCTTAGATCATCACCTTGTAACTCATCTTCAGGATATGGTTCTGGAGAATCTTTGGTGTAGACAAACCCTCTATCAGGACCACCTGAAGTGATAGGAATATGAGGTCCTCTTTCTATTTACTTCCACAAGTCAGTGTCAATAGAATTAAGGTGATGTTTCAATTTAAGAGACCAGTTCTTAAAATCAGCTCTGTTCTTCAGCTTAGGAACTCTGTTCTCTGAATCTTTTGACTTCACCATTTTATATTTATGATTTTAGAAAAAGATTTGTTTTTTTTTTTTAAGTTTTTGAATTTGAAAAATGAATTGAAAATATTTTTGGATTTTTAAATTTTGAAAAATTTTTAAGTGTTGAGGTGATGCGCCTTAATAGTGATGAAATGCCCAAACAGTTGTGAAACTTCTGACTTTGAATTTAAAACGTCTAAGGGATTGCCTTAGAAAAATTCTCAAAAATGCCCAACTTGAAATGCGCCTGAACAGTTGTAAAACGTCCAAACAGTTGTTAGACGCCTAGGTGAAGAAACGCCCAAACAGTTAAAATGTGCCTACACAGTTGTAATGCGCCTAGAATTCCTTAGTTTCTGAAAAGTTCCAAAGTGTCCAAATAGTTGTAATGCTCCTCCACAGTGGAAAAACGCCTAGACCAAAAACGCCTTAACAGTGGTAAAACGCCTGAACAGTTGTCAAGCGCCTATACACTTAGGCAATTTTCAGTTGTGTTTTAACCTAATGCGCCAACTTCAACAGATTCAAACGAATTTAGATCTGCTGAAAATCTTCAAAACTTGTTGAATTGCTCTGAAAACTTCCAATTAGACTGTAATTTGTTCGATTAACAGTCCTTCATCTTCAATTTCACCAAACAACAACAACAATTCAGTTTTCTGATAGAATTTTAGTTCGAAAATAAAAAACAGGTTCGCATACTAATTTTAACAAATTCACTGATTTTGAACGAATTGAGCTGCAAATTGTGATTCAATTCATGTTTCTAATGATGAAACACAACTGAAATCAACAATTGTTTGATTGAATTGCTTATCAATCATAGATTCAAGTGATTCAACAGTTCGATAGTTTGAAGAACTCAAATCACTGAACCAACAGCTCTGATACCATTTGATAGGATCAAAATGGATCGATCTGTGATGATATTGTGATAAAATTCATTCAAACAAACACAAGTAAACAAATCTAAAAAAACATATCAAAAAATTCATAGTATTGATTGATAGAATGCATAGAAAGTACAAGTGTAGAGAGAAACAGTTACAATTCGTTACTGTTCTAAGAGCTTCTAAGGTCCTTACTTAGCTGATTACCTACACAATACCTTATCTATGCTATTTATACTATCAATACAAAAAAGGAACATATATTTACACAATAAGTCCCTACGCTATGACAAAAACTATACAAAGACTAATAAAGACTAAATGTTAATCTTCAAGAGGCTTCTACATTAACCAGTTGTTCCAGTGTGGATTGATCTAGGCTCTGCACATCAATGTAGCTGACAAGTGTAGTCACAACATGATTACCCTTCAGGATCTTAAGATTGTTGCTTTCTTATATTCTCATGCCTGTTATGCCTTCAATGTGTGTTAGTGGTTGCTGTTTGGTTTCTAACCTCTGTTTAAATGCAACATTCACATACACAGTCCCTAAAATTCTTAACATTTGTATGAAGTAGCAACAATCTCCCTTACATAGCACATCTTCTATTGCTGGGAATGTCTTTGTTTTCAGAAATGAAACATATGATGGATGAAGGAGTTTGATTTCCATAGGATCAAACAACCTTATGTCTTGTGCTTCTTTTCCCTCAAGTTTTCTTTCAAGTACAACCTCAAAATTGGTTTCATCATAATACCATTTTATAATTGGGTGATTGTACTAGTTATCATAAATCTTCTTCATAATCATCTTTAAATCAAACGGCCTCATAGGATAACCAACCCTTTCTAACAATTATGGATCAATATCAGAGGATGGTTCTTCACTTGTCTGTTTCCTCTTGCTAGCTTCTTGTTGTTCTTTTCTTAGCTTAGCAATATGAAGTTTATCTTCTTTATCAGCCTTTTGTTTTAATTCATGATGATGTTTGTTCATGTATGATCTTAGTATGTGAAAGAAATTGGCTCCTCTTGGATTGTTTGTGTGATTGACCATTCTTAACTGCAACAGGTCAAGACGGTTTTCATATGTTAATGATCCAAGCTAGGATATGTATGTTAAGTATTGGACAAGTACAGATACTCATTTGACAAGAATTGCATCCCAAGTTTCTTCATACTTCCATGCAAAAAAATTTTCTTTCATTTGCATCAGCAGTCAAATTTATTCTATCATACAGCTTCACAAAATTTGTTTTCTCATTGATCATTTCTCTGACCTCATTTCCTTCAGGCCATAGCTTGTGGGGCATAAACTTCCTTGGTTACTCAATAGGATGAAGTTCAGGTGGAGCTTGATGATAAATGGATAGAGAAGACGCAGGATGAGGTTTAAAGACTTGTGGTTTCAATGCATTTGCAAGCATGTTCTTGTAGATCTCTCTAGCCATTTCTTTCATTTAAGATATAGATCTGCCTACATATGACCTATATGGCACTTTTGTATGGCTCAACCAGCTTTTAACCTGGGAGTAGCTCATCTTCTCTATCTGAGGATCCTTTGGTAGATTCTTTTAAAGCTCTTATTGATCCTTGATTTCCTTATACCTTCTGTATATTTGGTCTTTTTCATCTTTCAAGACTTCTTGAAAGTCTTTAAGCAAGTCTTTAACCTCAGAGAGGTTAAGCTGTATGAATGTGTCATATGGAAGTCCTCTTGTTACCAACTCAATTCCCATTAATGTTTTAGGATTATCAGGGAAGAGTTCTTGTATGTTTTGCATAACATCTTCATCTTTGTCTACATCTTCTTCATCAGAATCAGTCAAGATTATGATAGCCTGTAGCTCAAGTGTTTGATCAATTTCACCCTCTTCTAGAATAGCCTTCAAACATGTCTGTTGTGGTTCATCCTCCACTGGTTCAGGTTTGACTTTTAACAACTTCAGAGGAGGTGATTGAGGTTCTTCTGGTTCTTGTGCTTGTTGTTTTCCCTTCATTAAAGAGGCTAGGTACAATCTTTTCCTCTTCCTTTCATAAGTTTTTAATTCAGGAGGCTGTGAAGATGATGAAGCTTGATCTTTGGATGGTTTTGGTTGTTCTTTCAATGATTCAGCAAATTGTTTGATTTTTCAGAGAGAGGGTTCATAGAAATAATGTCTGTTTGAGCTGATTTAGTGTCTGGTGTATGGAAATGTTGTCTAAGGATTGGAGAATAATGGATGTTCTCAAATGAGTTTGCCTCATCAAACAATTGATCTATTGAGTAAGACTCCTTAGGGATAATGAGTGCAAGCTCTGTATGATGTTCCTGAGTGCTTGTTTCTCCAATATGTGATGATGATTGATCAGTGAACTCTTTATTTAACTCATGTTCATGATCATCTGAATGTTTTTCCTCATTCATTTTGTGTTGATCCATATCTTCCAACTCTCTTTTTAACCTTTGAATTTCTTCATTTTGAGCAGCTACAATCTTTTTGAGCTTATCAATTTCAAAATCCTTTACATCTATCTGCTCAGTCAGATATGCAATATCTAATCTTGTATTGTTAAGTTCTTGATATTTTTCTTTTACCACTTGATTGATCTAGTTGTTGTTCTAGGAATTGAACAATCAACTTTTGAGCCTTTTAATCAGCTGTGAGCTTTTCTATTTCTTCATCTTTGCTCTTCAGCTTCTCTTTTAACCTTTTAGCTCTATTGTTTGACTTCTCAATCAGCTTGTTATACTCCATGAATAAAAACACTTTAGAGTACTCAATCTCATCCTTTGTTGGTATTACACTGCCCTGTTCATTACCTTCAACAGGTTCAGCAGTGCTTTGTTGTTCTATATCATGTTCTTGTGCTGATGAGGTGCCAACTTCTTCTTGATGACTTGTGTGTTCTTCCAAAGATGCATCAATGTCTCTCAAGAGAGAAGATAACGTTTACTGGTCAGAAAAGGTTGGGCTTTATGGTGGTGGAAGGATGTGATGCTCAGACTAAAAGTATTCATGTTCTTGGGTTTCTTCTTGTGCTTTTTCATGCTCATTGATTGGTTCTGGGATGGGTACAACTTGTTCTTCATGAACTCTTAGCTCTTGTATGGGTGCCGCTTCTTCTTCTTGTATGATAGGAGCAAGCTGTATGATTGGTTGTTGGTGAATCACATTTTGAAACATCATGTTTGGTGCACCCTGACCTGGAATCCTTATGAACACATCAGGCACAGGAAGATCATGATCTGTCATATGAGGTGGAACTGGTACCTCATCTCCTTGATAAAGACTTGACTTGATTCTGCTAAAGACATGTGCATTAAAATTAATAGGTTGGAAGATAACTCCTTCTCTTGGTATATTTGGCAAAAGATCATTAATGATCATCTGAAGAAACCTTGGAAACATCTAAAACTTGTTTCTTACTTCAGTCAAGTTGTAGATCATTCCATTTTGGATTTGAGCTGTAAAGTTGAAAGGTCTTCTAGCAATAATACTAGCTATTGCAGAAGAGCTTCTTAATGAAGTGGCATCCCAGCCAGTCCTCTTGTTTGTAATGGTTTTCTGGAATGTATGCATTAGAAATCTGAATTGAGCACACAAGTAAGACTTCTTGATCTATTTCTTGTTAATGGTACCTGTATATCCTATTTGCCTGAAAACATGTAGAACATAATTTTCATCAAATTCTACTGGACCTTCAGCATCTTCTTCACCAAGTTGCAAAACTCTCCTTATAACTTCTTTAGATATAATAATCTGATGCTTATGAATGTTAGACATAAAAACTTGTTGGTCATTGATTTGCTCCAGATGAGCATGAGTCCATAATTGGACTATATTATCTTCATAGATCTCTGGTCTTGCTATCATAGCATGAAGAAGTCTAGTCTGTCTAATAGCTTATATGATATCTCTATAGTTCTTAGCCTATGGTGAATCTGGGTTGAGAAAGGCACAGAGATTATGATCTCTGACAAATACTAGGTTTGCCATATCTGCAATGATGAAAAAGAATGTGTTAGTAACTTGTATAATAAAGATGTATGATGTTTGAGATGATGAAATGTTGATAAAGAGTTCATTAACTGATGTGATTGTTATAAAATGATGAATTATGTATGTTTAACACTTGTGACTTGTTTCAAATGTATGTTTGAATGACTGTAACAAATTAGTCAGTTTGACTTATAAAAGTCAACTGTTTGATCAATTTTGATCATGAAAATGTTGTTTGATTCAATTTGTTTTGATTCAAATTAATTTTGTAATGTGTTTGTTTTGTCACAAAGACTTGTTTTGATCAATTCATACAATAATTTCAATTCACAACAATTTGTTCATGAATTTCAGTTTGACCTTTTAAAGTCAAAATGACCATGTAATGGACATTGAATGAATATGCATTTAATGTTTGTGTGTTCAATGCCATGCCAAATAAACTGATTTTACATGTTTGTTACTGACTTTTGAACATGTTTACCAAGTTATAACAAATTTTTAAGTCATTTTAAACATTTTCAAAAATCAGACACCAGTTTTTGTATGATTTTGGTAAGAACATCATGATTGTTCATGAACTCAATGAACACTTAATCAAATTACATCAAAACAACAGTCTTAATATATTCGACTAAGATCATCTAACACATATTAATTGTTTGATTTGGTTCAAAACATCAAAAGATTCATATTTTGATTTTGGTTCAATGTTCGACTTAGGTCGAACAATGTTCGAATAAAAAAAGATGAACAAGATGTTTTGATGAATGTTTGATGATACACATCATGTTGTTATACCAGTTTGATCTTGAATCAGAAGAAAAATCAAATAGATTTTATGTTTTTGATGATCTGGGGGTTTAAGGGTTTCACGCACTGTAGCAACGTTTAAAATATTTTGATTTTCTCTCTCTCACTCGTGATGAATTAAAAAAAATCATAAGTGTTGAACCATATATACAACGGACAAAAATGAATGTCCGCTGTGTAAACAGTTTGTTTGTCCGCTGTGCAAACAGTTAAAACTTAAAATTTTAATTTTAAGTGTCCGCTGTGAAATACGCACGTTGTATGAACAGTGCATCCGCTGTACAATTTTAAACATGTATGATGTGGACCCTTAGGATGTTGTACTGTGTGTACAGTGGATGACTGCTTGGTCATGCGTTGTGTACACTTGTTTGAAATTGTTTGTTTGTTCATAACCGATGAACATGTGTTCATACGCTGTGGACCCCTGAAAACTTGTTTGGTTGTTCACAGCGGATGAACATTTGTTCATGCGCTGTGGACACTTGAAATGATAAGTTTAATGTTTACAGCCTATGATTACCTCTGTGCATACGCTGTATACGCTTGTACTGTTTCTATAACGGGTGACTTATGTTAGTCTTGCGCTGTGGAATGGCACTGTATTCACAGCGGATGCCTTACCAACATCATACGCTGTGAACACATGTATGTTCACTAGTGCATAGCGGATGTATGTTTGTTTTGTCCACTATATACACTTCGTGATTTTGCATGTTATGATGGTACTGTAGCTGCAGCGGATGTATGTTTGTATGTCTGTTGTGACAACAGTTGTCAAATTTTCAAATAATTTTGAAAAATCTTGATTAAATTTCTTCCGAAGAAATTGTTTGTTTTGATATGATTTCTTCCGAAGAAAATTTTGTTTGTTTTTCTTCTGAAGCATTTGTTTGATAAAATTTTTGAAATGTTTTAAAATTTGAATGTTTGTTAAAATTTTAGAATTTTAACATGATCAATCTATAGCTGTTAAAGAATCACTCACAAGCAATATTATGTAATATTATACATATGTATATGTGTCAAACTGCTGTGTTTGATTGCTTGCTTGACTTGGCTTTATTTAAAACTCAAAAATATTTTTTTTTTAAATTTAAAATTTTAAAATGTATGATTATGCACATTTTTGTTGCCTTTGATATTTCCAAGTTCATTTTCTCCTCCTAAATTTTAGCATATTTATAAAAACATTTATAAAATGACAAAAATTTGTATGTGTTAGAATGAAAATTATCAAAGTCCAATTGATTGCTTGCTTGATTAATGTTGAAAGATAATACCTTATCTAACTAATAAATGAATAAGTTTCATGTTTGAACATGAATCATTTTCACATAACATGAGATCATACTAGTCTTAAATTCATGAGCTGTTTGAATGTTTTTGAGAATAGACATAGACTAATACAATGTTGATTGCAGATATTGGATCTACTTAAACTCATGCATGGTATTAATGATTGATTGAAATAGTGAGTGATTATCATGTTTTGAGTTGATTGATATGAGTTGTATGTACCCCATATCTGATTGTATGTTTAGAACAACCCTCCTCAAGATATGCTAGAAAGCACTTTCATTACTTAAGACCTAGCTACTTAGGAGTATAAATGCTTAATTTGATCCATGTTGTTTGATCCTCATTGGGATTCTTTTTCTCTTTACTTTGGAAGGTGATCCTCTTTAGGATTCTTTTGATTCATTCACAAGGAATGTAGTCTAGAAGACTTTATTGATTGTTCATCCAAGATGGAAGTGTTCCTCATTGGGAACCTTTTTGGATCATGATTTAGGTCATTTAGGTCTGTGCTTAGCACAACAAAGAATGCCTTGGTACTCCAGGTCTGTGAATGTCATAACAGAGGAGACACTTGTATAATTGAGCAGTTTATAAACTGTTTCACTTGGTGTATTGTAGTTACTTTACAAGCAACCTATGTTGGATAGATCAATACTCACCATAAACCAAGATGTGTTGTTGACCACACAATCATGATAATTTAGTTCTTCGCTATTGTATGTAATGTTAGGTGTCCATGTTGAGCCTATCCACATATTAAACAAAGTAGTGTTAGTCTTTATTATCGGAAAATAACTCAAGTGAAGAATGAGCTAGTGTACTATCATTTCTCATGAGTGGTATTGCTAAATCAATATTTCAAATTCATTGAGTTTGGATCTTAGGATTCATCATTTTCAGATCTAAGAATTCAAAATTAAAGACGGGTGGAAGTGTGTGAATCGAAGAACAAGGACGTGTGTGTAACGTATAATGTTATGATTTCATTGATGTTGAATAATAAATTTTAATGAAGAAACATATACATAGATGGATGAACATCAAACCCACCCAAAGGAGAGAAATTCTCCTTAGGTGGTGATTTACACCATGAAAAACACACACTTAAGAATTACAAGCCACTCACACACTTTGCAAGAACCACACTTTACAAAGTAGAACTAGTGGTTCTATTTATAATGTTATTACATCATGACCTAATTTTGACTTTTCTTGTGGTCTTGATGTTGACTTTGTCTTGTTGACTTGTCTTGTGTTTGTTTTGTTCTGTTTATCAACTTGGTCTCTAAATTTGTATAATGAGATCTTTAGTTGGCTTTGATTGTGGTTTGGAAAGCTTCAGTTTATCAATTGTTGAACCCAACAGGTATGTGTGATTCAAGAAGTTTGATTATAAGAAAACATGAATGTTTGTTTGCTATCTTGATTTTGAAAGATACTTGTTAAATGTTTAATTTGGACTTTGACAAAATCAAGCTTGTTTGAAATTAATGTTTTGAAAACATTACTTGTTTTATTCATAGTTGATCATACCAAGTGACTGAACCAGAAATTCAAATCTTGTTGAATCAAATGGTTTGGTAAACAGGTCAGCCAATTGATTATCTGTATGGACTTTGATCAACTTTATCAGACCCTTTTCTGAGCAATCTCTTAGAAAGTGATATCTGATATCTATGTGTTTGTTTTTGAATGTTGAATTGGATTGTCAGTGATAAACATGGCAGCAAAATTTTCAATGTGTATGGGTGTTTGAAGAAAACTAAAGCCATAATCAAGCATTTAGTTTTGAATCCAAAGCACTTGAGAACAGCATGCAGAAGCAACTATGTATTCTGCTTCAGCTGTTGACACAGATACATTTATTTGTTTCTTGCACTGCCAGGAGATCAATCTTGATTCAAGAAACTGACAACCTCCTGTAGTGGATTTTCTGTTGCTGTTCATCCACCATAATCACTGTCTGTGTAGGCATATAAAGAAAAATCTCCATCTTTTGGATACCATAGCCCAAGAGCTAGTTTGCCTTTAAAATATCTGAAGATTCTCTTTACAACATTTATGTGTGATTCTTTTGGATCTGCTTGGTATCTGGCACACATGCATACTGCATACATGATGTCTGGTTTGCTTGCTGTTAGGTACATCAGTGAGCCTATCCTTGATCTGTAGAGTTTCTGATCAACTAATGTTCCTTCTGGATCGAGTCCAAACTTCAATCCAGTTGCAAATGGTGTCTTGCTGGATGTGCAATCAGACATATTGTATTTCTTTAATATTTGATTGACATACTTTCTCTGGTTGATAAAAGTTCCTTCATCTGATTATTTAACTTGAAGACCAAGGAAGAATGTAAGCTCTCCCATTGAACTCATTTGGAATTTTTATTGCATAATAGTTTCAAACTCTTTGCAAAGTTGGATGTTTATGGAGCCAAAAATTATGTCATCCATATAGACTTGAACAACTAACAAGTCTTGTTCTTTTCATTTTAAGAACAATGTCTGATCTATTTTCCCTCGGGTGTACCCATTCTGTAGTCGAAACTTAGATAAATTTTCATACTACTTACTAGGTGCTTGATGAAGACCGTATAGACCTTTATCTAACTTGTAGACTCTATGAGGGAAATCCAGATCTTCAAACCCTGGTGGTTGAGCAACATATACCTCTTCATCTATCTTTCCATATAGGAATGCACACTTGACATCCATTTGGAAGACTGTGAAGTTTTTGGATGAGGCATATGCAAGGAAAACTCGAATGGCTTCAAGTCTAGCTACTAGAGTAAAGACATCATCATAATCAATGCCTTCCTCTTGAGTATATCCTTGGGCAATTAGCCTTGCTTTGTTTCTGATGAGAATCCCTCTTTCATCTGCTTTGTTTTTGAAGAGCCATCTTGTGCCAATGGCTTATTGACCTTCAGGTAGATCAACCAGCTTCCATACCTCTTGCTTTCTGAATTGTTGTAATTCTTCTTGCATTTCTTCTATCCAACTGTTATCTTTAAGTGCTTCTGTGATGTTTTTGGATACAGTTAGAGATAGGAAGCAAGAGTGCAAGCAAATGTTTGTTGTGTTAGATTGACTTCGTGTCAACCTGGTATTGAGGTCACCAATGATGTTTTCTATAGGATGATCTTTGTGAACTCTGGTTCTTGTAATCTGATCAACAGGGATGGTTGAATCAAGATTAGTGATTGTTTGGTTGGGTGTTGATGGATGAGCAAGGGTATTTGTGGTTGTTTGTTTATCTGGCAGTGTGGTTTCATTGAATGTTAATGGTAAATCATGAAAGAAATCTAAGATTTCATCTTCATGATGTGCATCAGGTAATGAATGATAATCATCATCTTCTTCAACTGTGGTTGGATGTTGTGGTTGGGTGGTCACAGGTGTTGATGAAGATGGTATGTTTGATGATGTTCCTTTTGATGTGTTGGTTTGTTCTGGAGGAGTTGAAACTATGGTACTAGAAGGAGTAATGTTTGTTCTCCTAAGAGGATCAGCAGTTAAAGGAACATCTATGGTTGTTGGTGGAACCATGGGATACTCATTGTCATCCTTGGTACCTAAAACATCAAAGTAAGATGTGTCAAATGATTTTGTTAATGAGTCAATATCAAACAACCAGTCTGTTCCAATGACTTTCTTAGTGAAAGAGTGTTCATTAAAAACAACATTTGTTGTTTCTTCCACTATCTTCAGTCTTGGATGGTATACTCGGTAAGCTTTGGAGCTGTAACAACCCAGCGTAACCACACCATGATATTGTCCGCTTTGGCCGGGACGAACCACCATCGCCTCACGGTTTTGTTTTCACCTGGACCGGGACATACCACCATCGCCCAGGCAAAACGCGTCACAGTGGGAAAGGTCTCAAGCCCCTTATAAAGAAGCCTTCGTTTTCCTTCCCAACCAATGTGGGATGTTACAATCCACCCCCCTAGGGTGCCCAGCGTCTTCGCTGGCACACCGGCCTGGCCCTGGCTTTGATACCATCTGTAATATCCCAGCGTAACCGCACCATGATATTGTCTGCTTTGGCCGGGACGAACCACGATCGCCTCACGGTTTTTTTTTCACCTGGACCGGGACGTAACTTGTAAGGCCCCGTTCCCGGAAACCTCACAGTTGGTCAGTCACAGCATTAATTATATAAAAATACATACATATCATAGAACATAACAGCGGATTAATTTTAACAAAATCCATTCATGCATTAATATTTAACGTTGCCAAATAATACATCATTGTATTTTAGGAGTTACAAAAGAATCGTTCAGTTGCATTATAAAACAACAATATCATTATGCACAAATGGATGCCAGTCTTGCCCGCCAAGTAGCTTCACCCGCGTGCCATCCCCAGCAACAAGTTACCTGCCAACTGAAAATGCATAAAATCAGCGTTACTGAGTGAGTTCTAGTTTTTAGAATTAAAATCCCTTGTTTAAATATATAAAAATATCAGTTTCTTAAAATACTTCCTTTTCATAAATCTGTTACTTCTGTACGTGATCACACATCATACGTACAACAAGATAATATTCATTATTATCCTTCATCATTCTTCTCATTCATTTCGTACTTTTATCATTATCTTTCACTTTCTACCGAACCAATGTGCAATACCCCGAACATTGTGCACGAAGCAGGTACTGGGCGGAAGTCTATGAATAGACCCCTAACATTGCGCACAAAGCCTGACCCAGTACCTAGGGCAAGCAACAAGGGTCCCGTCAATCTCAAAGATTGACCCTACATGCATCCTTATGGGGTAGCTAACCCGCACACAGTTGAGCTGACAACCCGTGGCTGTGAACCACTTTTCATTTTGCTTGCAAGACTTTCATTCATTCGTTAAGTTCCACTTTTCATTATCATTAATCTTTCACTTCATTTATGATAATACTTTACGTATACGAGCATAAACACACCACTTAAAGTCACATAATAATACATAATATGGAACATAAGAACAGGCCGCAAACAAGCATAACATCAACAAACATAACCATCAAAACATCCCAGGGTTAAGTCATAAAAATTCAAACTTCCAAAATTCCAGAAATTTTCTAAGGAAATTAGGCGCATTAACACTATGTAGGCGCATGAGTACTATGCAGGCACACCAACCCTTAGGCGCATGAGAAAACTTAGGAACATGAGCACTGCTTGGGCGCATGAGCCTTACTTAAGCGCATGAGCACTTAGGCGCATGAGCAGTGGGCGCATGGGCACTTAGGCGTATGAGGTACTGTTTGGGCGCATGAACCAACACTTAGGCGCATGAACAATTTTCTGGGCGCATGGGTACTATTGGGGCGCATGGGCTGGTACTTAGGCTTTTTGGTAAAATTCTCAGGCGCATGAGCCCTATTTGGGCACATAAGAAGAGGCTTAGGCGTCTGAACCAATTTCAGGCTCATGAGCAGTAGTTATGTTAAAACTTATAAATTTTTAGTCCCAAATCATCATCCTAGCATGTCCTTAACTTAAATCTAGCATTTTAGGCACCTAAAACAAGCATAACCCCATAACATACAAGAATCCATACATACATACATAAGGTTAACATACATATAAGTTGTAAAACGTTTTTACATGCATTTTCAGCCCCAAAAGAAGTTTAAAACACAAAACCGGGGATCTAGAACTCACCAATTGCTACCTTCAAGTAAAACTCCACCGAACATGAGGGCACAACGAGTTCAAACAACCTAAACACACCAAAAACACATAACCAAACACAAAAATACATAAGAATCGGTCCACAAGCTGAAAATTCAGTTGAAACCGAACCAAAAACACAAGAAAATACCTACCTTCAAAAATTTCAGCTTCTTCTTCTTAACAAACCCTAGAGAACTGCTCTTCCTTCTTCTTTCTTGTTTCCATCCGAAAGTGGGTGTAGAAAAAGCAGATGCATGGGCGACCATACCCTTTTAAACATAAAAAAATAGTGTTTTGCACCTTGTACACTTTACCCCCCCTCCACTTGTGCCCATTATCTTTTCTTTCAAGATACTTTTCTTTTCCTTTATTTTAAACAAATTTTCGGGTGTTACAACTCCACCCCTCTTATAGAGGTTTCGTCCCTGAAACCTGTCATTCTTAGAATAGTTGTGGGTAAAGCCGTCTCATCTCTTCCTCGGTCTCCTACGTAGACTCAGATCCCTTCCTGTGCCTCCACTGCACTCACACCAGTGTAACCACTTTATTTTGTAGCCTCTTCTCTTTTCAGTCAATGATTACCACTGGTTGCTCTACATAGTTGAGTCGTTCATCCACTTCAATGTCCTCCAGTGGTACAATCATGTCTTTATCAGCTAGGCATTTTCTCAGATGAGATACATGGAATGTTGGATGAATCCCACTTAACTCATCGGGTAGCTCCAACCTATAGGCTACCTCTCCTACTCGAGCAATGATTCGGAAAGGTCCTATATTTCTCGGACTGAGCTTACCCCGCCTTCTAAACCGGATGATTCCTTTCCAAGGCGAGACCTTCAACATGACTCTCTCGCCCTCATTGAATTCAATTGGTCTAAGCCTCTTGTCGGCATACGACTTTTGTCTATCCTTCACTGCCTTCATAAAGGCTTTGATCTTTTCTAACTTCTTAGTTGTAGCCTCGATCACCTCAATACTTCCCAACTCTTTCTGCCTTATGTCCCCCAACACACGGGCGTTCTACACTTCCTACCATATAGCATCTCATAAAGAGGCATACCAATACTGGCGTGATAACTGTTATTGTATGAGTGTCTGAATCGTCCTCTCAAACTGACCATCTGTTCATCCCAACTCCCTTTGAAATCAATCACGCATACACGAAGCATGTCCTTGAGTGTCTGAATCGTCCTCTCAAACTGACCATCTGTCTGAGGATGATACGCCGTGCTAATGTGAAGCCTCGTCCCCATCGCATCATGGAATCTCCTCCAAAACTTCGATGTAAACCGAGGGTCACGGTCCTACACAATAGACACCGGTACACCATGACAAGTTAGAATCTCCTTAATGAATAGATCCGCCAACCTTTCGGATGAATACGTCTCACAGATCAGAAAAAAGTGAGCACTCTTCGTCAGACGGTCAACTATCACCCATATGGCATCGTACCCCGTTGCCGTACGTGGTAACTTCGTAATGAAGTCCATGGTGATGTGCTCCCACTTCCACTTGGGTATATCCAAAGGTTGGATCTTCTCGTATGGCTTCTGATGCTCTGCCTTCACTTGCAAGCAAGTAAGGCACTTATTCACATACTCCGCCACATCACGCTTCATACCCGGCCACCAGTAATCTTTCTTCATATCATGATACATCTTGGTAGCACCGGGATGAATGGAGTATCGAGTCTTATGAGCCTCATCCATGATTTGCCCCCGTAGGTCTCCATAACGAGAGATCCACATCCGCCCAAAACGGGTTTTAACTCCGAGAGTATTTTCACCCAACTCCATGACCAGACCTCTCATCCTTTTAGAGTTAAGGTGATCTTCTTTCAACGCCTCATCTGGGAACTCCTTGACCAGTATCATTACATCAAAGGTCATAATCAACTGGTAAGTTTTCACCCGGATTGGCTCGGGTCTCTCTTTTCGGCTAAGGACATCTGCCATTACGTTGGCCTTGCCCGGATGATAGTGGATCTCACAATTATAATCCTTGATCAATTCTAGCCATCTCCTTTACCTCATATTGAGGTCTTTCTGCTCAAAGAAGTATTTCAAACTTTTATGGTCCGTGAAGATAGTGCACTTTGTCCCGTACTCCAAATCTTCAATGTGAAGACCACGACCGCTAGCTCCAAGTCATGAATGGGGTAATTAGCCTTGTGGATTTTCAATTGTCAGGACACATAGGCTATTACTCTTCCTCGTTGCATCAACACGCAACCCAACCCTAAATAAGAAGCATCTGAATAGACCACTAAGTCTTCGTTCCCTTCGGGCAATGTCAAGACAGGAGCTTGAGTCAGTCTCATCTTTAACTCCTCAAAAGCATTCTCCTATTCCAGACCCCATACAAACTTTACGTCCTTGCGGGTCAACTTGGTCAATGGTGAGGCTATCTTGGAAAAGTCTTGGATGAACCTCCTGCAGTAGCCCGCCAAACCCAAGAAACTACAAATCTCGGATGGCGTCTTTGGAGAATTCCATTACATCATCGCCTCAACCTTTGTCAGGTCTACCATGATCCCTTTGTAATTTACCACATGACCCAAAAATTGAACTTCACGCAACCAGAAAGCACACTTAGAGAACTTAGCATACAGCTTCTCTCTCCTAAGTGTCTTCAATACCTCCCGAATGTGGTCGGCATGCTCTTCTTCACTCTTTGAATAAATCAGGATATCATCTATGAACACAATCACTGATTTATCCAACATCAGCCGACACACCAAGTTCATCAAATCCATAAACGCAGCTGGCGCATTAGTTAGACCAAACAACATAACGAGAAACTCGTAGTGTCCATAACGTGTGCGAAAAGCTGTTTTGGGAATATCTTGTTCCTTCACCTTCAATTGATGGTACCCAGATCGGAGATATATTCTCGAGAACCAACTGGCACCTTGGAGTTGATCAAACAAGTCATCTATTCTCGGTAGCGGATATCGGTTCTTCACCGTCAACTTGTTTAACTCATGGTAGTCAATGCACATTCTCATACTACCGTCCTTCTTCTTTACAAACAAGACCGAAGCACCCCAGGGAGAGATACTCGGTCGGATGAACCCTTTGTCCAGCAACTCTTGCAACTGAACCATCAGTTCCTTCATTTCAAAAGGAGCCAATCGATACGGTGCCTTGGCAACAGGTTGAGCGCCAGGTATCAAATCGATCTGAAACTCGATCTCGCGGTCTGGTGGCACACATGGTAAATCTTCTGGAAACACGTCTGGAAAGTCGCACACAACTGGTACGTCAGACAATTGTGGTACCAACACATCCACATCTTTCAGGTAAGCCAGGTAGGCACTACATCCCCGTTTTAAGCACTTCTCGGCCACCACCATCGAAATCACCTTCGGAACCGTAGTAACTCGGTCACCGTAGACCGTTATTGAACTTCCATCGGGCGCTATCAAATGGATCATCTTCTTGCGACGCACAATATTTGCCTCATAGGTTGCTAACCAATCCATTCCTAGAACTACATCAAATCCACCTAGGGGCATCACGAACAATGTAGCAGAGAACATTCTATGTCACAATCTTCTATCATCTCAGAAATTCTGGTAGACTTACCAATAGTTGTTTCTACATCGAAGGGCTTATCAATATTTCTACTACTAACAGGCAACTTAGCATAGAAAGTAGCAGAAATAAAACTCCTACTAGCACAAGAATCAAATAATACAGAGGCACAAGTTTGGTTTACAAGAAACGTACCTGACACGACGTCGGGGTCCATTTTGGCCTCCTCCCGGGTCATCGTGAATGCTCAAGCGCTTGCCCTCTGCCCTTCATTCTCGGTCCTCTTCTTCACCCCAGAACTCTCAGCCCTCGGCTTCTTGCAATCCCTACTCACATGACCCTCTTCACCACAGTTATAGCACCTCAACACCCTACAATCCCTTGCCATATAACCAGGCCTCCCACACTTGAAGCAGACATTCGATCCCCACTTACACTCTCCAGTGTGCTCCTTCCCATATTTGCCACACTTCTTCATCCCCGTGCTTGATGCACCACCCTTCGGTCATCCACCCTCGTCCTCTTATTATTTGGAATGAAACCACCACGTCCAAACCGCTTTCCATTCCAGTTCCTATCACCACCACCCTTTTTATTCACCTCCATTACCGCCACCTCTTCCCTTTCATCATACAGCCTCCCTGCCAGATCGACCACCGACCTAAAAGTACTCGGCCGGGCGGCGATCATGTGCCTACAGATATCCGTCGGCAATCCCTGAATATACCTCTTGATCTTCCTCAACAACGGTGTCACCTGATCTGGCACCAATCTTGCCATCTTATTAAACTTCGTGGTGTACTAGTGGTGTGTTATGGTTCCCACCTCTAACTGCAAGAACTCCCTCTCTATCTTGTCCAGCTCCCGGTGAGGACAAAACTCCTCGATCACCATTTTCTTCAGTTCTCCCCACCTTATTTTCCCAATAGCCCCTCGGCTTGGACAATATTGTCCCACCAGCATAAAGCCGAGTCCACAAACGAGTGAGTGGCAAACTTCACCCTTTGGTCCTCCCTACATTCGCTGATCTCCAACACAGCTTCCATCTCTCTTACCCATTGGTGAGTAGCAGCAGCGTTACCATTGCCATCAAAAGTTAGGGGTTTGCATCGTTGGAATACCCCATAACTGCACCCCCTCGTGGTTTCCCGCACTACTACCTCATCCTCATCACTGGAGGCCGCCATATTAGTGTTTAGTCATTCCCCTTCATCCTGATCTCTATCATCCCTCCTTTTCCCAGCAGTTTTCTTTCTATCATCCTCCTTCTCCTTTTTCTCATCCTCTCTCACCGCACGGATGACCTCGGTCACCACAGACGGCAGGATCGTCTGCATGACCTGATGCACTTCCTCTACAACTGCCTCCTTTACTGAGGCTCTCAAGTTAGCACTCTCATCACCGCCCTCCTGGTGATGAAGCTAGGGCTCATCAGGAGCCGTCTCAGCAAACTTGGTCTTGTTCCTTGTGGCACGAGGCCCAGCACCACGGCCACCCCTTGTTCCTCCTCGAGAAGCTTTCGACGATCTACCACCAGCCATCCTCTATACACTATAAGATTCAAACACTAACATGGTCATTCAAGGTAATAACTCGGTTTATGTCAAGTATAATAAGTCCCTAATTACAGTGGCCAGTTTTGATTAGCCACTTACTTTACTCTTCATCCCCCAAACAGTTCCTATCCTGACTACATCAGTATCCAAATCTACTAAGGGCACAAAAATCAGATAGTATGCGCACATAATACCGGTTAATATAAGAAAAGAAATACCTGATGGCACGTAGCTACTTGGGCTGGCATCCCTTCATTCGGTCCCATTCTCAGTTTAAGTTTAGGTTTTGAAAATATTTTACCCATTTCTCTTAAACTTTGGCTCTGATACCAACTGTAACAGCCCAACGTAACCGCACCATGATATTTTCCGCTTTGGCCAGGACGAACTACCATCGCCTCACGGTTTTGTTTTCACCTGGACCGAGACGTACCACCATCGCCCAGGCAAAATGCGTCACAGTGGGAAAGGTATCAAGACCCTTATAAAGAAGCCTTTGTTTTCCTTCCCAACCAATGTGGGATGTTACAGTAGCTTCCTGAGTATCCAACAAAAAATCCATCATTTGCTTTTGGAGCAAACTTAGATAATTGTTCTCTGGTGTTTAATATTGAAACAAAACATCCAAACGCTTTAAGAAATCCAATGAAAGGTTTTCTTTTAAACATTAATTCATATGGTGTTTTGGAATGTTCTTTGATAATCAATGTTCTTTTTTAAATGTAGCAAGCTGTATTGATTGCTTCAGCCCAAAAAGATATGGGTAGTAGAGAGTCAGCTAGCATTGATCTAGCAGCTTCTATAAATGTTTTGTTCCTCCTTTCAGCAACTCTATTTTGCTGAGAAGTCCTTGCTACACTAAATTGATGACTGATTCCTTTCTCTGCACAAAAAGAAGAAATAGAGTCATTTTTAAATTCAGTACCATTATCACTTCTTAAAAATTTAACTTTAAGGTCCAATTGATTCTCAATTTTAGTGATAAATGATTCGATGATTTCTGATGTTTCTGACTTGTGTAGTAGAAAGAAAACCCATGTGAATCTTGAGTAATCATTTATTATAACAAGACAGTATTGTTTCTTTCCTATACTAAGGATGTTTTTTGGGCCAAAAATGTCCATATGAAGCAATTTGAGTGACGTGTTGTTTGCGTTTACCAATTTTGACTTATGGGACACTCTGTGTTGTTTTCCTTTCAAACATGTAGTGCAGTGGTCTGTATAGAAGAATTCTTTTTATGGTAAACCTATTACTAAGTCACCTTTTACAAGTTGATTCATTATGTTATAATTTGAGTGTCCCAAACATCTGTGCCATAATTGGGAAACATCTTCTGATGCTTTTGATAGTAAACATATTTTAGGGGTTGATGCTAAAACATTGTTCATATCAACAATGTATGTGTTGTTAAGACGGGGTGTTTCCAAAAGGATACAATCTTCTGGTATTTGAAAACCCGTCTTGAGGATGTAGCAGTTGTTGGAGTCAAATAAGGTTGCATATCCTTTATCACAGATTTGGGATACACTGAGAAGATTGAACTGGAGGTTGGAGTAGTAGTTGACATTTTCAAAGCTAATCAACCCATTTGATACATTTCCTTCACCAGTTATCTTTCCACCTGTCTTATCTCCTCCAAAGGCTACATTTCCTCTATGTTTGCTTTTAAAATCTCGAAAGAAGGAACAATTGTCAGTCATGTGACGGGAACATTCACTGTCAATATACCAGATGTTGTCAGGCCTTCTTTGATGTCCCTGTAAAATCAAAGAAATTAGTTAGATGGTGCAACCTAAACCAAGATGGTATTGGGTTTTCCGTCTTTTCCCATAATATAAATTTCTTTTAAAGTGGCATTGTCTGATGGTTTGGAAATTCTAGTGACACTAGATTTCCTCTGATTGTTTTTAGCTCTGTCAGGAGAAGTACTTTGAGCTCTTCTCCTTTGAGTGCTAATGTCTGTTGGCTGTCTGTTGGCTGTCTGTTTTGAGACTTATGTCTCCTGTTTGATTGTTTAAAGTTGTCATAAAACGTTTTATCATTGTTTAAAACAACTTTTTGATGAGGAGTTTATCTTAGGAATCATCCCTTGTTTTTATTGGGAACAATTGGTTGTTTCTCAGTTGATTTCTCAACTTGAGGCTGTTTGTTTTGCTTTTTATTTTTCTTATTGAAAAAGCAATTAGCAGTGCTATGATTGTTTCTTCCACAAATTGAACAATAATTGTTAAAATGGCATGATTCAGTACTATGATTGTTCATGTTACAGTGTTGGGTCTGAAAATAGTCTAATATTATCAACATAGACAAAGTCAACAAAAGTCAACATTAAAGTCAAAGTCAACGCAAAGTCAAGACGACACGTTTGGAACGAAGATTAGTAGTGAGTCGTTGAAGATACAAAGAACACGGGTTTTAGAGTTAATATATATTTTGTTGTCAACAAAATATATATTTAATCTTTATTTGTCTAGTTTGTGTCTTAATTGTAATTTCATAATTATCATGTTTTAATGATAGTCTAGGGGGCTAATTGTCATTAAGACTTATTGTCATTAGACTATATATAGCTAGAGTTATAAGAGTGTTTTTAAGCTTGGAAGAGCCATTGATTGAGGGTCTTTTCACATTTTAATATCTTTAGCAATCAATTCAGATCAAACAAGGGTTTATTGAGTGTTCTTAAGGTGTTCATCATTGTTCATCAATATTTTATTGTGTTTGATCTATATTTTACACAAATATCATTGATATTTGTGTTTTCAGTGGGATTTGTTTGTGTTTATTAATCTATTGCATTGTTATATCGATCGAGAGGACCAACAATTTGGTATCAGAGCCTTTGTGCCCTTGATTGATTGAGTTTTTTGGGTATTTTCAAACAATTCACTGTTCCATTCATTTTCGATCTGATTTGCGTGTTTTGGACATGAAAATTGATTGAGGATTGCTCGATTTTGGTGTGGGAAGCTTTAGAAATCATCAGATCTAAAATTCATTGAGATTTGGATGAATTTCAGTTGATTTCGTGCTGAAAAAGCTGTCCAAATACGTCGGGCGAATTTACAGATCGTCCAGCGAAACTACAGCATCATTCAGCGAAACTACACAGTTTCGCCAGGCAAAACTAGGGATCATTTAGTGAAATTACACAGTTCTTGGTTCTGGATCTGATTTCTTTGTCCTAGCGAATGTACATGCTTTGAATGAAAGTTCAGTGTGTTTCTGTGCCAAACCCAGTGAAATTGCTGTCAAATTGATCTCTGAACGAAAGTTCAACTAGTTTCGAGCGAAACAATCCAGCGAAATAATCCAGCGAAACTAGCTTTGTGTGCTATTGCTGGGCGAAACTGCTGCTGAAAGTTCAACTTGACCCCAGTTGCTTAGAAACCATTTAGTTGACATTAAAAGTATTTTTTTCGGGAGGAGAATATCATTCAACAATTTTTGGAAAAATAATTTTAGTTTTGGGTGTTAAAGTGAATTTTAATATTTTAAAAGAAAATGTTGTTTTCTGCCGATTTCGAATCAGACAACGCCAAAATGGCACAAAGTCGGTTTGATTTTTTGCAGCCATGAAAGATGAAAAGATATCTAATATTGTTGATCGATTTCTGATGGTGGCAAACAGCCTTAAGAAGTATGATGACCAGCTGGGAAACCATGAACAAGTCACAAAACTTTTGCACTCTCTTCCTCCACAGTGGAGTTCACAAGTTAGGTTGTTAAAACACAAAAGAAATTTTGGTGACTACAAACTCATGGAAGTTATCAACAAGTTGAAGTCATTTGATTTGGATATGAAAAGAAAAGAGTACAGTCAATTCATGTATGGTGGTGTATCTTCAAGTGTTGAGATCAAAGAAACTAAAGAATAAGTCAACCATGTATTGATGGCTGAGGTGGTAAACAATGATGAGAATTAAGTTGAGGATTTTGATCCTTTCAAAGAATTCAGTTGTGATACTCAAGGTGAGAGTGTTGGTGATGTTGATGCCTGTGCAAGCTAGTGTAAAATTCAGAAGCTATAGGATAGTGAAACAGATGAAGTGAAGCAGGAGGTTCAGGATGAAGGAAATCCAAAGGGAGATGAAACTAAGGAAGCTAAGAAGAGAGCTGCTAAGGAGGAAGAGTACAAAAAGAACACTCCCGTATGTCAATGTGAAAAAGCCCTAGCTGCTGAAAAGATAGTTATGGGACTCCCCTATGAGATAGTTCAAGACATGTGTTCTCCTCCTTGCAAAATTCGTTTATTCGGGGTTTATAAAGCTAACAGATTATTGTTAGAAAATGAAAAAGAATTAAAACGAATAAACAAAGAACTTAAAATCAATGAGTCCAAATATTTTATTAAACTAAGAGAAGCTTTAAAAGAAAATGATCTTTTAAAAAGAAATCTTTTAGAAAAGAATGTCGAGATTAATGTTTTGAGCGAACAAGTCACATTAGCAGAATTTGAGCCTAGCAAGCTTAAAACTAAAATTGATAAATGGACAATATAAGGGATGAAACAGGAAGAACTATTCTCCAAGCATAGGGGAGCTAGAATCAAAACGGGTGTGGGATGTGGTGAAACTTCATATGTTTATCCTCCTCCTAGCACTTACTGTTACTCTCATATGCCTCAACCTTATCCATCTAATGATTTAATTGAAGCTGCAAATACTAATAGTTTACATGCAGGTTTAAGCAGCGTTAATCACAAAGAGGTTCGAGATGAATATGATTTTCCTGCAGGTTTGGGGCTCATCAAGCAAGGATCTGATCTGCAAAATGATAATTCCATCTCTGATGCTTCAAAACTAGTATCGGTTGTTTCCAGTAACTTCTTTAACAAATTCAAGACAGGTAACATCCCTTCATTCGTTCCTGTCAAGTTTGTCAAAGAAGGAACAACTGTGGAATCATCAAGCAATCAGAACTCAACAACACAAATCGACACAACAAGAGTCATCAATCAAGATTCATTGGAAGCTGACTTGTGTATACAGGACTGGACAAGTTCTGATGATGAACCAGAGATCCAAGTCACCTAAATTTATCAAGTGTCAAAAGCTTCCAACAGTTGAATCAAGACCTATACGGATCTCATCTCCAGCAGCTAAGCAAATCAGCAATTCCTCCAAAGCTCAGCAAAAGCACTCACCATCTTCATCTGCTATCCATCAAGCTCCCCACAAATCTACCTCCAAGTCTACCAAATCACCAGTCATACAAATGTGTACTCAGAAGAATGTTCAGATCTCAGCTCCCGGAACATCACAAATCAAATCACAGCCCAGTTCGAAATCCACATTGACAAAGCCTCAAAAGGTTCAATTTCCATATATCCAAAAGAAGAAGCATCAAGGTTGTCAACAAGCTGCATCAACTTTAAAGCGGGCTCCACCCTCTCCTATTCTCCATGGGACTACAAAGAACCAAAAGCCTTTCAAGGCTTGCTTTAGATGTGGAAAAGAAGGTCATGTGCTAAAGAAGTGCCCTCAGGTTCAAAGGCAAGCTTCAGGAGGTAAAGATAACACAGGTTGCTTCTCGGGTTCAAAAGATAAAAAGCACATATCTTTGAATGGTTGGATGAAGAACAATCTATCCAAACCTTCTCATGTGCAGCCGGTTTCACATGACTCAAAGATGAAAAAGACCAATGTTTCAAAATTAAAATCTCTTCCTTCGGGTCTTAAATAGAAAATTATTTCCAAATTAAATTCTTTTAAATCAAAAGTAATTGAACAGAAACAAATTTGGAAAGTAAAACAAAAAGAAAAGAATAAAGAAATAAATGATTTTTCAAAAGAGTGTGTGCTTTAAACAGGTTACATACATTAATGAAAAAGGAACTCCCAGGACCACGATGGCCTGGGTCCCCCTCTCTAACTAATCTATTTATGAGTGCAGGAACAATTCAGGAGGCCTATCAGTAATCCGGTTTACTAACTGCGATTGTTCCTAATTCAAATTTGAGGCTGAACAAACAGGTTATGGTATCTCATCCACATTTTGGATTCTTATCTACCATTCAAAATCACTGCATTTTTCTTGTTACTTTATTTCTCATGTTTTTGCTAGTATAATTTGGAAGAATTTCTTTAGTAAAATTCTTCTTTCAAGTCCGTTTATTATATACTTAAAAAAAATTAAAAAAATAAAAAATAAAAAAGGGGAAATTTCTTTTTTTTTGTTTCATGGTAGTTAAAAAGAAATTTCGGGGGAGAATAAAAAATTTCACGGGAAATAAGAACTTGATTTGGGATGACTGAGAAATGATAGTATGACTTCTTGGTATGCTTGTTTGCATGACTTGTACTTTGTGAGAAATGATAGTAACTGATGTAGATGTCTGTATCACTTAATATTCTAAAATCTGAAAAAGATGGTTTCATTATATGATATGCTTGGTAGGCTCAGCCTGAAAACGAAGTAAACAGTGATTCTGTAGCCTAACTAAAGCTTTAGAACTCGATGATAAGGATTATTCTCCTGACATTTCGGCCTGTACAAAGTTATAAGTCTCGTCAAAAATGGGTTGAGAGTATCTGACTTCTGCCTTGATTACTACGATTCCCAAATTCCCTCACCCTTGCTTCTGAATTGATGCTTCTTGTAAGCTCTTCAGAATCCTTTTCGTGCTTATCTCCTCTACTATGCGGAAGCATTGACCTGGAGTGATGATCTTCTCTGTTATACGTGAGTATAGACCTGAAGCTCTCATCAGCACGCTCAGATGATCATCTCCTCTGTTATACGTAAGTATAGACCTGGAGCTCTCATCATCTGTTCCCCAAATAAAGGCACACAGATTCTTAAATTAAGATCATTGTTGAAAACTTAAAAGAAAATCAAGCAGAGTTAATCATATTACTCAATAAGCCCTGATGATGGGATAAGTTCTTTGCCGGATGTCTATGGGAACCAAATCACCTGAGCTTCTCTAATTAAATCTAAAACATGATAAATCAGTTGCAGATCACTTGCTGAAAAGGATAAGGCATGGGTTTAAATTGGATAAATATACCAATAATCATTTTTGAACTGTTTTTGGCTTTCGAAAACTTAAAATTGTGACCAGACTCTGAATCAGTGTGATCTCACTAACTTGTCGATGTTCAAATACATCTTTGTGCTTTTGTATATCTTAAGGATGTGATCTCATGATCAAATTAGTTCTTGGTGTAATATGATAAAACAAAATAAAATAAAATATTCATTTCAAATCATTTTTCAAGTCTTCCATATTATGCTATTAAAATGTTATCATTTTCACATGCATTTCATGGGAAATTGCACATTCAGATAAACATGAGTTTATTTGTATTGTTGAAATGATCTAACGAGAATTGTGTAGAATGTGTTTGTAATTGTGTTACTTGCTGCAATTGATGGCCGATCATCAACTGAGCAAAGTACCATACCAGAGAACCTGTTCCTCAAGTTTGCAGAGGATACCGAGCTAGGATTCCTTCTCCTACATCTTCTGAAGCACTCAAGAATAAAGAGTTGGAGATGCTGTTCCTGATCATTCTCATGATGCACATAAAAGGAGGGAGTATTCAAAAAGGGAGAGCCTATAAGATGAAAGATTGTCGGTACCAGATCATCAATCTAGGGGGAAATTAAACATCATTATATAGTTGTCTTATCGGTGTTGATCACGATGAAAGACGTTGATAATAATAGACTAAAGAGGAGTATTGTTGGGTCTGAAAAATAGTCTAATATTATCAACGCATACAAAGTCAACAAAAGTCAACATTAAAGTCAAAGTCAACGCAAAGTCAAGACGACACGTTCGAAACGAAGATTAGTAGTGAGTCGTTGAATATACAAAGAACACGGGTTTTAGAGTTAATATATATTTTGTTGTCAACAAAATATATATTTAATCTTTATTTGTCTAGTTTGTGTCTTAATTGTAATTTTATAATTATCATTTTTAATGATAGTCTAGGGGGCTAATTGTTATTAAGTCTTATTGTCATTAGACTATATATAGCTAGAGTTATTAGAGTGTTGTTAAGCTTAGAAGAGCCATTGATTGAGGGTCTTTTCACATTTGTAATATTTTTAGCAATCAATTCAGATCAAATAAGGGTTTATTGAATATTCTTAAAGTGTTCATCATTGTTCATCAATATTTTATTGTGTTTGATCTATATTTTACACAAATATCATTGATATTTATGTTTTCAGTGGGATTTGTTTGTGTTTATTAATCAATTGCACTGTTATATCGATCGAGAGGACCAACATACAGTACTTGCTATATTTACCATATTTGCATTTTTCAGTGTTGTGAGTGTATTGATCACACCATTCATAATATGGTAGATTTGAATTGTCTTGTTTATTTATAACTTTTGATTTTAAATTTGATTTTAAAGGTAAGTCAAAAGTTTTAGTTGCTTGTTTTTACTGAAATGGGGCTTTGCCTTTCCCTTTGTTAGTTTGAATAGGAGAGGCAGTGAAAGATCCAACTTTCTTCCACCAGAGCAGATGTCAAAACCATTTGTCTGCTTTGTTTGTTTAGTTGGTGTATCAACCACACTTGAAACTTTTGTAGTTTCAGTAATTGGTTGATCTGACTCATTATACAAAAGATCAACATCATCTTCATCAGTTGTTTGTTCATCAGATTCATTATTTTCTCCTTGATAAAAATCTGTTGGTTTGATGTGTGGATGTGCTTGGCTTTTAACAATTTTTATCAAAGGAGTTTTTGAAATTTATTAAGAATGATTTTGATGATGATGATGATGATGATTGTTTTGAATCATCAGTCTGATCATGTGGGTCAAGAGACTCACCCTGTGTGTTTTTCATGGAGTCAGGTAAAGGAACATAATTGTCATTATAAGGTGGGTTAACCTTATTATATCCTAAACCTGAAGGGTCTTTGAATGCCCTTTGCTGAGCAAGAAGTTCTTCAAACTTCTTGTTGCTCACCTGAAATTTCTGAAGTTTCACTTCAGTTTCAGCCTGTATGGTTTTTGATAAAGTTAAAGATTTCGAGAGTTGCTCTACTTGAGCTACCAGTGTTAACTTTTCAGACATTAATTTGTCCAAATCATTTTGTAATGAAGGATTTTTTGCTCCATATTGTTTTTTTTATATTTTAGACTTTCATTTAAAATGTTTGTTTCAATTACTTTCTTGGAAAGTTTGTCTGCATGTTCTCTGTATCTGTTGACTTCATCAATGCATGCTTGTGTACAGAGGTTATCCCTTACCTCTTTCGAGATTTCTGAAATGTTATCTTCTATGTTTGCCATGAGTGCATGATCAGGAGATTGGATCTCAGCCTCGTACATACTCCAATCACACTCACCATCTTGTTTGATAATCATTGCTGATAATTTGGAGTGTTGATTAGGACTGTATTGTGTGATTTGAGGTGGAGTTGGTGCAGCTGGAATATTGATTGAAGATGGGATTTGTTTGTTTGAATGGTAGCTACTAGATGCTTGTGGTTAATTCTTGTTTCTGTCAACTCATGGTTGTTGGCATTCTTTTGAGAAATGACCATACAATTGATAGTTGTAGCATCTCACCTTCATTTTATCAAACCCATTTTTGGTTTTCTTGTCCATGCTCAATCCTCTATTTCTCTAAAGAAACCTTTTTGATCTATAGGCAATCATTGCCATAGACCACTGAAGATTCATTTCTTCAACCATGTCTGGTGGTAGCTCATCCAGGTCTTGCTGGTGGTTTGTGATGGTGTTAGACTTGCACCTAAGTATGCTTCAAAGCTAGTTGTGAAGGCTGCATAGGCTGCCTTCTGCTCTTCACTCTACAATATGATTGTGAGAGCATCCATAGGTTTCTCAAGTCTATGTATGTTATGATTTTATGTCTGTTGTTGTTTGTTGGAACTGGAGGTGTGTGGATTATGTTTGCTTTTAGGTGTTGCATCATGGGAAGCATGCACACCAGTCTTTTTTTACTTCTGTTTGGTACTGGATGATTCTGGGGCTAAAAAGAAGGAGGTTTCACTTGTATCTAATAATTCCTCTTCTTCCTCTTCTCCAGTGCATGTCAAAAATGCACTATCTGTCTGTTGTTGTTCTTTGAATTTGTATGCTTCCACATGTCTAATATGGTTGTTGTTTCTGGATCTTTCGTCTAGTTCTAGTACTTAAACTTTAGCCACTAGAGAATCTAGAGATAGTACTTCAAGATCCAATGTTGCTTTCATTAATGAGACTGGCTGAGTCCAGCTCTCAGGCAGTGTATGCAAAATCTTTTTGTTTATCTCCACAGATTTATACTTAAGTCGATAAACAATCATCTCATTCACTAGCTGAACGAATTTGTGGAGCTGTTGTGGAATTAACTCTCCTTGAATGTGATGGAAGGTTTCGTATTGGGTCCTTAACTTTTCCTTTTTTATTTTCCGAATTTCTTCACTTCCTTCACACATTATGTGAAGTACCTTTCGTAGTTCATGTGTAGTTTTGAAATTTTCAACCCGTGTTAAAATTTCAAAAGGCAAAGTCATTGCCAGTATACTATAGGCCTTCATGTCTGTTTTGACCCTTTTTAGGTCATCATCAGCTATGCTTTTCTAGCTTACTAGCTTCTGTATGTTGTAATCAGGTTCAAGAGTCAGAGGAATGTAAGGTCCCTCGGTTATGGATGTCCAAAAATCCAGGTCTTGAAAAATTATCCAGTTTCTGAACATGATTTTCCATTGTTTAAAATTTGACTTGTTCTTGAGTCTGGGTGGTTTGAGACCACTTTTTGTTCCTGAAATTTTATCAGACATGATTGTTAAATTGTTAACTTAACATTTTAAGTTAAATTTGTTTGATAGTTTTAGTTCAATGCTTTTACCCTAAAATCACTAGGATTTGTTTGTTAGTGTGTTTGTTGTTTACCGAATAAATGAAATTAATTAATTTTATTTTCAAATTAATTAATGCCTAATGATGTCACTTTCAAATCTTGGTGAAAAGAAAGGAATATTCTGTTAAGGGATGTCAACTTTTAATATATCAGTCAATAAAAATCAAAAACCCTAAAACACAGAAATGTTTTTTAAAAGTTAACTTTTTGGATCAAAAAGTAACTTTTTCAGGAAATTCAAAGAAGATTATGTTTCTTATTTGATTTTGATGATGAACCAGCAAAAATCACTATAGATTTTTGAAGGATATGTATGAACAAAAACTAGGGTTTATCCTAGGGTTTGTTGGTGGCTATGAAAACTTGAACAAAACAACAATCGGTTTGTTGATTATAGAAGATTAATCGCCTGATTTGAGTGAAAAACAACTCAAATATGATGTTTAAATATAATGAATGAATTCAAAGTATTCAGATGAGTGTTTTTTTGATGAAAACTTGATAGAACAGTATTCATATAGTGTTTTATCGAAAGCTCTTAGAAACCGATGGGGTTTTAGAGAGTTTTATGATGAACACATTCGAAAATCATGTATGAATGAGGTTTAGAGCTTTAAACACACAGAATCTTCTTCGCAATGCACAAAAACATATTAAGAAATCATGTTTTAAGCATTTGATGAATGTTTGGTGTAGAAGAAGGTTGTTGTGATGATTTTCAGCTCGAAATGTATGTTTTGAAGCTAATGAACCACAGATATCATGTTGTTGATTGAGAGGTCGAAATTCAGTGTATGATTTGAGCCAAGGCTCTGATTCCACCTAATGAAATCAACCCAATAGTGTGTTTGTTTATGAACTTAGACAAATAATGAAGAACATAAACAGGTTGATTCCTCCCAAGGTTCTTTTCAAATCTCTCAAACAAGAATATAACAACAGATTGTTATACTTGTAATCCATAAACAATAATCATGGTGCGGTGTAACACCCAAAAAATTTTAAAAGACTAGAAAGAAGAATTAATGTGTATAAAAGAAAGAAAACACAATTTAACCCAAGTTGAGGGGCTAAATGTGTTAAAAGGACAAAAAGAATAAAAGAGGGTGCATAAAGTGGGCATGACCGCCCACACTTCCTTGCACACTTCTTTTCATCCGGATTTTCTAGAGAGAGAAAGAGCTGAGCTCTCGGGTTTTTGAAGAAGAAGAAGAAGAAGAAAACCTAATTCAAGGTAAGAATTCTTGGCTTTACGTTGTTCTTGGCCGGCCTATGCCTCGGTTATATGCTTAGGTGTTTGTTTGTGTGTTCGAGTTGTGTGATTTGGTGGGTTTTAGGTGTTTCAACTCATTTGCAAACGGGTTTGAAGAAGTCATACTCGAAGGTTGTCAAAGGTGAGTTCTAGAACCCCCTTTTTACATGTTTTAACTGATTTTGGGGCTGGAAATGAATGTATGTATGTTTTTACGAAAATGGGTTTTGTACCCGTATGTATGTGTATGTGTGAATGTGGGTGGGTTATGATTTGGGTGATTTATGATGCTTTAATGCTAGAACTAAGTTAGAACATGATGAACTGATGATGTTGGGACTGATTATGATTGCTGATAGTGAGAGTTGGTTGCCCATGCGCCTGAAATTGGCCCATGCGCCCAACGGTCAAATTACCTAAGTGTAGTCCCATGCGCCCAAAACCCATGCGCCCGAATAGTATCCATGTGCCTAGAATAGGCTGAATTTGGCTAAGTGTTCCATGCGCCTAGGCACTCATCCGCCTGCATAGTGCCCATGCGCCTAGAAATGCCTAGAATGACTAAGTGTTGGGTCATGCGCCCAAATAGTGCCCATGCGCCTGAAAGTTCCCCATGCGCCTAAGTGTGCCCATGCACCTGAAAGGTCATGCGCCTGCATAGTGCTCATGCGCCTATGCCTTAGAATATTTTCTGAAATTTTAGGGAAAATGTAAAGTGTAGGCTTGACTTGGGATGTTCCCGAGGGGTAATGTAAGTTGACTTTATGATGTCATATGTGATGTGATGATGTTATGTATGGTATGGTTATGTTATGTTATGTTCCTTATTATATATGTTTATTTTCCGTGGCTTTACGTGGTATGATTATGAAAAGTAAATGGAAAGTATTATGTAACGTAAAGCGGAAGATAATGAAAAGAGGAATGTAAAGTATGAATGCATGCATTAATGAATGAAAGTAATGAAAGTCTTGCAAGCAATGTATGGAGGTTCACACCCAATGAAGGGTGTTAGCTCAACTGTGTGCGGGTTAGCTACCCCGGAAGGATGCACACTAGGGGTCTAATCTTTGTGATTGACCATACGTATGGGACCCTTTCCGCTTGCCCTAGGTACTGGAGTCAGCTTCATGCACAATGTTCGAGGTCTGTAATAGACCTCAGGCCCAGTAACCAGCTTCATGCACATTGTTCAGGGTATAGCGCATGGCACTGGTCCGGATTGAAAGATGAATGATAATGATGAGTGTACTTGCCCCAGGTCCAAGGGCTAGCTTCATGCATAATGTTTGGGGTACAGTAAATGTCATCGGAAGTTAATGATGTACGTATAGTACGGTAAGAAAGATAACGAATGATAAAGATGACGCACGAGGATGAATGAACGGAAGTCAACGAATTACGATGAAAGATAATAATAAATTATTATCTATGTGTATGTATGATGCATGATCACATGTGAAAGTAAAGAAAGAATGGTTTCAAACAAAAGAAAAGTATTTTATTTTATAAAACTAGAACTCACTCAGCAACGCTGACTTTTATGTGTTTCCAGTTGGCAGGTAATGTTGCTAAGGATGGCACGGGGCAGCTACTTGGCATTTTTGGATGGCATCCGTTGTTTAAATTATAATGTTTTTGTGATGTAATGCAATGAGTAATATTTTTTAATCTGTCAACGATGCATTATTTTGCAAAAGCAATTATATATATATGAAATGTTTGTTTAAAAGAATTCCGCTGCAATGTTTTAGAAATTTGTAAATGTAGTTTTTATGTTTTATGTGCGATGATTGTCCAACTGTGAGCGTCCCGGGATCGGGGCCTTACAAGTTGGTATCATAGCCAAAGTTTAAGTGAAACGGGTTAAAATTTTCAAAAGAAACCTAAACTTAACCTGAAAATGGGACAAAGGGAAGGGATGCCAGTCCGAGTAGCTACGTGCCATCAGGTATTTTCTTGATGTTAACCGGTATTATGTGCGCATGTTATGTGATTTATGTACTTCTTAGTAGATTTAGATACTGATGTAGTCAGGATAGGAAATGCTTGGGGTATGAAGAGTAAAGTAAGTGGCTAATCACAACTGGCCACTGTAATTAGGGACTTACTATACTTGACATAAACTAAGCCATTACCTTAAATGACCGTGTTAGTGTTTGAATCTTATAGCGTGTTAGAGGATGGCCGGTGGTAGATCTTCGAAGGCTTCTCGAGGTGGAGGTCGTGGTGGACGTGGTGCTGGACCCCGGGTCACGAGAGGAAGGCCTCAAGCTGAAGAGGTGGCTCATGAAGATCCCGAGACCCCTCATCCAGAGGGCGGTGATGAGAGTGCTAACTTAAGGGCCTCGGTGAAGGAGGCTGTTGTTGAGGGGGTTCATCAGGTCATGCAGACGATCTTACCGTCTGTGGTGACCGAAGTGATAAAGGCTGTGAGAGAAGGAGAAAGGAAAGAGAGGAATAGGTCCTCGGGAGTAAGGGAGCAACCGGAGACTGAGACGGTTGTCTCAGCTGATGAGGAAGAAGAAGAAGAGCCTGTGCCGGAGGCAGCACGAGGCTGTAACTATGGGGCATTTCAAAGATGCAAGCCCTCGACTTTTGACGGAAATGGCACTGCTACTGCTGCTCATCGGTGGGTGAGAGAGATGGAGGCTGTACTTGATATCAGCGAGTGCCGGGAGGATCAGAAGGTGAAGTTTGCAACTCATTCATTTGTGGACTCGGCTCTGTGCTGGTGGGACAATATCGTCCAAGCCGAGGGTAGTAGGGCAATTGGAAGAATGAGGTGGCCAGAGTTTAAGAAGCTAGTGATCAAGGAGTTCTGTCCTCATAGGGAGCTCGACAAGGTTGAAAAGGAATTCCTATAGCTGGAGGCGGGAACCATGACGCATCAGCAATACACCACCAAATTTAACGAGATGGCACGACTGGTGCCGGATCAGGTAACACCTCTATCGCGAAAGATCAAGAGGTATATTCAGGGCTTGCCGGCGGATATCCGTAGGCACATGATCGCCACCCGGCCGAATATGTTCAGGTAGGTGGTCGATCTGGTGGGAAGGATGTACGACGAGAGGGAAGTGGTGGTGGCTGAGGTGAGCAAGAAAGGCGATGGTGACTGAAACTAGAATGGGAAGAGGTTTGGTTGGGGTGGTGCCCCGGAAAACAACAAGAATGCACGGGTGGATGACCGGCGTGTGGTTACATCCGGTGCGAAGTCGAAGAGGTGTGTCAAGTGCGGGAAGGAGCACACCGGGGAGTGTAGGTAGGGATTGAACGTGTGCTTCAAGTGTGGAAAGCCTGGCCACATGGAAAGAGAGTGTAAGGCGGCAAGGTGTTTTAACTGTGGTGGAAAGGGCCACATGAGTCGAGAATGCAAGAAGCCAAGGGCTGAGAGTTTCGAGGCAGGGCAGAAGACCAGGACCGAGGGGCAGAGGGCGAGCGCCAGGGCATTCACGATGACTCAGGAGGAGGCTAGGATGGACCCCTATGTCGTGTCAGGTACGTTTCTAAAAAATCAAACTCTTACTTCTGTGCTATTTGATTCAGGTGCTAGTAAGAGTTTTATTTCTGCTGCTTTCTGTGCTAAGTTGCCAGTTAGTAGTAAAGGTGTTGATGAGCCCTTCGATGTAGAAACTGCCATAGGTAAGTCTACCAGGATTGTTGACATGATAGAAGGCTGCGATATAGAATTAGAGGGTCATAAATTTCTTGCTAGATGGTTCGTGATGACCTTAGGCGGATTTGACGTAGTCCTGGGAATGGATTGGTTGGTGGACTACGAGGCGAATATCATATGTCGTAAGAAGATGATTCCACTGACAGAGCCCGATGGGAGTTTGGTGACGATCTACGGTGATCGAGTTACGACTATCCCGAAGGTGATTTCGATGGCGGTGGCGGGAAAGTGTTTGAGGCGTGGATGTAGTGCCTACTTGGCCTATGTGAAGGATGTAGATACGCCAACACCACAACTGTCGGATGTACCGATTGTGTGTGAGTTCCCAGATGTGTTTCCCTAAGATTTACCAGGCGTGCCACCGGACCGTGAGATTGAGTTCCAGATCAACTTGATACCTGGTGCCCAGCCTGTTGCTAAGGCACCATATCAGTTGGCTCCAACCGAGATGAAGGAATTGATGGAGCAACTTCAGGAGTTGCTTGATAAGGGGTTCATTAGACCGAGTATCTCTCCTTGGGGTGCCCCGGTCTTATTTGTGAAGAAGAAGGGCGGTAGTATGAAGATGTGCATAGACTAGCGCGAGCTGAACAAGTTGACGGTGAAGAATCGGTATCCATTGCCGAGGATTGATGACCTGTTTGATCAGCTCCAAGGTGCCAGTTGGTTCTCGAGGATAGATCTTCGATCTGGCTACCATCAGTTGAAGGTGAAGGAGCAGGATATTCCTAAAACAGCTTTTCGCATGCGTTATGGACACTATGAGTTTCGCGCTATGTCTTTTGGTTTGACCAACATGCCAGCTGCTTTTATGGACCTGATGAATCGAGTGTGTCAGCCGATGTTGGATAAATCAGTGATTGTGTTTATCGATGATATATTGATTTATTCGGAGAGTGAGGAGGAGCATGCCGGTCACATTCGGGAGGTGATGGAGACATTGAGAAGGGAGAAGTTGTATGCCAAGTTCTCCAAGTGCGCGTTCTGGTTGCGCGAAGTTAAATTTTTGGGTCATGTGGTGAATCTGGAAGGGATCATGGTGGACCCGGCAAAGGTGGAAGCGGTGATGCAATGGAAGTCTCCAAAGACGCCATCCGAGATTCATAGTTTCTTGGGGTTGGCGGGATATTATAGGAGATTCATTCAAGACTTCTCTAAGATAGCTTCTAGCAAGGATGTGAAGTTTGTATGGGGTCAAGCTCAAGAGAGTGATTTTGAGGAGTTAAAAGCAAGGTTGACTCAGGCTCCTATCTTATCATTACCTGGAGGAAGCGAGGACTTAGTGGTCTATTCGGATGCTTCTTACTCGGGATTGGGTTGCGTGTTGATGCAGTGAGGAAAGGTGATAGCAAACGCGTCTCGAGAATTGAAGGTTCATGAGGTGAATTACCCTACTCATGATTTGGAGTTAGTAGCTGTGGTCTTTGCACTAAAGATTTGGAGGCACTACCTATACGGAACGAAGTGCACAATCTTCACGGACCACAAGAGCTTGAAGTACTTCTTCGAGCAAAAGGACCTAAACATGAGGCAGAGGCGATGGTTGGAGCTCATAAAGGATTATGATTGCGAGATCCATTACCATTCGGGCAAGGCCAACATAGTGGCTGATGCCCTTAGCTGAAAGGAGAGACCCGAGCCGATTTGGGTGAAGGCTTATCAGTTGATTATGACCTCTGATGTGATGAAGCAGGTCAAGGAGTTTCAAGACGAGGCATCGAAAGAAGATCATCTTAACTCCGAAAGGATGAGAGGTATGGTTTTGGAATTGGGCGAAAACACTCTTGGTGTTAGAACCCGATTCGGACGTATGTGGATCCCTCGTTACGGGGATCTACGTGGGAGGATTATGGACGAAGCTCATAAGACTCGATACTCTATTCATCCTGGTGCTACAAAGATGTATCAAGATATGAAGAAAGATTATTGGTGGCCTGGTATGAAGCGCGATGTAGCGGAGTATGTGAGTAAGTGTCTTACTTGCTTGCAAGTGAAGGCCAAGCATCAGAAGCCATATAGGAAGATCCAACCATTGGATATACCGGAATAGAAGTGGGAGCATATCACCATGGACTTTATCACGAAGTTACCGCGTACCGTGAAAGGGTATGATGCCATATGGGTGATAGTTGATCGTTTAACAAAGAGTGCCCACTTTCTACCGATCCGCGAGACGTACTCCTCTGAAAGATTAGAGGATCTATTCATCAAAGAGATTGTAACTCGTCATGGTGTGCCAGTGTCTATTGTGTCTGATCGTGACACCCGGTTTACATCTAAATTTTGGAAGAAGTTCCATGATGCGATGGGGACAAGGTTACACATTAGCACGGCTTATCATCCTCAGACGGATGGTCAGTCAGAAAGGACTATTCAGACGCTAGAAGATATGCTTCGGGCATGCGTCATTGACTTTGGGGGAAGTTGGGATGACCACTTACCGTTAGCTGAGTTCTCGTATAATAATAGTTATCATGCCAGTATTGGTATGCCCCCTTATGAGATGCTATACGGTAGGAGGTGTAGAACACCCGTTTGTTGGGGTGATATTGGTCAAAAGGAGTTGGGAAGTATTAAGGTGATTGAGGTTATGACTGAGAAGCTTGAGAAGATCAAAGCCTTTATAAAGGCAGCCAAAGATAGGCAGAAGTCGTATGCCGACAAGAGACGTAGGCCGATTGAGTTCCAGGTGGGTGCTAGAGTTATGTTGAAGGTCTCACCTTGGAAAGGTATCATTCGGTTCAGGAAGCGGGGCAAGTTGAGCCCGAGATACATAGGGCCTTTCCGAATTATTGCTCGAGTAGGAGAGGTGGCCTATAGGTTAGAGTCCGATGAGTTAAGTGGAATTCACCCTACATTCCATGTATCTCATCTGCGGAAGTGTTTAGCTGATGAAGATATGGTTGTACCACTGGAAGATATTGAAGTTGATGAAAGGGTCAATTATGTGGAGCAACCAGTGGCAATCATTGATGCAAGGAGAAAAGGTTAAGGAATAAAGTGGTTCCCCTTGTGCGTGTACAGTGGAAGCACAGGAAGGGATCCGAGTCTACATGGAAGACTGAAGAAGAGATGAGGCAGCATTACCCACATCTGTTTGAGGAATAACAGGTTTCGGGGACGAAACCTATATAAGGGGGGTGGACTTGTAACACCCAGAAAGTTTTAAAAGACGAGAAAGAAGAATTAATGTGTATAAAAGAAAGAAAACCCAATTTAACCCAAGTTGAGGGGCTAAATGTGTTAAAAGGACAAAAAGAATAAAAGTGGGTGCATAAAGTGGGGATGGCCGCCCACACTTCCTTGCACACTTCTTTTCATCCGGATTTTCTAGAGAGAGAAAGAGCTGAGCTCTCGGGTTTTTGAAGAAGAAGAAGAGGAAAACCGAATTCAAGGTAAGAATTCTTGGCTTTATGTTGTTCTTGGCCGGCCTATGCCTTGGTTATATGCTTATCTGTTTGTATGTGTGTTCGGGTTGTGTGATTTGGTGGGTTTTAGGTGTTTGAACTCATTTGCAAACGGGTTTGAAGAAGTCATACTCGAAGGTTGTCAAAGGTGAGTTCTAGAACCCCCTTTTTACATGTTTTAACTGATTTTGGGGCTGGAAATGCATGTATGTATGTTTTTACGAAAATGGGTTTTGTACCCATATGTATGTGTATGTGTGAATGTGGGTGGGTTATGATTTGGGTGATTTATGATGCTTTAATGCTAGAACTAAGTTAGAACATGATGAACTGATGATGTTGGGACTGATTATGATGCTGATAGTGAGAGTTGGTTGCCCATGCGCCTGAAATTGGCCCATGCGCCCAACGGTCAAATTACCTAAGTGTAGTCCCATGCGCCCAAAACCCGTGCGCTCGAATAGTATCCATGCGCCCAGAATAGGCTGAATTTGGCTAAGTGTTCCATGCACCCAAAACTGCCCATGCGCCTAGGCACTCATGCGCCTGCATAGTGCCCATGCGCCTAGAAATGCCTAGAATGACTAAGTGTTAGGTCATGCGCCCAAATAGTGCCCATGCGCCTGAAAGTTCCACATGTGCCTAAGTGTGCCCATGCGCCTGAATGGTCATGCGCCTGCATAGTGCTCATGCGCCTATGCCTTAGAATATTTTCTGAAATTTCGGGGAAAATGTAAAGTGTAGGCTTGACTTGGTTGTTCTCGGGGGGTAATGTAAGTTGACTTTATGATGTCATATATGATGTGATGATGTTATGTATAGTATGGTTATGTTATGTTATGTTCCTTCTTATGTATGTTTATTTTCTGTGGCTTTACATGGTATGATTATGAAAAGTAAATGGAAAGTATTATGTAACGTAAAGCGGAAGATAATGAAAAGAGGAACGTAAAGTATGAATGCATGCATTAATGAATGAAAGTAATGAAAGTCTTGCAAGCAATGTATGGAGGTTCACATCCAATGAAGGGTGTTAGCTCAACTGTGTGTGGGTTAGCTACCCCGGAAGGATGCACACTAGGGGTCTAATCTTCGTGATTGACCATACGTATGGGACCCTTGCCGCTTTCCCTAGGTACTGGAGTCAGCTTCGTGCATAATGTTCGAGGTCTATGATAGACCTATGGCCCAGTAACCAGCTTCGTGCACAATGTTCGGGGTATAGCGCATGGCACCGGTCCGGATTGAAAGATGAATGATAATGATGTGTACTTGCCCCAGGTCCAAGGGCCAGCTTCGTGCACAATGTTCGGGGTACAGTACATGTCATCGGAAGTTAATGATGTATGTATAGTATGGTAAGAAAGATAACGAATGATAAAGATGACGGACGAGGATGAATGAACGGAAGTCAACGAATGACGATGAAAGATAATAATAAATTATTATCTATGTGTACGTATGATGCATGATCACATGTAAAAGTAAAGAAAGAATGGTTTCAAATGAAAGAAAAGTATTTTATTTTATAAAACTAGAACTCACTCAGCAACGCTGACTTTTATGTGTTTCCAGTTGGCTGGTAATGTTGCTGAGGATGGCACGGGCAGCTACTTGGAATTTTTGGATGGCATCCGTTGTTTAAATTATAATGTTTTTGTGATGTAATGCAACGAGTAATATTTTGTAATCTGTCAACGATGCAAAATTTTTGCAAAAGCAATTATATATATATGAAATGTTTGTTTAAAAGAATTCCGTTGTAATGTTTTAGAAATTTGTAAATGTAGATTATATGTTTTATGTGCAATGATTGTCCAACTGTGAGCGTCCCGGGATCGGGGCCTTACATGCGGAAACCCATGATTAATGCTATGATATCAGTGTGTGTGAGTGATTGCTAGTGATTGCTAGTGCTTGAATGATAATAACTGCTTGTTTGTATTGATTGTTCAAAAGCTTACAAAGGATTAGGGTAGTATTCTATTTATAGCCTATACACAGAACTATATACAATTACTAAACTACCCTTATGTAAACAAGAATTATATAAATAATCCTAAGTCTATAAGCTGTCCACTGTGGATGATAAGCTGTCCGCTGTGGATGTTAAGCTGTCCGCTGTGGAAGTTTGATAACTTGTCCATTGTGCCTTGGATGTTGTCCGCTGTGAACACTTGTGTGTTTGCTAGTATGTTGTCCGTTGTGGAATGTTCATCCGCTGTGGATGAACATCCACTGTGGACAGTTCATCAGCTGTGGACTTTGGCATCCGCTGTGTGTGTTGTTCATCCATTGTGGGCACTTGGACTTGATCTTCATCCGCTACTTCTTCTTAGTCATCCGCTGTGGAAAACTCTTCATCCGCTGCCGACACTTAGCAAAAATTCCTTTTTATCTACAAACCTAAAAAATAAATTTAAGTAATATTAGTGTATGTTATGAGTGTTAATGATACTAATGTATTAGTTAATGATTGTTTGAATGTTATAACACATTATGTTTTATTATGGTAAGCATTATCCGTTTAAGCATTAATCTATTAATGCACTTGTTGAGTCCAACAGTCTCTTGACCCACATGACAGGACTGATGACTCAAAATAATCATCATCATCATCATCATCAAAATCATCATTAATATCAAAAACACCTTTGATAAAATTTGTTAAAAGTCAAACACCTTCACAAATAAAATCAACTGATTTTTATCAAGGAGAAAATAATGAGTTTGATGAACAAACAACTGATGAAGATGATGTTGATCTATTGGATGATGAGTTAGATCAGCCAATTACTAAAACTACAAAAGTTCCAAGTGTAGTTGATACACCAACCAAACAATCAAAGCAGACACAAGGTTTTGACATCTGCTCTGGTGGAAGAAAAACTGGATCTTCCACTGCCTCTCCTAAACAAACAAACAAGGAAAAGACAAAGCTCCCATTCAACCAAACCTAACAACAATAACTTTTGATGTACCTTTAAAATCAAATTTAAAATCAAAAGTTATTAACAAACAAGGCAATGCAAATTTACCATACTATGAGTGGCGTGATAAATACACTCACACCACAGAAAAATGCAAATATGGTAAATATTACAAGTACTGTAACATAAACAATCACAGTATTGAATCTTGCTATTTTCACAATTATTGTTCAATTTGTGAAAGAAACAATCACAGCACTGCTAACTGTTTTTTCAATAAGAAAAACAAGAAGCAAAACAAATAGCCTCAAGTTGAGAAATCAACTAAGAAACAGACAGTTGTTCCTAACAAGAACAAAGGAGGAGTACCACGACAAACTCCTCATCAAAAAGTTGTTTTAAATAATGATAAAACTTTTTATGACAACTTTAAACAAACAAACAGGAGACATAAGTCTCAGAAGAGACAATGATCAAACATTAGCACTCAAAGGAGAAGAGCTCAAAGCACTTCTCCCGATAGAGCTAAAACCATTCAAAGGAAATCTAGTGTGACTAGAATTTCTAAATCATCAGACAATGCCACGTTAGAAGAAATATGCGTTATAGGAAAAGACAAAAAACCCAAGACCATCTTGGCTTGGGTTGCACCACCTAACTATTTTTTTTGCTTCTACAGGGACATCAAAGAAGGCCTGACAACATCTTGTATGTTGACAGTGGATGTTCCCGACACATGACTAGCAATTGTTCCCTCCTTTGGGATTTTAAAAGAAAACATGGAGGAAATGTTGCCTTTGGAGGAGATAAGATAGGTGGAAAGATAACTGCTGAAGGAACAGTATCAAATGGGTTGATCAGCTTTGAAAATGTCAACTACTGCTCCAACCTCTAGATCAATCTTCTCAATGTATCCCAAATCTATGATAAAGGATATGGCACCTTATTTGATTCCAACAACTGTTACATCCTCAAGATGGGTTTTTAGATACCTGAAGATTGTATTCTTTTGAAAACACCCCATCATAACAACACATAAATTGTTGATATGAACACCGTTTCAGCATCAACCGTTGAAACAGGTTTACTATCAAAAGCATTAGAAGATGTTTCCAATTATGGCACAGACATTTGGGACACTCAAATTATACAAAATGAATCAACTTGTAAAAGGTGACTTAGTAATAGGTTTACCACAAAAAGAATTCTTCTTTACAGATCACTGCACTGCATGTCTGAAAAGCAAACAACACAGAGCGTCTCATAAGTCTAAATTGGTAAACTCTAAGAACTCTCCACTCAAATTTCTTCACATGGACCTTTTTGGCCCAACAAACATCCTAAGCATAGGAAAGAAGCAATACTGTCTTGTTATAGTAGATGATTACTCAAGATTCATATGGGTTTTCTTTCTACTACACAAGTCAAAAACATCAGAAATCATCAAATCCTTTATCACTAAGATTGAAAATCAATTGGATATTAAAGTTAAATCTTTAAGAAGTGATAATGGTACTGAATTTAAAAACGACTTTATTTCTTCTTTTTGTGCAGAGAATGGAATTAGTCATCAATTTCATTATAGCAAGGACTCCTCAGCAAAATGGAGTTACTGAAAGGAGGAATACAACATTAATAGAAGCTGCTAGATCTATGCTAGCTGACTCTCTATTACACATATCCTTTTGAGCTGAAGCAATCAACACAGCTTGCTACATTCGAAACAGAACATTAATAATCAAAGAACATTCCAAAACTCCATATGAATTAATGTTTAAAAGAAAACCTTTCATTGGATTTTTTAAAGCTTTTGGATGTTCTGTTTCAATATTAAACTCCAGAGAACAATTATCTAAGTTTGCTCCAAAAGCAGATGATGGATTTTTTGTTGGATACTCCGGAAGCTCAAAAGCTTACCAAGTATACAATCCAAGACTGAACATAGTGGAAGAAACAACAGATGTTGTTTTTAATGAACATTCTTTCACTAAGAAAGTCATTGGATCAGACTGGTTGTTTGATATTGACTTATTAACAAAATCATTTGATACATCTTACTTTGATGTTAGAGGTTCCAAGGATGACAATGAATATCCAATGGTTCTACCAACAACCATTAATGTTCCATTAACTATTGATCCTCCAAGGAGAACAAACATCACTCCTTCCAGTACCACAGTTTCAACTCCTCCAGAACAAACAAACACATCAAAAGGAACATCATCAGACACACCATCTTCATCAACTCCTATGACCACCCAACCACAACCAAATAACCAAACAAAGTCACATCAACCAGCCACAGTTGAAAAAGAAGATGATTATCATTCATTACCTGATACACATCATGAAGATGAAATCTTAGATTTCTTTCATGATTCACCATAAATATTCAATGAACCCTCACAGCCAGATAATCAAACAACAACAAATACCCTTGCTCATCCATCAATTCCCAACCAAACAATCACCAATCTTGATTCAACCATCCCTGTTGATCAGATTGCAACAACCAAAGTTCACAAAGATCATCCTTTAGAAACATCATAGGTGACCTCAATACCAGATTAACACGAAGTCAATCTGACACAACAAACATTTGCTTGTATTCCTGCTTCCTATCTTTAACTGTACCCAAAAACATCACAGAAGCACTCAAAGACAACAGTTGGATAGAAGCAATGCAAGAGGAATTACAACAATTCAAGAAGCAAGAGGTATGGAAGTTGGTTGACCTACCTAAAGGTCAATATGCCATTGGCACACGATGGCTATTCAGAAATAAAGTAGATGACAAAGGGATTGTCATCAGAAACAAAGCAAGGCTAATTGCCCAAGGATATACTCAAGAGGAAGGCATTGATTATGATGATGTCTTTACTCTAGTAGCTAGACTAAAAGCCATCCGAGTGTTCCTTGCTTATGCCTCATCCAAAAACTTCACTGGCTTCGAAATGGATGTCAAGTGTGTATTCCTCTATTGAAAGACAGATGAAGAGGTATATGTTGCTCAACCACAGGGTTTGAAGACCCAGAATTCCCTCATAGAGTCTACAAGTTAGATAAAGCTCTATACGGTCTTCATCAAGCACCTAGGAAGTTGGGTACACCCGAGGGAAAATAGATCAGACATTGTTCTTAACGAGAAAAGAACAAGACTTATTAGTGGTTCAAGTCTATATGGATGACATAATTTTTGGCTCCACCAACATCCAACTTTACAGAGAGTTTGAAACTCTTATGTAATCAAAATTTCAAATGAGCTCAATGGGAGAACTTACCTTCTTCCTTGATCTTCAAGTTCAACAATCTGCTGAAGGATTTTTTATCAATCAGAGCAAGTATGTGAATCAGATATTAAAGAAATACAACATGTCTGGTTGCACATCCAGCAAAACACCATTTGCAACTGGATTAAAATTTGGCCCCGATCCAGAAGGAACATCAGTTGATCAGGAGCTTTACAAATCAATGATAGGCTCTCTGATGTATCTAACAGCAAGCAGACCAGACATCATGTATGCAGTTTGCATGTGTGTCAGATACCAAGCAGATCTAAAAGAATCACATATAAATGTTGTAAAGAGAATCTTCAGATACTTAAAAGGCAAACCAGCACTTGGTCTATGGTGTCCAAAAGATGGAGATTTCTCTTTATATGCATACACAAATAGTGATTATGGTGGATGCAACAGCAACAAAAAATCCACTACTAGAGGTTGTCAGTTTCTTGGATCAAGATTGATCTTCTGGCAGTGCAATAAACAAACAAATGTCTCTGTGTCAACAGCTGAAGCAGAATACATAGCTGCTTTTGCATGCTGTTCTCAAGTGCTTTGGATTCAAAACCAAATGCTTGATTATGGCTTTAATTTTCTTAAAACACCAATACACATTGACAATTTTGTTGCCATGTTTATCATTGTCAATCCAGTTCAACCTCAAAAACAAAACACATAGATATCAGATATCACTTTCTAAGGGATTTCTTAGAAAAGGGTCTGATAAAGTTGATCAAAGACAATACAGACAATCAATTGGCTGACCTGTTTACCAAACCATTTGATTCAACAAGATTTGAATTTCTGGTTCAGTCACTTGGTGTGATCAATTATGAACCAAACAAGTAATGTTTTCAAAACATTAGTTTCAAACAAGCTTGATTTTGTCAAAGTCCAAGTTTAACATCAAACAAGCATCTTTCAAAATCAAGATATCAAACAAACATTCATGTTTTCTAATTAACAAACAATTTGAATCACGCATAACCATTCATGAGAAATGATAGTACACTAGATTATTTCATCACTTGAGTCATTTTCCACTAATAAAGACTGAAAATACTTTGTTTGATATGTGGATAGGCTCAGCATGGGACACCTAACATCACATACAACAGTGAAGAACTAAATTCTCATGATTGTGTGGTCAGCAACACACATCATTGTTTATGGTGAGTATTGGTCTATCCAATATAGGTTGCTTGTAAAGTAACTACAATACATCATGAAACAGTTTATAAATTTCTCAATAATACAAGTGTCTCCTCTGTTATTATTATCATAGACATGGAGTGCACTAAGGCATTCTTTGTTATGCTGAGCACAGACCTAAATGACCTACATCATGATCCAAAAAGATTCCCAATGAGGAACACATCCATTAAGGATGAACAATGAAAAGAATCCCAAAGAGGAACACCTTCCAAAGTGAAGTGAAAAAGAATCCCAATGTGGATCAAGCAATATGGATTAAATTGAGTATTTATACTTCTAAGTAGCTAGGTCATAAGTATTGTAAGTACTTTCTAGCATATCTTGAGGAGGACTGATCTTAACATACAATCAGATGTGGGGTACATACAACTCATGTTAATACACCCAAAACATGATAATCACTCACCGTTTACATCAATCATTAATACCATGCATGAGTTTAAGTGGATCACAATATCTGCAATCTATATTGTATTAGTCTATGTCTATTCTCAAAATCATCCAAACAATTCAGAGAGAATTTAAGACTAGTATGATCTCATGTCATGTGCCAATGATTCATGTCCAAACATGAAAATCATTCATTTATTAGTTAGATAAAGTGCTATCTTTCTAAAATTTTATCATGCAAGCAATCAGATTGGACTTTGATAATTTCCATTCAAACACATTCAAATTTTTGTTATTTTATAAAGAGTTTTATAAACATGCAAAATTTTAGGGGGAGAATATGAACATGGAAATATCAAAGACAGCAAAATATGTGCATAATCATAAAATTTTAAAATTGAAATTTTTAAATTTTGAGTTTTAAATAAAGCCAAGTCAAGCCTGGATCCAAACACAACAGTTTGATACATATACATATGCACAATATTGCACAATATTGCTTTTGAGTGACTCTTTAACATCCATATATTAATCATGTAACTAACAAAAATTTAAATTTTGAAATATTTCAAAATAATTTTCAAAGTTTTAAAAAATTTATTGTTCTCGGAAGAACTTATTTTTCTCAGAAGAAATATGTGTTCTCGGAAGAATTTAATTGTTCTCGGAAGAATTAAATTGTTCTCGGAAGAATTAATTGTTCTCGGAAGAAATCATTTCAAAACAAACAAAATTTAAATTTTTGACAACTGTTGTCACATCGGACATACAAACGTACATCCGCTGTAGCTACAGTAACCATCAAAACATGCAAAATACACCAAGTGTATATAATGGACAAACTAACATACATCCGCTATGCACTAATGAATATACATGTGTTCACAACATGATGTTGGTAAGGTATCCGCTGTGAATACACTGTTAGTTTACACAGCGCATGACTAACTTTAGTCATCCGTTATTGAATCCGTACAAGTGTACACAGCGTATGTACACAGGTAAACATACGCTATACATCATCATCAAGTGTTCACAGCGCATGACAATAAGTCATCTGGTGTGAATATCTCTTGAACAAACAAAAGTGTATACAACACATGAACAAATGATCATCCGCTATGTATAACAAAACAAACAATCAAGTCTACACAGCGCATGAACAAAGGCTCATCTGCTATGTATAAACAAACAAACAAACAAGTTTATACAGCGCATGAACAAATGTTCACCCTCTTTATGAACAGTGAACCACACACAGTGTATGACTTTTTAGTCATCTGTGTAAATTTTTAATCACACAAGTGTGCACATATCATGAACAAATGTTCATCCGCTGTGAACATAAGTCAAACAGTCAAAGGGTCTACAGCGTAAAGTTTAAATTTGAACAGCGGATGCACTATACCCACAGCGCATGTGTAACTCACAGCGGACAACTTAAAAGTAAATTTTAAGTTTAGACTGTTTACACAGCGGACATTCAACTGTATACATAGCGGATGTTCATTTTGTCTGTTGTATATGTAGTCCTACACTTGTGATTAAAATTTTAAAACATTCAAAAAATCCGCTAAACCCTTAAACCCCTGTTCGATTAAAAACCAAATATTTGTTTAATTCAACCACTGATTGTTGATCAAATAGGTATAATATCAAAAATCTAATCATCATACAATCTTTAAAACATCTGATTCTTAGATTTTGAATCTGATATTTTCGTGACCTAAGTCAAACAATGAACCAAGATCAAACTTGAATCTGTTGATGTTTTAAATGAAATCAAACATTGAACACATGTTTAACATCCTTAGTCGAATGTATTAGGACTGGTTTTGTGAAGAAATTTGTTAAGTGTTCATCGGGTTCATGAACAGTCATGATGTTCATGCCAAAATCATACAAAAACTTAAGTTTGATCTTTGAAAATATTTAAAATGACTTGAAATATGTTATAAATTGGTAAACATGTTCAAAAGTTAGTAACAAATATGTAAAATCAGTTAATTTGGCATGGCATTGAACACACCAACATTAAATGCATATTCATTCAATGTGCATTAAATGGTCTATTTTGACTTTAAAAGTCAAACTGAATTCATGAATAAGTTGTTATGAGATATAATCATTATATGATTTGAACAAAACAACTCACTGTTGTGAGTCAAACATAATCCAAACAAATTTGGATCAAAACAACTTGAAAACAACAAGATTTGCAAAATTAAAATTAATCAAATTTGACTTTCAAAAGTCAAACTGCTCAAAATTGATAATGAACAATTAACACGCATTTTGACATGATCAATGGGTTTAACATACACGATTCATCATCTCATATCATACATATGCCCAATGAACACATGATCAACATTTCATCACATCAAACATCATACATTCATATCATAAAGTTACTAACACATTTTCTTTCTTTAGTGCAGATATGGCAAACCAAGTATTTGTCAGAGATCATAATCTCTGTACCTTTCTAAAACCAGATGTCCCAAAGGTTGAAAACTACAAAGACATAATTCAGGCCATAAGACAGACAAGCCTGGTCCATACTATGACAGCCAGGCCTGAGATATATGAGGACCATATTGTCCAGTTTTAGACCCATGCTCATCTGGAGCAACTGCATGACTAACAAGTTGTTATGTCCGACATACATGAGCATCATATTATCATATCAGAGGAAGTTATAAGGAGAGTATTACAACTTGGTGATGAAGATGCCCAAGGCCTAATAGAATTTGATGAGAATTATGTACTTCATGTATTTAGTCAGATTGGGTATACAGGAACCATTGAAAGAAAACCAATCAAGAAGTCATATATGTGTGCTCAATTTAGGTTCCTTATGCACACATACCAAAAGACAATGACTAATAGGAAGACCGGATGGGATGTTACTTCTTTAAGAAGTTCATCTGCTATTGCAAGCATCATAGCAAGAAGACCATTCAATTTTGCAGCCCAAATTCTCAATGGAATGATATACAATCTAACTAAAGTAAGGAACAAGTTCCAAATGTATCCAAGGTTCCTTCAGATGATCTCTGATGATCTTTTACCAAACATTCCAAGAAAAGGTGCCATCTTCCAACCAGTTCATTTTAATGAACAAGATTTTAACAAGATTAAGTCTAGCTTGTATCAAGGTGATGAAGTAACAGTTCCACCTCACATGATAGATAATGACATTCCTGTCCTTAAAGTTTTCTTGAGGATTCCAGGTTAGGGAGAACCAAACATGGTATTCCAAAATGTTATCCATCAAGCTCCAATCATTTAACATGCCCCAATCAAACAAGAAGAGCAAGCTGCTCTTGAGTCTGAACCAATCATACATCATCAAGATCCAATTGCACCAGAACCAGAACCATTCATTCAACAAGAACAAGAGCATGTACAAGAGCAAGAACAGTTTCAGTTTGAGCATCACATGCCATCACCACCACAAAGCCCAACCTTTTCTGATCAATAAACATTATCCTCACTGTTGAGAGTCATTGATGCTTCATTAGAAGAACAAGCAACTGAACAAGAAGAAGTTGGCACATCATCACAACGTGAGCAAGATCAAGCAGAAACAAGTGCTCATGTTGAGAAAGTTGGAGGTGATGAACAAGCAAGTGAAATACCAACTGAAGAAGAAATTGAGTACTCAAAAGTATTTTTATTCACTGAGTACAACAAGTTAATAGAGAAGTCAAATAATAGAGAAAGAAAGCTGAAAGATAAGCTAAAAGAAAAGGATGAAAGAGATTGAGAAACTGTCTGCTGATCAAAAAGCACAAAAGTTGATTGTTCAAATCATAGAACAACAACTAGATCAATCAAGGGAAGAGGTGAAAGCAAAGGATCAAGATCTTAACAGTACAAGATTAGATGTTGCATGTCTAACTGAGGAGATAGATTCAAAGGATAGTGAGATAGATGAATTGAAAAATCTCATTGCTGCTCAAAATGAAGACACTCAACTGAATGAAGAAGATCATTCAGAAGGTCTAGAGCAAGACCTGAGTGATGAAGTTGTTGAACAAACCATGTGTCTTGTTAAAGAAACAAACATAATGAAATCTAAACTAGCACTTATTATTCCTGAGGAGTCATACTCAATGGACCAATTGTTTGGTGAGGCAAATCCATTTAAGAACATACACTATTCACCCATCCTCAGACAGCATTTTCATACACCAGACACCTAATCAGCTCAAATAGACATTATTCCTGTGAATTCACTCTCTGAGAAGCAAAAGGAACTAATCAAACAATTTGCTGAATCTTTGAAAGTACAACCCAAACCATCCAAAGATCAAGCCTCATCATCATCACAGCCTTCATTAAAAACATTTGAGAGAAAGAGAAAGAGGTTGTACCTAGCTTCTTTGAAGAAGGGAAAACAATAGGTTCAAGAACAAGAAGAACCTGAACTAATAGATGAGAATGAACAAAGGTAGACAGAACTTGTAGTACTAGAAGAAGGTGAGATTGATCAAACACAAGCTAAACAATCAGATCCTATCATCATCTTAAGTGATTCTAAAGAAGAAGATAAAGAAGATCAAGATGAAGATGAGATGGAAAACATTCAGAACTTGTTGCTTGATGATCTAAAACCCTTATGGGTATAGAACTTGCAGCAAGAGGATTTTCTTATGACTCATTCATGCACCTTAACCTTTCAGAGGTTAAAGACTTGCTCAAAGACTTTCAAAAAGTCATGAAAAATGAACAAGAGCAAACATACAAAAGATACATGGAAATCAAAGATCAACAGGAATTTCAGAAGAATATGCCCAAGGATCCTCAGATTGAAAAAATGACATACTCCCAAGTTAAAAGTTGGTTGAGTCATACTAGGATGCCTTACAGATCTTATGCAGGTAGATCTCTATCTCAAGTGAAAGACATGGCTATAGAGATTTACAAAAACATGTTGGCTAATGCCTTAAAGTCACAAATCACAAAACATCATCCAGCCTCATCTCTATCAACCTATCATCAAGCTCCACCTGAGCATCATCCAATAGAAGAGCCTAGGAAGTTCATGCCTCACAGGCTATGGCCAGAAGAAAATGAAGTGAGAGAAATGATTAATGAAAACATAAATTTTGTCAAGCTCTATGATAGATTAACACTCACAGCTTCTACAGATGAAAGGAAAATTATAGCTTGGAAACATGATGAATTATGGGATGTTATTCTCATCAAAAGAGTATCTAGACTTGTCCAATACTTATCATACATATCCCAACTGGGATCACTAACATATGAAGACAGACTTGACCTGATGCAGTTGAGAATGGTCAATCATACAAATAATCCCAAAGAAGCAAATTTCTTTCATATAATGAGATCATACATGATCAAGCAGCACCATATGATGAAACAAAAAGCTGATAGCGAAGATAAACTTCATATTGCTAAGCTCAGAAAAGAAAAACAAGCAGCTAGCAAAAAGAAACAAACAAGTGAAGAACAAACAGAGTAGTTAGATAGTGAAGTGCTAGAAAGAGTGGGATATCCACTAAGGCCATCAGATTGAAATTAATTATAAAGAACATTGATGGAAATTAGTACAACCACCCTATTACAAGATGGTACTATGATGAAAACCACTTTGAAGTGGTATTGGAAAGAAAATTGGAAGGAAAAGAAGTTGTTGATATAAGATTATTCGATCCTATTGAGATCAAGCTTCTACATCCATCATATGTATCATTTCTAAAAACAAAGTCATTCCCTGCTATAGAAGATGCACTGTGCAAGAGTGACTGTTGTTACTTCATACATATGCTGAGAATCCTTGGAACAGTCTATGTGAATGCTGCCCTTAAACAGAGGATTGAGACAAATCAGCAGTCTCCTACATACATAGAGGGAATCACTGGACTGAGGATTTTAGACAACAACAATTTAGAAGTTCTAAAGGGGATTCATGTTGTAACCACACTAGTTAGCAATATTGATGTACAAATTGATTTATTCACCCTGGAACAAATGGTTAATCTCTCCATTCACTATAAATATGATGATCAAAATAGTGCATACAGTACTTCGCTAAGCATATAGTCAATTGTAAAAATGCCTTGAAGATCACTCCATTGACTGAGCAAGTAAGGGAAGCAGAAAAGGATCATAATACAGAGTTGGATGCAGAAGAATCCTTGAAAACCACAGCAGAAGTGCAGAAAAGTGTTGATGAAGCTGGTCCATCACACACCTAAAGGTTTCTAACAAACAAACAGACAAAAAAAAGAAAAAAAGAAAACAAACATACGTATCTAACCTTTCAAACAAACAAAACATCCAAATATGCATAAGAGACAACAAACACATCAAAGTATCAATCATTGATGTATATTATACATAATAATCAAACATATCAATAATCATGCAATTAACAAGTTATTCTTGCAAACATACATAAATCAAACATACAAGGCAATCTGATTACACATGTGTAATTAGTGAATCATACAAGTAATCATACAATCATACATGTAATCAGTTAATCAAACAAACAAGTAACCATTCAATCATACAAGAAATCAATCAATCATACATGAAATAAATCAATCATACATGTAATCATGCAATCATACATGTAACCAAGCAATCAAACATGTAATCAAAAAAACAGTCAATCATTTAATCATGCATAACATACAATCATGTAATCAAACATTATAAGTCAAACACACAAACATTACAATCATTCATATTAAACACAAACACATACATAGTTACTAACAAACAAAACATTAACAAGCAAACAGTAAGAGATAGAAACATCATCCTTAGGGGAGTATTGTTGGACTCAACAAGTGCTTTGAAGGATAATGCTTGCCATAATCAATCATAATGTGTTCTAACATTCAAACAATCATTAACTAACACATTAGCATCATTAACATTCATATCAAACACTAATTATTACTTAAATTTCTTTTTTAGGTTTGTAGATAAAAAAAACTTTGCTAAGTGTCCACAGCGGATGAAGACCTACCCATAGTGGATGAACAAGAAGGCGCAGCGGATGAAGAATAAAGTCTAAGTGTTGACTGTGGATGATCAAGTCTATGCAGCGGATGAAGAACAACTTCTAAAGTGTCTACAGTAGATGATCAACTCACATAGTGGATGACCAATATCCATAGCTGATGAACAGTTCACAACGGATGTTCAACCACAACAGATGAACACTCCACAACGGACAACTAACAAGACAAACATACAACAAGTGTTTATAGCGGACAACATCCAAGACACAGTGAACAGCTTATTCAACATCCACAGCGGACAGTCTATCATCCACAACGGAAGACTTAGACTTAGGATTTTTATGTAATTTTCATTTACATAAGGGTATTTTTGTAATTGTATATAGCTATCTGTATAGGCTATAAATAGTATAATACCCTAATCCTTTGTAAGCTTTTAAACAATCAATACAAACAAGCATTTTGATATTCTTCTGAGCATTCAATCATTAGCAATCATACAATCATACACACACACGCACACACTGATATCATATCTTTAATCATGGGTTTCCACACCATGATTATTAATTGTTGAATACAATATAACAATATATTGTTATATTTGTTGAGAGATTTGAAAAGATCCTTGGGGGAATCCATCTATTTATGTTTTTGTTCATAAGTTCATAATCATCTTGTTTGGATTTCATCACCTAGAATCTAAGGTGGCTACCTTGCAACGGTAGGTCATTGACTAGCAACTTGAGATCACCGATCTCAAGGATAAGTTAGTTGGGAGACCTACTAGGAAAACTCAACCAGATCCACAAGAACCTATAAATATGGTAGACCTAACCCTTAGCTCCCCTATGCAAGAGGGTGATGCTACCAAAAAGGGGGAGAAAGTCCTACCTATAATCATAGAACCTGGGAGTTCTGCCCAGAGTATGGACATAGAGGTCTCACCAATCTCACTTGCAGTTGTCCATACTCAACAACCTCTTCAGGCCCACATTGATGTGGATGACCTAATTCAAAGCCTATTTGAGGAGGGAATTCCAAGGATTATGTCTACCCTATCCTACCCTGCTAAAAATCCAATAGTAGGTTGAAGGTATGATGCTGATAGAAGAGCCCTGGTACTCTTAGGATCTTAAGGGCAATAAGATGTCTTCAATTTTCAAACCCTAAGATACTATGAGAGCTTTCCTTTGGTTGATCTGCTACTTGCCAACCCAAGTCAAAACAGGCAAGTTGACAGGTTAGTTGAGAGGATTTAGCAAAGGGTGCTTGAAGAGTTCAGAAGAATGTCTTACCTATATAGACATAGTCTAGCAGGCAAAACTGTTGGTCAATTGGATACTGAGGCAGAGCTTTGAAGGGGAAACCTTAGTTGAAGGCCCAGTAGTGGAACCTGTGAACCTTAACACAAGAACTGCTTCAGCACCCAGTGCATCAGTGAGGTACCAACTAGTGAAGGTTTCTCATAGCCTCTCCCAGGCCAGAGCTCAAGTTCTTCACCAAGTGTTAAACGCCAAAGCTCTCTCCACCCTAAGTCAAACAGGCCAATGACTGACAAAGGGAAGATGATTATGACCTCTAAAGAGATTGAGAAGGAGAAAAGGGAGAGGAAGAGGAAGGCAAGGGGAGAGAGAACTAGTGAGACCCCTAGCTTCATGGAAGCTGCAATCCGGGGCTGCCCCTTGGCCAAACATTCAAGAGGATGAGTTAAAGGCAGCAAGATTGAACTATCTGGGGTTAAGAAACTATAACATAGATGAAATTATCTCTCTTCTCTTGGAAGAACTTAATGAAGTGGCTGACACTAAAGTGTTAAAAGAGTGGAAGGAAGTTGAGGCTGTAGAGTTGCTCCTTAAAATTAAAGAAGAAAGAAAAAGGAAGACACTTTACAAAGCTCCTACCCACTCTCCAGTTCAAGAAAACCCTGAGGCAGAGGCTATGGCAGCTGAACAAGAAGCTCAAGCAGGTAGGGAACAAGACAGATAAAACATGATCACCTACCTGAGTGCCACATACCTCTAACAGGCAACAGACCTACTTCCCTTGTAATATGAATACATTGAGCTTAAGTATCTCAAGCAGCTTGAGCAAAAAGTATTGAAAGAACAAAAAGCTGCAATGAGGAAGATGAGGGAAGAGGCTGTAAAGTCAAAGCGACAATCCGAGCCAATCAGAAGAAGTCTGCCGACAGACTAAAGATGGTGAGCTTCTTGAAGTTGTATGGGTTCTCCGGAAGGAGACTTGGTCCAATGTCTCTATCCACTATGGATGAGCATATTAGAGTGATCAAGCAGATGATTAAGAAGGGTGAGCTGGTAGACTTGCATTCTCCACCAAGTTAGGCTGCACCTGAAGCTAAGGTCAAGGTTGAACCACAAGAGACAATACAACCTAGACCTAGTGCTACATCTCAACCAGCTTCATCTTCTGACCCACAGTAGGGTCCTAATCCTTCTCCTTCTTAACCGATGAAGGAAAAGGACCCAACTAAGAAGGAAAAACAAGAAACATATGGTACTCAAGACCAACCTCCTCAGTTAAAATATAAAAAGAGAAAGAGGATGGTCATCGAAAGGGACTAGAAGAAGAAGAAGAAGAAGAAGAAGAAGAAGAAGAAGAAGAAGAAGTCCAAGGCATCCATCTCTATACCTCAGGATGGGTTAGAACATCCTGAGGGTGATCAAGAAGAGGCTGCTCATCCAACCCTGATTCAAGTAGATACTCATGCTGCTGAGAGACCCATCTTGTCTTGGGCATTTGCTACTAACGTAGACAGATGGTATGTCACTAGAGATCAAGGGGGCCAAGATATGTAATTTTGGAAAAACATACTTGACCTTCTTCTACATGATCTCTATGACATGAGAAGATACTTTGAGAGTTTAAGGAATCCTGACCAACCGATGATGAAAGGAATGGTCTTGATTCTTGTAAAGATAGTCAACAGATGAAGATCAAGACTCAAAGTTATTCTTTAATTTTGGTAGATCAGCCTAGGGGGTGTTTGTAAGGGTATACTTAGAGGTTGATGCAACCAAAGAGCTCTTAGCATGCATATGTGAACTACAAGGGAAGTTACTTCAGAAGATTTGATACAACTCAAAGAAGTTCACTAAGTATCAAATCCTTCGAAGCCAAAAGACCAATTCTTCCAAATCCAAAGATGAAGTTTTCCGAAGCTTCAAGACAAAGTCTTCTGAAGCTTCAAGACAAAGTCTTCCGAAGCCAAGAGACTGATTTCTTCCGAAGACAGAGAAAACATGCTTTTGACAAAAGCTGAACAACTTTTCACTGCCACCTCTAAAGACTCACTAACTTATATAAGTTGGTGATATCTCCATGCTTTTATCAACTGTAGATTAAGGTCTTAGAGTCTGTAACTTTCTACATTGTACTTTATGCTTTTTGTAATAGATAAGGATGTGGGCTATGGCATGTCATAGTCACTAGTCAAAAGGCAATCACTTTACATTGATCTTGTTGTCTAGTTAGTGTTTCCAGATGGACTTTAGAGTATGGCTGGCTATAGGATGTAGTATAAAATATCTCAGGTATCAGTCCTTAGGACTAAGCCTTGTAACATTTATAAAACACTTGAGAACAATATACAACATTCTTGAAAACTATCTTACTGTGCTTTGCTCGTGTTCTGCTTGTGTCCTTTACTTGTGTTTATTGTTTCATCTTAGATGGTTCCTTATTTAATCTGTTAAGTGTTCTAATCCAACCTTGTGAAACTATTGCATTGACCCCCTTTACCGGTCCTGCAGTCTGCCACCATAACAACTCAAAATTCTTTCCTTTGGTTGACTTAAGTCTTAGGTTAATCATCAAATGATGACAAAATAAGCCGTGAAAGGTCTCAGGAAACACTTTTCTTAATGCTATATCAACTGATGTAGCCCTATCAGTTACTAAATGCGGATTACTACCAATACACTCTTAGAGCCTCATGAGAAACTAGTTCCAAGACTCCCTGCTCTCGGTATCCCGACACCATATGCAGTTGGTAGAATTTAATTGTTGCGATCCATTCTTACTGCCAAAAACATAGTACCCTAATACTTACCTTTTAGATGTGCCTCGTCTATGACTATCAAAGGCCGTAAATGTCTCACAAATAAATTGAATATAAATGAAAATACATAGAAAAAATATGAATATTAATATTATATAATGAATTATAATTTTAGAAAAATATAACAAAATTACTAACTGTAACACCAATAGCCAAAAAAAAACATTTAAAAATAGCCAATCTCATTTGTTGCAATGTGAGTCACCGTACCAGGGTTCCCTTTCCTTAGATTATAACAATAAACATGAAGTTCTTCAAATAACTTCTTGAGGGACCCATTCAAAAGTTCAACAACATAATTCTTTCCCCTCTAAGCTTGTTGATACGATAAATCAACATTATAATGTAGCCTAAAATCATTCATATTTCTTTACCATGATATATGTCAACTATCTTTAAGTTGATCTTTAATAATATGACCAACAACCTTCTTGTTTGCATGACAAATATTGGGACAAGTCTCCGTTCTCAAACAAGTATGAAATCATGAAAATATCTAACTTGAAAAATGTTAGAACTTTCGAATGCGTATGCTTTGATACACCAGCTGAGTCTTTGTTTCTACATGATTCTTCAAATATTTTCTTTGATGATCGCTAAACTTCTAGCTCAAAAGAATGAGTAATACACATTTTACCTAGTTCCAGTTGCGATCATCTTTAGTATTAAAACATTGCCATTCTTTCACATTTGAAGATGTTAACTTATAACATTTAAGTTTATTATTAGTAGGATCTGTCAAAGACTTGAGCAATGAATGAAAATCTGTAACTGGAACTTTGCAGTCATAACCTTGATCCATAATAATAGAAAATTTAGATTTTCAAAATCATTATATAAATCAAAGTTTTTTTTTTCAAATCATAATTATCTTTAATTACTGAGTTACTACCAACATCATCCTCCTCACTAACATATAATGTAAAAATATGATTTGGATCATTAACAACAAGATTTATAAAAATAAAAAATAAACAATCATTTTCATTCAATATGTTAATTGAATGAGTGTATGGATCCATGTTGTATCGCTATGTAGCGATATTAACTTTTTTTAGCGATACATTGGCAATACCACATGCATGGGTATTGTGGTCAGTACAATCTTATAATACAACACGCGTGGGTATCGTCGTTTGAAAATATTGGGACGCTTGGCAAAATCTAATTCGTATAATATTTTGGGAAATTGAAAAGTAAATTGCTATTAAAGAAAACAAGATTGGTCAAATGGTCGTAATTTTTCTTTAGAATATTAAAAGCTACACATAACAAATTAAATGAGTAATTAGGTAATTCCTTTTGTTGTTGGATTAGTCGGTTGATTTATAATTGCCTTTTGTTTTCTAATAAGTTTGAATTTATCTATAATTAAATATAGTTTAAATATAAAAGGTATCATTTTATTGAGTTTATAAATATGAATAGCTAGTTCTATGAAATCATTGAATTATGAATTATTTTCTCTGATTCATTTTGACCCGATTTGGTTTAGTAAGACTATTTGGCCCTACTTTTTTGAACAAACCTATTTATTTACACCCACTTATAAAAATCTCTATATTCATCACTGCGAACATCTATTTTCATTCTCACACAATGGTCGATTTCATTCACTTTTCCAATCACACATACCATACCACTTTATGTTTTTTACAACAATAATTATAATGACTTGTTTGAGTTACCTATAAAACAACTTTATACTATTTATTCCTGTAATGGATTTGATCTGAATTACATTGTTAAGTTAGAACTCTAATTTGTTTTCGATCTAAACTAAATATCCCAATATATATTCTTTTTCCCGTGATTCATCATGTCCATTTACATTCCAATTTGTTTGGCGTATTACAAACTCTTCATGGTTAAGGTACAAAATGTAAAAAGTTTCATTTCACCCCATTAAATATAAGAATATGTACTTTTTTTCTTTTAAAATTATTTATTTGTTTTTTTTAACATACTCAACAATTTCTTATTTGCCGTTTATCTTTTATAATTTTTAATTATATATTCTGTTAAAATTCTGAATATATTTTGGCGACGTGTTTAGTTTTATTTACGTTTCAAAGTAAATTCAATTCAAAACGTAATTGTACATCATATAAATCCAATATTGTACGTGCTTATCTTTTTGTATGTTTGTTTTTTTTTCCTGTTGCGGCCTCATCGCAACCACGGCTTTACGATAGTTTTGTCTTTAATAAAGAGTTTGGAATGTTATGAACGGCTCTCATCTTTTGTTTTTCTCACTTTCAACGCATGGATGCACGATAACATTTTGATGTCAATATTTTTCGTTGTTTTATGCCTCACCACGATAGGCCTTAATGGTGGTTAACAAAGTTCTAACCTAAGAAAGGTGGTTCGTAACTTGGTTTATACACATGTTTATAACCACAAAATCCATCTATCCTTCGCAAACCCTAATTCGAACATTGTTTTATATGTTTCGCACACCATTTATACACAGATGTATTCTTCAAAACAATGGCTAGTCTCCTCTCACAAACCCTAATTCGAACATCACCAGCATCGAATTCCCATTCATTTCAAACATTCAAACTCAGTGTATCGCAGCACAATCGATTCTCAAGCCGATCCGGAAAAGCTCAATCGATGGAGGTCGATCTTGAATCTGATAGCGAGGTGGAGGTTTTAGGGTTGAGAAAACTCGAAGACGCCATCCATGGCATCATCGTCAGACAATCGGCACCTGATTGGCTTCCTTTCGTTCCTGGTTCATCTTACTGGGTCCCTCCTCGCCGTCGCCGGCATGATTCTCAGGGGATTGTGAGTCTGCTCAGAAAGTTTACCAAACCCTTGACGGATGAAGAATCGTTGTCTTTATCTTCGTCTCGTGGTTGGCCTTCTTCAGCTTATTTCATCGAAGGTATGATCGCTATCATTAAGCTTAAGTTTGAAACTGATAGTATTGTCTCGTTTTGCTGATCGTACCTTTTCAAAGTGCCTAATTGTAAGATTCTTCATCATATCCATGTTATGAGTAGCATGTAATGATGCTCCCCATTCATCACCGATGAATTCACAACAATATCTATGCAAGAAATCAGCGTGTCGTCTGAGTTTTCTACTGCAACATTCAGTTCCCTTTCTTTTCTAATTGTTGAGACTAATTTATGAAATGCCCTACATGTTTGCAATCTCAACTGGTGATGCCTTTTTATTGCTTTATCAATGTTAAAGAATCGCCTAAACTTCTGCGTCGTATGTCTTGTCCCAGGTCATGTATTTCTTCAAAGGTAAACTTATTTATCCTAGATGAACTACTAACTAGTGTCACACTGTCACCTTCCAGCAATGATGATAATAGAAGCAATGCAGGAATTTCTTCATCAAATTTAATCTCACCTTTTCTCATTTTGGTGTTGACTAATTGTTGAATCAAGAACACCTTATTCAAAGCAAGCCGAAGGCTTTTCATGCATGTTAGATAAAGCCTTTATCAAACCGGATGTGGTTGTTTCGTTTATAATGTTGAATGCTACACTATTTGTTAAGGAGAGCATGATCACTCCTAAGGATTGTCTATCCAATAACTTATAATCTGCAGATGTCTAGCTTTTCTCCCAAAAATGGTTAATGTAGATTCTTCTGGTAAAGAAGATCTTCAATTTGCATCCAAAACCTATAATCATGTCCGTCGAACTTCTCAATCTGGATTTCTTGTGTCTTCTGCCGTAATAATAGAATGCTAGAATGTGGCTATTCGAATTGAGATCGAAAATGGTGTACAAACACAACAGTGGCGGATGTCTAAACCTGACGGCTATTCTATTGAAGCATTGTTGGGCGATTGATCTCAATTACAGCAGTAGAAACATATCAAATCATGGCTGAGACTGATTTAAATTTGATTGCAAAAGAATAAAGAACAACAAAAGCAGTCTGTTCGGTGGCACCTATCAATCGGAACCCTATTTGCATGTGGCGGAACAGGTCCGAGGCACCTATCGACGATGATTGGTTTCTACGCACGATGTGGTTGGCAGTTAGCTAACACCTTAGCGGCAACGTTGGCTGTTTAAAGGCCGAGATGGATTAAATATCTGTAACAAGAGCCTGAAGCTCTTATACCAATTGTTAGGTATCTTAGACACACACACACGAACAATAAACTCAGAAAATGGAACCTGAGATTTATATCTGTTTGGTCGATGTGACATACGTTAACTTTGTTGCAACTAGGATTTTATTATATAGGTGCGTAAGGATTACAAGTGCAATGCATGTATTTATAATACAAAAATACAAAAATAGAGTAGATTAATGTGCCATGAAGAAAACTGAAATATGGTAAGTTGCCATAGATCCAAATCGTGTGGCTGGGGAGAGCAAAGGTTCCTTTTTTTAGGGTACTTTCTGGAACAGATCCAGTTGAGACGCAATAGAGCCTGTAGCTCAGAGGAATAGAGCACGTGGCTACGAACCATGGTGTCGGTTGTTCCTTGAGGAAGGTTGTCTTTGAGGATAGGATGGTCGGAAAAGGAATCCAACCTTTTTCAATAGATGAGATAAGTTTGTAACTTTAGGTTGAATCACTAGAAAGTATACTATCATGATGGTAGGCGCTTTTGTCTATGCCTCCACACATAACACTCTACACATATATCCATGAAAAAAGGCGCTTTTGTCTATGTCTCCACACACAACATTCTACACATATATCCAAAAAAAAGACCCAATTATCATAGAATTTATTCAAATAGTTTAGTTAAATAGTTTGGTGCAAGGGCAATTCTCTACTTGATGATTTAAACAAAATTCCAACTCAAATAGGGGATTCACTTAGTCTCCTTCCTAGACAAAATCATTTACGATTGAATCATAAGTTGCAAGGGCTTAAAAACTACGAGTCTTGGTTTTAAATTGCGCGCATAATGCATGATTGTTTGATGTGCCGATGTGAGGTCATCGCAACATCGGATGCATTGCATTTCCATGATGCGCAACTGATGCGCCGATGCGCAACTGATGCGCCTTGATGTGTGCATTATGCATTGCTAAGGGGTTTTTTTTTTCAATTTTGGACTTGGGTTAAATTTTTTCAACATGAGTATGGGTTTAACCTCTCAACATTAGGGTGTGTTGTTACATTTACCCGTGTTTAAGTTTTGTTTCAATAGTCTGCGCATAGTGTGATAGTTTTGAATTTGAGTTTTTATGTTCAAGTATGTTTTATGAGTGTGATAATAAGTAGTTTTTATGTTGAAGTATTAATAATACAAAATATTGTTTTGTATAATTAAATTTTGGTAACTTTTAATAACTAATGCATCGCATACGTGATGCGTGCGCATCACGCACCGCGCATTGGGATTTGGGATTAAAACGCATCGGAGCGCATCACACAATTTAAAACCAAGCTATGAGTATCACACTACAGTGATTATGATTGAGGCCAACTCCTGTTAGGTATCTTTACGCAGCGGAAATAAACACAAAACACTCGTACGCACACGAAAGCAATAAGAACACGAGAATTTAACGTGGTTCGGTCGATGTGACCTACGTCCACAGGCTGCAACTAGGGTTATTTGCTCAGTACAAAGATTACAAATGCATGACATGGATATATATAGAGACTAATTAGGGTTAACAACTTAATGAACAAAAAAACTTAAACATGGGCCCAAGCCCAAAGCCTTCACAAACCCAACAATCTCCCACTTGAAGGCTTTGCGATAAATTCTAGCCCGCCATTCAAGTACAAAGCAACCCAGTCGTCTAGTAACTTCAGTAATCTTTAAACAAGTCTTCCAAGCCTCCAGTTCCCAAAGAACAAGCTAAGACTCCATCACATCTCCTAGTTGCAGCAACCCCTCATCATCAAGTACCAGAAGGGCCAGTTGAAGCTCTCCCGAGCTCCAACTTAGTCGTGGCAAATTCCACCAGCGACCCATCCTCTGTCTCAACTGGTTTACACGATCCACCAGATTCAGAGATACACCGAAACCACTAACACTCTCCAAATTCAGCAAACAATCACCAGGAGAGAATTTTCCAATCTTAGTCTTCAAAACCCAACGATTCTTCTTGACTGTACCCGAAACATGCCCCATGCTCCCACTGTCACAAAATCCTCTGACTGGTTTAGACTTCTGACCCCATTCAGCTACAATCTCTGCTCCAGACTTCATGTTTGCAAAATGAACTCTCTTAGCAGCAGATTTAGCGAACCCGACTTTGACTTGCTTAACCGGGTTGATCAATCCCTCAGCAGGTACCTCCACCATGTACATGACCCATGCTTATCACCACGAGCAATCACCCGGTTTCCACTGATTACTCTCCATTTACCATCACCAAACCTGACTTCCAATCCTTGTTCATCCAGTTTACTAACAGAAATTAATTTCTTCTTCAAACCCGGAATCACCTTGACATTCTTCAGGTTCCATGTAGTTCCCAATGGAGTCACCAAATCAATATCACCCATGCCCATTACATCAAGGATTCTGCCATCGGCGAGACGTACCTTCCCAAAATCGCCTATTTTCAGATTCACCATCATTTCACCGCTGTGTACGGCGTGAAACGAAGAACCAGAATCCATGATCCAAGAATCCACACTGTTTTCAGCCTTAAGGATTAACACGTCACCATCATTGACATCCTCAGCAGCAGTGTTTAGACCTTTCTTTGGACATTGACTCTTAACATGTCCATCCTCGTTGCAGTTCCAGCACCTCACATTTTTCCGAGTCCGAGTTGAACTCTTTCCCCGACTCCCACTGCCTCGGCTATTTTCCCTTCCTCTGCCAACATGTAACATCTCAGAAGATGATCCAACATTTGCACTTTTCAGACGTGTGTCTTCACTATCACAATGTCTCGGATCTTTTCAAATGTCATTTCGTTAGCCCCCATAGAATTTGTAACAGCAGTTACAGTCCCGGACCAACTGTCAGGCAGTGAAGATAGCAACACCAGAGCTCGAGTCTCATTATCGAATTTTATTCCCACTGATTCTAATCTGGTAAGAATAGACATCAGATCATTAATGTGAGAGGTGACTGAGCTTCCCTCTTTCATTCTCATCATGAACAGTTCCCTCATTAAGAACATCTTGTTAGCTGCAGACGGCTTTTCATACATATTTGACAGAGCCAACATCATACCACTTGCAGTGGTTTCTTTCATGATGTTAAAAGCAACGCTCTTCGTCAAAGATAACATAATAACCGCTCTAGCTTTCTTGTCCTTGGAATTCCAAACTGTTTCTTCAGCTTTCTTCATACTCTCCGGTTTCTTTTCCAGTACCATATCCAAATCCTTTTGACATAATAATGCTTCTATTTGCATTTTCCACCAACCAAAATCAGTGCCATTGAACTTTTCGATCACAGTCTTCCCGTCTTCAGCCATAATAGCAAAACAGAGACAAGTCTTCAAAAAAACAAGCGCGCTGAACAGTTGATAACCAGTCAACAAAAGGATAGACAAACCAGATCCGGTACTTCCAACCAAAACCCTAGGCGGCGGCGCTGAAACCCTAGATGACGGCGGCGACGGCAGAAACCCTAGGTGGCAACGGCGGTGACGGCAGAAACCCTAGGCGGCAACGGCGGCGATGGCAGAAACCCTAGGCGGCGACGGCAACCCTAGGCGGCAGCAGAAACCCTAGGTACACGGGCGGCGTGTTTCGTACGAAATCTTCAAGAGCCTGATGCTCTGATACCAGTTGTTAGGTATCTTTACGCAGCGGAAATAAACACAAAACACTCGTACGCACACGAAAGCAATAAGAACACGAGAATTTAATGTGGTTCGGTCGATGTGACCTACGTCCACAGGCTGCAACTAGGGTTATTTGCTCAGTACAAAGATTACAAATGCATGACATGGATATATATAGAGACTAATTAGGGTTAACAACTTAATGAACAAAAAACTTAAACATGGGCCCAAGCCCAAAGCCTTCACAAACCCAACAACTCCAACTTGAAAATGATCTCTCAGTCGATGCATTGTCTACAGTGTGCAATGTGCTTTGGAAGTATCCTTAAGTTTCTGATTATGTGAAACCAATAAAGTTTCTCAGTTTTTATCAGTTAAAAATAAATATGATTATAAAAATGTATTCGGCTGAATAAACTAGTGAAGGCTTATAAATATTACCACCTAAAAGTTATAAATACAGTTGAGTAAATTTCACCACTTATGCCTTGGATATCTATGGACCGTTGCTGTAAATAAAAAAACATAATTAATCAAGACTTGTTGCATTTGTCTTGAGTTCTTAGTTTGCAAGTTTTGATGTTTGTGTATACTCGCAGGCACATCTACCATTAATCCAGTCCCCCTTGAGATCGAAGCAGAGGTTGTTCGTAGCAATGAAGAGAGTACCCCTGATGCTAAAAATGAGGGATGAACCCACATCAACCACAAGTCCTGATCTTGTAAGAAACCCCCTTCTCACCCAAATTGACTTGTATTGTTGTTGACATTTATGTGGATACTACAGGGTGGCTTCCTGTTGTGCATATTTGTAGAAGGACTAAAATGCCCTTGTGGGTTGAAGAAGGGAAGCAAAAGTTGTTTGTACAGCTGAGGTAGCCTTGTGTTGTGTGAGGGCTGAGGTAGCTGACTCTTAATTCTTCTCAACTTGATTTAAGGGCTAGGGTCACCAGTTCATGTTCTATGAATGTATGTATGTATGATATAACATATTCTCATAAGCTTTAAGGTTCTTTTAGTTACTTCAAATGAAATAATATCATCTTGGTGCACACACTCTCCTTGCAGGACTTATTTTTAAACTGCATGTTCTGTTCTTCATTATTGTGATGACATCAATTTCCTTGGAATGTGTGCGGGCACGCGTGTCTATATATTTAAATAGAGGGAGGCTAGTTCACCGACATTAGTAACAAAATTTAACAATATGTGAAAGATTGGGAGATGCCAAATGCCTGTAGACCGTAGTACATAGAGCTACACAAATCAGTTAGAAAACACAAACCAACCTGAATAAGTCGAAATGTGGTTAAAACAATACATCTAGTGCCTACTTACACTAACACATTGGGCAAGATCGTTCATAAAAGTTGAAATAGCTGCTATAAACGGATAACCATTTGAAAACGGCTAGTTTTTTAACCAGCAACTATAATTGGTTAAGTGTTTATAATTGGTTATGGAATGAACAGTTGCTAACCAATTCAGACTGCTATCACTTTCAAACCGGTTTAAAATAACCTTTTCCAAACCGATTCAGTTGTGGTTTTATAAGTGGGGTTTTTTTTGGCACCACTAGTATGTAGTGGGTTTGGTTGGTTAAACACTAAAATGGAATCGAATTCACATCTTATTTATTGACTTGATATAACGTATCTTTTCATTATAAAACATGTTTTTATCTATTGACAATATGTTACTTTCTTCAAGTTCTTTTCAATGTTACTATACACCTGATAAAATATTAAACCTTACATTCTTTTTAAATTAAATATTTTGAAAATATTCTTGCATATCTTTTAATCATATATTTTTTTACTATCTTTTGTAAACTTGTGTATTACACAAGTTGAATAAATAAAATATTTAATAGAATAAAATTTATTAATTATAAAATAATATTTTAGGATAAGATATAATTTAAATTACGTATGAGTAAGGACTATAAGTAATAAAACAATGATATTAACTTTTTAAACTTTATTTTTAAACTTTTTTAGTTTATTATCAAAAATAAATTAAACATTTTGTTTTAAAACAAAGATTTTAAGAAAATATTTAAAAAAATGATGTTTAAATTTCTTATTTTTAAAATTTATATCTTTAGAAATAACACTAATAAAAAAATCTCATTCTTAAGTAATTTATAAATCTATTTTAAATCTAAAAGCAATTATAATAGTATTAGCAATTAATGTAAATATTTAATAGAAGAAAAAATCCGGAAAATTTTGATGCAAAATATATGATGTTTTCATGTATCCTTTTTATTTATTTATTTTGATTAAAGTAGAAATATATATAACATCATATTTAAAAACACATGGTACATAGTTGCATACCTTGTTTTAGTGCTTCGGGTGGAGGTAGTGGCGACCCACAAGTAATTACACACACATTATCTAATATTAGCTTGTTATTTTATTTATATTCATAATTACCCTCAAACTATCCTAACTTGATGAGTGGTACCCTCACTACCCACAACATTTGAAAAAAAAAATTAAAACCAAAATTTAATTAATCTAAATTGCATTCAACTAAAATCAAACCTAAAATTACTGACAACATAAAAAATAAAGTAAAAATTAAAATAATACCTAAAATTCACTCCATCCTAATGGCTTCATCGACCCCGAAGATTGGCCCACTTCGGTTTCCCCTTACTTTTACCATTTTCTTGAACTCGAATTGATTTCTCAATCTTAATGGCCTCCCAATTAAACCAATGTCAATTCCTCTTTTAGATGTTTAAGAGTATGTTTAAAATCATTCCAAATTGGTGGAAGCTTGTCAATTATGCTAGACACATAAATTGACTCATCCATATGTGTATCATGTTGTTTAAATTGACCCAATATATACAAAAGCTCATTATATTGTTTCATAACAAGTCCATTATTTATCATCTTGTAAGAATTAAAGTTACGACTAGAAATTTCTTCCTTGATGTGTCCTCTGTCATGTATTTTGACTCAAGAGAGTTTCAAAGTTCCTTAGCAGATACAACTTTCCGATACACATCAAACAAAGAATTTGTCATTCCATTTAAAATATGTTACCAGTATATATAATCATTATTCTCCCATTTTAGCCTTCTTCTTTGTTGATCTATGGTTTCATTCTCTACTTTTTCAGGCATTGGTGTTGTAAGAGTTAACTTAGAGGCTGATGCAAATTAAAGAGCTCTCAGCATGCATACTGAAGTACAATGGAAGTTACTTCGAAAGATTTGAAAAGCACTAAGAAATTCTCTAAGTGTCAAATCTCCCGAAGCCAAAGACCATTTCTTCGGAAGCCAAAGATGAAGTCTTCCGAAGCTTCAAGACAAAGTCTTCCAAAGCCAAAAGACTGATTTCTTTCAAAGGCAGAGAAGACATGCTTTCGTTGACATGTTTTTGACAAAAGCTAAACCGCTTTCCACTGCCATCTCTGAAGACTCACCAACTTATACAAGTTGGTGATATCTCCATACTTTTGTCAACTATAGATTAAGGTCTTAGAGTCTGTAACTTTCTACTTTGTACTTTTATCCTTTTTTGTAATAGATAAGGATGTGAGCTATGATATGTCATAGTCACTCGTCAAAAAGGCAATCTGCCTTTTGACTTTACATTGATCTTGTTGTCTAGATTAGTCTTCCAGCTAGCCTTCAAATTATGGCCTGCTGTAGTATGTAGTATAAAGTATCTCAGGTACCATTCCTTAACGCTAAGTCTTGTAACAATTGTAAAACACTTAAGAGCAATATACATCATTCTTGAAAACCAAATACTTATGTTCTGCTTTTGTTCTTACATTTATTCTTTGTTTCATTTGCCGGTGTAAGGCCCCGTTTCCGGGACGCTTACAGTTGGTCAATCATCGCATAAAACATTTAAAACACATTAATCTTGCAGCGGAATTTAAACTTTTCATTGATAATTAAAACATGTCAGTACATCATATCATTCATTTATATCTCAAAAGTTGTATTAGTACAATAACATTTTCAAAATATGGATGCCAGACTCGAATCATCCCCAGTATCTTATACATCCATGCCTGCACCTCCTCAGCATCAACAATTACCTGCCAACTATTATGCATACAAAAGTCAGCGACGCTGAGTGAGTTCTAGTTTTATAATAAAATACTTTACTTTACATTAAAACATTTTCTTTACTTCGTACGTGATCATACATCATACATACATCTTAATAATAATTATTTATTATCTTTCATCATCATTCGTCATTGTCACACCCTCAAAATCCACGTGTGGGGTTTTACCGCGAGGCGTGTGACATACCAGGATCTCAGTCATTAATTACTCAGAACGACTTTATATGAACAAACACCCAAAGACAGAGTTTAACTTTTAATAATACGAAAGCGTTTAATAAACTAGAAAAACCAAAGTAAAGTAACATAATGTAAAATGCGCAAACACACGCGCCCAAAGTAGTACCAACAAAGACTTAAATGTTTAACAATCAAACCAAATACAAAATTTCAATCATGCTGATAACTACAATGATGCTGACCCGTGCACGTGCTCCAAGGCAATGGTGACCTCAACCTGATAATAGCATACTAAAAGAGTCAACACAATGGTTGGTGAGTTCAAGAGTTTGCGTAAAACATAACTGTAACAGTATAAAATATAAGAGTGCATTGAATTAGATAGCTAGTTTAATTTCACAAGTAATAATCATAGTGATTTCGCGATTGAAGCTGACTGTGTTTCGTTTGTTGCCTCCCGTCACGACTTACCAGGTCGTGACGATGTTTGTGTTAGGACAAAATTGCACCCGTTTGACCTCGAGTCGCACAGGTGGGGCTCGTCAGACCCAGTAGTACTACCCAACATTTCCCGCTAATCATCATTATTAACAATCCGAAAGTGTGAGGACTTTCATGGTATTCAGCACTATATTATACTATACACAACTTATAAGAGTAAAGCTTTTATAAAAACCAGTATGCTATCTCCCCCAAAAGAGAGTATGTAAAAGAGTGGGGCATGAACTCACCTGGTGTGCACAAGAAAGAACTTAAGAGCTTAACTTGAAAGGGAGGAAAGACATCCTTCAGAGGTTACCTAGAACACGCAAGTACATGAGTACGTGTACACAAAACCATTATGAACCCTAAGTGCTCTATAAGCCAAAGAACTCAAGGTTTTGGAAAAACAAGACACATTGACCCAGTTGACCCGTTTGACCCGTTGGTGACATTATTGGTGAAATTTCATTCAATCAAACATAACAGTTCATCACACATGATTATCATACAAGTTGTTCACGTATGCCACTTCATTAACCACATGTACTACCTAGATCATCATACAACTAGATTATCATACAAGTCATGCGAATCTCAAGTAATCATCATGTTCAACATAATTATACCATAGCTAATACATCATACGCAGAATCAAATCATGCACAACATGCCATGTGAAGCCACTCACGACTTTACACCCTAAACCCTGCCAATCCTACTAAGTAGGGGCCTCAGATTCGCACGCATGTATGACGATCATCATCATATTATTCAACAGAATCCATATCAACCAAAATGTCCAACCATGATCTATTACAACCCAAACAATAGTTCTATCATAACCTACATGATCCATCACCATGTATAACCACCAAGAGATCAAATCCCCAAATAATCAAACAAGTATTCATACAACCCAAACAATACATTCCACCATATTAGAAATCATCCATGAACATGCTAACATGATCCTAATGTCACAAACATGCTCAAATCATCATATCCAAGATTTTGTACAAATAAAGTTTCCCTTTTAGGAAAATGCATCCCAAATCTATCCTTTCATGAATTACAACACATGTTCATCACTAACATACCCTATCTAGTTCATAAAGATCATGATCAACCATCAAGCACTTGCAATTTACCCAAACACAAATCTTCATAAATCAAAAGTTTCTACTTTTGGTAATACATAAACTACACCATCCATTCTTAGATTTCTAGCATAATCATCATCATTCTAACATTCATATAACATCATACACATTTTAACAATATCAATTCATCATCAAATCATCATATTCATGCAATTAAAGTTACTATTATTAGTAACATATGAACAACGCATCAAAATCGCAACTTTCTTGCATAATCCACGTAAACTAGCATCTATACAATCCAACTAACATCCCAATATCATCAAACAACAAAAAATCGACATTCAATCACCAATTTTCGAACTAGGGTTTTTGGCCAACATAAAAATCATGAAAAACTTGTAAAAATCTCACCTTTAAATGTGTAATGGACAAGATTCGATGTTGTTAACGTGTTGTGCAGCTTGAAATCGACCAAAACCGAGGGTATTTGCTTGTTCTTGAATCAATGTCGCATGAATATAGGTGTGTGTGTGTTGGTCGCGGCCGATGGGTGGGTATTAGGGTTGGGACTTTGTTTTAATTAAGTATTTTATTTAGAAAGTTACCATTTAGCCCTTAATGTTTTATATTTTATAAAAACCCATCTTTTAAACACTTTTTAAAGGTTTAAACTTAATAATACAACCATTATTAATAAACAATAATAATTCTATAAATTATTTTCACTAGTCACAAGATTCACGAATTAAATACACACGTTTTCACGTTACGCGATAAAATTCACAAATAATATTTAAATCGCGTAATCACATAAGCACCACTTAATAATCACATTATTAATTAGATTATTATCTATGTATCATTGTTAATTATTATTAAGTCACCAACGTTCAACGAAAACTAGTGCGTGCTCACGACACGTGTATGCAAGGCTTAACGGAACTAACGGAGTTTGGTAACGGAAAATTACCGGATGTCACATTATCCCCATGTTGAAAGAATTTTCGTCCGAAAATTGCGTTACATGGTTGAATTACATCACTGGTCTACTACATTGGTACAAATAAATCGAGTGAGTTTCGGGTGAGTTGTCACATCATCCCCATGTTGAAAGAATTTTCGTCCCGAAATTTAAATCAATACCTTCGCCGACTGGCATCGTCTTTTCGAATAGCTGAGGATACTTAAGCTTCATCTGGTCCTCACATTCCCACATGAATTCCGGTCCACGTCTCGAGTTCCAAAGAACCTTAACTATGGGTATCTTGCTTTGCTTAAGTGTCTTTACCTCACGATCCATCACCTCGACTGGTTCCTCAATGAAGCATAATTGTTCATCTACTTGGACTTCCTCAAGCGGTACGATCATCTTTTCATCCGTTAAACACTTCTTTAGATTTGAAACATGGAATACGTCATGGATTCCACTCAATGAATCAGGTAGGGCTAGTCGGTAGGCCACTGGACCTATTCTTTCCAATATCTCAAATGGTCCAACGTATCTCGGATTTAGCTTTCCTCTTTTACCAAACCAAATCACGCCTTTCAATGGTGAGACTTTCAATAAGACTTTGTCACCAACCTGGAACTCTAGAGGTTTCCGTCGCTTATCAGCATAACTTTTCTGTCTGTCGCGCGCTGCAGCTATACGGTTCCTTATTTGTACAATCTTCTCAGTGGTCTCATGTACTAACTCAGGACCCGTTAGCTGGCTATCACCAATTTCAGCCCAACAAACCGGTGATCTACATTTTCGCCCATACAAAGCTTCAAAAGGTGCTGCCTTTATGCTAATGTGATAACTGTTGTTGTAAGAAAATTCCACCAATGGTAGGTGAACTTCCCAGTTATTCCCGAAGTCAATCACACAAGCACGTAGCATGTCTTCTAGTGTCTGTATAGTATGCTCACTTTGACCACCGGTTTGAAGGTGATAAGCAATACTCATGTCTAACCGCGTACCTAAAGATCTCTGTAACGACTGCCAGAAGTGCGATGTAAAACGGGCATCACGACCGGAAATGATTGAAACCGGTACACCATGTCTTGAAACTATCTCCTTCAAATAAAGTCGGGTTAATTTCTCCATTTTGTCTGTTTCCCTTATTGCCAAGAAATGAGCAGACTTTGCTAATCGGTCCACAATAACCTATATCGTGTCACAACCAGTAGGAGTCCGAGGTAGCTTGGTAATGAAATCCATTGAGATCTGTTCCCACTTCCACATAGGGATCTCAGGTTGTTGTAATAGCCCAGATGGTTTCTGATACTCCACTTTTACCTTTGAGCAGGTCAAGCACTTGCTCACATATGTAGCTACATCCGCCTTCATGTTAGGCCACCAGTAGTACGCCTTCAGATCATGATACATCTTGTTAGATCCAGGATGTATAGAGTACTTAGACTTGTGTGCCTCACTCATAACCAAGTCTCTTAGACTTCCATGCAGAGGTACCCAAAGTCTGTCCATGAAGTAACGAATTCCATCCGCCTTTACTTCCAATTGTTTTTCCATTCCCTTAACGATTCAGACCCTATGTTTTCTGCTGTCAAAGCTTCTGTCTGAGCCTCTCAGATTTGTTCCGGTAACTGTGTGCTAATGGTAAGTTGCAAAGCTTGCACACGTCGAGGCTTAGCAGTTTCTTTCCTACTCAGCGCATCAGCGACTACATTTGCTTTCCCCGGATGGTATCTGATGGCACAATCATAGTCATTCAGTAGCTCTACCCAACGTCTTAGCCTCATGTTCAATTCCTTTTGCTCAAAGATATGCTGAAGACTCTTGTGATCGGTGTAAACAGTGCATTTGGTACCGTACAAGTAGTGTCTCCAGATCTTCAAGGCAAAAACTACCGCACCCAGTTCCAAGTCATGGGTAGTATAGTTCTTCTCATGAACCTTCAGTTGTCTAGAGGCATAAGCTATCACCTTATCTCGCTACATCAAGACACAACCAAGTCCTTGAATAGAAGCATAGCAGTAGACTACGAAGTCATCACTTCCTTTTGGTAACGCCAATATCGGTGCGCTACACAGTTTCTGTTTCAGCAACTGGAAAGCAGATTCCTGACTCTCGCCCCATTTATACGTCGTTCCCTTGTGAGTCAAAGCTGTGAGGGGTTGAGCAATCTTAGAAAATCCTTCGATGAACCGTCGATAGTATCCTGCCAGTCCAAGAAACTGTCGTATCTCACTTGGCGTCTTAGGAACCGACCAATTCTTTATCGCTTCAATTTTTGCCGGATCAACATGTATTCCTTCCTAGTTAACAATATGACCCAAGAATTGCACTTCGCGTATCCATAAATCACACTTAGAAATTTGGCGTACAGTTATTCTTTTCTAAGTAATTCCAAGATTAACCGTAAGTGCTCTCCATGCTCTTCCTCAGTCCTTGAATAGATCAATATGTCATCGATAAAGACAATAACAAACTGATCAAGATAGGGTTTACACACGCGATTCATGAGGTCCATGAATACCGCTGGTGCATTCGTCAACCCGAATGGCATGACCAAGAACTCGTAGTGACCGTAACGCGTACGAAAGGCAGTCTTCGAGATGTCCTCCTCTCGAACTCTCAGCTGATGATACCCAGACCTCAGGTCAATCTTAGAATAATAGCTTGATCCTTGTAGTTGATCAAACAAATCATCTATGCGAGGTAGCGGGTATCTATTCTTGATCGTAACCTTTTTCAGCTCCCTATAGTCATTGCACATTCGAAATGTACCGTCCTTCTTCTTGACAAATAGAACTGGCGCTCCCCAGGGTGACGAGCTGGGTCAGATAAATCCTTTATCCAATAGTTCTAGGAGTTGAACAGATAATTCCTGCAGTTCGTTTAGAGCTAATCGGTAAGGTGCTCTCGCAATCGGAGCGACTCCTAGAGTCAAATCAATTTGGAATTTGACTTGACGATGAGGTGGTAGTCCAGGCAGGTCCTCCGGAAACACCTCGGAAACTCACGAACTATGGGATATCCTCTATCTCTTTTCCTCTATCTTTTGTCTGTGACAAGTGCCAATATGGCTAGTCGACCTTTCCGTAACCACTTTTGTGCCTTCATGAACGAGATGATGCCCAGCACTGCACCACTCCTATCGCCTTGGACTGAGAGAATTTCTTCACCGTTAGGAATCCGGATAACCTTCTAGTGACATATGACTTCTGCTTGCTTGTCAGAAAGCCAATCCATGACGATTACTACATCGAAGCTCCCAAGTGTGATAGGCATGAGATCTATGTCGAAGGTATGACCAGCAAGTTCTATCTTGCAGCCTCTAAGGATATGTGTCACGTGAATCTATTTACCGTCATATAACTCTACGGTGTACTTAGATTCTAATGTTGAAGGCATATCACTTAAAAGACTACTAAACTTAGTGGAAATAAAGCTTCTATCAGCTCCAGTATCAAATAATACGGTAGCAAAACGACCATTAACCGAAAATTTACTAGTTACAGTTGTAGGGTCGTTTAGAGCCTCACCTGAGCCAATGACGAAGGCTCTTCCTTTGGCTCCATTGTTATTGCCTCCATTGTCGTTGCCAATTCCGGTGTTGTTGTTGTTCCCGTTGTTGTTGTTGCCATTGTTGTTCCCGCTATTTCCATTCCTACTAAGCTGTGGACAATTGCGTCTGTAATGGCCTTCTTTTCCGCACTCGAAACAACCTTTTGGAGTTTCTTGAGATTGCTGAGGCTTCTTCAACAATTCACCATGGCAATCCTTCGCTGCGTGTCCAACTTTACCACAATGCTGGCATCAGAAATTATCACACCTGCCGGTGTGGTGGTAATTGCATCAGTTGCATTTGGGACTCTTCCCTACATAACCTCCTTGTCCCTGTGATGCTAAAGATGACTGATTATAGTTACGATTGTTATCGAACTTTCTTTGCTGTTGGTGACGTTGGTGCTTCTGAACGTACTTCTGCTGTTGTTGTTTGTTGTTGTTGAGGATGAGCCTTTATCGCCAGTATTCTCCCACTTACCTTTGTTATCAGGTACGCTAGCCACTGTGCCCCGCGTGGATAATCTTCCCTGTTCTACGCCTGGTCGGTCAACCAATGGGCCAACCGGATAGCCTGCTGTATGATGTCAGGATTGGAGCAGTCACCATACTCTGAATCTCGGGCACCAGTCCACGTATGTAATGCATCAATCCTTTTGTGCATCTCATTAACCCTCCCTGGGCATAGTGTGGCCAACTCATGAGCCGTGTGGTATAGCCCTCATCTCGGAACCTTGCCTCTTAACTGCCAAAACTCATTTCCAACTTCTGTACTTCATCACGGGGGAATACTCCTCCATCATCATTGCTTTGAATACAGCCCAAGGTAAATCATTAGCCATATCCTGTCCTAACATGTGCACCTGGGCATTCCACCAAGAGACAGTTGCGCCTTCAAGTGTTCCAGTCGCGAACTTCACTTGGTCAGCTGCTGACAGTTACACTTCACGAAAATAGATTCTGTCTTCTCAAACCATCTTAATAGTCCCCACAGCTCCTTCATCCCGCTGTAGTATGGGGCTTGCAATCCATAAAGGATTTGTAGGTACACGGTGGGTCCCCTGTTTCAACAAACCCAACATTAGTCGAGTTTCCTAGACGAGCAGCCAGGATAATCTGGTTAAGTCACTTTTATCATTTACCTGCTGGCTGTCCAGTTGGGTAGCAGCCACTTCCGCCTGTACATGCTCGTTAATAGAGTAGCCAGCTCAGCAGGAGTCATGTTGATAGCACCGGCACCACGTCCCCGCACCATGTCCATCGGCACCACGTCCACGACCACGTCCACGTTCTCTAAGACCGCGTCCTTCCATATTCACTTTACATTCACAATACAATAGTGAGTAACATCAACCATTAATCCCATTAAAGTATGGTAAATAGTAAGAAATAATGAATTTACCACAACCACAAAGTTATAACAAAATAATAACCAAAGAAAATAAATTGTAAATGGTTCACAAAATATTCCATCAATGTCAAAATTTTAGTTTTTCAGTTGGGTGGGAAACAATCCCACATAGGTTCAAAGGAAAGAAACCTATATATCCAAGTCATATAAAAGTAAATCAGTCCAACACGTCAGATCCGTCACTGTCCCTCATCCATCTCTGCTGGTTTCTTCTTCGGGGGCTTCCTCCGGTTCCTCTTTCGGGTCTTCCTCATCAGGGTCCGCCAAAGTGCAGGGCTTCAGTAATCTAAAGTGCTGCTAGCTATGCCTCTAGATCAGCAAACCTATCATCGATCACTATGTTATGGTGATCCTGCCGCGTCCATGCGCCCAGTAAGTGCTACAACGTTGCCTGCCAGGTATTATGTCCACCAATGCCATCGAGAGTCTCTCCTGAAGCGTCTCTATTGGTAGCGCAACTGACGTCTCAGATCATAAGGCAGAGTCTCTTCAGTGAGTCATCGGATACGCTGTCGCTCCGTGTCTAGAGTGGATACCCAAGCTGCAAACGCTTGCTCGAGAGGGATCCCAGGTAGGAAGGTAGGTAGTGCAAAGGCGGTCGATGACCTAGTCCTAGGTTGATAGGAGCTACTGGTGTACACGCTCTCTATAAGCCATACGGTTTAGTAGGTGGGGTAGAAATCCCAGTTCCGCGGAGGATCGAGCTCAGGTGGTATGAAAGGCTAATCCTAGTCTATCTCACCAGGAGGATAAGGTTGTCGGGGCCAGTTAAATCCCCTGTCAGGTACAGGAGAAGTAGGAGGTGACTCAGATCGCGCCGGTCACTTTCCCAAATCACGGGATGACGATGCCATGCTGCGAAGTACGTGTTGCGTATGCCAATGAGTATACAGTAAAGAATAAGTGATGAGTAACTAACAAACTGTTCGTTATAGTCTAGTGTGTATGCACCTAGTTCCCTATAACCATGGCTCTGATACCAATCTATCACACCCTCAAAATCCACGTGCGTGGTTTTACCGTGAGGCGTGTGACATACCAGATCTCAGTCATTATTTACTCAGAACGACTCTATATGAACAAACACCCAAAGACAAGTTTAACTTTGAATAATGCGGAAGCGTTTAATAAACCAAAAAACCAAGGTAAAGTAACATAATGTAAAATGCGCAAACACACGCGCCCAAAGTAGTACCAACAAGACTTAAATGTTTAACAATCAAACCAAATACAAAATTTCAATCATGCTGACAACTACAATGATACTGACCGTGCACGTGCTCCTAGGCAATGGTGACCTCAACCTGAGAATACCATACTAAAAGAGTCAACCAATGGTTGGTGAGTTCAAGAGTTTGCGTAAAACATAACTGTAACAGTATAAAATATAAGAGTGCATTGAATTAGATACTAGTTTAATTTCACAAGTAATAATCATAGTGATTTCGCGATTGAAGCGGACTGTGTTTCGTTTGTTGCCTCCCGTCACGACTTACCATGTCATGACGATGTTTGTGTTGGAAAAAATTGCACCGATTGACCTCGAGTCGCACATGGGGCTCGTCGGACCTAGTAGTACTACCAACATTTCCCGCTAATCATCATTATTAACAATCCGAAAGTGTGAGGACTTTCAGGTATCAGCACTATATTATACTATACACCTTATAATAGTAAAGCGTTTATAAAAACCAGTATGCTATCTCCCCCAAAAGAGAGTATGTAAAAGAGTGGGGCATGAACTCACCGGGTGTGCACAAGAAATAACTTAAGAGCTTAACTTGAAAGGGAGGAAAGACAACCTTCAGAGGTTCCTAGAACACACAAGTACATGAGTACGTGTACGCAAACCATTAGAACCCTAAGTGCTCTATAAGCCAAAGAACTCAAGTTGTGGAAAAACAATGACACTTGACCCAGTTGCAACTCACATTATGTGAAACTACCTAGTTCATACAACGTAGATTATCATACAAGTCGTATGCGAATCACATGTACTAACCTAATCATACAAGTAATCATCATGTTCAACATAATTATACCATAGCTAATGCATCATACGCAGAATCAAATCATGCACAACATGCCATGTGAAGCAACTCATGACTTCACACCCTAAACCCTGCCAATCCAACTAAGTAGGGGCATCAGATTCGCACGCATGTATGACGATCATCATCATATTATTCAACAGAATCCATATCAACCAAAATGTCCACCATGATCTATTACAACCCAAACAATAGTTCTATCGTAAACTACATGATCTATCACCATGTATAACCACCAAGAGATCAAATCCCCAAATAACCAAACAAGTATTCATACAACCCAAACAATACATTCCACCATATTAGAAATCATCCATGAACATGCTAACATAATCCTAATGTCACAAACATGCTCAAATCATCATATCCAAGATTTTGTACAAATAAAGTTTCCCTATTGGGAAAATGCATCCCAAAATCTATCCTTTCATGAATTACAACACATGTTCATCACTAACATACCCTATCTAGTTCATAAAGATCATGATCAACCATCAAGCACTTGCAATTTACCCAAACACAAATCTTCATAAATCAAAAGTTTCTACTTTTGGTAATACATAAACTACACCATCCATTCTTAGATTTCTAGCATAATCATCATCATTCTAACATTCATATAACATCATACACATTTTAACAATATCAATTCATCATCAAATCATCATATTCATGCAATTAAAGTTACTATTATTAGTAACATATAAACAACGCATCAAAATCGCAACTTTCTTGCATAATCCACGTAAACTAGCATCTATACAATCCAACTAACATCCCAATATCATCAAACAACAAAAAATCGACATTCAATCACCAATTTTCAAACTAGGATTTTCGGCCAACATAAAAATCATGAAAAACTTGTAAAAATCTCACCTTTAAACGTGTAATGGACAAGATTCGATGTTGTTAACGTGTTGTACAGCTTGAAATCGACCAAAACCGAGGGTATTTGCTTGTTCTTGAATCAAAATCGCATGAATGTGGGTGTGTGTTGGTCGCGGCCGATGGGTGGGTATTAGGGTTGGGATTTTGTTTTAATTAAGTATTTTATTTAGAAAGTTACCATTTAGCCCTTAATGTTTTATATTTTATAAAAACCCATCTTTTAAACACTTTTTAAAAGGTTTAAACTTAATAATACAACCATTATTAATCAACAATAATAATTCTATAAATTATTTTCACTAGTCACAAGATTCACAAATTAAATACACACGTTTTCATATTTACGTGATAAAATTCACAAATAATATTTAAATCGCGTAATCACATAAGCACCACTTAATAATCATATTATTAATTAGATTATTATCTATGTATCATTGTTAATTATTATTAAGTCACCAACATTCAACGACAACTAGTGCGTGCTCACGACACGTGTATGCAAGACTTAACGGAACTAACGGAGTTTGGTAACGGAAAATTACCGGATGTCACAGTCATCATTCGCCATCATTCATCATCGTTCGATTTTGTACTTTCATTCATTAACATCTTTCACTTTTATCTGGATCCTGCCATATGCTATACCCCCACGTCATGCAAAAGCGGGTACTGTGCCGGGGTTTATAAATAAACCCCCACATCATGCTAAAGCCGACACAGTACCGGGGTAAGCGACAAGGATCCCATCACATTTTTGTCAATCTCAAGGATTAGACCCCTGTGCGCATTATGAAGGGTTAGCAAAACCACACACTGTTGAGCAAACAACTACCTCGTTGAGTTGTGAACCTCCATCATTTTTCTTGCAAGACTTTCCTTCTTCATTCATTACGTTCCACTTTCATTAACTTCGTCTCTCTTTTATTAAGATAATACTTTACTTACAAGAATATTAACACACCACGTAAAGTCACATAATAATACGTAATATAGAACATCAACCATAACCCATAATCATACATAACATCAATAGGCATAAACCACCAAAACATTCCAGAACATAACACTACATTCTACCTCCCAAGATTTCAGAAAAATCCTAAGTCCCAAAAGAAACACGGATGAACATAAACCAATGCGGATGAATGTTCAGCAAATGCGGATGAGCAAATGCGGATGAAAGTCTTCAGAAAATATTCTAAGTGTCTAAAGATATGCTGGTGAAACAAATGCGGATGAACAAGTCCAAATGCGGATAACAGACTTGGCTATTGAATATAAAACCAATGCGGTTGAATGTTCAGCAAATACGGATGAACTCCAACAAATAAGGATGAAGTCCAACAAATGCAGATGAACAAAATGCAAATGCGGATGAACATATCATCTACGGATGAACAAAAGATATGCGAGGGAACATTCAACCAATGCGGTTGAACACTCAATAAATGTGGATGTTCAAAACCAACCTGCAATGCAACTTATGCAATTTCTAGCCTCATACATCATTTCTAAATGTACCCTTAGCATGGATCTACCAGTTATACCCTTAAAACATAATAAACATCCATTCAACATCACAGAAATCTTGTAAGACATTTAACTTCATACACAGTCGTACTTTTTTATGGAAAATCATAGTTTGGTAAAGAAACATCCTTTTTAGTATGCATAACAGCCCCAAACAAGTAGAGAACTAGTAAGAGAGGGGGATCTAGAACTCACCTTAACAGCTTTTGAGCAAACTTCACAACTCGAGAATAAGCCTGGAGTTCTAGCACCTAAAACACGCGAAAACAAGCGCTAAACACATGGAACTCGGTCCAGAAGCTCAAACCTAACAGAAACCAGGAAGAAAACACATTAAAATTTACCTTTTAAAGATTTCTTCCACTTTCTCTCACTAAAACCGGATGAGAGCTCTTTTCTCTCACTAACCGAAAGTGTGCAGGAGAGAAAGACAGGTTATGGCAGCCATACTTCTTTTTAAACCCAATAGTGGGTTAGTTTGGCCCTTGTACACTTTTAACCCCTTACTCCTTTACTCTTCTTCTCTTTTCTTTTTCTTTTTTTGAAATTTCCGGGTGTTACAGCCAGTTCCCTATTTGATATGTTAAGTGTTGTTTGTTCTCTCCAACCATTGTGAAAGTGTTGCATTACCCCCTTTACCGGTCCTGTAATTGGTATCAGAGCATTTTAAGCTCTTGATTGTAAGATCTCACCATCTTAAATCTCTTCAGTTTTACAAAACACTTACCAGCTCAAATGGCAGCTTTCACTAAGGCTAACATGGAAACTGGTACCATGACAAAATCTCCATTGATCACTTTTGATAACTTTGATACTTGGTGCCAAAGAATGGTAGGCTTCATCAAGTCTCAAGACAGCAGGATGTGGAGATCTGTTGTCTCAGGACCTCACATCCCAAGCACTACTTCAACTACTGCTGGTGGTGGGATAATTCTAAAGGAAGTGGCTGACTATTCTAAGAAAGACTGGAAGAAGATTGATATAGATCAGAAGGCCATGACCGCTCTACAAACTACTTTTTCCAACTCTACTATAGAGGCTTCAAGAAGTGTAAACTTACAAAACAGCTCTGGGATGCACTAAAGCTTATGTATGAGGGGTCTGGTGAAGCTAAAGAAAGCAAGAAGGTCCTGATAAAGTAGCAGTTTGGGAATTTCACCTACAAAACATGTGAAACTATGACTTAACAATACTTTAGGTATGTTAAGATTGTAGATACTCTGATGGATGTTGGAGTTAAACTTGAGAATAGGGACATTATGAGGAAGTTCATGTTCTCTCTTCCAAGACAATGGACTTACTACTGTGTGGCCATTAAGAGAACTGAAAACCTCTCCCCCATTATTCTTACAGAGCTGTATGGTAACCTTAGTGGTTACCAGATGGAGATGAACATGCAAAATCCATCTAGCAGCTCTTCCTACATCAACAGAGTTCAACCCTCCATGTGGTTGAATAGGATAGCAGAGAACTACAACATCATCTTATCTACTTCACTAACAACTCACAAAAGGGCCCTTTCATCACCTTTCCAGAGACACCAAGGGAGAGCTACATCCAAGGAAGCCCATTCCAAGAGACAAGCTCATCTCAAGCCTTTGTGTCTTCTGATGAAATTTGTGGCAACTTTCTATTCACTCTTAAAGACTTGGATTGTATCCATCCAGATGACCTGGAGTATATGGAGAGAGTCCAGCAAATGGCTCTTCTCACTCATAGAGCCAAGAAGTTCTACAAGACAACCGGAAGAAAGTTTCCCAGCAATGTAACCAGTGGAAAGTTTGGATAGGATAAAAGCAAAGTGAAGTGTTATAATTGTAACCAGATAGGACACTTTGCTAGGGAGTGCAAGGCACCAAGGACTAATGGTGGCCAAGCATAATCCAGACCTAACTACACTGATGCAGCTCCCAGATCTAAGAAGCCAAGCCAACCAAAACAACAAGCTATTGTTGCTATTGAAGAGGAGGGCTTTGACTGGAGCTTTCAGGTAGAGGATGTTTCTCCAAATCAAGCATTGATGGCCGACCATAAAGAAGAAAGGTATTAGAACATCTCTGTACATCTGAATGCATTGCTAAAGTAAACATGTATAGGTCCTACAACTTGGAAGTGAGATCTGACCTTGCGTCTTTGAAAATTTTAAAAGCTGATTTCAAAATAGCTGAAAATGACTATAAACTTAAAATAGAAGATTTAGAGAAAACAATTTCAACTGTTAAGTATGTGCACACAAATTACAGGACTCAAATCAAAGATCTCATTACCAAGTTAACTGAATGCCAGGCTGAGCTTGTGATTAGCAAAGCCAGGGCAGAAAAGTGTGTTTTTGAAGAGCAAACTTTCAAGAACATCATATCCTTATCCTTGCATGCAAAGATGTGTTATCAAAATTAGCAGGGAATTAGTTCAAGTGAGATAGCTCCTCCACACACATTACTATCTGTAATATCTCCAAGGTATGAAACTAGTCAAGATGAGCTACCCCTCATTGACCCTATCCAAGAAGTGGATGAAGATGAAGAGAAGATAGTGAAGGATGAACCAAAAGTGAGTGAGGAGGTTCATCCTAAGATGGGTCACTACACTCCAAGAGAGAATAAAGAATCAAGAATGGCCAAGTCAGCTAGTAAGAATCTGATCAGGGCAGCTAAAAGAAAATCAAAGAAAGCCTAAAAGATCAAGCCCACTTTCAATCCTAAGCAAAAATAAGTCTTTATCTCTACTGGGTTTGAAGTGGTGAAGACTGAAGACTTAACTATGGACTCTAGTACCAGGAGTCCAAGTTCAAGTTCAAACCATCCTAGTCAAGAGAAGAAAGTTGATCAAATATGCACCACTGCTGCACAGCCTGAACCATCCAGCTCTAAGAGTAAGCTTCACCCTTAAAAGTGTGCTGCATCATCTGTCAAGATGAAAAAGGAAGTGGAAAGAGATCAAGCTCAACCTTCTCCTGAGAAGAAGACCCTCAGAAGTATGCCTATTTAATGCATCATGTGTGGTGATGCTACTCACTTTGCTAAGGATTGCATCCATAGTCCTAGGGTACCATCCATATGAACAAGAAAAAGACTTCTGAGAGGAAGAAGAAAATAACTTTAGAAGGAAAATCTCTTTCCTTCAAAAGCTCCAAGGTGAACAATAAGAAGATAGATGGAAAACTGTCTTCAGAAAAAATTTGGTCTCAAAAGAAAGGAATGCTTTTGAAGCACTAAAGTCTGCTGTAGTGCATACAAAAGCTTCCGAAGGTTCAGTCTCCAAAACTTCTAAAGTTATCAAAACTTTTGACGTTTTGAAGGCCAAGTCTAATCTTCCATAGATGGTGTGAAAGATGAAGAAAGGCCATGTGACTGAAGTTTCTATCAACAACAGCCAAGGATCCTCAAAGCTGGCATCTTCAGTTCATCTTGATAAGCCCAAGACCAGCAGGGCTTGGGTTTCCAAGTGCAACTAACCATCTTTTTGTCATGTATAGGAACAGCTAATGACCAAAAGAAATGTATAGATCATTGATAGTGGTTGTTCAAGGCACATGACATACAATGGCTCTTTGCTTCAGAACTTTGAGAAAATTGATGGAGGGTCAGTTGGTTTTGAAGGAGAATCAAGTGGTTACATCACAGGAAGGAGCAGAGTCATAAATGGTAAGCTCAGCATTAAGAAGGTAAACTTTGTCAAAGAGCTTGGATATAATCTCTTGAGTGTGTCTCAATTTTGTGACCTGAGACATAACATACACTTCACTAAGCATGAGTGCATTGTTCTTAAGCCCGGGGTGGTCATTTCTCAAGAGCATATCCTTCTTAGAGCCCCCATGAAAGGGAACATGTACAAAATGGATTTGCAGGAAACCTTCTCTCAGGAGAAGTTTCTTGTTTTCTATTTAAAGCCAATAGTGATGAGTCTTTCTTCTTGCATAAAAGAATCTGCCATGTTAACTTCGAAAACATGAATAAATTAATTTAAGATGATTTGGTAACTGAAATGCGAAAGAAAGAGTTTACAAGTGATGAACATTGTGTTACATGTCTAAAAGGAAAGCAACAAAAAGTGTCTCACAAGCCAAAGGAAAAGAACTCTATCACTACTCCCGTACACTTATTACATATGGATCTCTTTGGCCCCACCAGTGTAATAAGTCTAGGAAGAACTTCATATTTCTTGGTGATCACAGATGATTTCACAAGATATACGTGGGTCTTCTTTCTTATAACTAAGGATGAAACCCTTAAAATATTAAAGAACTTCATTCTAAAAATTAAGAATCAATGTGATCATAAGGTCAAGATCATAAGATATGATCAGTGAACTAAATTCAAGAACCAAATCCTTGATACATTTTATGATGAAAAGGGTATTACAAGACAATAGTTTCACAAGGTTGGAGAGACTTAGAACACTTAACAGATCAAATAGGAAACCGGCTATATTGAATCAATGAACAATAGTAAGGAACACACTAAGATGGTTTTCAAGAATGTTGTATATTACTCTTAAGTGTTTTACAAATGTTACAAAGCTTAGTCCTAAGGACTGGTACTTGAGATACTTTATACTACATCCTACAGCAGGCATACTTTGAAGGCCAGCTGGAAACACTAATCTAGACAACAAGATCAATGTAAAGTCAAAAGATAGATTTCTTTTGACTAATGACTATGACATGCCATAGCTCACATCCTTATCTAGTACAAAAAGGATAAAGGTACAAAGTAGAAAGTTACAGACTCTAGGACCTTAATCTATAGTTGACAAAAGTACGGACTTATCACCAACATGTATAAGTTGGTGAGTCTTTAGAGATGACAGCAGAAAGCAGTTCATCTTTTGTCAAAAATGAGTTAGAGAAAGCATGTCTTCTCTGTCTTTGGAAGAAATCAGTTTCTTGGCTTCGAAAGACTTTGTCTTGAAGCTTCAAAAGACTTCATCTTTGGCTTCAGAAGAAATGGTCTTTTGGCTTTGGAAGATTTGATACTTAGTGAATATCATTGAGTTGTATCAAAATTTTCAAAGTAACTTTCCTTGTACTTCACATGTGCATGCTAAGAGCTCTTTAGTTGTATCAGCCTCTAAGTATAATTCTTACAAAATCCCCCTAGGCTGATGGTTATTTGAGATTGTGTGGGTGGTGCAGATGTAGAAGGTGTGGGTTTAACATTGGTTGGTGCTACCAAGTTGTTACCTTGAGCAATGAGCTCTAACATTTTTGGGACTAGGGCTGTTTCTACCCCTAGGAAGCCAACAGTGGTCTTTCTTATGATTTTAAAGATTCCGGGCTTCAGCTGTCCCAATTTAAAAGTAGCACCTGTTCCCCTTAACTATAAGCCTAGTTCACAATTAAGAATGTGATTGACATATCTAGGGAACATATAGTACTCTAAGGAGTCCAAGTTTGCAAGCAAGTTAATGTAGACAAACTGGTAGTACTTGAACTTGACCCCTTGAACCACTCCATGGACTATATATGATAAGTCCTCATGAATCTGGTCCCATACTCCATGTTTATTTGATAAGGAATGAATAACAACATGGAGGAGATACTTCCACTGGTAAGAGACCTTACCCTTCTTGAAGGTTCTGACAGTGTAGTCTCCTTCATAGCCCATCTGCCTGAATGACTCATTTACAGTAGATTTGGAAAAAGATAGCTCGCCTTCTTCATCATCTAGCCTGAGATAAGTGTTGGTTGTGGTTGGGTTGATGAAAATTGTCTTCCCCTGCACTATGGTAGATAGTGCCTTCTCATCTTCCAAGATCACCATGATGATCTAGTGTAGATTGGACTCACCATAGTTGTTAGATTGGACTCACCATGATGATCTAGTTTGTTTGTTAGGATTATTTTGTTTTGTATGTAACAGGTTGGATGTTAGTTTGTTTCTTTGTAATTTTGCTTTTGTACAGTTTCTATGGCCCGGCGAAACTACGACCGAAACTATAGTTTCGCTCGTAATCAGCTGTCCTAGGTCACCCGGCGGAACTGTAGTTCCCTGTCGGGTGAATCTAGTTAATGGTCAAGACAGTTTCGCTAGCCAGCGAAACTATCAGCGAATCTAGCTTAGCTTATATATTGTCATGTTTTTATCTTTGTAAGGAAGTTTTGCAAAACCCTAATATTGAAATATCTTTGTTGCAACTGTGTGTTTCGGCTGGAAGTTCATTTATCATTATTTTTTAGCCATTTGTTGATTATTATTGTTTAGATTCTCAATTTGTTCATTATGTTATTGATATTGTGGTGTTGATTTAGTGGGAATTCTTTGTTTACATATCAATTGCACTGTTATATCGATCAAAAGGACCAATAATATGGTATCAGAGCCATTGTGCTCTTAATTGATTGATTTTTGAGTATTTTCAAACAAAGTTACTGTTCCATCCCTTATTGATCTATTTTGCTTGTTTTTGACATGGATATTGATTGAGGCTTGTGCGTTTTGGGTGTGGGAAGCTACTGAAATCATGAGATCTCAAATTCATTGAGATTTGGATTGATTTTGTACTGAAAAAGGTTTTCAGATTCGTCGGGCGAATTTAGATATCTTCCAGCGAAACTGCCACTAGTTTCAGCGAATTTACAAAATTCATGGTGTTTGGTTCTGGTTTCTTTGTTTGAGCAAAAGTAGCTCTTTTGAACGAAAGTTCAACTTCCTTGATTACCATAGCAAGCGAAAGTGCTGCCAAAATTGTCTCAGAACAAAAGTTCTACTAGTCTCAGCGAAACTATCACCGAAACTAGAGTTTCTGTGCACTAATTCGGGAGAAACTGCTGTTTGCTTGCAAGCGAATCTACCAGCGAAGTTGTTAGCAAATTTAGCAGCGAACATACCAGCGAATCTAGATTCTTCAATGAAATTAATACTGTTTAAAGAATGACATCAACCAATATCACCATTTCTGACTTGGAGAGTGTTGCTCCCAATAGGCCACCGAGGCTTATAAATGGTGATAATTTTGAGGACTGGAAACAATGTTTAAAAGCCTTCTTTTACTACACTGATCATAATCAATGGGAATCAATAGTAAACGGTCCACACACTCCAACTGTCACTGTTGGTCAAGTTACCTCACCAAACACTGATCCATCTACCTTTATCGAAAGAGACCTCAAGCTAATCGATCATGATCAGAAAGCTTTTGGAGCTTTAACTTTATGTTTATCTCAAGACATCTACAATGGCTTTGCTGAACACAAGAATGCAAAATCTTTATATGATTCTCTGTGTGAATTTTATGATGGAAATGAGGATTTGAAGAAGGACAAGAAAGCTCAAGCTGAAAAGGAGTTCAATTCATTCGTAGGACACAAGAATGAAAGCCTTACTGATATTACAAATTGATTTTTGTCTATCTCAAGCACCTTAAAGAAGTATGATGAACATCTGGGTAAGCATGAACAAGTTACGAAGCTCTTGGACTCACTCCCACCACAATGGAGCTTGCAAGTTAGGATGTTGAAGCAGGAAATAAACTTTGCTGATTACAAACTTATGGATGTAATCAACAAATTGAAATATTTTGATTTGGATTTGAAAAAGAGGGAATACAATCAATCCATGATGCCGGCTACAGTATATCCACAAAATGCTGCATTAATGTCATCCGCTGCAAACTTGTCTGTGTATGGCTCAGCTTATGGTGGTTCTACAGGATATGGCGTATCAAACAAGTCTAGTGGCGGATCTACAAGTGTTGGTTCAAGCTCAAAGCCATCCATCACTGCTTAAATTCCATCTGATACAATGGCATTATTCAGAATGTTTGTACACAGCTATGAAGCTCTGGTTGCGGGGGAGCTGAAGGGAAAAGGAATGACTGTTGAAGACATGTATCAGGTAGATCCTGATGACTTAGAGGAAACTGATATCTAATGGGAAATGGCCATGCTCATACTGCGTGCAAGAAAATTCATGGAATGAACTGTTGGGAGGAGCTTTGGAAGTCAAAACTAGAACTCTAAGCTTGGCTTTGATAAGTCAAAATTGAGATGCTTTAATTGCAAACAGCTGAGGCACTTTAAAAGAGAATGTTCATCTCCTATCATCACTGAACCAAGAACTTCTGGAACTTCTAAAGTTATCCCGATCACCGACAAGGAAGAAGCTAAGCCCAAGAAGGAAACAACACTCATTTCAAACTTTGATTGGAGTGCTGAGATTAAGGAAACTGAAGAGAAATCAATTATGCGCTAGTGGCGGAGATGGTGAACAGTGATGTGGATTCTGTTGTGGACTTTGATCCTTTCAGGGAGTTCAAGAGTGAGATTCTAGAAGAAGCTATTGGTGAAAGTGATGAGCAACAAGTTCAAGTTGAAGAGGTGAAGACTGGGAAAGTTAAAGAAGAAAAAGGTGATTGTGAGAATGTTGAAGAGAAAGTGACAGTTTGTGAAGTAAGTGAAGGGAAGAAGGATGTCTTTAAAGAAGAAAAAAAGGAGTAAAGTGAAGCTGAGGAGATTAGGAAGAAAGCAGCAGAGGAAGAAGAATGTAGGAAGATCACTCCGGTTTGTCAGTGTGAAAAGGCCCTAGCTGCTGAAAAGGTAGTTGTAGGTCCCCCTTATGAGGTAATTCAAGACATGTGTTCTCCTCCATGTAAAATCCGTTTATTTGGGGTATATAAAGCTAATAGAATATTATTAGAAAATGAAAAAGAATTAAAACAAATAAATAAGGAACTTAAAACAAATGAGTCTAAATATTTTGTCAAGTTAAATGAAGCTTTAAAAGAAAATGAGCATTTAAAAAGAAATCTTTTGGAAAGAAACGTTGAAATAAATGCTTTGACTGAACGTGTAGCACTTGCTGAATTTGAAACAAGCAAATTAAAAACAAAACTTGAAAAATAGACAAATTCTGGGATGAAACATGGGGAGCTTTGCAAGAAAAAATATGGGGCTAGAATTAAGACTGGTTTGGGAAGCGAAGAAACCACTCATATTTATCATCCTCCAAGTACTTATTGTTACTCTCCTATGCCTATACCTCATCCAACTAATGAATTAATTCAGAAAGATACTAACAGTTTGTATGCAGGTTTAGAAGGAGTGAATCATAAGGGAGATTCGGGAGGAATATGATTATGGTGCAAGTAGTGGTCTGGGCAGCTCTAGTCTTAACATTTCAGATTCCAAAAAGTCTTCAATAGACAATAGTTTAAGTAGATTTGTTTCCCAAACGTCTATTACAGACAATAGCATATGTAGTTCTAGTTCTAGCCCAGCTTGTTTATCTTCAGATGTCTATGAATCAAATCATGATGTTTCAAATGCTCGTGTTAATAAAATGATGATTGTTTAAGTAAAGCTTCAGATAGAAATCCTAACTCAAGTTGCTTTGAAAATTTTCTTTCTCATCCTATCCCATCTTTTACACCAATTCGGATCTCTAAACCTAAAGAGACAGAAACAACTTTCTTAAACGTTAGAAACATTAATGTAAGTGAATCAGAATCTACTAAAATTAAGACGACAAAAGAAATATTAAAAGAATCATATGACTCTTGTAGCAATTCTGATTCACATATGTCTGAATGTGAGGAAGATATATTAACTGATCAGGCATCTGTTTCAAAATGAAATAAGAAAGGTTTAAAGTCCTGGTGTTTTAGATGTGGGAAGGATGATCATGTTATTAAAACCTGCCCTGCGTTTGTTAGTATAAATGTAAATAGTAGTTCCTTAGGAAGTAGATTAAATCATTTCGTAAATAATTTTTTCTATAAAAAATCCTTTGTTCCGAGACCTAAGTCAGTCAAGACTTGGGTCTCAATTTCCTAATCTTAACAATTTTTTGTTTATATGCCAGGAACATTCCAGAAGAGCTATCAATAGCTTCTAGCACGTTGATAGTAGATGTTCAAGGCATATGACCGGGTTGAAGGACCTACTCACAAATTATCGCATAATAAATGGAGGATATATCGCTTTTGCTGGAGACAAGAGGGTGGAAAGATGATTGGTCAGGGAGAAGTCTCAAATGGTTCCTTGACTCTGGAGAAAGTGAACTATGTTCCAGATTGGCATTCAATCTGATCAACAGGAAATCCGTCACTGGCGGATGTCAATATCTTAGAGATTGTCTTGTTTCATGGCAAAGCAAGAAGCAAACAACAGTATCTCTATCTACAGGAGAGGCTGAATATGTTGTTGCATCCAGTTACTACTACCAAGTGCTTTGGATACAACATCAGATGATGGATTACGGAATCAATTTCCTTCATACACCACTTTTCTGTGATAATGAAGCTGCTATTGGAATTGCTAAAAATCCAATTCATCATACTCGCACCAAGCACATTGAAACAAGAAGTCATTCCATCCGGGACGCTCAGGAAAAGGGTTTTATAGATATTATTCCAATTAACACAAAAAAATCAAACAGCAGATCTTTTCACAAAAACATTTGATAAACTTCATTTTAATGAATTGATCTCAATGTTGGGTTTAATATCATTTTAAAACCTCTTTTCTTAACAAGTGTGTAAATATCTGTAAATAACTTCTTTTTGTTTCTTTTCTATTTTTATAATCATATAAAATTTTACTAATAAACTTCTGAGTCCCATATGTCTTCCCATCTTAGATCTTTTACAAAATTTTAAAAATAAAATAAAATAAAAATATATAGAAATTTCTATTGCATGGCTACTAAAATGAAATTTCGAGGGAGAATAAAGATAACACTCTTAGGTTTTTCAATTTTGTCTTTTTAGGAACTTCAAGAAAAAGAAGTTTGAAGGAGGTCAACAGCCTTGTGTTTGGATATGCATGGTAGGCTCAGCCTGAAAACGAAGTAAACAGTGATCATGTAGCTTAATTAAAGTTTAAGAACTAGGTGATAAGGATTATCTTCCTGACATTTTGGCCTGCACAAAGTTACAAGTCCCGTCAAAAATAGGTTAAGAGTTTCAAATCTCTACTTTGACATTTTCAAAATCTCCCCATCACCTTGTCTCTGAATTGATGCTTCTCGTTAGCTCTTCATAGTTATATCTCGTGCTTATCTCCTCTGCTATGTGTGAACATTGACCTGGAGTGATGATCTCCTCTGTTATACGTAAGTATAGACCTGAAGCTCTCATCAGCAAGTTAAGATGGTCATCTCCTCTGTTATACGTAAGTATAAACCTGGAGCTCTCATCATCTGCTCCCAACTAAAGGCACAGTGATTCTTAAATTAAGAATCATTGTTGAAAACTCAAAAGAAACTCAAGCAGAGTTAATCATATTGCTCAATAAACCATGAGGACAGGATAAGTACTTTGTCGAATGTCTGTGGGAACCAAATCATCAGAGCCTCTAAAACTAAACCAAAACATGATAAAGGCAGCTGCAAATTACATATTGAAAAGAATAAGGCATGGGCTTAAAAGGACAAACATATCAGCAATCCCGCCAATCTTTCACTCTCTGGATCAACTTCTTGAAAAATAAGAGGCTATATCCTTTAATTCTTGATTTCTTTTCTTTTTTTTTCTTCGTACTTATATTTTATTTTATTTTAATCTTCTGTTATTCTTATTTTGTTCGTGTTGATATTATGGGGTGAAGAATATTTTTCATGAAAGTTTTTGTAAATATATGAATTAAAAAAAATTACTAAGTGTTAAGTTCCAGCGAAAGTAAGTTTTGCTAGCTATTTCGCTAAGCGAATATATAGATTCGCCGGCAAACTCGCTGTTCACTGGGATACATGACTTCGTTTGTGATGCCAAGTGAAACTATAGTTTTGCTGCCAACAAAACTAAGACCTATATATTGCACTGTGTGAAATTTGTTTCACATATTCTGTAGCGAATTTAAACCCTAGTTTCTCTGCGTTCTATATCCACACTCTTTAAAAATTGATCGTAGCGATTGTTTGGTTCTAAGTGCTCAGGTGGGTGTTTCAAACCTGTTCTTAAGCATTGATTGAGGTTTAATACACTATACTATAGTTCTAGGTTGATTCGCTGGGTCGGGAGGTTCGCAGATTTGTTCAGCAAAATTGCGCAACCAACTAGTGAATCTGAATGAAAGTTTAATGTCCCGAGCAAAACTATCTCGTTATGCTGACTGCGTGTACTTGACAGTTTCGGCAGGACAATTTCAGTGAAACTATAGATTCGCTCAGGCACACAATTTCTGTCAGGGTTTCAGCGAACTTACATCTTCGCTGTTGTAAGAACCCCAATTTCGCCCTCTGCGAAACTATAAAATCGCTTAGACACATGAGTTTGTGTCTGTGTCACAGTGAATCTATACTTTTGCTTGGACGAAACTAAAAGTTCAAATCATAGCGAAACTATTAACCTATGCCTACAGCGAAACTACAGCTTCGCTTGTCAGTGAAACTGTTGAATTTTTTTGAATTTTGTCTATTTCATTTATTATCCTTTTTTTATTTTTAACTAACTTACTTTTGTTTAATCTTCAGTAAAGATGGCAAATCTGAAGTTCGATGAGAAGACAAACATTGTTGCACTATTGGATGATAGTAACCCTAAGACCATTGGATTCAGAGATTGCATTAAGTGGTTAAAGCAGTCCCTAATCAGTTATGTTATTTCTCATATGCCTATGATCTATGATCTTCACATAAGAGACTTTTGGAGAACGGCAGAGTATGACCTTGGGCCTAATCCACATCGGGTTACTTCTAGAGTCCTTGAGCATGACTTTGTTATTACTGTTGACACTGTGGCAAGGGTATTAAAGCTGGAGGAAGATTGTGGTGATGAGGTGATAATGTCAAATGCAGAGATACTAAATGCTTTTAGCAGCATTGGGTATGAAGGACCCTCTTTTGGATCAAAGAAAGAAATCAAGAAGTCCTTCCTATCTAAGGAATGGAGATACATCGCTCATGTATTTATTATGTGCCTGGATCATTGGAAAGGAGGGTCAGATGGTCTAAATCAACACTGGGCAAAGGCTATGATTGTATTTTGCAGGGGACAGAAAGCCAATATTGCAAAGTTGATTTTTGATTGCATGACTGAGAATATAATGGCTTTAAAAAAGGATAAGTGGCTGCTATATCCAAGGTTTGTACAGATGCTCATTAATGATTCTAAGCCAGATCTACCTAGACATGGAGAAATTAAAAGACTGGAGCAAATGAACACTAGAATATTTGCAGATTGCTCAGCTGTGAGACATGACTTCAGCTGGAAGATAACGTATCTTTTGGAGAATATGTACTCTGCTGAAAGATGGAGTTACATAAGGAGGTTGATTGAAAATGAGAACAAAAATGCAGAAGATAATCAAGAAAAGCAAACTGAGGCCATAAAGAAGCGAAAAAGGTACGCGAAGGAGAAGGAGTATGATTTAGAAACTGAGATTGATGAAGTGGAGGAGGAATTGAGTATTCAAAAGGATAGGAGAACAAAAAAGAAATCTGATCAAGGAGAACCAGCTCATGTAACTGAAAGGAGATCTAAGCATAAGCAGCCAGTTTTTGAAGAGAGAAGGGATCCCAGATCTGAATTAGATCAAGATGTTATTCGAAATCTAAATACATCTTTGGCCACTGAATTTGGGATGATAAAAACAAAGCTGGTGAATCAAAAACTAAGAGAAAAGGAAAAGGATAAAGAACTGGAGAGCATGAAGAGAATGATGGTAGACCAACAGTAATTGATTAAGAGATTACTCAAAGAGGTAAATGAGCTTAAAGCTAATGCTGGCCTGCCCAACCAGTTATCTCAAGCAGAGCTAGATGATCTTACAAATATGTCAAAGTATTCATTTTTGAAGGTAGGGAGTTCAACAAGGATTGGAGGAGATGCCAGTAGAGCGTGAGCAAGTGCTAATGGCACTGGTGATGGTGGCCCCGATGTTGGAATTGATAAAGTTATCGAAACTGGAGCTGAGAAGAGAAGTGGTGTGGAAGGTGCTGTAGGAGATGAGCCTAAGGTTGTAGAGGCTGAGTTTATAGATTTGCGGCTGGACATAGACACTGATTTAAGTGGGGCTGAAGTATTTAGAGAAAAAGTAGTAGAAGGTAGCAAGAAAGGAGCTGAGATGCATCTTATAGATGAAGAAGAGGAATATGAGGAACAGCTGGTTGATTATGATTCTGAACCTGAATTCTATGAAGTAGAGGAGCGTCCAATGACTTATGTGGCTCAAAGGAGTTCTGACGAAGGAGATGTAATCATGCTGAGCAAGGAAGATTGGTTTGTCAAGGAGAAAGAAAAAGAACAACTGACTCCGTTGTTCCAAAACATAAGTGAACCAAGTAGGAAGAAATCAAATAAGAAGATAGTGAGTTGGAAGTACAACCATGAGTTAAAATTGTTTATGATTAAAAGAAGGGGAGGGGACATTTCTTACATGAATAAAAGGAAGGCTTTCAAGACCTTGCCTAGATGGGATGTGAGGAGACTGTCGGAAATTCCCCTTTTGGAGGCACATGTAAGTGAGAGGGAAATGTTGTTGGAGAAGGAGATTAAGATGGGAATAAATGATAATTTTGAAGCATTTGGATATAAGAAAACAGAAAGGAGGAGATCCAAGAAGGATTTGGATTGGGCTACAGGAAAGGAAGATAGTGTTGAAGCTCAAGCCAGCCAAAACAGTTAATAGAGTGAGAGTGCCCAATCCACTTCCCTAAAGACTACATAAGTTTGAGAAGTGGTTCTATGATAACAATACTGGGGAAGCTGTGATTACATTGAAAGGTGGTAAAGAGATTAATCTATTTGACCCGATAAAAGTGTTCTTATTCTGTGATGAAGACTTGGTGGTGCTATGCGAGAACCACATCAAAGCTGGAGCTGGAGCTAAAACAAGAACTGAAGGCATTCTATTCATGAAGGTGGCTAACAAGGCTCACGGTATGAGGGCTGAGGTCAGGGAGGAGCTTACTGAGAAAGTATTACAAGCTGATGAATTGAGGATGGATGTGCAGGAGCTGACTAGAAAATTTAAAAAAGCCAGTGCAAGGGGAGAAGAAGAAAGTACAGCTGGAGCTGATCAGGAGTCTTCAGAGAAAGATGTTGTGGAAGTGGTAGATGAAGAGGAAGATCAAGGGTGAGGTCCAACCTAGGGGGAGTATTGATGATCTAGTATAGGTTGGACTCACTATAGTTGTTAGGATTATTTTGTTTTGTATGTAATAGGTTGGATGTCAATTTGTTTCTTTGTAATTTTGCTTTTGTACAATTTCTATTGCCCAGCGAAACTACAAGAGAAACTATAGTTTCGCTCGTAGTCAGCTGTCCTAGGTCACCCGGCGAAACTATAGTTCGTTGTCGGGTGAATCTAGTTAATGGTCATGAAAGTTTTGCTAGCCAGCGAAACTATCAGCGAATCTAGCTTAGCTTATATATTGTCATGTTTTTATCTTTGTAAGGAAGTTTTACAAAACCCTAATATTGAAATATCTTTGTTGCAACTGTGTGTTTCGGCTGGAAGTTTATTTATCATTATTTTTGAGCCATTTTTTGATTATTATTGTTTAGATTCTCAATTTGTTCATTATGTTATTGATATTGTGGTGTTGATTCAGTGGGAATTCTTTTTTTACACATCAATTGCACTATTATATCGATCAGAAGGACCAACACACCTCTTAGCAGGTCCTCCAAAACTCCAACATTTGTTCTTCATATAGTGGAGATTTATTGTGAGAGCGGTGAGGTATGTGGATTAAGTAAGGAAACGGCAGACATCTGAGAAACCTGGATCTTTCTTAGATGATAATAGAGCAACCTGATTGTGTTACCTGTGAAGATGCATGGAAAAATCATGTTGGTTTCGGGGTTTAGGGTTAGCTATTTGAGAAAGCTTTGGTATGAAGAAAGCTAAAAACATAAAGGTTTTGTGGGTTAATGTAGGGTTAGAACTTTTTCAGATGAATAGGAAGAAGAAAGAGGGGGAACTGTTGTAAGGATATTTATATGGTTTGATTTGAGACAAAGTTAATGCAAAAGGATAAACTTTGAAATCCGAATGTCAATCCCATCTCTGAAAAAGTGCCCAAAAAGGTAGTTATCTTGATCTTCCGAAGGTAATTTGTCTTTGGAAGTTTTGAGAAAACTTTCGAACCCAATTTGACTTTGGAAGATATTCCTTAGCTTTACAAGAATTGCTTCAAAAGAAAAATACTTAGAGTATTTTGCTTCCGAGATATATTGAGTTTCAGAAGATATTATGTAACACCCGGAAAATTTTAAAAGACGAGAAAGAAAGAATAAATGTGCAGAAAAAGAAAGAAAACACAATTTAACCCAAGTTGAGGAGCTAAATGTGTCAAAAGGACAAAAAAAAAGAATAAAAGTTGGTACAAAAGTGGGCATGGCCGCCCACACTACCTGCACACTTCTTTTCACCTGATTTTAGAGAGAGAAAGAGCAGAGCTCTCGGGTTTTTGAAGAAAAAAGAAGGAGAATTCGAATTCAAGGTAAGAATTCTTGGTTTTAAGTTGTTCTTGGCAGGCCTATGCCTCGGTTATATGCTTATGTGTGTTTTGTTGTGTTTGAGTGTGTGTTTTTGGTGGGTTTCTAGGTGTTTGAACTCATTTGCAAACGGGTTGAAGGAAGTCATACTCAAGGGCTGCTAAGGTGAGTTCTAGAACCCCCTTTTTACTTGTTTTAACTGATTTTGGGGCTAGAAGTGCATGTATGTATGTTTTTATGAATGTGGGTTTTATACCCGTATGAATGTGTATGTGTGAATGTGGGTGGGTTATGATTTGGGTGATTTATGATGTTATGATGATGCCATGTTCATATTATGATGCTTAGAATGCTAGAACTAAGCCTAGAACATGATGAATTGATGATTTGGGGCTGATTATGATGTTATTAGTATGTGTTGGTTGCCCATGCGTCTGGATTTGGCCCATGCACCCAACGGTTGAATTTGCTTAAGTGTTGTCCCATGAGCCCAAAACCCATGCGCCCAAATAGTATCCATGCTCCTAGAATAGGCTGAGATTGACTAAGTGTTCCATGCGCCCAAAACTGCCCATGCGCCTAGGCACTCATGCGCCTGTATAGTGCCCATGCACTTAGAAATTTGCCCAGGGGACTAAGTGTTGGGTCATGCGCCCAAATAGTGCCCATGCGCCTGAAAGTTCCCCATGCGCCTAAGTGTTTCCATGCATCCAGAAGGCCATGCGCCTGCATAGTGCTCATGCGCCTATGCCTTAGAATATTTTTTGAAATTTTGGGGAAAATATAAAGTGTAGGCTTTGACTTGTGATGTTCCCGGGGGTAATGTAAGTTGACCTTATGATGTCTTATGTGATGTGATGATGATGCTATGTATGGTATGGTTATGTTTATGTTATGTTCCTTGTTATGTATGTTATTTTCCGTGGCTTTACGTGGTAGGATTATGAAAGTAAATGGAAAGTATTATGTAACGTAAAATGGAAGATAATGAAAAAGGGAACGTAAAGAATGAAAGAATGCTTGCATTAACTAAGTAATGAATGAATGGAAAAGTCTTGCAAGCAAAGGTTGAGGTGAGTGTCTGTGTTGTCACAAAAGACTTGTATGCCAAAGGTTGAGGTGAGTGACTGTGTTGTCACAAAAGACTTGTATGCCAAAGGTTGAGGTGAGTGACTGTGTTGTCACAAAAGACTTGTATGCCAAAGGTTGAGGTGAGTGACTGTGTTGTCACAAAAGACTTGTATGCCAAAGTTGAGGTGAGTGACTGTGTTGTCACAAAAGACTCGTAAGGGATTCAATCCATGAGATTGACCCGGATCTTTGTCGCTTACCCCGGTGCTGGTGCCAGGCTTTGTGCGCAATGAATGGAAGTCTGATAAACTTCGGCCCAGTACCCGCATTGTGCCTACGTTTGGGGTATAGCTGATGACATTGATCCGGAAGGAATGAACAAAGGAAGTTTAATGAATGAAATGTACGAAATGAAAGATAACGAATGATAAAGATAACGTATGATGATGAATGAACGGAAGTCAATGAATGACGATGAAAGATAATAATAAATTATTATCTATGTGTACGTATGATGCATGATCACATTTGAAAGTAAAGAAAGAATGGTTTTAAATGAAAGAAAAGTATTTTATTTTATAAAACTAGAACTCACTCAGCAACGCTGACTTTTATGTGCTTCCAGTTGGCAGGTAATGTTGCTGAGGATGGCACGGGGCAGCTACTTGGCATTTTTGGAGGGCATCCGTTGTTTAAATTATAATGTTTTTGTGATCTATTGCAACGAGTATTATTTTGTAATCTGTCAATGATGTATTATTTTGCAAAAGCAATTATATATATATATATATATGAAATGGTTTGTTCAAAGGAATTCCGTTGCAATATTTTAGTAAATTTAATGTATATTTTATGCTTTATGTGCAATGATTGACCAGCTGTGAGCGTCCAGGGATCGGGGCCTTACAAGTTGGTATCAAAGCCAAAGTTTAAGTGAAACGGATTAAAATTTTCAAAAGAAACCTAAACTTAAACTGAGAATGGGACAAAGGGAAGGGATGCCAGTCCGAGTAGCTACGTGCCATCAGGTATTTTCTTGTTGTTAACAGGTATTATGTGTGCATGTTATGTGGTTTATATGCTTTTTAGTAGATTTAGATACTGATGAAGTCAGGATAGGAAATGCTTGGGGTATGAAGAGTAAAGTAAGTGGCTAATCACAACTAGCCACTGTAATTAGGAACTTATTATACTTGACATAAACTAAGCTATTGCCTTGAATGACCATGTTAGTGTTTAAATCTTATAGCGTGTTAGAGGATGGCCGGTGGTAGATCTTCGAAGGCTTCTAGAGGTGGAGGTCGTGGTGGACGTGGTGCTGGACCGCGGGTCACAAGAGGAAGGCCTCGAGCTGAAGAGGTGGCTCATGAAGAACCCGAGACCCCTCATTCGGAGGGCGGTGATAAGAGTGCTAACTTAAGGGCCTCGGTGAAGGAGGCTGTTGTAGAGGAGGTTCATCAGGTAATGCAGACGATCTTACCGTCTGTGGTGATCGAAGTGATAAAGGCTGTGAGAGAATGAGAAAGGAAAGAGAGGAATAGGTCCTCAGGAGTAAGGGAGCAACCAGAGACTGAGACATTTGTCTCAGCTGATGAGGAAGAAAAAGAAAAGCCTATGCCAGAGGCAGCACGAGGCTGTAACTATGGGGCATTTCAAAGATGCAAGCCCCTGACTTTTGACGGGAATGGTACTGCTGCTGCTGCTCACCGGTGGGTGAGAGAGATGGAAGCTGTTCTAGATATCAGCGAGTGCCGGGAAGATCAGAAGGTGAAGTTTGCCACCCACTCATTGTGGACTCGGCCCGATGTTGGTGGGACAATATTGTCCAGGCCGAGGGTAGTAGGGCGATTGGAAGGATGAGGTGGAGTGAGTTGAAGAAACTGGTGATCGAGGAGTTCTGTCCTCATAGGGAGCTCGACAAGGTAGAGAGGGAGTTCCTGCAGCTGGAGGCGGGAACCATGACGCATCAGCAATACACCACTAAATTCAACAAGATGGCACGGTTGGTGCCAGATCAGGTGGCACCTCTGTTTCAAAAAATCAAGAGGTATATTCAGGGCTTGCCGGCGGATATCCGCAAGCATATGATCACCGCCCGGCCGAGCACGTTCAGGTCGGTGGTCGATCTGGCGGGAAGGCTGTACGACGAGAGGGAAGTGGTGGTGGCTGAGCTGAGCAAGAAGGGTCGTGGTGGCCAGAACTGGAATGGGAAGAGGTTTGGTTGTGGCGGGGTTGTTCCAAACAACAAAGTTGCGTGGGTGGATGACCGACGTGTGGTCACACCCGGTGCGGGGTCGAAGAGGTGTGGTAAATGTGGGAAAGAGCACACCGGAGAGTGTTGGTTGGGATCCAATGTCTGTTTCCGGTGAGGGAGGACAGGACACGTGGTGAAGGACTGCAGGGTAAGGAGGTGTTATAACTATGGCGAGGAGGGCCACATGGTCAGGGAATGCAAGGAGCCGAGGGCTAAGTGTTTTGGGGTGAAGAAAACAACCGGGACTGAAGGGAAGAAAGCTAGCGCCAGGGCTTTCACGATGACCAGGGAGGAGGCTCGGACGGACCCCGATGTTGTGTCAGGTACGTTTCTAGTAAACCAAACTTTTTCTTCTGTGTTATTTGATTCAGGTGCTAGTAGGAGTTTTATTTCTACTGCATTATGTGCTAAGTTGCCTGTTAGTAGTAGAAGTATTGATGAGCCCTTCGATGTAGAAACTGCCATAGGTAAGTCTACCAGGATTGTTGATCTAATAGAAGGTTTTGATATAGAACTAGAAGGTCATAAGATTCCTGCTAGACTGTTTGTGATGACCTTAGGCGGGTTTGATGTAATCCTAGGAATGGATTGGTTGGCGGACTACGAGGCAAGCATTGTGTGTCGTAAGAAGATGATTAATCTGATCGCGCCTGACGGGAGTTCGGTGACGATTCATGGTGATCAAGTTACAATGATTCCGAAGGTGATTTCGATGGAGGTGGCGGGAAAGTGCATGAGGCGTGGATGTAGTGCCTACTTGGCCTACGTGAAGGATGTAGATACGCCAACACCACAACTGTCAGATGTACCGGTTGTGTGTGAGTTCCCAGATGTGTTTCCCGAAGACTTACCAAGTGTGCCACCAGACCGCGAGATCGAGTTCCAGATTGACTTGATGCCAGGTGCTCAACCTGTTGCTAAGGCACCGTATCGGTTGGCTCCGACCGAGATGAAGGAGTTGATGGAGCAACTGCAGGAATTGCTTGATAAGGGGTTCATTAGACCAAGTATCTCCCCTTGGGGTTCTCCGGTCTTATTTGTGAAGAAGAAGGATGGTAGTATGAGGATGTGCATAGACTACCGCGAGCTGAACAAGTTGATGGTGAAGAATCGGTATCCATTGCCGAGGATTGATGATTTGTTTGATCAGCTCCAATGTGCCAGTTGGTTTTCAAGGATAGATCTTCGATCTGGTTACCATCAGTTGAAAGTGAAGGAACAAGATATTCCTAAAACAGTTTTTCGCACGCGTTATGGACACTACGAGTTTCTTGTTATGTCCTTTGGTTTGACCAACGCGCCAGCTGCTTTTATGGACCTGATGAATCGAGTATGTCGGCCGATGTTGGATAAATTAGTGATTTTGTTTATCGATGATATCTTGAGTTATTCGAAGAGTGAGGAGGAGCATGCCTGTCACATTCGGGAGGTGATGGAGACGTTGAGAAGGGAGAACTTGTATGCCAAGTTCTCCAAGTGCGCGTCCTGGCTATGCGAGGTTTAGTTTTTGGGTCATGTAGTGAATCCGGAGGGGATCATGGTGGACCCGGCAAAGGTGGAAGCGGTGATGCAATGGAAGTCTCCAAAGACGCCATCCGAGATTCGTAGTTTCTTAGGGTTGGCGGGATATTATAGGAGATTCATTCAATACTTCTCTAAGATAGCTTCTCCGTTGACTAAGTTGACCCGCAAGGATGTGAAGTTTGTATGGGGTCAAGCTCAAGAGAGTGCTTTTGAGGATTTAAAGGCAAGGTTGACTCAAGCTCCAGTTTTATCATTACCCGAAGGAAGCGAGGACTTAGTGGTCTATTCGGATGCTTCTAACTCGGGGTTGGGTTGTGTGTTGATGCAGCGAGGGAAGGTTATAGCTTATGCATCCCGACAGTTGAAGGTTCATGAGGTGAATTACCCTACTTATGACTTGGAGTCAACATAATGTTCATTTGTGATAACTTTGACTCGTTTTATCAATCCCTTTTCAAAATTATCTCTTATCAAGTGATACGTGATGTTGATGTGCTTTGTCTTTGAGTCTTGTACAGGATTCTCTATGATAGAGATAGCACTATTGTTGTCTATATGGATGGGAGTCTTCTTGAAGTTGAATCCATAGCCAAGCATCTGATTCTGAATCCAAAGCACTTGAGCACAACATGTTGTAGCAGCAATGTATTCAGCTTCAGCAGTTGATGCAGATACGCAGGATTGTTTCTTGCATAGCCATGAGACTATAATTCCGCCAAGGAATTGACACCCCCCTGATGTAGACTTTGCAGTAATGTTGCAGCCATCAAAGTCACTATCTGTATAAGCATACAGATTGAAATCAGAATTCTTTGGATACCAAAGGCCCAGTTTAGGAGCACCTTTGAGATATCTAATAATCCTCATGACAGCAACCAGGTGTGACATCTTGAGGTTGGCTTGATATCTTACACATAAGCATATCGCAAACATGATATCAGGCTTGCTGGCTGTGAGGTACATAAAAGACCTAATCATAGCCCTATAGAGATGTTCATCAACATACTCCCCCTTAAGATCAGGTCCTAGGGAGTGGTTTCTGGTTATTGGTGTCTTAGCAACCTTACACTTAGTCAGATGAAATTTGACTAGTATGTCTTGAACATACTTTGACTGGTTTATAAAGATGCCATTGTCAACCTGCTTCATTTGAATTCCTAGAAAGAAATTGAGTTCCCCCATGGCACTCATTTCAAATCTATTCTTTATCATCTTCTCAAAGTCTTTACAGAGCTTTGGATTAGTTGACCCAAAGATGATGTCATCTACATAAACTTGAACTAACATCAAGTCATTCCTTGTTCCTTTAATAAAGATTGTGCTGTCAATAGTACCCCTCTTGTAGTCATGCTGAACAAAGTTGTAGGACCGGTTAAAAGGATGGTCAATACAATCAATCTCATAATGAGGATAGTGTTAGAACACTTAACAGATCAAATGGGGAACCGAGTTTGAGAATGATGCTAAGAACACAAGTAAACAGTAAGACAGAACTAAGAACAAGAATAGATAAGTATGGTTTTCAAGGATGTTGTATATTAATCTCAAGTTCTATTACAAGTGTTACAAAGCATAAAGAGAAAGACAAGGACCTGAGATACTTTATACTGCATCCTACAACCGGCCATACTTTGAAGGCTAGCTGGAAACACTAATCTAGACAACAAGATCAATGTAAAGTCAAAAGGCACATTGCCTTTTGACTAGTGACTATGATATGCCATAGCTCACATCCTAATATATTATAAAAAGGAAAAAAGGTACAAAGTAGGGAGTTACAGACTCAAGACCATAATCTACAGTTTACTAAAGCATGGACCTTTTCACCAACTTGTATAAGTTGGTGAGTCTTCACAGTTGCAGCAAAAAGTAAGTCAGCTTTATGGAAAAGTAGATCAGAGAAAGCATGTCCTCTCTGTCTTTGGAAGAAATCAGTCTTCACTTCATTGGCTTCAGAAGACTTTGTCTTTGAAGCTTTGGAAGACTTCATCTTTGGCTTCGGAAGATTTGGTCATTGGCTTCGGAAGATTTTAAACTTAGAATAATTTCTGTGATGAGTGTAAAACTTCCAAAGTAACTTCTACCTTGTACATCAGTGCATGCATACAGGAAGCTCCTTGGTTGTTTTGGCTTCTTTGGTTGCATCAGCCTTCTAATATAACCTTACAAACTCCCCCTAGGCTGATGCTACCAAAACAGAGAACTTATTCACATGTTGACAGTCCTCATTAGGATCAAGACCATACCTTTCTTTATCATCTGGTCAGGATCTCTCAGACTCTCATAATACCTTCTCATGTCATAGGGATCATGTAGAGGAAGATCAAGCATGTCCTGCCAGAAATAGACATCTTGACCTCCTTGATCTCTGATGACATACCATCTGTCTGGATTAGCAGCAAAAGTCCAGGAAAAGATGGGTCTTCAAATTTCCAGAGGCTCTACTTGAGTTGGAGTTGGTTGAGCAGCCTCTTCTTGCACTACCTCAGGAAGCTCTGACTCATCATGAGGTGTAAAGGTGGATGCCTTGGTCTTCTTCTTGGAAACACTTTTCATGGCTATCCTTTTCCTCCTCTTTGAAGTCTTTAACTGAGAGGATTGGTCTTCAGCACCAGGTTGTTCTACCGTGTCTCTCTCAGTTGGGTTCTCTTCTCTCATAGGTTTCGAAGGAGAGTGAAAAAGACCCTGATGTGATGAAGTTGGCTGAGATGTAGCTCTAGGTCCAGGTTGTGTTGTCTCAGAGGGTTCAACCTTGACCTTAACTTCAGGTTGAGCTAGACTTGGTGAAGAATGCAAGTCAACAAGCTCTCCCTTCTTAATCTTCTGCTTGATCACTCTGATATGCTCATCCATAGTGGATAGAAACATTGGACCAAGCCTCCTTCCGGAGAATCCATACAGCTTCAAGAAGCTCATCATCCTTTGTCTGTCAGCAGACTTCTTTTGGCTCTTTTGGATGATGGCTCTTGACTTTACATATGCCTGATAGAGTCCTGTGACACTCAAGTAGTTTAACATGTTCAGTCTATCAGCTTCCTGAGGTTGCGCAATTGCTACAGCCTCTATCTCAGGACTTTCTTGAACTGGGGAGAGGGTAGGAGCATGCTTGTAGAGCCTTTTCTGTCTACTTTCTTCCCTTGTATAATTCCTTGTCAGCCAGTTCATTTAAGGGGAGATAGAGTAGTTCATCCATATTGTAGTTTCTGGTCCCCAAGTAGTTTATCCTGGCTGCCTCAACTCCTCATCCTGAGTATTTGGCCTGGGGGCAGCCCTGATGGCAGCTTCTATGAAGCCTAGAGACTCTCTTGAACTTTCTCCCCTTAGCTTCCTCTTCCTCTCTCTTTTCTCCTCCTTAATCTTCTCAGAAGTTAGTTTCCTTTTCCCTTTGTCACTCACTGGCCTTGGTGACTCAGGGTGAAGAGAGCTTTGGCCTTCATTGCTTGATTCAGCAGTCAAGCTCTGGCCAGAGAGAGGTTATGAAGCACCTTCACCATCTGGTGCCTCACTGAGGGTAGAGGATGTTAAAGTAGTTCCTGTGACAAGGTTCACAAGTTCTATCACTGGGCCTTCAGTCAAGGTTTCCCCTTCAAATCTAATCTTAGGACCTTAACATCCAGTTGAGTAATGACATTGCCTGGTTGACTTTGTCTTCTTCTATATCCAAACTCTTCACCAATCCTGTCTTAAATCCTCTCAGTCAGTCTGTCAGCTTGCCTATGTTGACTTGGGTTGGCAAGTGACATATGGACTAGAGGAAGACTGTCATAGTAGTTCAAGGTCTGAAAGTTTAAGACCTCTTCCTGCTCCTGAAATCTATGCAGTATCAGGGCTCTTCTATCAGCATCATATCTCCATCCCATGATTGGGTTCTCAGAGTGATGAGATGGGGATGACATAGCCCTTGGAATACCCTCCTTAAACAAACTTTGTATGAGAGAGTCCACATCAATGTAGACTTGAGGAGGTTGCTAAGTATGGACCATTACAAGTGAGGGTTGTGAATCCTCAAAGTTCATACTCTATGAAGAACTCCCAGGTTCTGGGATTGTTTGGACTTTCTCCCCCTTTTTGGTAGCATCACCTTCTTGCATAAGTATAAGTGAGCTTGGGCTTGGGTCTGTCACATCCACAGGTTCTTGTGGACCTGGTTGAGTTCTCCTGAGTGGTCTCTCAGCTAACGTGCCCTTGAGATCAGTGATATCAAGTTGCTGGTCATTGACCCTCCTTTGTAAGACAGTCACCTGAGATTCCTGGTGACTTATCTTTGAGACTAAATAGGTCCATGTTTTTGTTAGTTTTTGCACCTTTAGTTTCAAACTCCCCTCATCTTCATCAGAAGAATCACAGGGGATGAGAGAATAGGACTAAGGTATTTTTCCTCATCACCAGCACTTTGTTCTTGGCTGCTGGATTTCCCCTGCATCATGACAACTTCAAGTGAAGTGTCAAGAGGCTGGGTTGCCATGGTTGAGGTCTGAATGATGTAATCACTTGCTGAAGTGAGAGCCTCTTCCATATAAACCTCCTGAACAGGTTCAGGGAGATCCAACTCAGTAATGGGTGGATAATGTGGGCTAGATATGGGAGAAATAGGAGTACTCATCTCTCCTTGAGTAGGGGTGGAGAAGAGAGACTCATGATACTCACTGAATCCCATATCTTTATCATCATAGAATTCATGGTTTGGGATTTGTTGGTTTAGATCTAGAGGCTGGGGATGGTAACTGTCCCCTGAAGGTTGTCACTAGAGTTTTGAGACTCTGAGTGAAGAATTAAGGCTGTTGGAGTTGTGAGCTCATCAGGCTGAGCATGAGGAACCTCAGCACTGATCACTGGTGAGATGGGAGTGGTTTGCTCCTCACGAGAAGTGGGAGCTCCAGTGTCCACTTCCTCCTGTATGGGTGAGGATATAGGGGCCTGCACAAACTGAGTAGCATGTGCATGGGTTCGTTTGGATTTTTATTTTGTAGGTGATGGTTATTTTGGCTGTATTGGTGGTTGGGAAGTAGAAGGTGTGGGTTCAACACTAGCTGGTGCTGCTAGGTTGTCACCTTGAGCAATGAGCTCTAACATTTTAGGGACAAGGGTTGTTTCTACCCCTGAGAAGCCAGTAGTTGGCTTCCTCATAGTCTTGAAGATGTCGGGCTTCATCTGTCCTAATTTTAGAACATTACTTGTTCCCCTTAACTGTGAGCCCAGTTCACAGTTGAGAATGTGTTGAACATATCTAGGAAACATGAAATATTCTAAGGAGTTTAAGTTTGCAAGTAAATTAGTATAGACAAATTATGAATACCTGAACTTGACCCCTTGAAAAGTGATTTGAAGACAATGTAACAGTAAGTGATCCTATGTTCAAGCTTTGAGGATCATTAGCTGTTGATGATGAAGAACTTTCAGTCACATGGTCTTCCTTCATCTTCCACACCATCCTTGGAAGATTATACTTGACCTTCAATGCTTCGAAAGTTTTGACAACTTTTTAAGTTTTGGAGACTGGACCTTTGGAAGATCTTGCTTTCACTACAGCAAGCTTCAGTACTTTGGAAGCATTCATTTCTTTTGAGACCAAATTTTCTTCCACTTGTCTTCTTGGAGCTTTCGAAAGGAAAAGATTTTCCTTCCGAAGCTAGTTTTCCTTTCTTCTTCTTAGAAGTATTCCTTTTGATCAAGTGGATAGTACTTTTAGGATTGTAGATGCAATCCTTAGCAAGATGAGAAGTACTACCATACATGATGGTACTAGAACACTTATTACTCAAGGAGAGATGAGTACTCCTATTTCTAGTAGTTGAGTCTGCAGCCTTCACCACTTCAAATCCTTCACCATTTGAAGTACTCAGCTCCAGGAGTTCATGTACAATAGTAGGAAGTTACAGACAAAGACCTTAATCTACAGTTTACAAAAGCATGGACTTTTCACCAACTCATGCAAGTTGGTGAGTCTTTAGAGTTGCAGCGGAAAGTGTGTCAGCTTTATGTAAAGTAGATCAGAGAAAGCAGGTCTTCTCTATCCTCGGAAGAAATCAGTCTTCACTTTATTGGCTTCAGAAGACTTTGTCTATTGAAGCTTCAGAAGACTTCATCTTTGGCTTTGGAAGATTTGGACTTTGGCTTCAGAAGATTTTACGCTTAGAATAATTTCTGTTGAGTGTAAAACTTCCAAAGTAACTTTTACCTTGTACATCAGTGCATGCATGCAGGAAGCTCCTTGGTTGTTTTGGTTTCTTTGGTTGTATCATCCTTATAATATAACCTTAAAAAAGTACTGTGATAGTGTCTCATACCACTTCCTTGGAGCTTGATGCAGCCCATAAAGAGTTTTGTCAAGATTGTAGACATAATCAGGATGATCTGGGTCTGCAAAGCTAGGTGATTGTTTTACATACACTTCTTCATATATCATTCCATATAGAAATGAACACTTGACATCAAGTTGGTAGATCTTGAAATCCTTGGATGCAACTAAAGCTAGGAATATCCTAACAGCTACAAGTCTTGCCACCTGAGCAAAAACATATGTATAGTCAATCCCTTCTTCTTGGGTGTACCCTTGAACAAATAGTCTTGCCTTATTCTTGATGACAAGTCCTCTATCATCCTTCTTATTCCTAAAAACCCACTTGGTACCTATTGGTGTCTTCCCATGAGGAAGAAGGCATAGGTTCCAAACCTTTTGTCTTTTGAATTTAAGCAGCTCCTCCTACATTGCTTCAACCCAACTTCCATCTTTTAAATCTTCATTAACCTTCTTTGGCTCAATCTGGGACAAGAAACAAGACTATTGACAAACACTTTTGTCATGGGTTTGTCCTCTTGTTCTTACCCCTGTCTCAACATCTCCAATGATGTTTGTGATGAGATGTGACTTGTGGATTCTCAGTTGAGAAATCATAGCAAGTTGGTTTAACAGATCTAAACTAATGAAATTCAGATCTGGTGATTGAGTATCACCCACCACATCAGCACACTTATTAAGAGAAATTTGATCCAATGAGTGTGTGACATCATTGATGTTGTCTTCAGTGGAGAGGTTGTCAGTATCATGAATTCTTGATCACTTTCACCGTCTCTATCTCCTTCTACATTGGAAATCTCTTCATTTGAGTTCTTTGCCTCAGTGCTAGAATTTATAGGCACTTCAAATGTATCAGCTAAAGAGTTTGTCATGGTTGTGCTGACGGGATTTCTAACTACAGGACTTGTTACCACAGGAGCTGAAGAAATTTTATCACTTGGTCTTCTCAGCTCAATTCTTGGGTCAGGATCTCCTTTTGATAAGCTACCTGTAGATCCTGAAACATCTTCACAAGATTTGTTAAAACAGTTGGTAACTAAGTCAAGATCAAATTACTAATCTGGACCAGAGCCTTTCACACTTGGAGTTTGCTCATTGAAGGTCATATTAGCAGACTCCTCAACTACTCTAGTTCTGAGATTGTATACTCTATAAGCCTTATCTTGGGAAAAGTATCCAATAAACTATCCATCATTTGATTTCTTAGCAAGTTTGGCTATCTAATCTTTGGTATTCAAGATGGTGCATGGACATCCAAATGATCTGAGAAAACCAACGAAAGGTCACCTTTTGTGCCACAGTTCATAAGGAGTCTTACCATGAGTCTTGACTACCAAAACTCTATTCTGCATATAGCAGGCAGTGTTAACTGCCTCTGCCTAGAAGGTGATGGGCAGTTTAGAGTCAGAGAGCATGGTCCTTGCAGCCTCAAAAAGTGTCATGTTTCTCCTCTCAATAACACCGTTTTGTTAACGAGTCCTGGGAGCCCTATATTGTCTTGTAATACCCTTTTCATCACAAAATGTATCAAGGGGTTGGTTTTTAAATTTTGTTCCTTGATCGCATCTTATGATCTTGACCCTATGATCACATTGATTCTCAATTTTTAGAATGAAACTCTTCAAGATCTCTAGGGTCTCATCCTTAGTTCTAAAAAAGAAAACCCAAGTGTATCTTGTGAAGTCATCTGTGATCACCAAGCAATAAGAGGTCCTTTCTAAACTCATTACACTAGTGGGGCCAAAGAGATCCATATGTAATAAGTGTAGGGGTGTAGTGATGGAGTTCATTTCCTTTGGCTTGTGAGATACCTTATGTTGCTTCCCTTTCAGGCATGCAACACATTGATCATCACTTGTAAACTCTTTCTTTGGCACTCCAGTTACCAAATCATTCTTAATTAATTTATTCATATTTTTAAAGTTTACATGGCACATTCTTTTATGCCAAAGGAAAGACTCATCACTATTGGATTTGGACAGAAAGTAAGAAACTTCTCCTGAAGGGGATGTTTCTTACAAATTCATCTTGTACATGTTCCCTTTCCTGGGGGCTCTGAGCAGAATATGCTCTTGAGGAATGACCACCTCAGGCTTGAAAACAATGCACTGATGCTCAGTAAAGAGCATGTTGTGTCTCTGATCACAAAATTGGGATACACTCAGAAGATTGTACCCAAGCTCCTTGAAAAAGTTTATCTTTTCAATGCTGAGCTTACTATTTATGACCCTGCCCCTTCCAGTAATATAAACACCAGATTCTCCTTCAAAAGCAATTGGCCCTCCATCAAGTCTTTCAAAGTTTTAATGCAAAGATCCATTACCTGTCATGTGCCTGGAATAGCCACTATCAATGATCCATATATTTTCTTTAGTCTTTAGTTGTTCCTGCATAAAAGGAGATGGTTAGTTACATTTGGAAACCTAAGCCTCACTGGTCTTAGGCTTGTCAAAGTGAAAAGAAGATAATCTGAGGATCATTTGCTGTTGTTGATGGCCTTCCTTCATCTTCCACACCATATTTGGAAGACTAGACTTGGCCTTCAACACTTCGGAAGTTTTGATGACTTCAGAAGTTTTGGAGACTATACTTTTGGAAGCTTTTGCATCCACTGCAGCAGACTTCAGTACTTCAGAAGCATTCCTTTCTTCCGAGACCAATATTTCTTCCGAAGGTAAGTTTTCACTTATCTTCTTCTTCACCTTGGAGCTTCCGAAAGGAAGTGATTTTCTTTCCGAAGCTATTTTCTTCTTCTTCTTCTCAGAAGTTTTCTTCTTGTTCATATGGATAGTACTTTTGGGATTATAGATGCAATCCTTGGCAAAGTGAGAAGTACTACCACACATGATGCATTCAGTTGGCATACTTTTGAGAGTCTTCTTTTGAGAGGGAGACTGAGCCTGATCACTCTCTACTTCCTTCTTCATCTTCACAGATGATGCAGCAAGCTTCATGGGATGAGGCTTGCTCTTGGAACTAGATGGTTCAAGCTGTGCAGCAGTGGTTCACATTTTATCAACCTTCTTCTTTTAATCAGGATGACTTAGACATCAACTAGAACTTCTGGTACTAGAGTCTATGGTTATGTCCTCGGTCTTTACCACTTCAAATCCAGCAGAGATGAAAACTTGCTTTTGCTTGGAGTTGAAGGTAGCCTTGATCTCTTGGGCTTTCTTGGAGTTTCTCTTGGCTGCCCTGATCAAGTTCTTCTTTGCAAACTTGGTCATCCTAGATTCAGTCTTTTCTCTAGGAGAGTAGTGCCCCTTCTCAGGATAACCCTTGTCACTAGCCTCAGGTTCATCCTTCACTACCTCCTCTTCATCTTCATCCTCTTCTTGAATGGGATCTATGGAGGGCAGCTCATCTTGACAAGTTCCACACCTTGGAGATCGTACAGATAATAATGTGTGCTGAGGAGCTATCTCACTTGATGCCAATCCTTTCCTATTTTGATAAAAAAAATCTTTGCATGCATGGATGAAGATATTATGTTCTTGAAGGTTTTCTATTCAAGAATACATTTTTCTGCCTTAGCTTTACTGATCATAAGCTCAACTTGGCATTCAGTTAATTTAGTAATGAGATCCTTGATCTGAGTCATGTAATTTGTGTGCTCATGCTTAAGAGTTGAAATGGTTTTCTCTAAATCTTCTATTTTGAGTTTATAGTCATTTTTGGCTCTTTTAAAATCAGCTTTTAAAATATTCAAGGACTCAAGATCAGATCTCACTTCCAAATTATAGGAGCTATACATTTTAGCTTTAGCAATGCATTCAAGAGTACAGAGATTTTCCAATACCTTAGCTTCTTCATGATTAGCCATCAGTGCTTGGTTTGGAGAAGCATCTTCTACCAGAAAGCTCTAGTTAAAGCCCCTTCTTCAACATCAACAGCATCATGTTGTTTGGGCCGGCTTGGCTTCACAGTTCTTGGAGTTGCATCAGTGTAGTTTGGTCTGGTTTGTGCTTGGCCACCATTAGTCCTTAGTGCCTTGCACTCTCTAGCAAAGTGGCCCATTTTTTATAGTTGTAACACTTCACTTTGCTTTTGTCCAGTCCAAACTTTCCACTAGCCACATTGCTGGGAAACTTTCTTCATATCCTCTTGTAGAACTTCTTGGCCCTATGAGTGAGAAGAGCCATCTGTTCGACCATCTCAATGTACTCCAGATCATCTGGATGGATGCAGTCCAAGTCTTTAAGAGTAAAAGAAAGTTACCACAACTTTCATCAGTAGACACAAAGGCTTGTGCAGAGTTTGTCTCTTGGAATGGGCTTCCTTGGATGTAGCTTTCCCTTGGTGTCTCGGGGAAGGTGATGAAAGGACCTTTTTGTGAGTTTTCAGGAATGCATATAGGATGATGTTGTGGTTCAATTCTATCCCTTTCTACCACATGAAGGGCTGAACTCTTTTGGTTGTTGGAAGAGCTGCTGGATGGATTTTGCAAGTTCATCTCCATCTGGTATCCACTAAGAATACCATACAGCTCTGTGAGAGTAAGAGTAGAGAGGTTCTCAGTTCTCTTAATGGCCACACAGTAGTGAGTCCGTTGTCTAGGAAGAAAGAACATGAACTTCCTCACTATGTCCCTATTCTTAAGTTTTACTCCAATATCAGTCAGAGTATCCATAATCTCAACATACCTGAAGTATTGTTGAGTCATGGTTTCACCTATCTTGTAGGTAAAGTTTTCAAACTATTGCTTCATGATATCCTTCTTATTCTTCTTGGCTTCATCAGACCCCTCATACATCAGCTTCAGTGCATCCCAGAGCTGCTTAGTAGTCTTGTACTTCTTAAATCCTCTGCATATGGAGTTGGGAAGAGCAGTTTGAAGAGCGGTTATGGCCTTCTGATCTACATCTATTCTTTTCCAGTCTTCTTTAGAGAAGTCAGCCATTTTCTCTGGTATCATGCCACCTCCAGTAGTGGATGAAGAGGTGCATGGAATGTAAGGTCCTTCAACAACAGATCTCAACATCCTACTGTCTTGAGACTTGATGAACCCTTCCATACGTTGGCACCAAGTATCAAAGTCATCAGGAGTGATCAATGGAGACTTTGACATAGTACTGGTTTCCATATCAGCTTTAGCAAGAGCTACCATTTGATTTGTTAAGTGTTTTGTGAAACTGAAGTGATCATTGATGGTGAGATCTTACAATCAAGAGCCTGAAGAGCTCTAATACTAATTGCAGGACCAGTGAAGGGTGGTCAATGCAACAGTTTCACAAGATGGAGAGATATGAAACACTTAGCAAATCAAATAAGGAACGGGTTAGGGATGATACAAAGAACACAAATGAAAGAACAAGAACAGTATCACTCAAATATGGTTTTCAAGAATGATGTATATTGCTCTCAAGTTCTTACAAGTGTTACAAAGCATATTTTAAGATAAAAGTACTTGAGACACTTTATACACATCCTAGCCTACCATACTTTAAAGGCCAGCTGGATACACTAATCTAGACAACAAGATCAATGTAGAGTCAAAAGGTATATTGTCTTTTGACTTGTAACTATGACATGCCATAGCTCATATCCTAATATATTACAAAAAGGATAAAAGTACATAGTTGGAAATTTAACAAAAGGAAAAAAGGTAAATTGCCTTTTGACTTCAGAAGTGGCAGCGAAAAGTGGTTCAGCTTTTGTAAAAAGATGATTCAGAGAAAGCATGTCTTCTCTGTCTTCGGAAGAAATCAGCCTTTGGCTTCGGAAGACTTTGTCCTTGAAGCTTTGAAAGACTTCATCTTTGGCTTCGAAAGATATGGTCTTTTGGCTTTGGAAGATTTGACACTTAGCATAATTCAGTGAGTTGTATCAAATCTTCCAAAGTAATTTCCTTGTACTTCATTTCTACATGCTGAGAGCTCTTGGTTGTTCTTTGGTTTCATTAGCCTCTAAGTGTGTTCCTTACACACTCCACTAAAGACAACATCAATGATATCACACACTCATTGAATCAAGTTTCTCTTGATAAGTGTGCTGATGTGGTGGGTAATACTCAATCACTATATCTATATTTCACTTATTTAGATCTGTCAAACTAACTTAATATGATTCCTCAACTGAGAATCCACAAGTCCCACCCCACCATAAACTTTACTGGAGATGTTAAGACTGGGGTAAGAATAAGAGGACAAACCCATGATAAAAATGTTTGTCTGCACTCTTGTTTCTTGTCCCAGATTGAGTCAAAGAAAGTTGATAAAGCTTTGAAAGATGCTTCAATTCAAAAGAAAAAGGTTTGGAACCTATGTCTTTTTCCTCACAGGAAGATTCCAATAGGTACCAAATGGGTTTTTAGGAATAAGAAGGATGATAGAGGACTTGTTATCAATAACAAGGAAAGACTAGTTGTTTAAGGGTACACTTAAAAAGAAGGGATTGAGTACACAGATGTTTTTGCTCCTATGGTAAAACTTGAAGCTATTAGAATATTCCTTGCTTTTGCTGCATCCAAGGATTTCAAGGCCTATCAACTTGATGTCAAGTGTGCATTTTTATATTGGGTGATAGATGAGGAAGTGTATGTCAAGCAACCACCTGGCTTTGCAGACTTAGATCATCCTAATTATGTCTGCAAGCTTGACAAAGCTCTTTATGGCCTGTATCAAGCTCCAAGGAAGGGATATAAGACATTGTTACAGTATCTAGTCCAACATGGTTACAAGAGAGGTACTATTGACAGCACACTCTTCATCAAAGGAACAGGGAATGACTTGATATTGGTTCAAGTTTATTTAGATGACATCATCTTTAGGTCAACTAATCCAAAACTCTGTAAAGAGTTTGAGAAGCTGATGAAGAATATATTTGAAATAAGTGCCATGGGAGAACTCAATTTCTTTCCAGGAATTCAAATGAAGTAGGTTGACAATGGCATCTTTATAGACCAGTCAAAGTATGTGCAATACATACTAACCAGATTTAATCTGAGTGAGTGCAAGGTTGCTAAAACTCTCATAGCTAGAAACCACTCCCTAGGACCTTATCTTGAGGGGGAATGTGTTGATCAACATCCCTACAGGGCTATGATTGGGTCTCTTATGTACCTCACACCAAGCAAGCCTGATATCATGTTTGCCACATGCATATGCGTAAAATATCAAGCCAACCCCAAGATGTCACACCTGGTTGCTGTCAAGAGAGCTCTTAGATACCTCAAAGGAGCTCCCAAGCTGGGACTTTGGTATCCAAAGAATTCAGACTTCAATCTGTATGCATATACAGATAGTGACTGTAGTGGTTACAACATGACTATAATGTCTACATCAGGGGGATGTCAGTTCCTTGGTGGAAGGATAGTCTCCTGGTAATGCAAGAAACAATCATGTGTGTCTGCATCAACTGTATAAGCTGAATACATTGCTACTGCAAGCTGTTGTGCTCAAATGCTTTAGATTCAGAATTAGATGCTAGACTATGGATTCAACTTCAAGGAGACTCCTATCCACATAGACAACGTGCTATCTCTATCACAGAGAATCCAATACAGCACTCAAAGACAAAGCACATCAACATCAGGTATCATTTGTTAAGAGATAATTTTGAAAAAGGATTGATAAAACTGGTCAACATTAACACAAATGAACAATATGATGATCTATTCACAAAAGCTTTTGATGAACAGAGATTTAAATATCTTGTAACACCTATTGGGATGATTAACCTTGAGTAGATTTTCTTAAATTAATTTCAAGATTGTTTTTCAAATATGTGTGTCTTTAAAGTTGTCTAAGTTATCACTCATATAAGCCCTGTTTATCTTGGAAGAAATTTTTTTCTAAATGATATTCTTTAAAATTTTAAGAATTGAAAATCCATTTTCTTTTGGAAGACATTAAATTGTCTTCGAAAAAAATTTATGTCTTCAAAACTAATAATTACTTACTAAGAAATTTACATTCGAAAGAATTCTAAATATTTTCCAAAGATTAAATATGCTTCTAAGTACTTATATGTTTTGAAGGACAATTTTCTTCTGAAAGTAATTAAATCTCGGAAGCTTTATTCATTCTTTGAATAAAACTTCTGAAGTTTAATATCTCCGAAACCAAATATGTCTCGAAAGCAAAATTACTCTAAGTATTTTTCTTCCGAATCAATTCTTGTTAAACTATCTTTCGAAGTCAAATTGGCTTCGAAAGTTTTCTCAAAACTTTCGAAGAAAAATTACCTTCGGAAGATTTTCTACTTCCAAGATAACTACCTTTTTGGGCACTTTTTCAGAGGTGGGACCGACATTTAGATTTCAAAGTTTATCCTTTAGCATTAACTTTTTCTCACATCCACCCATATATATTGCCTACAACGGTTCCTCGTCTTTCTTCTTCCTCTTCATCTGCAAACTTCTAACCCTAACTTCACCCACAAACCCTCATTGTTCTTAGCTTTCTTCTTGTTGAAGCTCTCTAAAATGGCCAACCCTGAACAACGAAACCAGCCATATTTCTCCATGCACTTACACAGGCAACACAACCAGGTTGCTCTATTGTCGTCAGTGAAAGATCCTGGTTTCTGAAATGTTTGCCACTTTCTCACTCGATCATCATACCTCACCACACTCACAATAGACCCTCCACTATATGAAGAAAAATTGCTGGAGTTTTAGAGGACCTGCCAAGAGGTCATCTTGGACGGTGAGAAGCCACTGTCTCCATCAGTGTAGGGGAAGACTATTTTCATCACCCCAGCCACAATCAACACTCATCTCAGCATGGATGATGATGAAGGCGAGCTTTCCTTTCCCAAAGAAGTTGTGAATAAATCATTCAGGCAGATGGGCTATGAAGAAGACTTCACTATGAGGACCTTCAAGAAAGGTAAGGTCTCTTACCAATGGAAGTACCTCCTCCATGTTATTATTCACTCTTTATCAAAAAAAAATGGAGGATAGGATCAAATTCCTGAGGACTTATCCTATATAGTCCATGGGATGGTTCAAGGGGTCAAGTTCAAGTTCTCTCAGTTTGTTTACACAAACTTGCTTTCCAACTTGGACTCCTTAGAGTACTAAATGTTTTCTAGATATGTCTAGCACATTCTCAACTGTGAACTATGGTCATAGTGGAGGGGAATAGGTACTACTCTTAAACTGGGACAGATGAAGCCTGACATCTTCAAAATCATGAGAAAAATCACTGTTTGTTTCTTAGGGGTAGAAACAGCCCTGGTCCTAAAAATGTTAGAGCTTATTGCTCAAGGTGACAACTTGGCAGCACCAGGCAATGTTGAACCCATACCTTCTACATCTTCACCACCCACACAGCTTCAAATAACCATCACCTACCAAAGAAAATTCAAGCGAACCCCTGCTCAGTCTATTTAGATTAAGCAGGCACCTATATACTCACCCATGCAGGAGGAAGTGGAACCAAGAGCTCCCACTTTCCCTGAGCAGCAAACCACTCCCATCATTTCATTGATTAGTGCTGAGGTTTCTCATTCTCAGCCTGATGAACTCATTGCCCAAGCTTCAAGCCTTCATTCTGAGTCTTAAAACTTAGATGATCAACCAATTACCATCCCCAGCCTCTAGATTTAAACCAACCAATTTCTGACCTCTAATTCTATGATGATGAGGATATGAGATTCAGTGAGTACCATGAGTCCCTATTCTCCTCCCCTGCTCAAGGAGAGATGAGTGCTCTTGAGACTCCCATATCTAGCCCACATCATCCAACCCTAACTGAGGTTGACTTCTCTAAACATGTTCAGGAGGTCCATATGGAAGAGGCACTCACTTTAGAAAGTGATTACATCATTAAGACCACAACCATGACAACCCAGCACCTTGACACTTCTCATGAAGCTATCATGGAGCAGGGGAAATCCAAAAGCCAAGAACCAATATCTGGTGGTGAGGGAGATAACTTCGGTTATGTTCTCTCATCCCCATATGATTCTTCTGATGAAGATGAAGGGAGTCTGCAACTAAGGGTGCAAAAACTATCCAAAACATGCTCCTACTTGGTTTCAAAGGTCATTCACCTGGATCTCAGGTGGCTACCTTACAAAGACAGGTACTTAATCAGCAACTTGAGATCACTAATCTCAATGACAAGCTAGCTGAGAGGGTTGCCAGACATGTTCAATCAGGTCATAATAACCTGGGGATGTGGTGGATCTAACCTTTAGCTCACCTATGCAAGTGGGTGATGCTACCAAAAAGGGGAAGAAAGTCTTAACTACAAATGTAGAACCTGAGAACACTGTCTAGAGTATGGACATAAAGGCTTCACCATCCTCACTTACAGGTTTTCATACTCAACAACCTTCTCAGGACCACATCAATGTGGACGCCTTGATTCAAAGCTTATTTAAAGAGGGCATACCAATGACTATGTCTACCCTATCCTACCCTGCTGACAATCCAATAGTAGGATGGAGGTATGATAATGAGAAGAGCCCTGGTACTCTCTAGATCTCAGGGTCAATAAGAAGTGTTTAGTTTTCAGACCCTGAGATACTATAAGAGTTTTTCTTTGGTTAACCTGCCACTTGCCAACCCAAGTCATAACAGGCAAGCTAAAAGGTTGGCTGAGAGGATCCAACTGAGGGTGCTTGAAGAGTTTAAAAGAAGATCAAAGCTATATAGAAAAAGGCTAGCAGGGAAAACTATTATTCAACTGGATATTGAGGCAGACCTTAAGATTAACTTTGAAGGGGAAACCTCAGTTGAAGGCCCACCATAGAACTTGTGAACCTTGAGACTGAAACTGCTTCAGCACCCAGTACCTTCAGTGAGACACCAGTTGGTGAAGTTGCCTTACAACCTCTCCCTGGCTAGAGCTCATTTGTAACAAGTCAAGAAGGCCAAAGCTCTTTCCACCTTGAGTCACACAGGCCAGTGATTGACAAAAGGAAGAGGATTCTCACCTCTGAGGAGATTGAGGAGCAGAAGAGGGAGAGGAAGAGGAAGGCAAGGGCAAAGAGAGAACAAGAGAGATCCCTAGCTTTATGAAAGCTACAATCAGGGATGTCCCTAGGCCAAATACTTAGGAGGATGAGTTAAGGGTAGCTAGATTTAACTATTTGGGGTATAGGAACTACAACATTGATGAAATTATCTCTTTTCCCTTGGATAAGTTGAATGAACTGGCTGATATTGAAGTGTCAACAGAGAGGAAGGAGGCTGAGGTTGCAGAATTGCTCCTCAAAATCAAGGAAGAAAGAAAAAGAAAAAGACTTTATAAAACCTCTACCCTCTCTCCAGTTCAAGAAAGTCCTAAAGTAGAGACTATGGCAATTGAACAAGAAACTCAGGTAGGTAGGGAACAATATAGACAAAAGATGTAACCTAACAGAGTGCCACAGGCCTCTATCAGGTAGTAGCCCTACTTCCCTTATCATATGAGTATATTGAGTTTGAGTACCTCAAGTAGCTAGAGCAAGAAGTTTTAAAATAAAAGAAAGATTCTAAGAGGAAGATGAGGGAAGAAGATTCTAAGTCAAGAGCCACCATCAGAGCCAATCATAAGAAGTCCACTGACAGAATGAAGATGATGAGCTTCTTGAAGTTGTATGGGTTCTCCAGAAGGAGACTTGGTCCAATGTCTCTATCCACTATGGATGAGCACATTAGAGTGATCAAGAAGAAGATTAAGAAGAGTGAGCTGGTAGACTTGCATTCTACATCAAGTCAGGCTGCACCTGAAGCTAAGATCAAGGTTGAACCCCAAGAGACAACACAACCTGAGCCTATTGTTGAATCATAACCAGCTTCATCTTTAGACCCATAGCAGGGTCTTGAACCTTCTCCTTCTAAACATATGAAGGAAAAGGACCCAACTAAGAAGGACAAAGAAGGAACATCTGGTACTCAAGACCAACCTTCTTAGTTGAAATACAAAAAGAGGAAAAAGATGGCCATAAGAAGGGACAAGAAGAAAAAGAAGAAGTCCAAGGCATCCACCTCTGCACCTCAAGATGAGTCAGAACATCCTAAGAGTGAACAAGAAGAGACTGCTCAACCAACTCCACTTCAAGTAGAACCTCTTGCTACTGAGATACCCATCCTGTCCTGGTGTTTCTCTATAATCCAGACAGATGGTATGTCATAAGAGATCAAGGGGGTCAAGACATATACTTTTGGCAAAATATGCTTGACCTTCCTCTGGATGATCTCTTTGACATGAGTAGATACTTTGAGAGTCTGAAGAATCTGGACCAACTAATGAAGAAGGGAATGGTCCTGATTCTAATGAGGACTGTCAATAAATGAAGATCAAGACACAAAGTCATCCTCAAGTTTTGGTAGCATCAGCCTAGGAGTTTGTAAGAGTTAACTTAGAGGCTGATGCAAACCAAAGAGCTCTCAACATGCATACTGAAGTACAAAGGAAGTTACTTTGAAAGATTTGACAAAAGCACTAAGAAATTCTCTAAGTGTCAAATCTTCCGAAGCCAAAGAACATTTCATCTGAAGCCAAAGATGAAGTCTTCCGAAGCTTCAAGACAAAGTCTTCTGAAGCCAAAAGACTGATTTCTTCCAAAGACAGAGAAGACATGCTTTCTCTGACATGCTTTTGACAAAAGTTGAACCACTTTCTGCTGCCATCTCTGAAGACTCACCAACTTATACAAGTTGGTGATAACTCCATACTTTTGTTAACTGTAGATTAAGGTCTTAGAGTCTGTAACTTTCTACTATGTACCTTTATCCTTTTTGTAATAGATAAGAATGTGAGCTATGGCATGTCATAGTCACTGGTCAAAAGGCAATCTGTATTTTGACTTTACATTGATATTGTTGTCTAGATTAGTGTTCCAGTTGACTTTTAAAGTATGGCCGGTTGTAAGATGTAGTATAAAGTATCTCAGGTACCAGTCTTTAGGACTAAGCCTTGTAACAATTGTAAAACACTTGAGAGCAATATACATCATTCTTGAAAACCAAATACTTGTTTTTTACTTGTGTTCTTACATTTGTTCTTTGTTTCATTTGCTGGTTCTCTATTTGATCTGTTAAGCGTTGTTTGTTCTCTCCAACCATTTGAAACTGTTGCATTACCCCCTTTACCAGTCCTGCAGGTGTTGATAAAACATAAACACCTTTAAAGTTGTTAATAGAAAGTGCATCTTTTTCTTCCAGCATCTGAAATTTTGATCCTCGAATTTCTCAAACTTTTCAAACTTACTCGACATATCAGGAACCGAGCCAAGTTCTTTATATAGATAGTAAGGGATTCATAGTGACGCCTAATATTATAATATTTGAATGTTTAATACTAAGATAGAAATTTAATCCGTCAGATATTTTTATTTACGCATAAGTTTGTGTTATTGTGAAAAAATATTTTAAGTTAATTATGGATATCACTAATATGGGAGAGGAATGTTGGTAATTTTAGTATTATTGGGTTAACTTGATGAGCTAATAAACATTATTATTTATGAACAAGTTAGAAGATACGGGAGTGCATGCTCGTTTATTTTAATTTAATGTTTAGTGTTTTGTTCGGCTATATGTTAATGAACTGGGCTTCAATAAACTAATATATATAGGTTTCAAACATTAGGCTTCAAGGTTTGTTGATTGAACCATTTACGCATAAGTTTGTATTATTATGAAAAAATGTTTTAAGTTAATTATGAACATCACTAATATGGGAGAGGAATGATGGTAATTTCAGTATTATTGGGTTAACTTGATGAGCTAATAAACATTATTATTTATGAACGAGTTAAAAGATACGGGAGTGCATTGCTCGTTTATTTTAATTTAATGTGTTTACTGTTTTGTTCGGCCATATGTTAATGAACTGGGCTTCAATAAACTAATATATATAGGTTTCAAACTTTGGGCTTCAAGGTTTGTTTATTGAACTAATTTCAAAAGGATTCATTAAAGGGTTTGCTTTTGCAACGATTGTAGAAAAAAAAGACAACAAAAAGGAGATTAAGTCATGCCCGCGGGTAATCAGGTATGCCCAGTAAAGTTATAAAAATTACTTGTCGGGTATAACTATCGGATATATATTAAAATTAAGACATTATATAAAGTTATATTTGTATATATATGTACTAGACAATATTTTTGTTGATCTTTAGTATATTTTTTTGTTGATATTCTACTACCATTACTCTTTAAATTTAGAGACAAATATCGAGTTACTAGCTTTATTAAACCCGTGTATCACATGGGTTTAATAAATAAAATAAAATTTAATTAAATAAAAGTTTATATTTTAAGATAAGATATGATTGAAATATTTCTTATTATAAACGTTTTTAAAAAATGTTTTTTTAACTTTCTTATTAGAACTCCGAGTTTTAATTATTTTTTATTTATAAAAATTTTAATTTTTAAAAAAACTCACTTTAAAATATTTCGTATTTATAAAAAAACTTTGATGTTTGTGAAAAATTTCTTTTTATAAAATTTTATTTCTTTCGAAATAACATTAATGAAAAACTCTTTCTTAATTTAATAATAAATATTTTAATTTAAAATAAATTAAATGATATTATTACTAATTAATATGATTATTTAATAGAAAAAAGAGACGGGAAAAAATGATGAGAATAAATAGGGTGGTGACATTTGTTACTTTTAGTTATCATTTTATTATTTAATAGTAGAAAGATGCAGTAACTTTATAAGATAATATATAGTGTAAATTATAAGACATTTAATAGTCTATTTTTAACATATAATTATTAAGTAAAGTATATATTAACTAACAAAACAAAAGGATAAAATTTTATATAATATAACTATTTACTAAAATAAATTACAAATAAGATAATTACGGGCATATAATCGGGTAATCGGGTCGGGTAAATAGGCGTACGTTGCAATCCCAAAAAAAAATAAAAATTAATATCATACCCGGTCTTATACTCGCTTACCAGATCTCATACTCGTCCCATGTCTCGGGTTTCAGGTATTTTCATTGGGTTTGAGCTTGATTGTCATCCATCCCTACTTTCGTTTGAATTAAAGTTCGTGGTATCTACTTATTTTCGATGGATTTAAAAAGTTTGGTCAAGGTTACTCCTCGTTGGGGTTAAAAAGGATTTGTTCTCGATAGAGATTATCAAAAGAACTTGACTTGTTTTCTGTTTACGATCGCAAGTTTGTAAGATTGATCGGGTTTCTATTTCATAAGAATACAAGTTCATGTTGTATATTACTTGCAATTTTCAACACATACGTCGATCTTGGTTGCGTGTATTAGTGTCGTTGTGGTTGAGGTAACTTATCAATGATGTCATAAACTTTAAGAAATCATATTAGTATCATTTTATTTTCAAAACAAATCTGTTAAGATAACTTATCTATGAAGTCAATAATTTTAATAACAAATTGCTCTTTCCTCTAAGCAATTATAAATTTACGATTTGAAGTAATCATTTTGATTCATTTATAAGATACAAAATTAAATAAAAGTTAGTTGTATCATATGGATCAAGGAAGTAGGTTGTTGAAAAAGAGAACCTAACATTTTGATTATTGTATTTATAATTATAACTAATTTTAATAAACTCGTGTATTACACGGCTTGAATAAATAAAATATTAAATATTATAAAATTTTACTTAATTATAAAACGATATTTTAAGATAATATATGATTTAAATTACGTAGGAGTAAATACTAAAAGTAATAAACAACGATATCAACTTTTTAACTTTTTTAAAAATAAAAAGTAAAAAATTTTGTTTAAAAAATTATCATTTTTATAAATTTCCTTATTATAACTCTCATTTTTAATTATTTTTGGTTCATAAAAAATTACTTTTAAAAAACACTAAATTTAAAATATTTCACATTTTTAAATAAGTTTGATGTTTTAGAAAAAGAATTTTATTTTATAAAAATTTGTTTATTTAGAAATAACATTAATAAAAAGATATATTTTTTAATTTATTATGAAACCATTTTTAATCTAAAAAAACTTAAATAATATTATTTGTAATTAAGGTAATTATTTAATAGGAGAGAAAAACGAAAAAAAATTTGTAAGAATAAATGTAATGTTGTCACGTGTCCTCCATAGTTACCTTTTTATTAGAGTAGAAGGATTTAAAAGATAGAACAACTAAAATTTAAAGGAAATTTTACAACCCAAAAGCTAAATAATTTAGACCGATTATCATACATGTTTAATCAAACGAATTAAATATGACGCCCAAAAACTAGATTATTTTCATCTCATATTTCAAGTCGTGTTCAACGCTAACGGAATTTGAGAACATGATATATTAATTCTAGAGCAACAAAATGATCTGAATATATCTACATTTAAAGATGAATCTGTGGGTACATAACTGAATTTATTCTGAAAAACCTAAGACCGGCCATAAGAAGCAATGAGCATCATTTATTATAGGGTTATGGCAATCTAAAATGAAGAACATTAAGTACTAAGAATATATATACACATTATAACCACCTCACATTTCTAATAGAATGTTGCTGATTTTCCGAAGCTCTTTCAGGGCGGCCATGGCTGTCATTTGTCCTCGGTCTACCAGTGCCTTCTTGGACAAGTTATCCGCATGACCCGCTTCACCCTTTTCTTGCAGGAACACAGATTCTATCACCTGCATTGTTTAATACTTTAATCAATCTAGTTTAAAAAATCTTAACATTTGATCTGTTGCATCATGTACTGAACAATGCAAACAATGACAGGATATGATCATACCTGAAGGTTTTCCATCATGGATTGACCAAGATTTTTCAAAGAACCAATCTTGTTTTGGGTCATGGATTCTCCTTTGTTTGTTACATCTGTTTCAGAGGACGCCACTTCGCTTTTCTGATCACGCCCCACGAGAGAAGAGTTTGTAGAATCACCGCCTTTCTCCAACAAACCGTCGCCGTTGTTTTTTCCAAACTTCCAAAACCACTGCTTTCCTGATAAAATTATCCTTTCTTTCAGATTCAATCCAGACTTCCCTACAGATTCTTCATTCTCCATGCCCTTCAATGGTGTAGCATCCTCCGCGTCACCAGGCCCATTTTCATGAACTTCCTGAATAGCATTACCTGAATCTGCTGAAGTATTAGGCTCGGGCTTGGGATCAGACTTGGGCTCAGGGTCATCAACTAATAAATTTGAAGCCACGCTACTTTGCTCACTGTCGTTTTCATGATCATGATCATTATCATTATCATTAACACCACTAACTGGGCTTGGCGGGTCAGAGAAAATAGGAGAGTTCTCTTCACTGCCACCATTTTCACACTCCGCTTTTTCATTCTCGGTTTCTTCTTCTAATCCAAGCTGTCGAGCTAAATCATCCAGCAGATTTCTCCTAACGTGTCGTCTAGACGGGCCTGTTTTTTCACCATACGCCTTTGAAGAAGACGGGTCAGATTCTGTTCTCAACAACCGTAACTTCACTTTCTCTGACCAACCTTTACGTTGACTTTGACTTTGACTCTGATTTGTTTTTGTTCTGCTGCTTTGTGCAAAACCCTCCATTTCTCTTCCCAATAGCTATCGCGCACCATGCTTGACGGGGTTAACGGGCTTTTGGAAGCAGCTGCAACAAATGACAAACTGTGATTCCTAAAAGCCATCAATTTAATCTGCTCATGGACCCCATCACTGTACATTCGAGGTGGGACTGATCTCATAGCATCGATAGCCACGTTTACTAATGAATTTGCTTTTTTCAACAGTTTCCCCAAGTTCACATCTTGTGGGAAGTTTAGTAATCTTTGGAGGCAAGAAGCGGCAGTTTCGGTGGCGAGAATGGATGATCGAATATAAAGTATCATCGAAACAGCAAGTGCTGCAATAAAGGCTCCACGGGACGAATTTAGAACTTCAGAGTTTGTTTCAGGATCATTCTCGGAATTTAGTCTGCTGTTGTCAAACGAAAAAATTGCATCCCAAACTGCCAAAAGGTTCTCTAGAGAAAACTCACGCCCGAAAAGAACGCGTAACCATCTAAGAGCAAAATATTGTGGCTCAATTCCTAGCTCAGTAAAATGAGTATAAAGTGATGAATCAACAATGGCTAATAACTGGTATAATGCTGAAGATGCTTCAATTACAGGTGGCAACCCGTTTTGTGTCCCGTTGGACGGGGAGAAAAAGCTAGCCATTGAAACCACACCACCAGAACCGTTCATTAAAGCATCAAACATACAATAGGCATCATGTTCTAAAAATTTCTCAGACAAGACAATACCCAATTCGCCCTCGGCCCCATAAGCATCACTAAATGATATGATGGTTTGTATCTTGGGATCGAGTTCATCAAGGTTGTTAAACTTATATTGATCTTTTTGGATTTCATTATTATCTTCTATATGTTGGGGTATATGTTTTAAGTGAGATCTATAAGCGGAATCAGTGTTGTCAAAAGTGAGACCATCAAAATTATCAGTGAAGTAATGCTCGTATAATTTTCGAACTGCAGTAAGACGCTCTACATCGGCCTGGAGAACATATAATAAAGGAGCCAAGAGTTCATGCATTCCTGTAAATAATAATATATCAATTAAATAAGCCCCAAATTTTTATCCATTAAAATTAGATAAACAGATCAAACACATTGTGTAGAAAGTTGAAAAAAAAGTGTGGATATATAATATTTACATGACTACACCCTGATTTCCATTTCATTTTTATGACCAAGACATGAGATACAACTTAGGAGGTATTTAAATGTGTTTTAAAAGTGAATGACTGACATTTTTAAGAAGAATGAAGATAAAATAAAAAGGTAATGTAAATCAGAAATCCCTGAAATTAAGTTAAATGAGAGCATATAGATACATTTATTTCTCTTTGATAACAAATGTTGTTGCAGCTAGTGTGAAACTTAAACCAATGCATTGACCCCAAAACTTACCAAAATAATCACTATCCATTTATCCAAACAAAACATTAAAAACTGATAATTGTGACTTCAAGTGGCATACTGAAAAACCCTTATAGTTCAAGATAGAAATAAATTTAGCAAAATAGTGTCCGTAATTAATTCTAAACAATTAATAATCATCTGTCATAACCATTAGTATGGGGTGAAAAAGTAAGACAAAATTATGAAAAATTAGAAAATTGATCTTGAAAATGTATAAATATATTACCTTGTCTATACCCATAGTTCGGATGACTAATACACCAAAGCAACAAAATTCTTCTTAACATTCCTTGACATCCAGGAGTCTGGAAGTAGCTGCCATGTTCAGGATACAAGCGGGACAAATCTTGGTCAACCATCTTCTCTAACTCGGCTTTTTGAAAAAACCGGCCCCACATACTATCTGTTTAAACATCATTACATCGACGCAGTATCAGTAACAAGACCAAATAACCAATATGTACTAAGAATTTAAAACATTAATCCAATGCACATGTAGATATAATGAACACAATTAATAAGTCCTCTTTTAATGCACATACATTGGTTTTTATTTGTAAAGGATATGATTGAAACAAAGAATGTCCTATATATTTTAGGCAAAAGTTAAAAAATCTACCAGGGTCTTGAGATAATGGATTGTCCATAACAAGATCGGGAAAATTGCTTCCATCTTTCGGTATAAGAGGATCAATCAGGAGCCTTCTCCTTAAAGATGCATAACTGGAAACCAAAAAATCATAATCAGAGACCAGATAAAGGTACTAAATAACTAGAAGAACATTGATTTAGTTTCAGACCCTAGTCCCAAACATCATAGGAAAACTACAAAAGTACAGTTTCGAAAGAGAACATTTTCACCTGAATGTCACAACCCACCTAAGTTTTTAATCGCTATGCCCAAATTATCTAGACACACCAAGGCTATACAGCTTAATTTGCACAAGGCATCTCAAAGTTTATACAAAGCTTTCTACCGTTAAAAGCACAACAGATCAAATTTAGCTTATCTGAATTTAATCAGGTTTTCAAATGAACTGATGTCATTTAATGAAAAAATCAAACATATTTACGCAACCAGAGGTTGAAATCATTAAACTACTTCTAAAATTGAAGTGACCTTGCTTAAGTATTAAACAAATTAAACACATAAACACATATACACCTTCTCCTTAAATCTGCGTAACTGAAAATAGAAATATTCTAATCGACGTACAAATATAAAAGTTAGATTGTGCATAAGTTTAAATTTAATACTTATCAAATTCAGACACCAAGTTAAGGTACTAAGAAGAACACAATTTTGAACATTGAATTAGAACTTCAGATCCTACTCTCAAACATCATAATAGATCCAATAGCAGATCAAGAAAATAAGTGCAGTTTATAAATAAAACATATCCACCTAAATGAATTCAATCAACAGGTTCCATTTAATAAACAAATCACAAAATTGATGTGAAATTGCTTAAATCTTAAACAAATTAAGCGCATAAACACACACACATATATATATATATACCTTCTACGGGTGTTGGCAGTAACATGACGAACATCATCGACAGATGAAGACGACGGCAATACACCCAAATGAGTACGCCACTGAACCCCTCTGAGGTCCCAAAACCCTCGATTATTATCCAAATCACCTCTCTCCGGTGACGACTCCGTCGATAATGAAGATTCCGGTGAAGTCTTCGTCGTCGGCTCAACCAAAGCCGCCATTGACATACTTCAATTTGACCAAAAACTCACAAAACCCCTAACTCTAAAGCTCAATCAAAACCCACAACCCCAATTCCACAATTTCCTAAAAATGTTTGATTAGATGAGCAGAAACGAAGTATAGCCGCAAAATCGTCTTGGGTGTCAATATATAGAAAATTACAGACTATTTTTGTAAACAAGAAACAAATCAGCAAATCTATGAATGGAGACAGAGAAATTTGGGCAAAACTGAGGATTTTATACGGAAATACTCACCTTCATGTCAAAATCCATTAGGGTTTTCAGAAATTTATTGACAGAAAGTGAAACAGATCTCGTAAAATACAGGATTTAAGAGGTAAAATTACAGATGAACAGATGGAAATCACAATCAGATGTTCAAACACATTAAATTTAGAAGAATTTGAGATTGGGTTTGATATGATTAGGGGGGAAGAAAAAGGGGGATTGAGGTGGAAGAAAGCGTGAGCTGAATGGAACTTGTGGATGAATGATTCGCATATTGTGGATTTTCTTATTATTTTCCCAACAAAAACAAACAAAATAAAGGTAGGGGCCATTTTTTGTCTCATGCATATATATTTTATTTTTATTTTGCTCTTCTAATAAAGTATTTGAGCATTCCTAAGTTTTTTGGAATTGTTTTTAATCATTTAAAATATTCTAATTGTAAGTATACTTTATTTTTGTTATTGTGTCTAATGCATTTATATTTTATGTGACTGTATGTAGATTTTAGCATATGCATAAGTTTATTAATTATATCTTATATGATGGTTTAAGGATGACATTATGGTTGGGGGGTCATGTATTTTACCCGCCTCTGTCTTTTTTCTTTGATGATTTTTTTTATATCTTTTGATCTCCAACCACCCAAGCGATCCAATATTATTACTATTATATTCTATTAGGTTATTCTTTGTCATTTTGGGAATAATAATAATAATAATAATAATAATAATAATAATAATAATAATAATAATAATAATAATAATAATATTATTATTATTATTATTATTATTATTATTATTATTATTATTATTATTATTATTATTATTATTATTATTTCTCGTTTCTTACAAATTTGGACCATGTTCGCATCGAAAAAATAGAAGTTCCTACTAGCTATTTTAGGTAAATAAGATAAAAATAAAAATATTCTTAGAATGGCAAAAGGTAAAAATATACATAAGATTTGGTGCAATTAGTTTCACCATTTTATCTAATGGTTTTCAACTGAAACCATATTTAATTAACTTTTTTTATTTAATTAAATTTTGTGATGTTTTTAATTATTTTAGTAACCAAGTTTATATTATATTATAAAGCTTCTTTTATACGTCAAATCAACTTTTGTGAAAATTTTAAAATATAATGCGTTGTTGATATTAACTGTTAGTAATGTGTGAAGTGGACATAGTAACTTATGTTGTGAGAAATGTCGTCTCAAAATTTAGTGAATACGTTTGCGTATCGTTAGTCGTGTCCTCCTACAAATAAAACGCATGCATACCCACTTAGATAATTATTTGTATATGTTTAGAGTAAATTACACTGATGTTGGTATGATTAATTTTGTAAATTTAGTCATTACCTTTAATTTATTACATATTCAGAAGCAGCGTAATGGAAGGGTAAGAGAGACGACCGTTCAAGACCCAATCTTTTGATAGGTCCAAAAAAAAATTAAAAATGTATCCATACTATATATATTGATATTGGAGGGTCAACATTGTCTTTTTTAGTAATTCTCTTAATTTTAAAAGCTTTACAACTTTTAAAGTTTGATGTATAATATTAGAGCATAAAGGGAGATCGAAGGGGGATACAAAATTTAAAAATAATCTCTGGACCTTAACAATTACTCTAGCCCTATTACAACTTCAAAACACACAGATAAAAAGAGAAATCAGAGAAAGATGAAGTGGGAGAGAAGAGAGAGGGAACCAATTACCCTTTACGACAAGGGTTCACGGGCATTCAAGTGGCGGTAATTATTGGATTGAATTGGTTTACACAAACAAGAACTACTTCTAAGATCAATAACTAATGTATACGGAGTCTATGTTAGTTACGTATTATCATAACACAAATACTTTGAGTAAAGATAAATGCATAATAAATTCTTTCAAAGTATTCATTTGATTAATCTGTTTTGTACAAATATTACAATTCGGAAAATACAATCAAATGGCTTGGAAAGCTTGCCTCTCCTATACAAGTGTGAGGACTTTTATACTAAACAATAAGAATACTATTCTATGTGTAGATACTATAGTAGAATAGGTAATCTATTTATCAAAGTTGACAGCTGCAGTACTATGTTGTCAACAAAAGGTGAGACACAACAGCCATCGGCACAGACATACTTGTTCTCAGTAGCAGTCGATCAGCAGCTCATGGAGTTCACTGTTAATCCGCAGATGATCTGCATATACTGATAAGTAGTCTTTCAGCACATGTAGTTCAGTAGTTGCCTGGCATATGCTGATCAGCAGTCTTTCAGCACATGTAGTTCGAAGTTTTTGGTAGTTTCATCATTCATGATTCAATAATAATGACTGTGTTTACAGGTAGATTTGCTTTCAGGTAGGTTTGTGGGTTTTCTCTAATCAAAAAACGATAATGTTTACAGGTAGATTTGCTTTCAGGTACGTTTGTGGAATTCTTTTCTTAACCGAAAAATGATTGTGTTTACAGGTAGGTGGGCTTGCACCACCATCTCTATTGTAAACTCTTAACACACAAAATTGAATGTAACTGCTAATTTCCACGCAGTGAAACCTGGTTGTAGTCGCCAATTTGGATTCCATAGAAGGGCTACCGCTCGGCTAGAACCCCTTTTTTGGTTCCATTCCACCAACACACAATGCCACCAACATAGCAATATTTTGCCGCTTAGATCTCACCCTTCTATTTAGAGTAGCTGGTGTTGGCACAAAGGTCTCTCCGACGGATGCTAGTTATGGTGAAGAAGGTAAGTAGTATTGAAAATTAAAAGTTGGAATTTGTATTTGCTTAACAAAACCAATAGTTTTCTTTAATTACGCTATTAACATATATCAAAGCTATAGGAAGAATAGAAAGGAACCATTATTGATTTAGATTCATTTAAAAGAAGAGCATCATGAGAAGAATAAACTTTAGAGTTAGTGAGTGTTTCCTTAGATTCTATAAAGATTGGGTATCCCCTTGGCTCTAAAACCACGATTGACGTATGAGAAAGAGAGAGGTGGTGGCTTGGGGTGGTGAAGGAGAGATGATGACATTGGAATATGTTCTAGTATTGATGAATGGGAACCGTGGCGAACCGTTGCAAAAAACAAAAGTGAAATGAAGTGAAAAGCTATCCGACCCAAACTTAAATTCACCATATCTCGAGCTAGTAAGCGAGTTACGAAACCCATAATATATGAAAATGGGTTGTCTCATGAAACTGAAAAAATGGCTCATAGTGGACTGTCAAACTTCTAGTGACAGACCAAGATGATATTTGATCCGAAGATGCAAAAATTCCTTTCAAATATGCAAATATTCCTTTTGGGGTTTCATAGTGGACTGTTAAGAATTGGGTAACGGTCCGTCAAGGACCTATGCGACATAAAATCTTATAACTCCCCAAAAACACAGGATTACACCATTTCAAACACATATCTCGGCTCTCTCTCTTTCTCTACAAATGCACCAACCACTCTCTCACTGGATTTTGGACATCCTCAGGCGTTCAGGAAGGCATACGGAGGCCGGATTTATTATCTGCAACATCTCTTTGCTTAGATTTGCATTAGTAGCTCTCGGTTTCATGAGGTAAGACTCTTTTTACTTAAATAAGAGTTATTACTGTGTATTAGAAAGCTACGTTACACTTCAAAAAAAGCTTTTGTAAGATTCTAGATGGGTTTTAGGAAAAACCAAGGTGTTTTAAAGATCAAACCAATTAGTAGTATGTTAAAAGACATAATTGGAATGTTAAAGGAAAACCTATACTGTGATGGGCGGATTTGTGATAAAAATGCTTTTAGTTTGATTTCAGGCTTAACCGGGTGTGTGAACACTAGTTTAAAAGTATATGTTGATCTAAGCGCATATTGTGTATTGAAAAAGTAGAATTGTGTTCACCTGTTTGAGTTCTTATGGTGATATTAGGGATATTATGATTGTAGAAGTTGATTATTGCAGATCACTAGTTGAGGTGAGTTTAACCGCCCATTTTTCTATGTTAAGAGGCTATACACAAATTGTTTAAATTGATTTTGTTATGTCTTGTGACATGATTATTTGTAAGGCCCTCTTACCAGGAAACCCCACAGCTGGTCATTCATAGAACTTTACACATTAAAATACATTAAAGTAAGAAATCATGGTAGCGAAATAGTTAAACAAAAACCATTTCATGCATTAATAATGACTTTTGCCAAGAAATACATCGTTTTCATGAGTTTCAAAAGAATATTTAGTTGTATTACAAGACAAAAATATTATTTCTGCATAACATGGATGCCAGTCTTTATTTGCCAAGTAACTTCAATCTTGTACCATCCCCAACAACCTCGTTACCTACCAACTGATATGCATATAAAAAGTCAAAGTTGCTTAGTGAGTTCTAGTTTTGATAATATAGAAAATATACATTTTTGCAAGTTTCACTTGTGATCATCCATCATTATACATAATCGTTCATAAGGAAATTCATTATCTTTCTTTCTTTCATTATATTTCTCTTTCATTAATTAGGATTGCACAAAACAAGAGCCTACATTGTTGGTTGGAAACAAATATCAAACCCCTGTCAGTACACATTTATAAGTGGTAGCTAACTCCTGATAGTTGACCCACACTACTAGGCACGAAGCCTGCTCATGAATACGGGTCCCATTGATTTATTGGTCAATCACAAGGATTAGACCCAGATGTACATTTTTTGGGCTGAAACAACCGCATATCACTTGAGTAAACGACAGCCAGGCACGTCTATCTTCTTACTCTTACCATGCATTACACGACAAAAGGCAACAGATACAAAGCTCCTACTAGCACCCAAATCGAATAGCATAGAAGCATATAGTTGGTTTACCAGAAACATACCTAAAACCACTTCAGGGTCCACTCTGGCTTCTTCTCGGGTCATGTTGAATGCCCTTGCCTTTACTTTGGTGCTCTCACTCTTCCCTTTTTTCTCCCATCACCTTGACCCCTGAGCTTCTTACTCCACCTTTCTTGCAACTCCTGCCCAAGTGCCCTACCTCTCCGCATTGGTAGCATCTCGGTACCCTACACTCCTTAGCATAGTGGCCCTCACCTCCACACTTGAAACACCTATTTTTCCCCACTCCACATTCACCTATATGACTCTTCCCACACTTCCTACATTCCCTCCGGTCATTCCCTTTACTCGGTTCTAGGCGACGATCGTCAACCCTCATCTTCTTCTCCCCAATTTTATAGTTATCATTCCTGAATCTTTTCCCATTACCATTCTTGTTCCAACTCTTCTTGACCTTCCTTTGGACTAGCACCGGGTCCTCTCATCATACAACCTACTCGCCAAATCTACCACTGACCTAAACGTGCTCGGTCTAGCGTCTATCATGTTCCTCCTAATGTCCACTAGCAAACCTTGCATGTATCTCTTAATCTTCTTGGACACCAGAGTTACCAGATCTGGCACAAGTCTTGCAAGTTTATTGAACTTGGAGGTGTACTCTTGATGAGTCATGTTCCCGGCCTCCAAATGCAAGAACTCGTTCTTAATTTTGTCCAACTCTCGATGTGGACAATACTCCTCCAGCACAAGCTCCTTCAAATCCGACCACCTCATCTTTGCTATAGATTGTTTTCCCTCAGCTTGGACAATGTTGTCCCACCATCATAGTGCCGAGTCAACGAAAGAATGGGAGGCAAACTTCACCTTCTGATCCTCCTGACACTCACTGATATCCAGGACTGCTTCCATCTCTCGAACCCAACGGTGAGTAGCAGTAGCATTGCCATTGCCGTCGAAGGTCGGGGGTTTGCATCTCTGAAACGCCCCATAGCTGCACCCCTTAGCAGTCTCTTTCTCTTCCTCGCTATCATCATCATGAATTACCACCTTTGGGCTAGATGGCTCTTCTTCAGCTTCCTCAGTCCTCTTAGTGGTCTTTCTTGATTTTCTCTCCTCCTTCTTGCCCGTATCCTCAGCTCCTTCCCCATCCTTTACAGCCCTCAACACTTCAGTCACCATCGAAGGCAACACATTCTGCATGATGTTATAGGCCTCGTCAGCAATAGCTTCTATCACCGTAGATTTGAGGGTAGGTGATCCTTCAACCTCTTGGTGGCTATAGAGATTTGTGTCCTTATGAACCGTCTCGGGAGCCTTAACTTTGCTCCTGGTGACACGTGGCCAAGTAGTACGCCCCCCACGAGCACCACCTCGGGCTGCCTTCCTAGATTTTCTACCGCCATAAATCTACTTCCTATAAGATTCGAACACCAACAAGGTAATTCAAGGTAATAGCTCAGATTATGTCAAGTATAGTAAGTCCATAATTACAGTGGCCAGTTGTGATTAGCCATTTACTTTACTCTTCATTCCCCAAGCATTTCCTATCCTGTCTACATCAGCATCCAAATCTACTAAGCACATAAATCAAATAGCACACGCACATAATACCGGTTAACTTTCAGAAAATTACCTGATGGCACGTAGCTACTTGGGCTGACATCCCTCCATTTGGTCCCATTTTCAGTTTAATTTTAGGTTTTGAAAATAATTTACCCAATTCTCTTAAACTTTGGCTCTGATACCAACTTGTAAGGCCCCTTCCCGGGAAACCCCACAGCTGGTCATTCATAGCACTTTACACATTAAAATACATTGAAGTAAGAAATCATGGCAGCATAATAGTTAAACAAAAACCATTTCATGCATTAATAATGACTTTTGCCAAGAAATACATCGTTGTCATAAATTTCAAAAGAATTTTTAGTTGTATTACAAGACAAAAATATTATTTCTGCATAACATGGATGTCAGTCTTAATTTGCCAAGTATCTTCAATCTTGTGCCATCCCCAGCAACCTCGTTACCTGCCAACTGATATGCATATAAAAAGTTAGTGTTGCTGAGTGAGTTCTAGTTTTGATAATATAGAAAATATACATTTTTGCAAGCTTCACTTGTGATCATCCATCATTATACATAATCGTTCATGAGGAAATTCATTATCTTTCTTTCTTTTATTATCTTTCTCTTTCATTAGTTAGGATTGCACAAAGCAAGAGCCTATATTGTTGGTTGGCAACAAATGCCGAACCCCTATCAGTACACATTTATAAGTGGTAGCTAACCCCTGACAGTTGACCCACACTGCTAAGCATGAAGCCTGCTCATGAATATGGGTCCCATTGATTTATTGGTCAATCACAAGGACTAGACCCCAGATGTGCATTCTTTGGGCTGAAACAGCCACACATCAGTTGAGCAAACGACAGCCAAGGTCATGAACCTCTATTGGTTTTGCTTGCAAGGCTTTTTATTTATTATAAGGGCCTGAGGGTAACATTCATTAAGTTCCATTGTCTTTCTTTTATTCCTTTATGACCACTTGATTATGAATAATACTTTTAAGATATCTACTGCCTTATAATCACATAACATGAAATAGTAAATATTATCTATAACAGCAGCCCATAAGAAAAGAATACAACATTAGTGTTAGAATTCACACTATATACCTAGTTTCATAACTAACTAACTAGCTATTAAGACCCAACACATGCAACTTAACAAACATACAATTTAAGCCCCTGAACTTATGCTAACTATCAATTAGCAAACACAACACTAAGCTTTGGAAGATTCAAGTTTCGGAAGATTTAAGCTTCGGATGATTTAAGCTTTAGAATATTTAAGCTTCGGAAGATTTAAGCTTTGGAAGATTTAAGCTTTGAAAGATTTAAGCTTTGGAAGTTTTAAGCTTCGGAAGATTTAAGCTTCAGAAGATTTAAGATTCGGAAGAAAACTTGATTTGACCTTTATATCTCCCAATTAGAAACATTAAACAAGCGTAAACTTCCATTAAAACATAAGTTTCAGTCACTTAATTTCTATTCCCAAAATTTTAGAATAAACCTAAGTGTTCACAGAGCATGAAATAGGTATACGGTGGACGACTTAAATACTAAGTGTCCACAGCGGACAGACAAAGTCCACCGCAGATGACCAAAGTCCACAGCGGATAGTCTAAATGCTTAAGTGTCCACAACGGACACCTTAGCAATGTTCAAGTGTCCACAGCCGATAGCTAGTGTCTATAGGGGACAACAAGTCCAGCACCTACGATCCAACTTATGCAATTTCTAGTCCCATACATCATCTTAAGCATATTCTTAGCATAGATCTATCAGCTACACACTTAAAACGTAATAAACAACCATTCAACATCATAGAAATCTTTTAAAAATATACATCTTTCGAAAATAATCATATTTTTTATGGAGAACATAGTTTGGTTTATGAAACATCAGTTTAATATACATATCAACACCAAACAAGTAGAAAACATATAAAAGAGGGGATCTAGAACTCACCTTAAACCAGCTTCGAGCAAAATACTACAACCCGAGAGCAAACCTGGAGTTCTAATGTCTAAACACACATAAACATACAGACTTAACACATAGAAACACATAGGAAGCTATCTAGAAGCTCAACCCAACCAAAAATCCGAGAAGAAACACGATTAAATCTTACCTTTTGGGAGAATTCTTCTGCTTTCTCACTCTAGAACCGATGGGAGTCCTTTTTCTCTCTCTAAAGCCATAAGTTGAGTGTATGGGAGAGAAAGTATGTGCCGCCATATCTTTTTTTTAAACCCCATTATGGGCCCTTGTATACTTTTAACCCTTGTTTTTTGAAATAAATCCCCGTTTGCTCCCTTACTTTTCTTTTCTTTTCTTTTTCTGAAATTTCCAGATGTTGCATTATTGCATCGTATATTGTGTTCCTTATGTTTAAAGGACTAAAGTTTGGGTGCATCTTGACCTTGGTCATGTTAGTCACCAACAAACCATTAAGGTAAGTTTGTGAACACCCAAATTACCTCAGGATATATGTGTGCTTAGAAGGATCTGATCTAGGTTGCAGAGCCGCACTCCAGGAACTTGTCATTTTAGTATATTGATGTTGAACTTGGAATGGCATATATGATATTATGCGCTAACTTTGAATTGTTGTTGTTGTTAATGAGAATTGGTTTGTCAAGCAATTTCTTTACATGTACTTTTATTCAGTTTGATTTCAACTTTAAAGTCTTGGTAATGGCTCACCAACAATTTAGTTGTTGACATGTTTTAGCTCATGATGTAGGTTGTGTAGAAAGTGCCAGAAGGCACTAGCTAGGTCAAAATGACTTAACAGTTTAGTTTGAATAAAATCTACATGTGGAAGATCTGGATTGAATTAAACCTACCCGGGTAGTGTGATCTATTTACGTTTTGTAATTTAAATGCAATGGACACGTGGAACTATGAAAATTATTAAGGTTTTAGTTCAGCCTAGTAATTGTGGTCTTGATTGTTTAAGTCGTGTTAAACATATTTGTGACACAACAGGTCATGCTCGTGGATTGGGATGTGACATGTTGAAATGAGTTTATTGTTATTTATGGGGTTTTTATTTCTCTAACTACTTGAAGTTGCTTGTTCCTAAGTTCTCCATGGTAATTCCATAGTGAAAATAAGAATGAATATTGGTTAAGTGTCTGTATAGGGTCCATTTCTACGTGTGTTTGAGATTTATGTCTATGTTCATTGACTAGCTTTTTGTTGATTTCTAACATACGAATATCAATTGTGTACAAAATGCTTTCAAATCAATATTGTTTAACTGTTAATTCTTGTACAAGAATTGTAGTAAGATGATCGATACCTTGGAAAATTTGAGAGTCGCAAGTTCGCTTTCAGATTGAAACTATAGGGGTTCACACTAAATGTTCAATTGGATAAAACTCAAGTTTAGAAATCAAAGTATAAATTCATGTGTGTGTCAAGATCGTGAACCAGAAGAGAAGAAGAAGAAGAGTGACCAATCTTGTACAAATTCGAAAGATGGGGTAACTGCCGAAGGCAGTTTTCACATGCAAATTGTACTGTTTTAACCCCCCAAATTTCACGTGTGAAATTTTAGAAAAATTAATTTCACATGAAATTTCACATGTGAACCAGCCAGGGGCTCTGCCCCTTGGACCTCGCCTAAAGCTGGCGCCCCTTGGACCCCGCTACCAGGGGCTCTACCCCCGGACCCCCGCCAAGGAGAAGTTGCCCCCTTGAAACCCTCGTTACTTATGAGGTATTTTATATTGAAGATCATAATAAACTCAAACAAACATGCACTCCGCACCTCCTGACTTGTTTGATGAATATTATGATCATATTGGTCATTAGTTAATCCAATTACACTAAAATATATAACAATTCTTATACTTAGATATATAGAAACTAATTATGAAACTTTCTGGTGTTGATTTTTAATACACCATTTGCTCATAACCAATCCCCCAATTTTGCAATATGTAACTATCTCCAAGTTAATATTAATATCGTACTAAAATGAGAATTTAGAGTTTAGCTCCTCATGAGGCTATGTTTTCCTTATTTTTACTTATCTCAGCAATCACCATGTGTATGTATTAGGGTTTAGAAATACCTTCTTTTGGTTATAGAAGTTTGTTAGGGTCTAGAAATACCTTATTTTGGATGACTTTTGATCATTATAATGCAATGGTGAGATCATAGAATACTTTACTTAAAATGCTATTGATTTTTTTAATATAATATTGATCAAATATAAACTTTGTAATTGTTTACATACAAATACTTATGCATTAAAATCCGTTAACATAAACAGAGATGTTTTTCTCATCTCATTTTAGTATGTTATTAAGATAAATTTGGAAATAGTTACATACTACAACATTGTGACAACATCAAAAGTTACCTAATCAATACAACTAGTATTTAAACCGCCACGCGTTGTGGCGGCGTGATACACGGCGTGATAAATCACAATCTACAATCGACCTAACTTGTTTCACGAATTTACGTCGAAAAGTAGTGTAATTCGAATTTATGCCGTCGAATTAAAACATATTATATTTGACACGACTCCAAACAAAAGTTACGCAAAAACATAGAATAAATCAAAATATACATAAAAATAAACATGTATGACGGCGCCATACATGGTGAGATAAAATAATAAATTACAATTACTCTTACTCGTTTTCAAACTAAATGTCAAAACGTAAATTAACTTGATTTTATAACGTCTAAAAATTAAATTGTTATAAAAATAATTACACTGATTGTCCTTGAGTTTGGTCAAATTACAGATTTGATCTCAAACTTTAAGAAATTACGTATTTGCTCCACATGTTTACACACATTTAACATTTGTGGTCTTTAAAACAAAATTACTTTAACTTTGATATTAAGTGCATGTAGAATAATAATCATACCCCTAATAATCAAAACATGTGATTCATATTATCTTAAATATCAATTAAATACATATATTAACCAACCCCCCCACCCGTACCCCTTCTTCCTTGAAGAAACCTACCCACCGGAGTACAACCATCAAAAACCGACGGCCACCGCAACCTGCACCATCATCAACGCAGGCCAACACAACCTGTGCCAGCAATGTCGACCTGTACCTCACCACCACCGTCGACCTTCACCACAATACCCTCTTCTTCCTTACCCCTACCTCAATTTCCGGTGACAACCACTCCACCACCACCTAAAACCTCATTTCCCGACAATGCACATCATCACAACTGCCATACCACTACTAATTTATCTCGCTCCCTCACACAATCTCTAACACTAACCCTTATGACTATGGATCGAGTTGGTTCAACCGCAACATGTGGTGGCGGATGTGAGTTTGTGGCCGAAAACCCCACATCCAGATCTGAAAAGTGAGACGAAGATAATCGAAGCTGTAGGCGTCTACCGGCAACACATGAGACCCTCTGTACTTCCGTGAACAGGCTTGGGTCGGAGCACGTAAGCTGCGCCGACAAGACCAGATCAAAGAGAGGCTGCTGTGGGAAAAGACCGACGACGGCCTATCCCGGCAACAACACAAATACCCAACATGAAACCGGCGATCCTGCCGCGGTGGTGACAACCACGGCCTCCAAGACCACCGATCTCTCTCCCCTTTTCTCTTAAGACAGTCGCATTTAAACAGTGGTTTAGCTCATTGTTTTCTTTTGGAGTGCTGCCACCGGTCAAAAAAGCACTTTATCAAGAGTGCAATTCTCAGTTGTACATCACAACTATAGCTTATAGGGAACTCTTTCTCCACTTTAGGGACTAGTGCTTTGTTAACTAAAAGTTCTGTTCTAATTTGTTTGTGTAGTTATGATTCTTAGATTCATTAAAAAGCACAACATATGTACTTATCTCAGCAAAGAGGAAGCCAATTTAACAGAATATCATCTGTGTATTGACTTCCTAGTCAATTCAAAAATCCATCATGCTGCACCTCTATGCCCAGTTATTCATCAACATATTGTTACTGAATTCTGAAACAACGCACGCAGAGAGTTATTAATTATGAATGAAGTCTAGTGGAAACAACTACGGTCAATTGTTGCTAGTAATAAAGATATTGTTTGTTCAATCATAAAAAAAACACATGTCAAATCTAACCAATCATTACTTACAACCATTCACATCAATGTAAAATGTAAATTAATTAGTATAATATAACATGCATTTGATCAAAACCTTTTGTAATACTAATATATTAGTTTTTATATATTTTTGTTACAAACATAATGTTTTAAGATATAATGCATTAAAAAAATAAAAGCCATTTATTTGACATGATACTTTTATAATGCATCATATATGATATAAACACATATAAAAAGAATATATAAAAAGTAATCACTGACGGACCACTTGTCTACTCGAGACCACCATCAGAAGAAAACTCACCAAAAATAAATAAAAACCTTCTAACCCAACCTAGAACCTTCTTTTTGTCATAGGTTGAGCTTAAAACTAAGATCTCTTCTTATTTTTATAAAGTCTTGAGATATATCATCAGAATCACTTGAGTTAAGCACCATTGTTAAAGTAATCATGTCGTCACTTTCAACTGTATCAAATAAAAAAGTTACTATTTTTTTAGTAGAACTTTTAATCTAATCCTATTAACCTTTTTACACTTTAGATTCTATAAAATTTTTAACTTAGAACCTTATAATATTGCTTTAAGACAAAAGTTACTATTCTAAAAAAACTAAAATTAATAATTTCTTATAATGCTAAGGGTAGGGTTATACTAAAAAGAATGTTTAATCTAAAAAGGTTAAGAAGGATTGTGGGCTTGACACATGTCATTTTATTATTTTAAAAAAAATAGTATTTTGATCATTGTGTCAAATACATCAGCTCATTGTGTCTTATACGTTCATTGTGTTATACATTTTACATCATTTGTTATGTGTATTAATCATTTGTGTTTAACGTTTTAGATCATTTTGTGTTATTTTTGTCATTGTTTTTATAGATTATAAACTTGTTATCTACCATTATTTTTTACAATTAGAAATGCACAATAACATACTTTCACCAATGTATTTTTTAAAACTCATAGTGTTGAAGATAACACAATGTGTTATTTTTTGTTATTTATTTTTTAATAGATTATATAAACTTGTTATCTATCATTGTGTTTTACCATTAAAAGTACATAATGATGTTATATCACCCATGTGTTTTTCAAAACTCATAGTGTTCAAGATAATATAATAACGATCAAAAGACACAATGATACATTGTGTTATTTGGTCATTGTTTTTATTGTATTAGATTAATTAGTTGTTAATATATTATTATGTTTTACATATTATAGATAAATAACAATGTTATTCCATCATTATATTTTTTAAAATTAATTATTTTAGAAAAACACAATAGTATTTAAAAAACATAATAACTAATAAAAAGACACAATGAATTTCACTAAAGACATAATGACGACATATAAGCTTAATAACGTAATTTTTTTTTAGTTTTTTATATAACAATAATGTACTCGTTTTAAAGATAAAAAAACGCTCATTTTTTTGGTGTAATTTTTATAAAAAAATAAGTCGTACATAACTGTTATAAACATTTTAGAAAAATGGAGAACTTCTAAAAAGTCAACAAAAGTGACTATTCGTAAAATACTCCTCTAAAAAAACTTTTCCCTACAAATTTGATATCAACCATTGATTAGTGACATGGACGGTTAAAATTACTTTTTATACTTTTTAGTTTTAGAAGACTTTGTATTTGAACTCTTTTCTAATGCTAAGTCCTTTTGTAAATAGGTATTAACAACGCCATTAAAAATTTTAAATCAAAAAATAATAAAAATAACAATGTCACAACTGAAAAATAAAAGGTAATAAATATAAGAATGTACAGTTTTTGTTTTAAGAAAATATCATATTTTAAAGTTGTAAAAAGAAAAAAATTTATAAAAAAATCTAAACGTTGAATCAACTTTAACAGCTTGTATCTTTGTGCTTAGCTAACTTGTACATCATGAATCATAACTTCATTTAAATGAAATTTACCATGAAACGTAAATAAAAATAACCTCGTCATAATAGTATATTTGTAATTATAAATTAAGCATTGAAATTTTATAAGTTGCAAGAAAATAAAAACAAAAAAAGGCAAATAAGTAAAAAAATAGACAAGTATAGACTATAAAACGTATTTATAACCAAACCTATAATAAATTTAAAAGTAAGTATTTCAGGTTTAATAAAGAAACTCCAAAATGTAACACACTATACACTTGTACAACATGCCTTTAACCTTTACTATGCTACTTTTATGTCATAATAATGTTAAACAATCAAAATGTATAAAAATCATTGGTCAATATGTATTTTCTGGTGAGATTCTTTTAATATGTGGTTATCATTGGATGAAGTCGCCACATCAGCTCTGTTCAGGTAGAGCTATCTACACTTCCTTTTATTGTCTCTTCATGAATCTACTCATCTTTCTTTTCTTTTTTTATTCTTTTTTCGTCAAAGTGAATTACTGTTTTAATTCTTTCGATTTGATTATTTTAACTATTTAAGTTTAAAAACATATATTTTAACAAATCAAACCTTATGGTTTGTATTTTATAACTCTTTTAGTCCAATATATTAATAGAGTTAGATATTTTAATTAGTTTTTAATAAAATAACCAAAATGCATTTAGACTGAAATGATTATTTTTAATAATATCAAATGCCAAAAACGTAACTTACTCTCTCACACAAACATATTATATTATATATGTATATATATATCGTATATAGTATATATATAGTGTGAGAGAGTAAATTACGTTTTTAATCTCTTAGGTTATTAAAAATAACCATTTCAGTCCAAAGGCATTTTAGTTATTTTATTAAAAAATAACTGAAAAATCTAACACTATTAATATATTGAATTGAAAGAGTTATAGAATACAAACCATAGGGATTGATTTGTTATAAAATTTATTTTTAAACTCAAATGGTTAAAATGATAAACCACAGGGATCAAAATAGTCATTTACTCTTTTCGTTTTCAATAGGTTTACATGGCTCATAATAAAAAAGAATAAAACTGGAAATGATAAGGACTCGAATACTATGTCTGTGTTGTTTTCTTAGGATGTTAGTTACGTAATAAAACAATATCATTTTATAAAAACTACAAAATAATTTATTTATGAATTTATTTAATAAAATTTTAAGTGCTTTTAGTAGTAACATATAGAAGAATATTGTAACGATCACCCGCGTTGATGAATACTATTTTTAGTGAAAAGTTTCTGAATGAGGTTATCGTAAGACATAAAAACTAAAATAACTATAATCAATTGGAACGAAAGAAATATATAAATTGAAACACTCTTAGGTTTACTGGTTTGAGCTTGTTTGATTTTGTTCATAGTTTATAGCTTAAAACGTATAGGTATAAGCTGAACCGACTCTTTACTTGTATTTTAAACTTTTTAACTATCGTAATACGCATGTATATAAAACTTATTAATTATCTTTATCACTAGTAAACTATCAATCTAATTTTTAGGTTTTTGTACAAATGAATGATTTTCAAAAACATACAATTAAATCGCCTAAATCATTACTTGTTGGCCGGTCCGGAAAATCCAACCCGATAGTCTTAGCTTATTGATTCCAAAACACACTAAACAATTTGCCTTCAAACTTTTATCAGAATCAATCAAAACATAGCCCAACACTCTTTGTTTGTTTGAACAAATATGCATCACTCGTTCATAACAACTATATATATTTTTTAAGGTCAGAATATAAAAATAAAATATTATAGGATAATAGTTTGTGATTAACGTGTGCTTTAATTTACATATTTGAGTGCTAGACCCTTAGAGCGGGTCAAACTCCAAGAAAGATCAAGAAGGAAGAGAGGGAGATTGGGACAATTTTCTGATATATTTTCTTCTTCAAAATGATGAAATACACTGAATTTAAATATGCAATGCTTTTACTAACCTACGACTCCACTAACCCTTATTGATAGGAACTACCTTGACCACTAAACCACTACTCCATGCATGTAACAATTAAACACGTGACATAAAAAGAAAAGGTCAAATTAAGCTTGTAGATCACTCCATAAACCGGGCAGGCTTTCTAGATGCTCGTTTGGGCCTGTTCAGCTGGGCCTGCTCTGCTGGGATGCTTTGTGCTGTTGGGCTGACTGGTTGGGATGGACCGGACGTATCATCACTTCCCTCCTGACAAACAACATTGTCCTCAATGTAGAAACAAGGGTAATTTTCCTTCATCTTCCGTTTGGATTCCCACGTGGCCTCCTCTAAAGATTTGTTTTCCCATTTGACTAGTACTTCTTCATCACCATCTGCAGACAGGCGAGTTTGCAAAACATTTTCAGGTAAATACGCCATGTGATCCGCATCTTCTATATCCTTAAGTCCTGTTTCGTTTTTAACCGCATTAGAAAAACTCTTTTTGAGTAAAGAAACATGGAAAACCGGGTGGATTTTTGACCCGATTGGTAAGTTCAGCTTATAAGCAACTTGATCAATCCGTTCAACAATCTCATAAGGACCATAGAATCGCTTTGAGAGCTTTTGATTGCACCGTGCAACAATTGATTGTTGTAAAGCCCCGTTCCAGAGACCTTACAGTTGGACAATCACATTTTTTCATATAAGATAAATACATTTTATAAAAATATAGCAGCAGATTAAGTTGTCAAAAACCATTCATGTATTAATATTTGATGTTGCTAAATAATACATCATTATATTTTAACAGTTACAAAAAGAATCATTCAGTTGTATTACAAAACAACAATATCATTATGCACGAATGGATGCCAGTCTTTGCCCGCCAAGTAGCCTCAACCGCGTGCCATCCTCAGCAACATCCTTACCTGCCAACTGATATGCATATAAAAAATCAGCGTTGCTGAGTGAGTTCTAGTTTAAAGATATAGAAAAATACACTTTGTAAACTTCATTTGGTGATCATTCATCAATATACATAATCAATCATAAAGTGATTCATTATCTTTCTTTCTTTCATTAACTTTCTCTTTTATTAACTAGGATTGCACAAAGCAAGAGCCTACATTGTTGGTTGGCAACAGATGCCGAACCCCTGTCGGCAAACATTTATCATGGTAGCTAACCCATCGACAGTTGATCCACACTGCTAGGCACGAAGCCTGCTTATGAACTAGGATCCCATTCATTCATTGGTCAATCCCCAGGATTGACCCCAAATGTGCATCCTCATGGGCTATACAGCGGGTCGTGCACCTCCATTCATTGTGCTTGCAAGGCTTTTCATTTATCGTAAGGGCCCGGGGTAACATTCATTATGTTTCACTGTTCTTCTTTTATTCTTTCATGTCCACTGGTTATATATAATACTTATTAAGATGGACATTACATAATCACATAACATGAAAATATTATAGACATAGAAAAAGTAGCACATAAGAGAGAACCAAGCATAATAATCTTTAAACAAGCATAATCTTTTCTTATACAGAAGTTCTTCATACTTAAATTCTATTCCCAAAATTTCCAGAAAATCCCAAGTCTTTAGACAAATGCGGATGAACTTAGGCAAATGCGGATGAGTACAACAAATGCGGATGAACATTCTCAGTAAATTTTCTAAGTGTCAGGAAATGCGCATGAAACGAATGTGGATGACTAAAGCAATACATATGGTCACTGCAGCAAATGCGCATAGGCAAAACAAATGCAGATGAACACTTAGCAAATGCGCATGAAGACTTAGCAAATGCGCATGAAGACTTAGCAAATGCGCATGAAGACTTAACAAATGCGCATGAAGACTTAACAAATACGCATGAACAAAAGACTTTCTGTTAAATGCGGATGAACATAAAAACTATCCTGAAATTCAACTTATGCCATTACCAGTCCCAATCATCAAGAACACAACTTAGATCTACAAGTCTATCACTTAGAACATCATAAACTTTAAACGATCAACAAGAGAAGCACATAACACACCATAACATCAACATCGTTCGCACCATACATGAAAATCATAACTTGTTTCGAAAACATCAGTCAAATATGCAAATCAGCCCCAAATCAGCAGAAAACATTTAAAAGAGGGGACCTAGAACTCACCTCTACTGCTTTCGAGTAAAACTCCACCAAACCCGAGAGTAACCTGGAGTTCAAACGCCTAAACATACCAAAACACAAAACCAAGCACAAAGAACACATAAGAATCGGTTCACAAGCTGAAAATTCAACTGAAACCGAACCAATAACACAAGAAAGATACACACCTTCGAAATCACAGCCTCTTCTTCAAGGAACCGATGAAACTTCAGCTCTTCTTCTATCTTCTTTTCCAGCCGAAAGCAAATGTGAAAAAGGCAGTGGCATGGGCGGCCATGCCTTTCAAACCATAGAATAATAAGGTTTTGTACTTTGTACACTTTACCCCCCTCCACTTGCGTCCATTATCTTTTCTTTCAAGATACTTTTCTTTTCCTTTATTTTAAATAAATTTTCGAGTGTTACAAGTCCACCCCCCTTAGAGAGGTTTCATCCCCGAAACCTGTCATTCTTCAAACAGTTATGGGTAATGTTGTCTCATCTCTTCTTGAGTCTCCCACATAGACTCAGATCCCTTTCTGTGCCTCCACTTCACTCGCACCAGTGGAACCACTTTATTTCGTAATCTCTTCTCCTTTTTGTCAATGATTGTCACTGGTTGCTCTACATAATTGAGCCGTTCATCCACTTCAATGTCTTCCAGTGGTACAATCATGTCTTCATCAGCTGGGCATTTTCTTAGATAAGATACATGGAATGTTGGATGAATTCCACTTAACTCATCGGGTAGCTCCAACCTATAGGCCACCTCTCCTACTCGTGCAATGACTCGGAAAGGTCCTATATATTTCGGGCTTAGCTTACCCCTCTTTCTAAAATGAATGATCCTCTTCCAAGGTGAAACCTTCAGCATCACTTTATCACCCACCTGGAATTCAATCGGCCTACGCCTCTTGTCAGCATACGACTTTTGCCTATCTTTGGCCGCCTTCATAAAAGCCTTGATCTTTTCTAGCTTGGCTTCAATGATCTCAGTGCCTCCCAACTCTTTCTGCCCAATGTCACCCCAACACACCGGGGTTCTGCATCTCCTCCCATACGACATTTCGAATGGTGGCATGCCTATACTGGCATGATAACTGTTGTTGTAAGAGAACTCTGCCAACGGTAGGTGTTCATCCTAACTTCCACCAAAGTCAATAATGCATGCCCGGAGCATATCCTCCAAAGTCTGAATGGTCCGTTCTGATTGAGGGTGATAAGCTGTGCTAATGTGTAACCTCGTCCCCATGGCATCATGAAATCTCTTCCAGAACTTGGACGTGAACCGGGTGTCCCTATCGGAAACAATAGACACCGGCACGCCATGACAAGTTACGATCTCCTTGATGAACAGCTCTGCCAACCTTTCCGACGAGTACGTCTCTCGGATCGGCAAAAAGTGTGCACTCTTTGTCTGGCGGTCTACGATCACCCAAATGGTATCACATCCTCTCACAATGCGAGGCAACTTTGTGATGAAATCCATGGTGATGTGTTCCCACTTCCATTCGGGTACATCCAAAGGTTGGATCTTCCCATATGGTTTCTGATGTTCCGGCCTTCACTTGCAAACAGGTGAGGCACTTACTCACATACTCCACCACGTCACGCTTCATCCCTGGCCACCAATAATCCTTCTTCAGATCATGATACATTTTTGTAGCACTGGGATGGATGAAATACCGTGTTTTGTGGGCCTCATCCATGATCCTTCCCCTCAGCTGCCCATAACGAGGAATCCATATCCGCCCGAAGCGGGTTTTCACGCCAAGGGTGTTTTCCCCTAAATCCGTTGCCTACCCCTTCATTTTTTCGGAGTTGATCCTATCATCCTTTAATGCCTCATCTTGGAATTCTCTGATTTGACTCATAACATCCGACGTCACAACCAGCTGGCAAGCCTTCACCCGAATCGACTTCGGCCACTCCTTTCGACTGAGGGCATCGGCTACCACATTCTCCTTAGCTGGATGATAGTGGATTTCATAGTCGTAATCCTTGATCAACTCTAACCATCTTCTTTGTCTCATGTTAAGATCCTTCTGCTTGAAGAAGTACTTCAAACTTTTGTGATCAGTTAAGATGGTGCACCTCGTCCCGTACAGGTAGTGCCTCCAAATCTTTAATGCAAAAACCACAGCCGCCAACTCCAGGTCATGAGTGGGATAGTTAGCCTCATGGATTTTCAATTGTTTGGACGCATAGGCTATAACCCTTCCCTGTTGCATTAGCACACAACTTAATCCTGAATAGGAAGCATTAGAATAGACCACCAAGTCTTTATTCCCTTCAGGTAACGTCAAGACAGGAGCTTGAGTTAACCTTGACTTCAACTCTTCGAAAGCATTCTCCTGCACTTGACCCCATACGAACTTCACATCCTTATGGGTCAATTTGGTCAATGGTGAAGCTATCTTGGAGAAGTCTTGGATGAACCGTCTATAGTAGCCCGCCAAACCCAAGAAACTGTGGATCTCGGATGGCGTCTTGGGGGTCTTCCATTACATAACCGCGTCCACCTTTGCCGGGTCAACCATAATCCCTTTAGAATTAACCAGATGACCCAAAAACTAAACTTCCCGCAACCAGAACGCACATTTAGAGAACTTAGCATACAACTTCTCCCTTCTAAGCGTCTCCAATACTTCGTGAATGTGGCCGGCGTGCTCTTCTTCAATCTTTGAATAAATCAGGATATCATCAATAAACACAATCACTTATTTATCCAACATCTGCCGAAACACCCGATTCATCAAATCCATAAAAGCAGCTGGCGCGTTGGTTAGACCGAAAGACATAACAAGGAATTTGTAATGCCCATATCGAGTTCGAAACGCGGTCTTCGGGATATACTGTTCTTTGACCTTTAGCTAATGGTAACCAGATTGGAGATCTATCTTTGAGAACCAGCTGGCGCCTTGGAGCTGATCAAACAAGTCGTCAATTCTCGGTAGTGGATACTTGTTCCTCACCGTCAACTTGTTCAATTCACGGTAGTCGATGCACATCCTCATGCTATCGTCCTTCTTCTTTACAAACAAGACCTGAGCACCCCAGGGAGAGATACTCGGTCGGATGAACCCCTTGTCTAACAGCTCTTACAACTAGGCCATCAATTGTTTCATCTCGGAGGGAGCGAGACGATATGGCGCCTTTGCAACAGGTTGGGCACCAGGTATCAGATCAATCTGGAACTTGATCTCGCGGTCAGGTGGTACCCCTGGTAGGTCTTTGGGAAACACATCAGGGAAATCACATACTACCGGCACTCCTGACAGTTGAGGCACGGTAGCATCCACATCCTTCACATAGGCCAAGTAAGCACCACAACCGCTCATAAACTTTTCGTCCGAACTCGCGGTGTAATGCACTCCTTGTCTCCATGTATCGTAACCGAACTGCCATCGGGCGCAGTCAGACCAATCGTCTTCTTTCGGCACAGGATGTTCGCTTCGTAGGTCGCCAACCAATCCATCCCTAACACCATATCAAAACCTCCTAGGGCCATCACGTAAAATCTAGCAGGAAACTTACGACCGTCCAACTCTACAAGGCAATCGTCTATCACATCAGTCACTTTGGTAGACTTTCCTATCGTTGTCTCTACATAGAAGGGCACGTCTGTCTTCTTATTCTTACCATGCATTTCATGACAAAAGGTAGCAGATACAAAACTTCAACTAGCACCCAAATCAAAGAGCACAGAAGCATACAGTTGGTTTACCAGGAACATACCTAAAACTACTTCAGGGTCCACTCTGGCTTCTTCCTGGGTCATGTTGAATGCCCTTGACTTGGCTTTGGTGTTCTCACTCCTCCCTTTTTTGCCCATAGTTAGAGTCCCTGAGCTCCCTGCTCCACCTTTCTTGCAATCTAGGCCCGAGTGGCCTACCTCCGCACACTGATAACATCATGGTACCCCTTCACTCTCTAGCATAGTGGCCTTCGCCTCCACACTTAAAACACCGATTTGTCCCCACTCTACATTCACCCAAGTGAACCTTCCCACACTTCTTACATTCCCTCTTGTTACCCTCTTTACTCGATCCTGGGCGGCGATCGTCAATCCTCATCTTCTTTTCCCCAATCCCATAATGGTCACCCCTGAATCGCTTCCTATTACCGTTCTTGTTCCAACTCTTTTCAATCTTCCTCTGAATTGGCACCGGATCCCTCTCATCATACAACCTTCCGGCCAAATCTATTGCAGACCTAAAAGTGCTCAGTCTAGAAGCTATCATGTTCGTCCTGATATCCACGAGCAGACCCTGCATGTATCTCCTGATATTCTTGGACTCTGGGGTCACTAGATCCGGCACGAGTCTTGCAAGCTCATTGAACTTGGAGGTATACTCTTGATGAGTCATGTTTCCAGCCTCCAAGTGCAAGAACTCTTTCTCAATTTTGTCCAACTCTCGATGTGGACAATACTCCTCCAGTACCAGTTCCTTCAGATCCGACAACCTCATCCTTGCAACAGACCGTTTCCCCTTAGCTTGGACAATGTTGTCCCACCAACATAATGCCGAGTCAACAAAAGAATAGGAGGCAAACTTCACCTTTTGATCTTCCCGACACTCGCTGATGTCTAGGACTGCCTCCATCTCTCGAACCTAACGATGAGCAGCAATAGCATTGCCGTTACCAACAAAGGTCGGGGGTTTGCACCTCTGAAACTCCCCATAGGTGCACCCCTTAGCGGTCTCCTTCTCCCCTCGCTATCGTCATCAGGGATTACCACCTTGGGACTAGACGGCCGTTCATCAGCTTTATCCTTCTCCCCGAAACCTTTGGTCTTTTCACCATCCTTTACTGCCCTCAATACCTCGGTCACCACTGAAGGTAACACGTTTTGCATGACGTTGTAGACTTCGTCAGCAATAGCTTCTTTTACCGTAGACTTGAGGGTGGCTGATCCTTCACCCTCTTGGTGGCTATGAATACTCGAGTTGTCATGAACTTTCTCGGGAGCCTTAGCTTTGCTTTGGGTGACACGTGGCCCAGTAGTACGCCTGCCACAAGCACCTCCTCGGGTTGCCTCCCCAGGTTTTCTACCCGCCATAAGATCTACATCCTATAAGATTCAAGCACTAACAAGGTCATTCAAGGTAATAGCTCAGATTATGTCAAGTATAGTAAGTCCCTAATTATAGTGGCCAGTTGTGATTAGCCACTTACTTTACTCTTCATCCTCCAAGCATTCCATATCCAGACCACATCAGTGTCCAATCTACTAAGCACATAAATCAAATAGCACACACACATAATACCGGTTACTTATGAAAGATTACCTGATGGCACATAGCTACTTGGGCTGGCTTCCCTCCATTCGGTTCCATTCTCAGTTTAAGTTTAGTTTTTTGAAACTATTTACCCATTTCTCTTAAACTTTGGCTCTGATACCAACTTATAAAGCACCGTTACCGGAGACCTCACAGTTGGACAATCACAACAGTTTTTCTTATAAGATAAATACATTTCATAAAAATATCGCAACGGATTAAGTTGTCAAAAACCATTCATGCATTAATATTTGATGTTGCTAAATAATACATCATTGTATTTTAACAGTTACAAAAAGAATCATTCAGTTGTATTACAAAACAACAATATCATTATGCACGAATGGATGCCAGTCTTTGCCCGCCAAGTAGCCTCAACCGCGTGCCATCCTCAGCAACATCCTTACCTGCCAACTGATATGCATATAAAAAATCAGCGTTGCTGAGTGAGTTCTAGTTTAAAGATATAAAAAAAATACACTTTGTAAACTTCATTTGGTGATCATTCATCAATATACATAATCAATCATAAAGTGATTCATTATCTTTCTTTCTTTCATTAACTTTCTCTTTCATTAACTAGGATTGCACAAAGCAAGAGCCTACATTGTTGGTTGGCAACAGATGCCGAACCCCTGTCGGCAAACGTTTATCATGGTAGCTAACCCATCGACAGTTGATCCACACTGCTAGGCACGAATCCTGCTTATGAACTAGGATCCCATTCATTCATTGGTCAATCCCCAGGATTGACCCCAGATGTGCATCCTCATGGGCTATACAGCCGCACATCAGTTGAGCTAACGACAACAAGGTCGTGCACCTCCATTCATTGTGCTTGCAAGGCTTTTCATTCATCGTAAGGGCCCGGGGTAACATTCATTACGTTTCACTGTTCTTCTTTTATTATTTCATGTCCACTGGTTATGGGTAATACTTATTAAGATGGGCATTACATAATCACATAACATGAAAATATTATAGACATAGAAAAAGTAGCACATAAGAGAGAACCAAGCATAATAATCTTTAAACAAGCATAATCTTTCCTTATACAGAAGTTCTTCATACTTAAATTCTATTCCCAAAATTTCCAGAAAATCCCAAGTCTTTAGACAAATACGGATGAACTTAGGCAAATGCGGATGAGTACAACAAATGCGGATGAACATTCTCAGTAAATTTTCTAAGTGTCAGGAAATGCGCATGAAACGAATGTGGATGACTAAAGCAATACATATGGTCACTGCAGCAAATGCGCATAGGCAAAACAAATGCAGATGAACACTTAGCAAATGCGCATGAAGACTTAGCAAATGCGCATGAAGACTTAGCAAATGCGCATGAAGACTTAACAAATGCGCATGAAGACTTAACAAATACGCATGAACAAAAGACTTTCTGTTAAATGCGGATGAACATAAAAACTATCCTGAAATTCAACTTATGCCATTACCAGTCCCAATCATCAAGAACACAACTTAGATCTACAAGTCTATCACTTAGAACATCATAAACTTTAAACGATCAACAAGAGAAGCACATAACACACCATAACATCAACATCGTTCGCACCATACATGAAAATCATAACTTGTTTCGAAAACATCAGTCAAATATGCAAATCAGCCCCAAATCAGCAGAAAACATTTAAAAGAGGGGACCTAGAATTCACCTCTAGTGCTTCCGAGTAAAACTCCACCAAACCCGAGAGCAACCTAGAGTTCAAACACCTAAACATACCAAAACACAAAACCAAGCACAAAGAACACATAAGAATCGGTCCACAAGCTGAAAATTCAGCTGAAACCGAACCAATAACACAAGAAAGATACATACCTTCGAAATCACAGCCTCTTCTTCAAGGAATCGATGAAACTTCAGCTCTTCTTCTTTCTTCTTTTCTAGCCGAAAGCAAATGTGAAAAAGGCAGTGGCATGGGCGGCCATGCCTTTTAAACCATAGAATAATAAGGTTTTGTACTTTGAACACTTTACCCCCCTCCACTTGCGTCCATTATCTTTTCTTTCAAGATACTTTTCTTTTCCTTTATTTTAAACAAATTTTCGGGTGTTACAATAGTTGATGATATGGTTGTAACTTCAAATAGACCCAGTCGCCAAAGTCAAACTCCATATTTATCCTTTTTTTATTTGCTTGCTTTGCCATTCTGTTTCTTGCTGCTTCAAGGTTTCCTTTTAGGATCGACAACAGTCGATCATGCTCAATCAAAGTTGCATCAATTGAATGTGTTTTGTTCGAACCTGGCTGGTAGTCATGGATTGTTGTTGGTTCTCTTCCGTAAACCACCTTGAAAGGAGTCATATTAATTGCTGAATGATGACTTGTATTGTAGGAGAATTCTACCAAATATAAATATCGATCCCAGGTTGTTGGTTCATTGAAAACAAAGGCTCATAAATATGCTTCTAAACATCGATTGACGACCTTCGTTTGGCCATCTGTTTGGGGATGATATGCACTCGAATGCAGCAATTTGGTTCCCAACTATTTGAATAGCTGTTTCTAGAATCGGCTTAAACAAAGGGTCACGGTCTGATATAATTGACTTAGGTAATCCGTGCAACCTGTAGATCTCCTTCAATAATAATGTAGCCAAAGAATCTGCGGTATAGTGTGATGATAACGAGACAAAGTGTTCAAACTTGGATAACCGGTCGACAATGACCTAAATAGTCAACTTACCTCGCGAGGTCGGTAGGTGTGTTATGAAATCCATAGAGATTTCAAGCCATTGTTATTTTGGAATCGGTAGAGGTTGTAGCAGACCATATGGTTTATGAGTTGCAGTTTTTGTTGCTTGACAAATGTTGCATTTCCGGACAAAAAAAGCAACGTCCTTCTTTAGTCCACACCAGGAAAACGATGAAGATAGGCGTTTGTAGGTTCCTTGGACTCCTGAATGACCACCTAAATAAGATGCGTGGATATCTTGCAATAAGTTTTCATGGATACCTGGCAGTGGAGGGATCAGAAGGCGGCCATGAACGTACACAAGACCATCTCGAATGCTATGATGCTGAAATATCCCTGGTTCTTCTTGAATTTGTTTAACGAGTTCTTGACCAGTACTATTTTTGTCGAAGTAATTTTGGATTTACTCCATCCATGGTGCTGTCGGATGTGAAAATGTTAGAAATTCCGCCAACTCTACTCGGCTCAAAGCGTCTGTAACTTGATTTTCTTTTCTTGGCTTGTATAGAACCTCGAAATCGTATCCCATGAGTTTAGTTAGCCACTTCTGCTGCTCTGGTGTTTGGATTACTTGGGTTAGCATGTGCTTCAAGCTGTGATGATCAGTATAAATCTTGAGCTTTCTTCCCAACAAATACTGCCACCACTTTTTAACCGCTTCGGTAATTGCATAGAGTTCTTTAGTGTACGTGGATTGCCCCTGCATGGTGGTGCCTAGCTTCCTGCTAAAGAAAGAAATGGGTCTGTTGTTCTGTGACAAAACTACACCAATCGCCATTCCCGATGCATCTGTGGTTACTTCAAAATCCAAATTAAAATCTGGAAGGGCCAATGTTACTAACCTTTCTATTTCGGCTTTGAGATTTAAGAAGGCAGTTTGAGCCTTTGGGGACCATACGAATGCCTATTTCTTCAAGAGATTAGTAAGTGTTGCTGCTATTGATGCATAATGTGGGACGAAACGTCTGTAGTATCCTGTGAGGCCTAAGAAAGCTCGGAGCGCTGTTATGGTTGTCGGTGTTGGCCATTGCTGGATTGCTACGATCTTGTCGGGTTCGGGAGAGACTCCAGCCGCTGAGATTCTATGACCCAAAAAGGATTATCTTGGACACCAAAAACACATTTTGAAGGTTTAGCCTGGAAGGTGTTTTTGAGTAGAGTTTCCAAGACATTCCAGAGATGGCAGTAACGTTGTTTTATTGTTTTGCTGTAAATGAGAATGCCATCAAAGAAAACTAGAACAAATTGCCTTAGAACGGAATTAAAAAGATCGTTCATTGCGGATTGGAACGTTGATGGTGCGTTAGACAGACCAAAGGGCATTACGAGAAACTCGTAGTGGCCATCCATGGTTCGAAAGGCTGTTTTTGGGATATCTTCTTTGGGGATTAGGATTTGGTGATATCTCGAACTTAGATCTATTTTAGAAAAAACCGTGGTCCCGTGCAATTCATCAAGTAATTTGTCTATGGTTGGAATAGGAAACCTATCCCGTATTGTGACCGCATTAAGTGCCCTGTAGTCCACGCAAAAGTGCCACGAGCCGTCCTTCTTTTTGACCAACAACACAGGTGATGAAAATGGACTTTGACTGGACTGTATAATGCCATCAGCGAGCATTTCTTTTATCAGGCCGGTCATGACCTGTTTTTGGTAGTGTGGGTATCTGTAAGGCTTGATATTAATGGGTTTGGTTTCATCCAGAAGGGGTATGTGGCGGTCATGTTGCGATTGGGTGGTAGGGTGTGAGATGGTTTGAACAATTCTTTGAAGGATAACAAGAGGTTTTGTATATTTTGGTCAGCATGGTTCAACTGTGGTGATGTATTGGTGGTAGTTGGTGAATGATGGATTGTCAAGGTGTGTAAGAAGGCAATCGAGTCATGGCGAATAAGTAAGGAAACTAAACTGGATGTAACCTGTTGAACAATTGCCTCGCCTCTTAAGGTGCATGAGTCACCATCTTTGGTGAAAGATAGTTCTGGAATGGAGAAATCTATGGATAGTCTACCTAATGTACCCAGCCATGCTACACCCAATATCACATCTGCACCTTCAACGGGTAGGATAAAAATAGGATACTGAACTTTGACTTTTGAAGTTGTAGATTGACTTCTGGACAGTAACCTTGGCATTCAATGTGTTGTCCATTTCCCATCATGACAGAGAAGGGTTTGATTAGTTTGGTGTGGAGCTTTAAGATGGTTACAATCCTCGGTTGAAGGATGTTGTGTGTGCTTCCACAGTCTACCAGGACTGTGATGGGTTTGCCGGCGATGTGGCCTGTAACTCGAAGAGTTTGGGTGGATGCAAAACCGAAAAAGGCTGCTTGGGATAGTGATAGGAAGTGAGGTGATGGGTGATTAGTGAGGGTAGGTTCTTGGTTTGGGTTCTCCATGTCATCCATGTCATCATTGTCAACAATGACCAAGAACTGGGGCGGTGAACACTTATGTCCCGGGAAATACTTTTCCGGGCATTTGAAGTAAAGTCCATCTTTTCTACACTGTTGAAGAGCTTTGGCTGAAAGTTTGGTGAATGGAAGGCTTTTTGGTGGTGTTGTTGGGGTGGGTAGCAGGGGTGATGAGGTTGGCGGTTGGTTAGGGGTAGGTGTAGAAGATGAAGTTCCAGGTTGGTGGTAATTGTAGTTGGTGGGTTTTGAAAGGGTATTGGGTTTGGGCTTGGGTAGGTTTTGGAGTTTCTCTTCAACTAACTTTGCTAATCCATAGGCCTGGTGCAGAGTGGTGGGTATGAGGATAGCTAGTTCATTTTGGATGTCAGCCCGTAGGCCAGAAATGAAGCAGTTTCTCAGGGCTTGTTAAGAGAGGCCTACCACCCTATTGCTGACCCGTTCAAACTCTGTTTGGTATGCAGCGACTGTGGTTATTTGGCGAAGTTTGAAAAGGGTGGCTTCGTGATTCTCATATGATGATGGGCCGAACCGTAGTTCCAATTCATGTTGAATGCAGTCCATGTACCCAACAAATCATTATTCACATGATGTTTGTACCATGAAAGTGCGTCACCGGTGAAGTAAAAGACTGCTAAGTCGACATGGTCAGCGATCGGGGTTTGATAAAATGAAAAAAAAAATTCTTCTTGAAAAATCCAGTCTAAGACATTAGACCCATCGAAAAAGGGCAAGGTGATTTTTGGTTGTCGAGGGTTGGTTTGGCAGTTTGGTGATCTGTGTCGAGGTGGGGAGCGCCGGCGTGGTGGGGTTTTTACACTCAAGGATTCCGGAGTGACATGAGTTATGAGTGAGTTGATTTTTTGGATTAGTTCGGTTAGTATGGCCTGGTTTTTTGTGGTGGTTTCGGTGGTAATGGCAATCAACTGATCAATCAGCTGATCGGTGGCATTTGGCGGTGACTCAATGGTGTTGGAAGTTTCTTTACGAGGTGGCATGTTTGGTAGGGTAAGAATTCAATGAAAGCACCAATTGTTAGACCCTTAGAGCGGGTCAAACTCCAAGAAAGATCAAGAAGGAAGAGTGGGAGATTGGGGAAATTTTCTGATATATTTTCTTCTCAAAATGATGAAATACACTGAATTTAAATATGCAATGCTTTTACTAACCTACGACTCCACTAACCCTTATTGATAGGAACTACCTTGACCACTAAACCACTACTCCATGCATGTAACAATTAAACATGTGACATAAAAAGAAAAGGTCAAATTAAGCTTGTAGATCACTCCACAAACCGGGTAGGCTTTCTTGATGCTCGTTTGGGCCTGTTTAGCTGGGTCTGGTCTGCTGGGATGCTTTGTACTGTTGGGCTGACTGGTTGGGATGGACCGGACATGTCATTGAGTTTGTATAATTTTATGTGTTTTAGTGTAGTGAGTAAATGGTTAAGATTGAGTATATAATGAGATTAGACCATGTGTCAACATCACGCCCCAAACGTAAGAAGGAGGTCAAGTCACCCAACCGTGCCCCTGCATACAGCCACACCTCGGGGCTAATGCGGGCGTGGGGCTCCAGCCGGAGGGCGGTTCACGATGCGGGATGGGGTGGGGGGACATAACCATTTGTGCATTGGAAGGGAGGACATACCCGTTGGGAACCAAAAATAAAATTAAATAACTTTTTTTTTAATTTACGTATCTACTTAAACTCACATCTCTCACACATACAATCCACACACTACTGGTCAATCATTCTCACTTTGTTGTTATTTTAAACTCAAATATCCATTTTTCCAACCTTATAATTATTTTTTCATTATGGACTTAAAGATATGTATTTAAATTCACATCTCTCACACTTACAATCCACACACTAAAGCCTATAAGTTTAAACTAAAAAAATTACTTACTATGAAAAATATAACACAAATAACACATTAAAATGGCACATATTAAGTGCACCGGTGACGCAAAGTAAGGCACCGTCAGTTGTCATGTTTTTCTCATTTCTCCTTGGGTGACATTTCACCGTCACTTTAGCATTTTCTATTTTTTTTTCAGTTTCCTAGTTTTTTCCCGTTATACAGGATGTCATCCAAGTTTTTCTTGTTTCCTTGTTTTTTCAAATCAATTTTTTTTTTCTAAATTTTTATTTATATTTCATTTTTTATAATGAATTTAAATAAAGTAGAAAAATAAAATAAGCTCACATTAATTAAAAAAATTACTTAGAAAAGTATAAATAACATCTAGTAGGAAAATAACTTAATAAAGAAATAACATCTAGTATGAGAGTTGTCATCCCTAATGCTTGCTATTGTTGTTGCAAAAATACAATCCAAACGTGTTATTCCTCTTGCATAAGACAAAACTTTTCTTCTTGAAGACGACTTCTATGCTTGGCTTTGGTTTTACTTAACACGTTGAAGCTCTCCATTTTCGCTAATAGTTCTTCCTATGACGTCAATGATGTGGCTTATCTTTTGTCTTTTCTTGTCAGCCTCTTGGGTTCTATATTCTCATCATGTTGAGATCGATGTCGAGAAAATAAGCTTTCGAGGACGTGATGTAGTAACTAAATCCATTTGTTTTTTATCTTTTTATCGCTTGTGAAACACTTACCATTATCAGAGTGTTGGCCATGTGGGGTGAGACCAAACAATCATCCACGCCTCTATGTGTGAAAAGCCTTTTCCTTGCAAACCTTCTTGTACTTGAATTGGATTTCTGAATCACATCTTTCTTAGCATCGTCGCTAGACCGTAAACCGCCGACTCTTTTTTGGTATAAAGAATTCCATTTTTATTGGATTGTTTAAATCTCCCCATTTCAAATATAGTTGATCTAAACTTCGTTTGTCGCATTTCATTTGAGTATGAAAATGCATGGTAACCTACATAAGTATTAGAACATTGAAAGTTAGACATTTAAAAACTAAAACATTCAAAATTATACAAATAAAATTTAACCTTCTTCCAAACACATATCGATTTTGTTCATTCCTAATAACCGGATTATGCTTTCGCTAAGGTAATTTCTTCTTGAAAGGTCCATCTATTATTACTTGCCATGCTTTCCTTTGTTGTTTAGTCGGTACCTCGTACTCTTCGACACCTCTTTTTTTCTCGCTCGACAGAGTAAGTGTTTTTTTACTAGAATCGAAGTCTTCACGCTGATAGTCTTGAAAGTTGTTTGAGTATGCTTGTGATATCGGAAAATGTGTGTCTCATGACATTAGAAAGTGTGTGTATTGATTGTAGCGGGGTGACGATTGGAATTGCGGAGAATATGTCAGGGCGTCAAATGGGTGAGTTTGTTGAGAAGTTGGTTGTGAGGTTTGGTTTTTTATAAAGATTTTGGAATTGCGTTGTTTTTTTATCGAGCGTGATGATGATTCCATATTATTTAGGGGACGGGTTACTTTCACCTTCCCTCGATCACGACACTATCTCCCCTTAAAGTTTAGTAGAATGACTTATGACTAGATGTCTCGAATTCAAAGTAATAATAACTATATTAGTCCATAAGGATAAGTGATGATAAGATGCATCTAATTATCTAGACTATCGAGGGTTTTAAACTTATAAATGCATCTAATTATCTAAAATATTAGGGGTTTTAATCTTATAATGTACATATATAAGTGGTTTATGGAAATAGAAAAAAATTTGTAAATAAAAATAAAAATAATACAAATTTTATTTAGTAATAGAAACAAAATAAAATTAGAGTAAATTATACGGATAGTCCCTGGGGTATGCACGTATTGCAACTTTAGTCACTGCTTTTAATAAATTACAGATGAGGGCCTGAACTATGTAAGAAGTGTACGCTGAAGGTCTCTGACACTAACAAAAGTTAAGTTTCTCTGTTAGTTTTTTTAAAAGACCAAAACACCCTCATAACTTCCACCGCCATAACTTCCTATAAGGTTTATATTTAAAGGCTAATGCAACCAAAGTAACCAAAGGGCTCTCAGCATGCATGCATGAAAGTACTGAGTGATGTTACTTCAGAAGTTTTACACAACTCGAGAAAAATAAGCTAAGTGTAAAAGCTTCCAAAGCCAAATGACCAAAATCTTCCGAAGCCAAAGATGAAGTCTTCCGAAGCTTTAGAGACAAAGTCTTTCGAAGCCAAAGACAAATTTCTTCCGAAGACAGAGAAGACATGCTTTCTCTGATCACCTTTTGACAAAGCTGAACAACTTTCTGCTGCCACTCTGAAGACTCACCAACTTATATGAGTTGGTGAAAAGGACCATGTTTTGTCAACTGTTGATTATGGTCATTGGTCTGTAACATTCTACTTTTGTACCTTTTATCCTTTTTGTAATATATTAGGTTGTGAGCTATGACATGTCATAGTCACAAGTCAAAAGGCAATCTGCCTTTTGACTCTACATTGATCTTGTTCTTGTCTAGATTAATGTTTCCAGCTGGTTTTCAAAGTATAGCCGGCTGTAGGATGTAGTATAAAGTATCTCAAGTACTTGTATCTTTTGATATGCTTTGTAATACTTGTAAAAGAACTTGAGAGCAATATACATCATTCTTGAAAACCAATATCATATTGTTATTATTCTTGTTCTTTCTTATACTTGCTTGTGTTCTTAGTATCATCCATACAAACCCGGTTCCCTATTTGATCTGTTAAGTGTTCTAACACTCTCCTTATTATAAAACTGTTGCATTGACACCCTTCAACGGTCCTGCAATTGGTATCAGAGCATTTTAGGCTCTTGATTGTAAGATCTCACCATTTTAAAATCCTTAGTTTCACAAAACACTTAACAACTCAAATGGCAGCTCTTACCAAGGCTGATATGGAAACCGGTACCATGACAAAATCTCCACTGATCACTCCTGATAACTTTGATACTTGGTTCCAAAGAATGGAAGGATTCATTAAGTCTCAGGACAGCAGGATGTGCGGATCTGTTATCTCAAGACCTCATGTACCATGCACCACTTTAGCTGCTGCTAGTGGTGGTATGATACCAATGGAAGTGGCTGACTACTCAGAGAAAGATTGGAAGAAGATTGATATAGATCAGAAGGCCATGACTGCTCTCCAAACTACTCTTCCAAACTCTATCTACAGAGGCTTCAAGAAGTGCAAGACTGCTAAACAACTATGGGATGCACTGAAGCTTATGTATGTGGGGTCAAATGAAGCAAAAGAAAATAAGAAAGACCTCTTGAAGCAGCAGTTTGAGAACTTCACCTATAAAACAGGTGAAATCATGACTCAACAATACTTCAGGTATGTTGAGATTGTGGATACTCTAATGGATGTTGGAGTAAGTCTTGAGAATAGGGATATTATGAGGAAGTTCATGTCTGCTCTTACTAGACAATGGACATACTATTATGTGGTCATTAAAAGGACTGAAAACCTCAAGACCCTTACTCTCATAGAGTTGTATGGTATCCTCAATGGATACCAGATGGAGATGAACATGCAAAATCCATCTGACAACTCCTCCAACAATTAGCAGAGCTCAGCCCTTCATGTGGTTGAAAGGGACTGAACAGAACCATAACATCATCCACTTTGCTACCCTAAAAACTCACAAAATGGTCCTTTCATCATCTTCCCAGAGACACCAAGGGAGAACTACATCCAAGGAAGCCCATTCCAAGAGACAAGCTCTCCACAAGCTTTTGTGACTACTGATGAAAGCAGTGGCAACTTTCTCTTCACTCTAAAGACTTGGACTGCATCCATCCAGATGGCCTGGAGTACATGGAGATAGTCTAGCAAATGGCTCTTTTCACTCATAGGGCCAAGAAGTTCTATAAGAGAACTGGGAGGAAGTTTCCTAGCAATGCATCCAGTGGAAAGTTTGGGCTGGATAAAAGCAAAGTGAATGTCATAACTGTAACCGAATGGGACACTTTACTAGGGAGTGTATGGCACCAAAAACAAATGGTGGCCAAGCACAAACTAGGCCAAACTACACCGATGGAACTCCAATGACTGAGAAGCCCAAGCAGCGAGTTGCAGTTGCTGTTAAAGAAGTAGGCTTTGATTGGAGCTTTCAGGTTGAAAATGTCTCCCCAAACCAATCGCTAATGGCAGATCATGAAGAAGCCAAGAATAAGCAGGTACTGGGTTCTACTAAGATAGCTCCTCCAAACACTCTACTATCTGTAAGATCTCTAAGGTATGAAACTTGTCAAGATGAGCTTCCCCTCATAGAACCCATTCGATTGAAGGATGAAGATGAAAAAGAGGTAGTGAAGGATGGATCTGAGATGAGTGAAGAAGATCATCCTAAGAGTCACTATTCTCCTAAGGAGAGGAAAGAACCAGGGTTGAGTAAGTCCATGAAGAAGAACTTGATCAGAAATGCAAAGAGAAAGGCAAAGAAGGCTCAAGAGATCAAGGCCACTTTCAACTCCAAGCAGAAATAAGTCTTTATCTTTGTAGGATTTGAAGTGGTAAAGACAGAGGATACAACTATGAACTCTAGTACCAGGAGTTCTAGTTTATGTCCACCTCATCCATGTGAAGAAAAGAAGGTCGATCAAATGTGCATCACTGCTACATAGCCTGAACCATCCATTTCCAAAAGCAAGCATCGCCCTGAGAAGCCTGCTGCATCATCTGTGAAGATGAAAATGGGAGTGGAAAATGATCAAGCTCAGCTTTCTACACAAAAGAAGACTATTAGAAGGAAGCAAACTGAATGGGTCATGTATGGTAGTGCTTCTCATTTGCTAAGGATTGCATCTACAATCCTAAAAGTACTATCCACATGACTAAAAAGAAGACTTCTGAGAAGAAGAAGAAGAAAACAGCTTCAGAAGGAAAACCTTTTCCTTTCAGAATCTCCAAAGTTAAGTTGAAGACAAGTGAAAACTTGCCTTCGGAAGGAAATTTGGTCTCGGAGGAAAGGAATGCTTCCGAAGTACTAAAGTCTGCTGCAGTGAATGTAAGACCTTCTGAAGGCCCAGTCTCCAAAACTTCCAAAGTTATCAAAACTTCCAAAGTGTTGAAGGTCAAGTCTCATCTTCCGAAGATGGTGTGGAAGATAAAGAAAGACCAAGTGACTGAAAGTTCTTCATCAACAATAGCTGATGATCCTCAAAGTCTGAATATAGGATCCATTACTGTTGTATTGTCTTCAGTACACTTTGATAAGCCCAAGGCCAATGAGGCTTGGGTTCCTAAATGTAACTAACCATCTCTTTCTATGCAAGAACAACTAAAGACCAAAGAAAATGTGTGTATCATTGATAGTGGCTGTTCCAGGCACATGACAGGAAATGGCTCTTTGCTTCAAGACTTTGAAAGAATTGATGGAGGGCCAGTTGCTTTTGGAGAAGATTCTGGAGGTTACATTACTGGAAGGGGCAGGGTCACAAATGGTAAGCTCAGTATTGAAAAGGTAAACTTTATCAGGAGCTTGGATACAATCTTCTAAGTGTATCCTAATTTTGTGATCAGAGACATAACATGCTATTTACTGAGCATGAGTGCATTGTTCTCAAGCCCGGGGTGATCATTCCTCAAGAGCATATCCTGCTCAGAGCCCCTAGGAGAGGGAACATGTACAAGATGGACTTGCAGGAAACATCCCCTTTAGAAGAAGTTTCTTGCTTTTTGTTTAAGGCCAATAGTGATGAGTCTTTCCTTTGCATAAAAGAATTTGCCATGTAAACTTTAAAAACATGAATAAACTAATTAAGAATGATTTGGTAACTAATATGCCAAAGAAAGAGTTTACAAGTGTGATCATTGTGTTGCATGCCTGAAAGGGAAACAACACAAGGTATCTCACAAGCTAAAGGAAATGAACTCCATCACTACACCCCTACACTTATTACATATGGATCTCATTGGCCCCACCCATGTAATAAGTTTAGGAAGGACCTCTTATTGCTTGGTGATCACAGATGACTTCACAAGATTCACTTGGTTATCTTTCTGTCTGAAATCTAAGGATGAGACCCTTGAGATCTTGAAAAGCTTCATTCTGAAAATTGAGAATCAATGTGATCATAGGGTCAAGATCATAAGATGTGATCAAGGAACCAAATTCAAAAACCAAATCCTTGACACATTTTGTGATGAAAAGAGTATTACAAGACAATATAGTGCTCCCAGGACTCCTCAGCAAAATGGTGTTGCTAAGAGGAGAAACAAGACACTTATTGAAGATGCAAGAACCATGTTATCTGACTCTAAACTACCCATCACCTTCTGGGCAGAGGCAGTTGACACTGCCTACTATGTGCAAAATAGAGTTTTAGTAGTTAAGACTCATGGTAAGACAACCTATGAACTGTGGCATAAAAGGAGACCTTTTATTAGTTTCCTTAGATCATGTGGATGTTCTTGTACCATCTTGAATACCAAAGATCAAGTAGCCAAGTTTGCTGAGAAATCAGATGATAGACATTTCATTGGATACTCTTCCCAAGATAAGGCTTACAGAGTATACAATCTTAGAACCAGATTAGTTGAGGGTTCAGCCAATGTGACCATCAATGAAAACACACCCAGTGTAAAAGGTTTTGGTCCTGATTGGCTGTTTCATCTTGGTTTAGTTACCTACTATTTTAACAAATCTTGTGAAAATGTTTCAGGATCTACAGGTATCTTATCAAAAGAAGATTCTGATCCAAGATTGAGCTGAGAAGACCAACTAATCAAACTACTTCAGCTCCAGTAGTAACTAGCCCTGCAGTTGGAAATTCTGTCAGCACAGCCATGACACATTCTTTAGCTGATACATCTGAGGTGCCTATAAATTCCAGCTTAGGGGCACAAAACTCAGATGAAGGAATTTCCAATATAGGAGGAGATGGAGATGGTGAGAGTGATCAAGAATTCCTTGATGCTGATAACCACTCCATAGAAGACAACATCAATGATTTAACACACTCATTTGATAAAGTCTCACTTGATAAGTGTGTTGATGTGTGGAGAAGCCTCTCAAGCTACACATGATGATAAACCACTCACTCAATAGAAGGACAACATCAAAAGTCTGATCCAAACAGTGCTCATTGCATAAGTTTTGATGTGGTGGATGACTCTCAAGCACCATATCTAAATTTCACCAATGTAAATCTATCCAAAAACTTGCTGGGATTCCTTTAAATAAGAATCCACAAGTCCCATCCTACCACAAAAATCATTAGAGATGTTGAGACTGGGGTGAGAACAAAAAGGACAAACCATGACAAAAATGTTTGTCTTCAATCTTGTTTTCTTGTCTTAGATAGAGCCTAAGAAGATTAAAGAGGCTTTGAAAGATGGAAGTTGGGTTGAAGCAATGCAGGAGGAGCTGCTTCAATTCAAAAGACAGAAGGTTTGGAATCTATGTCCTATTCCTCAAGGGAAGACTACCATAGGTACCAAGTGGGTATTTAGAAACAAGAAGGATGATAGAGGACTTGTCATCAAGAACAAGGCAAGACTAGTAGTTCAAGGATACACACAAGAAGAAGGGATTGACTACACTGATGTTTTGCTCCTGTGGAAAGACATAAAGCTATTAGGATATTCCTAGCTTTTGCTGCATCCAAGAATTTTAAGGTCTACCAACTTGATGTCAAGTGTGCCTCCTTATATGGGGTGATTGATGAGGAGGTGTATGTCAAACAACCACCTGGCTTTATAGACCCAGATCATCCTGATTATGTCTGCAAGCTTAACAAAGCTCTCTATGGGCGGCATCAGGCTCCAAGAAAATGGTATGAGACACTATCATAGTATCTCTATAAGCACGATACAAGAGAGGTACTATTGATGGAACACTGTTCATCAAAGGAACAGGAAATGACTTGATGCTGGTTCAAGTTTATGTAGATGACATTATCTTTGGGTCCACTAATCTAAAGCTCTATAAAGACTTTAAGAAGCTGATAAAGAATAGATTTGACATGAGTGCCATAGGAAACTCAATTTCTTTCTTAGAATTCAAGTGAAGCAGGTTGATAATAGCATCTTCATAAATCCATCAAAGTATGTTCAAGACATAGTTATCAGATTTCACATGACTGAATGCAAGGTTGCTAAGACACCCATAGCCAGAAACCACTCTCTTGGACTAGATCTTGAGGGGGAGTGTGTTGATAAATATCTCTACAGGTCTATGATTGGGTCTCTTATGTAACTTATAGCCAGCAGGCCTGATATCATGTTTGCTACATCTATTTGTGCAAGATATCAAGCCAACCCAGGATCTCACACCTGGTCAATGTGAAAAGAATTCTCAAATATCTCAAGGGTGCTCCTAAATTGGGCCTTTGGTATCCAAAGAATTCTGACTTCAATCTGTATGCTTATACATATAGTGACTATGGTGACTGTAACATGACTACAAAGTCCATTGGGGGTTGTTAATTTCTTGTGGTGAAGGATTGTTTCATGGCAATGCAAGAAACAATCCTGTATATCTGGATCAACTCCTAAAGATGAATACATTGCTGTTGCTAGCCTGCTATGCTCAAGTGCTTTAGATTACGAATCAAATGCTCGACTATGGATTTAACTTTAAGGAGACTCCTATCCACATAGACAAAAACAGTACTATCTCTATCATAGAGAATCCGGTTCAGCACTCAAAGACAAAGCATATCAATATCAGCTATCATTTAATTAGAGATAATTTTGAAAAGGGATTGATAGAGCTAGTCAAAGTTAATACAAATGAACAATATGCTGATCTATTCACAAAAGCTTTGGATGAGCAGAGATTTAAGTATTTTATATCAGCTATTGGGATGATTAAGTTTGAGTAGATTTTTCTTAAACTAACTCAAGATTATTTTTAATAATATATGTATCTTTAAGTTGTCTATTTCATCACCATATAAGCCAAGTTTACTTTGGAAGAAACTTTTCAAAATGATATCCCTTAGAATTTTGAGAATTTTGGATGTATTTTCCTTTAGAAGGCATCAAGTTGTCTTCAGAAGAAAATTATGTATTCAAAACAAATAACTACTTTTGAGAACTTAACCTTCAGAAGAAATTTGATTATATCTTTTAAAGCTTATAATTGTCAGTAAATACTTATATGTATTGAAGGGCTATTTCTTCCGAAAACAATTAAGTCTCGGAAGACTTATTCTCTTAATGAATAATATTTCTGATATTTGATATCTTTCGAAGCACAATCTATCCAGGAAGTAAAAATACTCTAAGTATTTTTCTTTCGAAGCAAAATTCTTAGAAAACTAAGGAATATCTTCCGAAGCAAAATTGGCTTCGGAAGTTTTTCTCAAATCTTCCGAAAAAATTACCTTCGGAAGATTTAGACTTCCAAGAAAACTAACTTTTTGGGCACCTTTTCTAAGGTGGGACCGACTTACGGATTTCAAAGTTTATCCATTGGTATTAACTTTGTCTCAAATCCATACCATATATATTTGTACAACGATTCCCCCTCTTTCACTTTTTCACCTTCATCTGCTATATTCAAACCCTAAATTCACCCACAAACCGACTTTGTTCTTACCTTCCTTCATCTCAAATGGGCTATGAGGGTCCTTCCTAAAATCTGCTATGAACCAGTCTTACTGATCAATTTCACTTTCATCACTCCAGCCACCATCCGTACTCATCTAAGAATGGAAGATAAAGAAGGCGAATTGTCCTTCCCAAAATATGCTGTGAACCAGTCCTTCAGGCAGATGGGCTATGAGGGTGATTACTCTGTAAGAACCTTCAAGAAAGGGAAGGTCTCCTCCAAATAGAAGTACCTCCTCCATGTGGTCATCCACTTTTTATCGAACAAACTTGGAGGTTGGGATCAAATTCCAGAAGACCTTTCCTATATAGTTCATGGATTGGTACAAGGGGTCAAGTTCAGGTACTCACAATTTGTTTATACAAATTTACTTGCTAATTTGGACTCCTTAGAAATATTATATGTTCCCTAGATATGTCCAGCACATTCTTAACTGTGAACTGGGCTCACAGTTGTGGGGAAAAGGTGATATTCTTAAATTGGGACAGATGAAGTCCAACATCTTTACTATAATGAGAAAGCCAACTATTGGCTTCTCAGGGGTAGAAACAGCCCTAGTCCCAAAAATGTTAGAGCTCATTGCTCAAGGTGACAACTTTGCAACACCAGCTAATGTTGAACCCACACCTTCCACTTCTACACCATCCACACAGCCACAAATTACCATCACCTATAAAAAATCCAAACGAACCCCTACATAAAACTACTCGAGTTATGCAGGCCCCCATATTCTCACCCATACAGGAGGAAGGGGACACTAGAGCTCCCACTTCCCCTAAGGAACAAACCACTCCTGTCACTTCAAGGATCAGTGCTGAGGTTCCTCATGCTCAGCCTGATGAGCTCACTACACCAACACCAGCCTTAAGCCTTCACTCAAATTCTCAAAACTCTAGTGAACAACCTTCAGAGGAAAGCTACCATCCTCAGCCTTTAGACCTTAATCAGTCCATACCCAACCTTGAATTCTATGATGATGAGGACATGGGATTCAGTGAGTACCATGAATCTCTCTTCTCCACCCCTACTCAAAGAGAGATGAGTACTCTTGACTCACCCATGTCTAGCCCACATCATCCACTAACAACTGAGGTGGATCTTCCTGAACTAGTTATTGAGGTCCATATGGAAGAGGCTCTCACTTCTGCAAGTGATTACATCTTTAAGACCTCAACCATGGCAACACAGCCCATTGACACTTCAACTAAAGCTGTCATGGTGTAGGGGAAATCCAGCAGCCAAGAACTTAGTGCTGGTGATGAGGAAGAAGACTTAGGTCCTATTTTCTCATTCCCCAGTGATTCTTCAACTAAAAATGAGGGGAGTCCGAAACTAAAGGTGCAACATCTGACTAAAACCTGCACCTATTTAGTCTCAAAGGTTAGTCACATGGAATCTCAGGTGACTACCTTACAAAAGAGGGTCAATGACTAGCAACTTGAGATCACCGATCTCAAGGGCAAGTTAGCTGAAAGACCACTACGGAGGACTCAACCAGGACCACAAGAACCTGTGGATGTGGTGGACCTAACCTCTAGCTTAGCTATGCAAGAAGGTGATGCTACCAAAAAGGGGGAGAAAGTATTACCTGCAATCACATATCCTGGGAGTTCTTCTTAGAGCATGGACATAGAGGACTCACCACCCTCTCTTGCTCTTGTCGATACTCAGCAACCCCCAAGTTCACATGATGTGGACTCACTCATTCAAAGTTTGTTTGAGGAGGGTATACCAAGGGCTATGCCTTCTCCATCTCACCCTGCTGAGAACCCAATAATGGGATGGAGATATGATGATCAAAGGAGAGGCCTGGTAATCTCTAGATCTTAGGGGCAATAATAGATCTTCAACTTCTACACCCTGAGATTCTATGAGAGCACTTATCTAGTTGACCTCCCACTTGCCAACCCAAGTCAAAACAGGCAAGCTGCAAGGTTGGCTAATAAGATTCAACAAAGGTGATTGAAGAGTTCAAGCCGAGAACAAGACTATATAGACAGAGGCTAGCAGGCAAGACTATTGGTCAACTGGATGCTGAGGTAGACTCTAAAATTAGCTTCGAAGGGGAAACCTTGGCTGAAGGCCCAGTAGTTGAGCCTGTGAACCTTGAGATAACAGGAACTGCTTCAGCACCTATTACCCTCAGTGAGGCACCAGCCGGTGAAGGTGTCTCACAACCTCCCTCTAGCCAAAGCTCAAGTGAAGAATAAAGCAATGAAGGCTAAAGCTCTCTCCAACCTGAGTCACAAAGGTCTATGAGTGACAAAGGTAAAAAGAAGATGACTCTTGAAGAGATTGAGGAGGGGAAAAGAGAGAGGAAGAGGAAGCTAAGAGTAGGGAGTTCAAGTGGGTCCCCAGGCTTTAAGGAAGCTACAATCAGGGCTGCCTCCAAACCAAACACTCAAGATGATAAGTTAAAAGCAACAGATTAAACTACTTGGGGACCAAAAACTATAACATTGATGAACTCATTTCTTTTCCCTTAGAAGAGTTAAATGAACTGGCTGACATTAAGATGTCAAAGGAGAGGAAGGAGGCAGAAGATGTAGAACTACTCCTCAAGATCAAGGAAGAAAAGAGGATGAAAATACTCTACAAGCATGCTCCTACTCTCTCCCCAGTTAAAGAAAGTCCCGATACAAAGGCTGTGGCAATTAAACAACAACCTCAGGTAGACAAAGAAGCAGACAGACAAAATATGATTAGCTACATGACTGCCACATGACTCTATCACTTCTTCCCTTGTCCTATGAATACATAGAATTTGAGTACCTTAAGCAGCTCGAGCAACAAGTAATGAAGGAACAAAAAGCTGCTAAGAGAAAGATGAGGGAAGAAGCTGCAAAGTCAAGAGCCATCATCCAAAAAAGTCTAAAGAAGTTTGCTAATAGGCAGAGGATGATGAGCTTCTTGAAGCTGTATGGACTCTCTATAAGGAGGCTTAGCCTAATGTCTCTATCCACAATGGATAAGCTCATTAGGATGATCAAGTAGAAGATTAAAAGGGGTAAGCTCATTGACTTGCATTCTCCACCAAGTCAGGCTGCACCTGAAGTTGAGGTCAAGGTTGAACCACAAGAGACAACACAATCTGGACCTAGTGCTAGACCACAAGAAACTTCATCTTCTGATCCACAGCAGGGTCCTGATCCCTCTCCTTCTAAACCTATGAGGGAAGAGGACCCAACTGAGAAAGACACACAAAGACAACCTGGTGCTGAAGGCCAGTCTTTTCAGTTGAAATCTGGAAAGAGGATGAAAAGGATGGCTACCTAAAGGGACAAGGAAAAAAAGAAGAAGTCCAAGGCATGCACCTCTACACCTCAAGATAGGTCAGAACATCCTGAGGGTGATCAAGAAGAGGTTGCTCATCCAACTCCTATTCAAGAAGAGCCTCTTGCTGTTGAGAGACCCATCTTGTCCTGGGAATTTGCTACTAATCCAGACAGATGGTATGTCATTAGAGATCAAGGACGTCAATATGTCTACTTCTGGCAAGACATACTTGATCTTTCTCTGAATGATCTCTATGTCATAAGGAGATACTATGATAGTCTGAGGGATCTTGACCAAGTGATAAAGAAAGAAATGATCTTGATCCTGATAAGGACTGTCAATATATAAAGTAATCTCTTCTGTTTTGGTAGCATCAGCCTAGGGGGAGTTTGTAAGGTTTATACTTAAAGACTGATGCAACCAAAGTAACCAAAGGGCTCTCAGCATGCATGCATGAAAGTACTGAGTGAAGTTACTTCAGAAGTTTTACACAACTCAAGAAAAATAAGCTAATTGTAAAGCTTCCGAAGCCAAATGACCAAAATCTTCCAAAGCCAAAGATGAAGTCTTTCAAAGCTTCAGAGACAAAGTCTTTTGAAGCCCAAAGTCTTTCAAAGCTTCAGAGACAAAGTCTTTTGAAGCCAAAGACTGTGTGGAAACCACTGATTCTGCTGGTGGATCAAATATTGCAATCATATTGTTGCCGTTTATCGAATTTGTGATGCGGAATCTCACAAGCCCATTGATGATTTCAAGTGAAGATCTATTGTAAGATGAAATGTATGATGATGAATGAATGATGAACAATCAAGAACACATTCATAAAAATTTCATTCATTCATATGTATGTTAGCTAGGAGATTACAAGGGAGTTTGCAAGAGGTTTCTCTCTCACACACACTCAACCTTGAATTCTCTAGTGAATTGCTATGGATTGTTAGTGATTGTTCTAATGTTTTATTAGAGTATAAATGACTATACTTAGTCAATTTATACTTTTTACAAAAATAAATAAAATTACATTTAAGCATAAATGATTACACAAACATTGTTCTAAGTCTGATAAATTCTCTATTGCTGATGCGTGACTGCCAGGTGCTGATGTCATTCGGGACGTCCGCTGATGTTGACTGTTGACTTTGACCACGATTGACCAAGTTTGACTTTGGTCAATTTTCTTCGTTTTGATCATATTTTCAGCATATCTTCACTTGGTCGGTTTTGGTAATCATCATGAGATTCGGCACTTAGGTTTTGGTAAGTATCATCTTCAAATAGTCCAACAATACTCCCCCTAAGATGATGCTACCAAAACCTCATGATTATCAAAACCTTGGATGTTAATTGACGTGCAGTCTTGAAGTGTAGTCTTCTCCTCCTTTTTGATAGCATCTTCTTAGAAGCTTCATAAAAGGCATTGAGAAAAGGACTTTGTTTCGGCATACAAAGACTTTGGTTCGGCACTTGATGGATGTTTCATCAGCTTGATCTTCTAGTCTTGTTTTGAAGACTTGAAAATGCACCTATGTGCATACACTGTGGATTGCACAGGTAGCAATATCAGCAACCTTATCTCAACTTCAGAAGTGAAGGAGAAGCATCAAAAATTCTTCAGACTTGACATATACTCTCCCTCAACAAAAGCTTTGGAGGGTGAGGAACTTTTATGTACGAGACACCAAGAGGAGGATTCTTAGTTCTCATTAACTGGCAGTAGATCTTTGAAGGAAGCAGGAGTGTTCACTTGACATCTTAAACTGAATAAGAAACTCAGGCATGTTGTGCAATTCATCACCTGCAAAAGTCTAAATCCTCTCGGTAGAGGTATTGCATGGAAGTTTCACTCCTAAATCAATAACACATGTAAATCTGCCAAAACTAAGAAAAATATTAAAAAATGACAAATCTTTTTGGAATTTTAGATTTTTTCAAAAATTATGATAGTTACAAGCATGAATCTTTTAACTGCAATGAGATCATACTAATCCAAAATCCTCTACAACTAAGAATTTAAAGTTGGAATAGACATAGACAAAGAACAAAGTTGATTGTAAGTATGTTTGTCCACTTAAACTCATGCAAGGATCTATTTTTAACACTTTGTGATATTTATCATGTTTAGGTTTAATTAGATATGCTAATTGAGTACCCCACACTTAGAAGTATGAAAGAATAACCCTCCTCATGAAATGCAAGGTGACACTTTATCACAACTTGAACCAGGCTACTTAGAGTATAAATTCTCATGATATGATCCACTTTGGGATTCTTTTACACTTCACTTTGGAAGTTGATCCTCATTGGAATTCTTTTAGCTTTGATCCACATTGGGATTCTTTTTAGCATCAACACTTTTAGTGCAAGGACAACTAGGTCTGTGCTAAGCACAACAGAAGTTGTCCTCATATTTACTCCAGGTCTGTATTTACATACAACAAAGGAGAAACATATGCTTTTATCAATGAGAAATTTATAAACCATTTTCGCATGGTATGTTTAGGTAACCACACAGGCAAACACTTGGAAAAGTCATTGCTTACCAATACCCAAAGATGGTTTTGGTCCACAATGCATATTGATTTAGTTCATCATAAATATGCTTATCTTCGATCCAAGCTGAGCCTACTGACATATCAAACAAAGTCTTGTCAGTCTTTATTGATTTGAAAAATAGATGCAGAAGATAGTAGATGAGTGTACTATCATTTCTCATGTAAATGCAGGAAGATTCAATAGAAATATTTTTGGATTTTTCTTGACTTTCTAATTTTTTGGATTTTGGTTTTTTTTGAGAAAATAGAGAAATGGCATATGTATTATCAATTCAATAGAGATCATAAACAGTTAGTCCATGTAGCAATATAATCAGACTAAGCAGATAGAATGAAACATCGGTTGTTTCTTGCATTGCCATCATAGTTTCTATGAATGATTGATGTCTTGCATTGAATTCTGGTTAATTTCTGCTCCATTTGGCTCAATTGCATCATAATATCATGAACAGGAAGAACGTTCCTGTCATGAGAAGGGATCAGCCACTGCTAACTTTTCTTGGGTTGGCAGGCCTCCATAACTGTCCTTATAACACTAGCAAATCAGTTAGATGTATCAACCCAGGCCATTATTGTCCTGAGCTGTCCATTTGCATTTTTATATGTGACTTGCTCGTATGTGTATGATTTTGCTGTATCTGATGATATATCAGATTCACCTCCGGAAATTATTTTCTTTCTCCAACATTGTTTTGTTTTTAAACCAACTGACTCAACTTTAGTTTATTTAACAAAAGGAGTTTGTTTGGTTTTTGAAAATTTTTTGGTTGGTTTAGAAAATTTAATTTTCTTTTGAATGTTTTGTGGAGATGTAGCAAAGGATCTTTGTCCTTGATCATGTTTGTTTCTTCTGGTCATGTGATCATATTCATCATAAGAATTATAATTATGATTATAATAATTTGATGGATATGATCTTCTATGATATCTATTATTCCAAGTATTATTCCTATATCTGTCATACTGATGTTGTGTATATGACCTAGGATAATGACTTGGTGCCTAATAATCATAAATATCATAATGTTTAAAATCATAGCCATGTCGATGTGATCGAGGAGAAGAGTATCTATGATGTCTGTTGTAGTACTCATGCTCCGATCTTGGTGAGTATGACTCTGATTAATGATAAGATCTTTGACCTCTTCTGTGTTGTGATGTTGGAGAGTTGTTGTATGAACACTCTGAAGTGGTATGATTCTCCATGTCATAATTTAAGCAGTAAGGAGTAGGTCGGGATCTTTTTTCCTTAGGCTTGAATGATGAAGTTGGATTTTCTTGGAAGTTCACAGCCTTTTGTTTTGTTTGTTTTTGTTGCTTTCTCTTGTGAGGACATATATATGTATCACTCTCAGTGTTTTTACAATATGAAGTGTTGTATGAATCTGAATTACATGTCTCATAGAGAATTGGTTGTTGTTTTGGAATTTCTAATATAGCCTTTGAGGTTGATGGTTGGTTTGGATCAGGTGTAGAAGACTTGGTCTGACTTTTCTTCTTTCTTTTAGATCTGGTCTTCTTCCTCTTGACTTGTTCTTTGATTTCTTGTACCTCAGGCTTCTGTTTGTTCTTTAACTCCATCTTGATCTTTGTCTTCAGTTCAGCCTTAGGCAATTCTGGTTCAAGGAATCCTGCTGGTTTGAATTTCTCATAGAGAACCATTGCCTTTTGTATGTTGTCATTCTTTGTTGCTTTTGATTTCTGTGGTTGTGTTTGTTTTGGAATGATTTCTTTAATGACATGACTAATACATGTCAATGTTTGTTTGTTTGGTTGGTTGATTTCTTTATCACTGTCATCACTTGCAGGATCTCCATTGAAAGGTTTCATTCTGTGGTGATTTTGGTTTGAGGAACAGCTTTGGTGCTATTTCAGAAGAAGTAATTTGAGTGATAATGGATGGTTTGTCTGTTGGATGATGATCATGCATATTTGAATCTTCTTTGATTTGACTTGTCATTGAAGTTGGCATTTCTGTGTAGTTATCATTGTATGGAGGAGGAACAACATGGTATGTAGTTCCAGCACTCTTCTTTTGATCTCTTTGTGCATTACGTAGTTCTTCCAACTTGCTGGTAGTCATCTTTAAATTTTCAAGTTCAACTTCTGTTGATGCATGATCTAATTTTGTCTTTGTTAAAGACTCAGTGAGTCTTGTAACTTGAGATTGAAGACTAAATCTTTCTCCAAGGAGTTTGTCTACATCCTTTAGAAGAGAATTAATTTTATCTTGAAAGGCTTTATGCTGTATCTTCAATTTTGCATTTGTAGCCTTTTCTGTTGTGATTGCTTGATTTAGACGCTCAATGTAATGTTGCAAGTTACTGATTGTTTTGGTTGTACTTGCTTTTGATATTTTGGCTTTAGCTTCAGACTTTGTGTTTGTTAACTTCACAGAGAGTTCAGTTGATTAAGCATTCAGCTTGTGATTTTCTTTAAGCAATTTATCAACTTCTTTCTCTAGTGAACTGATTTGTTTTCTAGAAGTTTGTAGTTCCTCTGCATGTGAAGCTCTTTCCGCCTTTATCATGTATGATATATTGTTGCAATAATTCCGATATGCCTGAACTTCATCTATGCACGCTGATGAACATAGATTGATCTTTCTATCTTTAGGAATTTTAGGCAATGGAGGAATGTTTGTGTTGTTGATGTTTGTGACTTTTGCAAGCTCAGCAATTAACTCTTCAAGTTTGATTTGTTGTTGAACCATTTTTTCTTGCAACTGGTTCATCTCTTGAGTTAAACTGATATTTTGTTGATTCAATGTCTTTATTTGTGCTTGATCATATCTTTGAGATTGTTCCATCTCTGACCTGCATTTTATCAAATCATTAGACAATGTGTTGTTTGAGTTAGCAAGATCACATAAATGTAAGTGCATCAGTTGTTTTCAATGTGACTGATGTACAACTGTATGTTTGTGTTATCAAACAATGAGTTATTGTTTGATGTGATGCTAATGTTTGGTTGTTTGCAGCTTTTGTTTGATTTGCTGCTGTTGTTTAGTTGTTTGCAGCTTGGTTTGCTTTGTTTGAATTCTTGAAACCTCCTTCTTCCTGCAGCAAGAAGATAGCTCGGTTTCTTGAAACACGAGTGTCAGTGAATGATTTTAAATTTTCCATTTTGTTTAAAAACAAAAATGATTTGAAAATTTGTTTTGAGTTTAAATAAAAATCAAATTTAAAACTTTAGTAGAATCCAAAGAACGTCGAAACTCAATTTAATTAGATAGGCCTAATTAAAGAGTTAACTTTGTTCGATTACAATTTATTTAAGCTCAATTAATATTAATCAAGCTTAATTAAAAAGTAATAAGATTTGGATCTTATCAATCAAAATTTAATGATTTTGTGACTTGATTCAAAATAATTCAACTTCTTTAAAGTCTTTCGAGAAAAAACTTTAAAATTAGTCAAGTTGAACACTTTTAACAATCAAAATCTTCCAAGACAAAATTTTTAAAAAGTTTGTCAATTGAGAAACTTTGATTTGTTTGTTTGTTTTTTTAAATATAAATATTAAAAATATTTATATTTTGCTAGTCAAAATTAGAAGAATAAGTCAAAATCAAAATTTTTTATTCCTCAACCCTTTAATCAGTCAAGGCAAAGAGAAGTTCCGAAGCTTTTAGTCTCAATTGCAAATCACAAGTTCAACCTAGAACTTGAACATCTAAAGCTTTCAGTTTCACTTCTCTCCCTCTCAATCTCTCGATGCCCTGTACCAATCTCTCAACTTCGATGAATCAGAAATCAAGAAATCGGTCAAAGGTTTCAAGGATTCAGTGGTCGACGCTGGTGGTCGAAGGTCGATTGATGTTGATTGGGGGTGTCGGTTCGATGGTGGTGCAGAATTGAAGATTTCAGGGTGATTGGGTGTTATTTTGTGTTCTTCAAAGATCGACAGGTGATAGAAATTGTCGCGATTGTCCGCTGTAAATTGATTTGGGTTCACTTGTCCGCTGTGGACAAGTAATCGAAAGGGGATTCAGAATCAATTCATCCGTTGTGTTTGAATGTTAAACGTCCGCTGTGAATTCAGGACTTGTTGTTTGTCCGTTGTGACTCAAATCATGCGCTATGGATAGATTTGAGGTTAGATGTCCACTATGTACATACGATTCAAGTCCGCTGTGGCCAAATTTTGGTCGTGCGCTGTGTGTTGAGTCTAACTGTCCGCTGTGAACAGAAGGTTGAATGTCTGCTGTGAGTTCAAAGTTGTCCGCTGTGTGATATAACAGAATTTGAGTCGTCCGCTGTGAACTGATGTAAAACGTTCGCTCTGATCGAGGTAAGTTGTCCGCTGTGAGTTGAAGTCTGCTGTGGACTTAACACATCCGCTGTGGATGTGTTTTCAGCTGTGTGTGGTTGACTATGGTTACACCACGTCCGCTGTGGATTTCAGCTTGCTGTCCGCAGCGTGTTCAGTTAAACCATCCACTATGAAATAAGCTTGTTTGGTAAATTGTGATGTTTTTCTATGGACAACTTTGTTTAGTATGTGTGATGATGGAAACCATCCGCTGTGAACGTGATGAATGGATGTTGAAACTAAAAGTTGCTAATGATGATTAATGGAGTGGTTATGGACCGGACAGATTTATGCTCGTCCGCTTTGAATCGAAGTGTAAGCTGAAAAGATTATCACATCAGCTGTGAGTATTAACACATCAGCTGTGGATGTACTTAGGCAAAATACCTAGGACAAAATGGATGTTTGTCGGCTGTGAGATTTGTGCATCAGCTGTGGATGTAATACATCAGCTGTGGACACTTGGTTGCTAATGTTATGAAGATTTTCAGCTTTAGAATTAGAACATCAGCTGTGGATGATAGAACACTTAGTCAAAAAATCAAATTCAAGTGTAATTTGTGTATTCTTTGTAAACTTTGATTATGAATGAAATTTCACTTTCAAATTCACAAATTGAAGTACGTATGTTTGTTGAATGATTTTGAATGATTGTATGATGAACAATTGTATCAAAATCTGAATCAAATCATAGATTAGGCTGATTTTCAGATTTCAAAACAGTTTGACTTTGAAAAAGTCAAACTTCATGTTCTTGAATGAACAAACTTTTGATTCTTGGGTTTCTGATGAAATTGGGTAAATTCAAAGGTTATAATAGCTGTAGATAAGTGAATCTAAGCTAGAACAACAATCAATTTCATATAATCATCATCTAAACCGGATTTAAATGATGAACCCATGAAGAACACAATGAAGAACAAAAACCCAGATCTAAGAATTAATGTTCAAAATGTATGATTTGGATGTTGAAAATGATAAACGAACCTTAGATTTGATGTTTCTAAGCTAAAACCACTATCAATTTCAGCTAAACAACATCATATTCGTGATTTTGATGATTTTCCTCAAGAACAGTGAACTTTTCTCAAGAACACAAAATTTTTCAAAAATCTTCAAATTCAAGAGTAGTGGATGTTCAATTGATATGAAACTTTGCAGATGTGTTAGTTATCACAAACTAAAGCTATTAGAAGCTTAAATTTGATCAAACAACAACAAAATCAAAATTTCACGTTCATGAACATTTGAAGACTTGAAGAACAAGTTTGCTTAAATCTTCAAATTAATGTCTCTAATGAACTTCAATTGATATGAAAACTTGCAGATCTTCATTAAATATCAAATCTAAGCTAATGGTAGCTTGATTTCATCAAAAACAACAATAATTTGCAGATCAAACTTGTGGTTCAAATTTTTGAGAAAAATTTGAAGAACAAGGAGCCAAGGCTCTGATACCAATTGTGGAAACCACTGATTCTGCTGGTGGATCGAATATTGCAATCGTATTGTTGCCGTTTATCGAATTTGTGATGCTGAATCTCACAAACCCATTGATGATTTCAAGTAAAGATCTATTGCAAGATGAAATGTATGATGATGAATGAATGATGAACAATCAAGAACACATTCATAAAAATTTCATTCATTCATATGTATGTTAGCTAGGAGATTACAAAGGAGATTGCAAGAGGTTTCTCTCTTATACACACTCAACCTTGAATTCTCTAGTGAATTGCTATGGATTGTTAGTGATTGTTCTAATGTTTTATTATAGTATAAATGACTGCACTTAGTCAATTTATACTCTTTACAAAAATAAATAAAATTACATTTAAGCACAAATGATTACACAAACATAGTTCTAAGTCTGATAAATTCTCTATTGCTGATGCGTGACTGCCGGGTGCTGACGTCATTCGGGACGTCCGCTGATGTTGACTGTTGACTTTGACCACGGTTGACCAAGTTTGACTTTGGTCAATTTTCTTCGTTTTGATCATATTTTCAGCATATCTTCACCAGGTCGGTTTTGGTAATCATCATGAGATTCGACACTTAGGTTTTGGTAAGTATCATCTTCAAATAGTCCAACAAACTGATTTCTTCCAAAGACAGAGAAGACATGTTTTCTCTGATCACCTTTTGACAAAGCTGAACAACTTTTCGCTGCCACTCTGAAAACTCATCAACTTATATGAGTTGGTGAAAAAGTCCATGCTTTTGTCAACTGTAAATTATGGTCATTGGTCTGTAACTTTCTACTTTTGTACATTTGATTCTTTTTGTAATATATTAGGATGTGATCTATGGCATGTCATAGTCACAAGTCAAAAGGCAATCTGCCTTTTGACTCTACATTGATCTTGTTGTTGTCTAGATTAGTGTTTCCAGCTGGCTTTCAAAGTATAGCCGGCTGTAGGATGTAGTATAAAGTGTCTCAAGTACTTGTATCTTTTGATATGCTTTGTAACACTTGTAAAAGAACTTGAGAGCAACATACATCATTCTTGAAAACCAATATCATCTTGTTATTGTTCTTGTTCTGACTCATACTTGCTTGTGTTCTTAGTATCATCCATATAAACCCGGTTCCCTATTTGATCTGTTAAGTATTCTAACACTTTCCTTATTATGAAACTGTTGTATTGACACCCTTCAATGGTCCTGCACTTCCATACTCCACACCCTCACACCATTCTTTCTGCAACTTCATCATCTCCACCACCCACCACCCACCACCCACCACCCACCACCCACCACCCACCACCCACCGTCACCATCTTCACCAAATTCACCTTCCATGAACACCACATCAAAAACCACCTACACCCCACCAACCCCCTCCAAAAACCCACAACCCCCGCAAAAAACCACTTCCGATCATGGGCTTTCCAGTGGCCTACGCCAATCTTTTCATCCCCAAACCCTTCATCAACATCCTAACCTTCGTCGCCTTCATCTGCAACCTCATCTCCACCATCCTCCACTTCGTCGGAGTCCAATTCAATCCACCATCAGAATTGGTGCAATCGCCGCCGTGATCCGCCGTGCTCCTCCTGGTGATGGAATTCGCCGAGGTTGGTGACCGATTGGAGAGATGTGTGGTGTGTTTGTGTGAGTTTGATGCATGTGATGAGATCCGTGGGTTGATGAAGTGTAAGCATGTTTTTCATCGGTGGTGTATTGACCGGTGGGTGGATTGTGGTTGGAAAACTTGTCCGGGTTGCTGGAGAAACCGGAGGATATAAGGGATTTCGGTGATGAATGGTTGAAGATGGCTTCTGGTGGTGCTGATGAATGGTAGTGAAGAAGAAGAAGATGAAGGGGTGGGTTAGATTTTATCTAATATTTAATATCAAGGGTATTTTGGTAACTTGACATTGACTTAATAGAGAAAGTTAACATTTGTTAGCGTCGGGGACTACCGGTGTGTAAACCATACAAAGTTCAGGCCCACATCTGTATTATTGGAAGTGAGGACTAAAGTTGCAATACATGCAAACCCAGGGACTGTCCGTGTAATTTACTCATAAAATTAGGTGCAACCTCAATTTTGACCCTTTCTATTTTCAACTAATTCTAGTTGACCATTAAAGCTGACGATACTTTAAAGCTGACCAGCTGTGTACAACTTGTCAAATATATTAATGTAAATGTTTTTAATCATGTTCACAAAAAAGACACAACTTGTTTTTTAAACTTTGTCAAATAAACTTTGAATCCACATGTTATAGATACGAAGCAATCCTTCTAAAACACGAGACCCTAAAAATATACACAACTCGTATATTTATTTAAACTTAAAATCGTATGTTACTAGAATTTTTACGTACTCATATAATGTGCATATTTAGGCGTATGTATTTATGCGTGCAAACATGCACATACTGTTGGACCCTGAAAGGATCAAACATGCCAATTCAAGAGGTGGTTGAAGGTTGTTCTGGCTAGTAATAATTCCAAGAAGTAATGTGGGTGAAGATTACAAAAGAAATAGAAGACGTCGGGTGTCCGCATTAGTTAATGCGGATGATCAATGAACAAATACGGTCAAGTATTTGTTCATCTGCATTTACTAATGCGGACAGACAAAACAAATACGGCTAAGTATTTGTTCATCCGCATTAACCAATGCGGATGACACGTTTCAAATGCTGAAGTTCAACAGAAGAAATGCTGATGAAGACAACACATCCGCATTAGTTAATGCGGATGCATATTTACAAATGCTGATCATATTTTGTACTTAGACTAGTATTCTGATGTATAGTTGTCAGGGTAGTTTAGTCATTTTGTACTGACATTGTATCAGCCTATAAATAGAATAGTATACACTACTTTTGTAAGTTTCATAAAAGTTTTCACAGAAGTACTATTTTGTGCTACAAACCCTAGCACACTTTGTATCTTGTTTACCAATATCAATAGAAAAAGCATTTATTAGTATTTTCAGCATTTAATGTTCATTGATTTAGTATTTCAACTACTTAATCATTGACTCAATCATCATATTCGATCCTTGTTGATTCACATCAACTGAGATTCCCATCTCGGACCCAGTCAATTGGTTCAGAGCCTTGGCTCTTGAATTTGTCTCAAAATCAATGCCGATCTTGAACGAAAATCGATTGAACTGGTGATTGATATGTTTATTAGAAAGTCTCATACTTCTAATAAGCATTCATACTGAAAATACGTGAAACTTCATCAACCATCAAAGTTCTTCTGTTAGACAAACTTAAGAACACTACTCAAGTGTTGATTCTCAATCAAAATCAGACACAAACCACTCATAATCAAAATATTAAACCCTAAAATCAACTTAAAATCGACTCTACTGTGAACTGTTCATAACATCAACCATACTACTACTGCTGTGCACCGAAACCATACAAGAATACCCGGACCTTGGATTGTTTGACCATTCTAGACATAAAATCAACTTAATCAATATTCAAACCATCTAAAAACAGTTTATCATAATGGATTCTGCTAATTTTTCTGAGCTTGGTCATGCATCTAAACCTCCAATGCTTAAACACAAGTCCGAGTTTAAGCAGTGGAAAATAAGGTTTAGAAATTACACTATAGGTATAAATACTGACTACTGGATATCCATTTGCAAAGGACCATACATTCCTGTGTCTCTCAATGCTGATCAAGTTGCATAGTATAGAATTGCTAGAATTCCCATTGAGGATCCTAATATAAATCTTGATGATGAGGAATACAAGAAAATCAAGATAGACCTCAAAGCCTACTCCATTCTAACTCAGGCTTTGAAAATGGATGTCCTCAAAAGACTAGAAAAGTATGGAACAGCCAAAGGTGTTTGGGATGTACTGCAAATCATGTGTGAAGGAGGCAGTGAGGTGACAGAGATAAACAAAGACAAACTGATGAATCAATATGAAACCTTCCATCATACCAAAGGTGACTCAATCTCCAAGCAGTTACATCATTTTGTACAGTTGGTGAATAATCTTGAAATCATGGGGGTTACATACAAAGAGAAAGAAATGAACAAGAAGATGCTACATAGTCTGCCTGAAAGCTGGAAGCGAAATTTCACTATGTTAAAGAACACTCTTGATTTGGAAAGCACCAGTTTAGACATCATGATTGCTAAGATTGAAGCTCTTGAGTTGGATGAGAAAAGCAAAAATCTCAGTGGACCTCAAGTCATCAAGGCATATAAGTTTCCATCTGAAACTCATTCTGTTGAGAATGCCTTTGTGATAGAAGAAGATGATTTTCTATCTTCAAATCAAGCTAGAACTACTGGATTCATTGCTGCTTCACAACAAAGCAAACCATGATGTTCAACTTCAACTACAGCAACACCCACATGTATGCCTAGTGATCAAATATCAAAAAAGCAAAAGGCAACTTACAATGCCATTGTTGCTAGTTTTGAGGCATATCTGGGAGGAAGACTCACTTTAGCTCATCTGATTCAGGAAGATTTGGAAGAAATGGATCCAGATAATGTTGAAGAAATGGACTTGCAATGGCAGATGGCCATGATTGCAATGAGAGCCAAGAAATTCTTACGAAAAGGAAGAAGTTGAGTCTGAATGAGAACATAAAACTTGGATACGACAAATCCAAAATAAAGTGTTTTAATTGTGGTATGATTGGCCATTTCTCTAGGGAATGTAATGCTCCCAGAAGAAGTAATAACAACTACCAAAGAACTTCACATGGTCAGCCATCATCTCAACCAAATTCAAGCTTTCAGTTAACTAACCAACATCAGTACCAGCATCAAAATCAACACCAGCAAACTCATCAAAGCCAGCCCCAACTAACTAATCAAGCTCAGGGAAGCAGCCAACCAACCTCTAATGCACTTGTCATCAGACAAGATGGAGTTTGTGACTGGAGCCTATATGCAGAAGAAGTCAAACCTTAATTTCAGAATCAAGCTCTCATGGCTCACATCAATGATGGTTTAACTCCAATTCCAACTGAGGTAAAATCCAATCTCTGTTCTGATAAATGTATTTAAGAAGTACAGCGATATAGAGAACATAATCACAAGTTGGCTATTAAAATCAAAGAAGAAAATGTCAAACTTGAAATGTTAAAACAAGAAATGAAATGTTTTGAAATCAAAATCAAATCACTTCTTTCAGATATTGAAAAACTCCATGGTGAAAAATACACTCTCGCGGCTGAGAATGAGAGGTTAACTGACTTGTTAACAAAAACCAAGGCTGAGTAATCAGCTACTAAAGTGAAACTTGAAAAGTTTTAATTCTCTTCTGCTAAGTTGCAAGAGTTACTTGACTCATAAAAAAAGCCAAAGGATATGACTGGGATAGGATACAATTCTTGTCCTCCTCCATATAATGACAACTATATGATCATGCCTGAGTCACTCACGCAATTTGATTCAACTGAACCTAAAGTTATTGAAACTAAAAGAATGGTTTCACAAATAACTAATCCTCATAACAATCCAAATGTTTATATTGAAACCAATAAGGATAAAATCAAATTGGGTCACCCAATCAAAATCAAAGAGTGCTCATACAAACCCGTAGTTGTTAAGAAACCAAAAAACCCAGTCAAAGCCATTATGCCATTTGTGAAGTTCATTCTCGAAAATCTCAAAGTGGAAAAGAATGCTGAATTTTCTGTGAAACCTTCTGCTGAAAGCAGATCTGATAGTGACATCAAATCTCCAAAAATTTCAAGCAAATCAGAAATTGAAATTCAAAGGTAAAGCTACGGCTTCTCCATCATACAAAGGAAAATCTCCCATTGTTCAAAAATCAAAAGTAAAAGCTGAATCACAATCATCATCTAAGAACAAACAAAGGGTCGGTTTTGATATATTCAACAAAGAGCATGTAGACAAATTTGAAATGGAGTTAAATAAAGGGAAAAAAAAGCAAAATCAGTCTCCGAAAATCAAGCAAAGTAGAATTGTGAAACAATCTACTTCTACCAAGAAAACTAAAGTTGCTTCTTCATTAAAAACCAAATCAGAGGCTAATCTAAAATCTGCTAAATCGCATGAAGCCTCCACTTCAAAATCAAAGGACAAACAAATGTACTGTGACATGCTTAATCACAACACAGCTGAGTGTTATTTTAATCAATATTGCTCCATCTATGACATGAACAATCATTCAACTAAAAAATGTTATTTTAACAAATATTGTTCTGTATGTGATATGACAAATCACAATACATCTGATTGTTTCTTTAAACATAAAGGCTTGAGAATTCCACAAAACAAGCCTATTTCACCAATTTCAACTGAAAAGGTAAAAATTAAAAGTCCGAATCATATTAAACAAACACAAGTTTCAAATTCTGATGATGACTTCTATGATCAATAGCAGTCAAAGAGTATTAATAAGAATCTTAATTATAATATGAAACAATCACTGAGTTCTCATACAAGATTTAAAACAAAAGTGATTTCTGAAAAACAAAAACATTCCTAATTTCTACATAGAAACCGGGATCAAAGATTTGTATACTAATCTGACAGCTCAGTTGAAATTGATGAAATAAAAACAAAAAGGACTCCATAAAAAAACTTCAACGCATCCTCCTCTAAATCATAATCTAGAGGAAAGTATCAAGAGGTTACAGTAATGGATAGAACTGAACAACCCAATACCATTATGGCTTTGGTTCCATATTCTAACTAGTTCTTTTATGCTTGCAGGGTCATCCATACAGGTCCAATAGCTTATGGTATGTGGACAGTGGATGCTCCTGACACATGATTGGAGACAATTCCCTCCTTCATGACTTCAAGCATATACAAGGAACCACTATAGCATTTGGTGGAGATTCACAAGGTGGTAGAATTACTGGGGAAGGATCTGTGATGAATGGACTACTGAGTTTTGACAAAGTGAACTACAGCAAGCAGCTAAACTTCAATCTCCTTAGCGTGTCTCAGATTTGTGACAAGAAATATTCCACTCACTTAACAGACACTCATTGCTACATTCTGAAACCAGGATTTCAAATTCCTAAAGAATGGATTGTCTTGAAGACTCCGAGAAAGAATAACACCTATGTCTTGAACCTTAATTCTGCACTACCTGTAAAAGAAACATGTCTTTTGTCTAAAGCATCATTTGATGAGTCACAACTTTGGCATAGACGTTTGGGTCACACAAATTTCAAAAACATGAACAGATTGGTTAAAGGAAATCATGTGACTGGTCTACCTCAAAAAGAATTTCATTTTGTTGACCACTTTTCTGCGTGTCTCAAAGGGAAACAACATAAATCCTCCCATAAGCCAAAGCTTGTGAACATAAACAATTCTCCATTGAAGTTACTTCATATGGATCTTTTTGGACCAACTCATGTCATGAGTATAGGAAAGAAGCAGTATTGTTTGGTGATCACTGATGACTTTACACGATTCATATGGGTCTTCTTTCTACTTCATAAAAACGAAGCGTCCCAAATGATAAAAAAATTTATCAAAAAAATTAAAAATCAACTTGATCAAAAAATAAAATCAATCAGAAGTGATAACGGGACAGAATTCAAAAATGAAAATCTAAGTTCATTTTGCACACAGATAGGGATTGCTCATCAATTCAGTGCAGCTAGAACTCCTCAATAAAATAGGGTAGCTGAAAGGACAAACAGAACACTGATTGAAGCAGCAAGAACAATGCTAGCCGATGCTAAACTGCCAACTACCTTTTAGGCAGAAGCAGTCAACATATCGTGCTTTATGCAAAATCAAACTTTGATTGTTAAAGAAAGCAACAGGACACCATATGAACTTCTTTTTTTATAGAAAACCATTTATTGGTTTTCTCAAGTCATTTGGTTTTCTTGTCTCAATACTAAACACCCAAGACCATTTAGGAAAGTTTGCTTCTAAGTCTGATGAGGGATTTTTTGTAGGTTATTACTCTGTCTCAAAGGTTTTTAGAGTGTTTAATCCTAGATTAAATATTATTGATGAATCAACCAATGTTCAATTCAATGAGCACTACTTTCCTAAGTCAATAACTGATCCCGATTAGTTGTTTGATATTAACTCATTTACAAGATCATTTGATCAGTTTCACTTGTCAAATGCAGGAAACCTACAATCGGATGGATCTTCTGGAACAATAGGGAGAAGAGATGACTTTCCAATGATTCCTCCTTCTTCTACTGATCAATTTGATGAAGACAAGATGTGCAAAATCAGAGTGATTCAACTGAGGCTGGTCCTAGTACAATGCCCACTCATTTAACAGAACCATCTACTAAAGTTAGAGATCCAGAATCAGCTTCTATACCAGTTGAAACTGAAGGGAATGCAAATGATGAAAGTCTTCAAAGTGCAGCTAAAGCTGAAGATGGTGAAGCATTTGATTACTTTCATAATTCTTCTACATCACAACCTGAAGGTGCCTCTCACCAAGATGATCTGAATGTCTCCAATCTTGATGTATCCATTGCTAGTGACCTAATTCCAACTACCAGGATACATAAGAATCATCTAGTGTCAAGGATCATTGGTGATCTAGATGAGCGGGTGACAAGAAGCAAGTCTAGTATTGCAAACATCTGTTTGTTTTCTTGCTTTCTGTGTCAGACTGTACCGAAAAATATAACAGAGGCTCTTCAAGACAATAGCTGGATCGAGACAACATTTGAAGAACTGCTCTAGTTCAGGAAACAAGAAGTATGGAAACTGGTTGACCTTCCCGAAGGACAATACCCTATCGGTACCAAATGGCTATATAGAAACAAGACTGATGATAGGGGCATTGTTATCAGAAACAAGGCAAGATTGATTGCACAGGGCTACACTCAAGAAGAAGGAATAGACTATGATGAAGTGTTTGCCCCTGTTGCCAGATTAGAAGCCATAAGACTTTTTCTTGCTTACTCTGCATCTATGAAATTCATTGTGTATCAAATGGATGTAAAGTGTGCATTTCTTTATGGCAAAATCTCTAAAGAAGTTTATGCCAGTCAACCACTAGGTTTTGTGGACCGGATTTTCCTCACAGAGTGTACAAGCTTGATAAAGCTTTGTATGATCTACATCAAGCCCCTAAAAAATGGTATGAGATTCTATCATCTTTCCTTCTTGTTCATGGATATGAGAGAGGAAAGATTGATCAGACTTTGTTCAAAAAGAGGAAAGGACATGAACCGCTGGTAGTCCAGATCTACGTGGATGATATAATTTTTGGATCAACAAACAAGCAACTTTGTAAGGATTTTGAAAACCTTATGCACTCCAAGTTCCAGATGTGTGCTATTGGGGAACTCACATTCTTCTTAGGATTGCAAGTACAGCAGACAACAGATGGAATCTTCATTAATCAAACAAAATATGTGGAATCCATGTTGAAGAAATTTCATTTTTCAGACTATCAGTCTATCAGAACTCCTGTGGATACAGAAGTAAAGATTGGTCCAGACTCAGATGGCAAATTAGTGGATTAGACTCACTATCGATCAATGATAGGGCCACTTATGTATCTAACAACTAGTAGACCTAACATTATGTTTGGTGTATGTGTTTGTGCCAGATATCAAGCAGATCCTAAGGAATCTCATGTGAATGCAGTGAAGAGGATATTCAGATATCTCAAGGGCAAGCCTGCACTTGGATTATGGTATCCAAAAGAAGGGGATTTCAACCTCTATGCATACACAGACAGTGACTACGGGGGATGCAACTTTAATAGGAAGTCCACTTCTGGAGGTTGTCAATTTCTTGGTCCATGACTAGTCTCCTGGCTGTGCAAGAAGCAGACAAATGTATCTGTTTCAACAGCAGAGGCTGAGTACATAGCAGCATCAACCTATTGCTCTTAAGTTCTCTGGATTCAAAACTAGATGCTTGATTATGGTTATAACTTCTTGCACACCCTAATTTACATTGACAACACAGCTGCCATGTTCATAACAAATAACCTAGTTCAGCACTCAAAAACAAAACACATTGAAATTAGATATCATTTTTTGAGAAACTGTGATGAAAAAGAGTTAATCAAGTTGATTCAGGTCCACACGAACAATCAGTTAGCTGATTTGTTCACTAAGGCATTTGACCCTAGTCGGTTTGAATTCTTTGTCTAATCAATTGGCATGATTAACCTTGAATAAAAATCAAATTTGCAAAAACATTCAGATATTATAAAATTACAAAAAGAAGTTATTTTGTTGAAGTATATGATATGTACTATAAATGGAAAATGATATAATTATAGTCCTTATATCATTCACTATGCTTATTTCAAAATCTTGAAAGACTAACATGACTTATCTGATATACGGGTAGGCTCATCTTGGAAAAGAAAATACATGCTGTGATAAACTAAAGATCATATTCAACTGTGAAGCCATCATCTCAGGATGTAAGTAATATTTAGCTTATCCAAGTGTATGTGTGTGTAGTAACCTAAACACACTTATGAATCTTATTCACCCACATCAGTTTCTCCTCTGTTTTGCTGAGCAAAGATCTAGAGAAACAAGCACATAGTGCTGATGTCATGATCCAACAAGATTCTCAATGTGGAACACATCCAACCTGGATGAATTAATAAAGAATACATTCCTTGTGAATGAACAAAAAGAATCCCAAAGCGGATCACCTTCCAAAGTGAAGTGCAAAAAGAATCCCAATGTGGATCAAATAAATATAAGAATCAAAGTAAAATAATTCCAATGAGGATCCCCCTACCTCAACACAAAATGAGATTTCATAATCTAAATGACTTGGTCTTGTAAGTTGTGAAAAAGTTCTACCATGCATGTGATACGGGTGGTTGATCTTGCCATGCTTTTGAGTGTGAGGTACATGTTGAATATTTAACCCTCTCAAAACATGATAATGATCACATACATTAAAATATTAACCAAACATGAGTTTAAGAGGACAAACATACCTACAATCAATATGTTCATGATTATGTCTATTTTACTAACAATTGCTTGCACTTGTGAAAGGTAAGATTGATATAAACCCAAGTAAGGTACACTTTCTTTTCATGTACAAATAAGAAAAATAAAAAATCACAAAAATAATTTCCATTTCAAAATTTCAAAATTTTTAAAGTTTTTATTCCATATGGATATAAACTTTAGGGGGAGTAATTAAAATTTAAAAGAAAATATTCACAAAATCATAAAAAATTTGCAAAATTTCAAAAAATATTTTAATTATCATGTACAGTTGTTGCTTTTCTTAAAAATATAAAATCAGAAAAATGACTGTGTTGGTGTGGAAGTTATACCATAGTATCTCAGTGTATGCAGATTTTTGGAGGCATAAAAGCCCAAGATCAGTCAAATCTAGGAAATTTGTATCACACCAGGTGTACAATTTAATCCAAGCAAGAATTGACAATTGAAAAATAGTCAAGACTTCATAAAAGTCAAAGCAACAGACTCATCTTCATAAAAAGTCAAAGCAACAGACTCATCTTCATAAAAAGTTAAAGCAACAGACTCATCTTCATAAAAGTCAAAGTATCAGTGCAAAAACTGTCAAAACTATCCTCTGCAAAAACATTAATTTTTGACAAGTTCAAATTTTAATACGGGTAAGAGTATTGGTTAATGTGGGTGAAGGTAACCCAGGCATATAACCAATGCGGGTAATAGTTTTGTGCATGAAAATTCAAAGTGAAACTAATGTGGATAGGTTAAGTTATCCGCATTTGTTTCCAAACAAAAAATAATGAGCTCATACTTCTATCATGATGTGTGTTTGAACCTCAGTTAATGCAGATGGATAATTCAAAGCACAAAAATACTAACATCCATTATCATTAACTAATGCGGACAACAAATTGTCTATCCGCATTTGTTATAGAAAATGCGGACAAGTCAAATTGTTGATCCGCATTTGTTACAGAAAGTGCGGACAAGTCAAAATGTTCTTTCGCATTTGCTACAGTATCAAATGCTAGCAAGTTTTTTACTTTCGTATTTGGCACAATAAACAAATGCGTACAAATTAAAACATCCGCTTTTGCTACAGTATAAAAAAATAAAAAAATAAAAAATAATAATAAAACCTCCTCATTTGTTCACAGACTTGAAAAGTTTGAGTAAGTTATTAAATCAACTATTTAAACACATTCATGAGAGTCATTTAATACTTTTCAAATTTGAGTGAACCTATAGTGCGACGAGCGTTTTTCTTACTGTTTTTCATCATCATCCAAACCATCTCAAACCATGAGTGTCGATTGTTCATCCAACTCCATTTCATCCCCATTTCAATTCTTAGCCAAAGTAGTATCGAAACAAGGTGATTCTCGATGGATTTGTAAACTTCAAATATTGAACCAATAATGAACATAGAACCCTAGGTTTTGAAAAATAAAATTTAACCCTAGACAATGGATTTTAATGACATTATCGAGTTCAATGAAACGGATGTTAATGTGAATAACGGAGAACAACCGACTTTCAAACCCTAAATTAACCATGATGAACAGGGGAACCGAACCTTGAAAATATTGAAATCAAATCCAATATTTTAGTGTAAAAAGATGTTTGAAACAATAAAGATGACTGAAAATAAACATAAAACATAATACAAATGGTTATTCATCAGAAAAATCAAAGAATAGGTCAAATTCCTATACAACAGTAACATTGAACTCTCAATTTTGACTTGAGAAAGTCAAACTGATAAAAGTCAAACATGTTGCTTGTTGTATGATCTGAAAATTGTTAGTACATTACTAACACTTGTGTCACTTTTGTAGAATCTATGGCAAACCTCACTTGGAGCAAGCTCCACAATGTTAGTGGATATCTTGATCCTGATGTGCCTGAATCTAAAGGGTTAAGAGATATGATCAGATTAATCTCTACAACAAGAGTGGCACATGCTATCACTGTTAGAACCATCATCTATGAGAACTTTATTAGATCATTCTGGGGAACAACTAAAGTAACTGAAGTGGATGGTGTGAGGACTATTTCAGGAAGGATTACTACTGATCACACATTGGTCATCTCTGAACAAACTGTGAGACAGTGTCTACAGTTTAGGGATGATGCCAATTCTTCCCAAGAGCTAGAAGAAGATGACATCATGACTTTCTTTGCCAACATTGGTTATGAAGGTGGCTTTGTAGGAAAACAGATTGTCAAGGGGTTAGTTGACCTACAGTGGAGATTCCTGATACATTTATTCCAACACTGCATGTCAAAGAGGAAGACTGGTTGGAATGATATCCCCATCACTACATTATTAGCTATCTGTGCCTTATGCACTAACAGACAATTCAATATGTCTGCTTATGTGTTCAATGGCCTGGTCTCAAACATTCAGGAAGGGAGAAGACATATGTTCCTGATGTATCCACAGTTCATCCAATGCTTCATCAATGAAGCTTTTCTTGATCTTGTACCAGAGGGCCCTATGATGGACATTCCTCACTATAATGCCAAATCATACAAGTACATCAAGAAGAGAGATCCAAGGAACTTTTATAGTGGAACCTTCTTTCCATTACTTCTATGGATGTTACAACAGATCAATCCAGAAGAAGCACAAGAAGAAGAAGCTGAGGAAGTTGTGCCTGATGTTGAGGAACAAGCATATGATGATGTTCCAACTGATGTGCATGAGACTGTAAAAGAATAACCAGCTACTCATGATCAACAAACTATTGAATAGCATGCTAAATCAGCTGAAGAAGGGCTAAGGCAAGTGTCACCACAGGTTGATGTAGGTGGTGATCTTCACACTTTGCCTTCAGTTCAAGAAACAGATATTCCATCACCATTTAGAGCATCACCTGCTCATTCTCTTCCATTTTCTCCTGTTCAAGCTCATCATGTATCTCCTATCCATTCTTCACCTAAATATCCTACTGCATCTGTTGGTTCTGGTAAATCTGCTAGTTCATCAGATGAGTCTGAATCATCTTCGAATCAAGAGGATCATCATGCTTATTTTCAAAGGCTTGAGAGACAAGTACACTCAGAGGCTGGTCCTTCAGAAAGCTATACAGAATCTAAAGTTAACCGTCCTGATGCAAAAGATGAAATGATTTCTGAGCTATTACAGAAAGTAGCCAGAATGGAGAACTTACTGGATAGAAGGTCTGGCATAATAAGGGATAGACTTCTCAAAATTGATGAGAAGGAGAAAGAATTGAAAGACCTGAAAGTCAAACATCGATCTGAAAAGGAAGAAAAAGAAAAAGAGATTGATGGCCTTAAAGCTGCTCTAGAACAGGCAAAACAAGAAAACAATGGTCTGTTAGACATTGCAACCATCCAAACTATTGCCATGGAAGAACAAGAGAATCTTCTTGATGCCCAAACAGATATTATAGCTAATCTTCACAAACAGATAGAAGCTCTAACCAAGAGAGTTTCTGAATTGGATATGCTAAATAAGATTAAAGAAAAATTGGCAAAAGAAAAGGATGATAAAAGTAATGATGAAGCTGATAAAGATAAGGATGATGAGGCAGAAAAAGAAAAAGAATCAAAAAGGGATAAAGATTTCTCTGGTGAGAGCAGTAATGATGATGAGGAATCTCCACCATCAAAGAGAAAGAGAATGTCTGAAACCTCTCAGCAAGCTCAATACAGTGATGTTAGGGAGGAAGAAGAAAGCTTAGTTATGGTTATCTATTCTGATCCATCCTCTAAAGAAAGAGTTGATAAGGAATCTGAGATGAAAAAGCTAATTGAAGACTTAGACATGTATTCATCTGAAGAGTTTATTATTGATGAAGACTTCTGGGACTTTATCAGAGAACTCAGAGTTCCAGTTGAACCAATAGTTATGATTCCCCCTAACCCTGTACCATTAGAAGAAGAATTTAGCTTACAGCTTGTTCCTGCGGTCACCTTGACCGATGAACAAAAGGAACTTGTCATGAAGCTGTGTGAAGAGCTTAAAGAAAAAGAGACTGCTAAAAAACAGAAAAAAGAAGCTGAAAGCTTGAAAAAGAAAAGAAGAAACAAGAAGCTGAAGCCTCTGTTCCCTCTTCATCTGGTCCTTGGTTGCATATGTATTCCAGAAAGAGGAACTATTTATCTGAAAAGGCCAAAGGCAAACTGCCAATGGTAGAAGAAGAACCAGCTCTTAAGAAACAAAAGGATGATCTAAGAAGCCTTGCTACTATTGCTAAATTTTTAGAGGATCATGAGAAGGCTGAGGAACAATTGAAGAAGAAGATTGAGGTGATTGTTTTGGAAGAAGGAGAGATAGAGGGAGGATATGATAAAAGCATCCTTGATGAACCTTTGATTAGAGACAGTCCTACAAAGGTGAAGTCATCAGTTGAGGAGATGGTTGAGAAGGCACAAACCAATGATCTGATGGTTAAAGCCATGTTCCTGATTAATCACGGTTATGATGCTGATGAAGTATTTGGGATGACTTATGAAGGAATGGTGGAAGAAGTCAAAAAGATGCAAAAGCTTCTTGACCCAACTTATGTGATTGACTATGAAAAAAGACAGTTAGGTCCCCAATCACATCCACTCCCACTCGGTCTAAACAGTCACAAGAGCCTCAATCCCAATATCCTGATCCTTACAGCATTACTGAGAGGGAAATGAAGGATTATCTATCTGTTCAAGGACTTACAAGAAGAAAGCCGGGAAATATGAAGACTAATTCCCTCAGAGCTGCAATTCTCAATATAGTCAAAGAAAAGAAAGAAAGATTATAGACTATTGAAAAAGAGATTGTAGGGAGGAAACCCAGAACTAGAGTTTCAGCTCAAGATGTCCAACTCACTACCAAAGACCATGATGTCTTGGCACCCATGCTACAAAAAAACCCTGAATGGTTTGCTGAACCCTCTCAATTGAAGTTGCATGAAGGGTTAACCACTTCAGAGATGATTAAGGGTGTGTCTGCTCCAGAAAGCAAAGTGGATGTTAAAATTTTTGCCTGGAAGTATGACAGTGATTGGAACATGTTTATGGTTAAAAGGATCTCATGGCTTGTTCAGTTCTTCACAGAGTATACTGCTCTGGTGAACTCCCTGCAAATTCATGATTTAAAAGAATTAGCTGAGCTAGAATTAATTAATCATCATGCTATGTATAGAGGATATGAGTTTGAAGACATTCTGAAAATGTTCAAGAAGACAAATAACTTCAAATCTCTAAAGGCTATCTTCATAAGGAAAGATAAATCCTTCATCAATCCTCTTGAAAAGAAAAAAAAGATAAAAGGAACTGAAGAGTTGGTATTTCCAGAGTTGAATGTAAAACCAATTAAGTCATTAAAAAGAAAGATGGTTGCTGGAACTCACAAGTCAAAGCCAATCTCAAATGTGTTTTATGATGAAAAGACTTATGAGTTGGTGATTGAAAGAAAATGGAGAGGAAAAGAAGCATCTGACATACGACTGTTTAGTAGATATGAGGTGAGGTTGTTAGATGAATCCTATATCCACTACATATTTACAAGACACTTTAGAGAAATGGATAACAAGCTTGGAGAAGCTGATATGTATTTCTTTTTGAAATGCATCAAAATTCTAAAGATAGCCTATGAAAGAATCAACAAAAAGAAGGAACAAAGAAAAAGGAAGAAAGTTCCTCTACAGCTGGGAAACATAGTAAAGCTTGAGGTAGATGCTGATGGGTCCCTATTGATTCACAAAGATGGGCTTTCCACAGTCTTAGTGTGGGAACCCATATCTTTTAGACAGATGCCTATTGAGACAATTCATAATATGAGCCAAATGAAGATTCATGCTCTTAGCCGAGACAAGATGAAAGAAGCCAGGGACTTCTCAAACATGATCAAAGCTAATTTGGATCCTTCACTGGCTGAACCTCAACCATCTGTAGAAGCTGAACCAGCACCAGCTCCATCCATAGTCCAAGAAAGACTAGCACCTGCTCTTGAAGAACCACCAGAATCTTCACAACCTCCACCACCCTCAAACCCTTGAAGTACATAGGCTGTATAATCCTTAGGGGGAGTATTATTGGACCCTGAAAAGATCATACATGTCAATTCAAGAGGTGGTTGAAGGTTGTTCTGATTGGTAATAAGTCCAAGAAGTAATGCAGGTGAAGATTATAGAAGAAATAGAAGACGTCGGGTGTCCGCATTAGTTAATGCGGATGATCAATGAACAAATACGGACATGTATTTGTTCATCCGCATTTACTAATGCGGACAGACAAAACAAATACGGCTAAGTATTTGTTCATCCGCATTAACCAATGCGGACAACACTTTTCAAATGCTGAAGTTCAACAGAAGAAATGCTGATGAAGACAACACATCCGCATTAGTTAATGCGGATGCACATTTACAAATGCTGATCATATTTTGTACTTAGACTAGTATTCTGATGTATAGTTGTCAGGGTAGTTTAGTCATATTGTACTGGCATTGTATCAACCTATAAATAGAATAGTATACACTACTTTTGTAAGTTTCACAAAAGTTTTCACAGTAGTACTATTTTGTGCTACAAACCCTAGCACACTTTGTATCTTGTTTACCAATATCAATATACAAAGCATTTATTAGTATTTTCAGCATTTAATGTTTTTTGATTTAGTATTTCCGCTACTTAATCATTGACTCAATCATCATATTCGATCCTTGTTGATTCACATCAACTGAGATTCCCATCTTGGACCCAGTCACATACAACAATAAATTTATACTCTATTTATTTTTAATATATACATGTGTACAATTAATCTAACTTTACATCAATTAATCTAACTTTACATCTTTCTTTGTCACATAGATGGTGAATTGGTTTGAATATATGATACATAAAAGCATAAAAATTGTTAAGTCCACTGAATAGTAATCTAAATTTATCACTAGTATGATACATAAACTTTCAATTGAAGTTGTTTCAGATTCGGACGATAAGCATATTAAGAAAGGTAATAATTCTCAACACGTTTTGCGCAAACGTTGAGTATATAATATTATAAGAAATTCTTAATATGTCTTGTGACGTTCTTAGATTTCCTCTAACGTATAAAATAAACTTTATTTATAACCAAGTTGCAACAACTCTTGGTCATAAGCCGCTAGTTATTATTATAATTTGTTATCATTTAAAAGGTCTCCACCATTGACACCCTATTTTTTAGTATCCGTTATTGTTAACCCATCTTTCATTGCCATTCACCAACGCCGTGTAGTTACTTTCAGATCTTATAACCATTACCCTCACCATGCCACAAAATCCCTCGCCCTCACTTGTAAATCAAACATTTATCAACCCCGGATCAACATTTAAAAGTTCAAATCTAATGTTTAAACTTATTGCTTAAAAATTTATACTGCTTAAAAAAGTTCAACTAGTGGGTGGTCACGATGGTGGTGGCTTGAAGGTCAATTGCACTACGACTATGGAGGCAGTACGAAGCAATGAATATCGATGGATCGAGAGGTTATGCGTAACATTTTGATTTCTTCAGTGACTTCTCTCTTTTCTCACGTGGCCTTGGACTTTATATTAACTATTTTAACTAATCAGATTATAATGGTGGATAGTATTATTATGTATCTCTAATATGTAAAATTAAAACACAATAATAAATTAGTAACTAATTAATCTAATACGTTAAAAACAATGGAAAAAAAACACAATGTCTCATTCAGTTTTTGATCGTCGTTGTGTTATCTTAAACACTATGAGTTTTGAAAAATACATCGGTGAAATAAAATCATTGTGTATTTCTAATTATAAAACATAATGATAAATAACAATAAGTTTATATAATCTGTTAAAAATAGTGACAAAAATGACACATTATGTTATCTTCAACACTATGAGTTTTGAAAAATAAATTGATTAAAGTATATCATTGTGTACTTCGAATTGTATAACACAATGATAGATAACACATTTATATAATCTATGAAAACAATAATAAAAATACACAAAATGATCTAAAACACAAAACACAATTATTAATACACGTAACAAATGATAAAAAAATATATTACACAATGAATTAATATTTGATACAATAAACGTATAAGACAAAATGACCAGACTTATTTGGCACAATGACTAAAATGCACTGCTCTTTAAAACAAAAAAATAACATGTATCAAGCCCACAATATTTTTTAAATTTTTTAGATTAAACATTTTTTTTACTATAATTATTTTCATAAAAATAAAGTAAGGATTTAATAAAGTTAACCCTATTAAATTAACTAGAATCATTTTCTTATCCGCAGGCTCCACTTGAAAGTTGAAACACAGTTATTAAAATTCGAATCATTGTAAGTGAAACTATATTTAATAGTAAAAAACTTATTCTTTCTATAGTTAGATAACTTATTAATAAAACAATATAGTATATTCAAATAAGTAGTATTAAGACGCCGATGTTGCGCCGGAGTAGCAAAACCATGAACGTAAAAAGATTGCGCAAACCCATACATTAAAAGAAAGAAAAACGAATCCGCTACGTTGTTAATTACATCCGAAACTTTATATAAAAAACAAAACTATCACAAAAATATGCATTGCGGCAATGTTGTTGATAATATTTGAACCTTAAATAAAAGAGGAAACTATTTAAAAAGATCATCTTGAAATATTGATGAAAATTGTTAATTGACAAAATTAGCAGGGACAAATTTGGAATTTATAAAAATGATATTTTTAAAAGTTGAAGGACATAACTATATTATATGTGAGTATATGTGTCTTATGTTATAGGGGATGATTGAGAGTGGTTGTGAGTAAAACAGGGAGAAAATATTAGTGACCATCCCCATATTTAATGAAACACGGTATAACCCCATAATTTAAAAAAAAATATTTGTAAAGTGATTGTAAGTGAAGAAGAGAGAAAAATGAAATGAATAAAGTATGAAAAAAATATTATTAAATTGAAAAAAAGAGATAAAAAAGTAGTGATTTTTAAATTTTGAATCAATTTTGATAAATTGTACTATCGTATGCATCAATGACTTGACGTTTTAAATGAAATTTACTCCACATCGTAGGTAAAAATAAGCATTACAACAATACATTTTAAATTATATAAATTAAATTTAAAAATCTATAAAAGAAAATAAAAAATTAAAGTTATAAGCGTATAAAAACAAATAGATAAGTATAGAAAATAAAGTATAGATATAATTAACATTAAAAGAACATATATTTTTAAAAGCCTTGATATAAATTAATAAAGGCTTCATAGCCCCCTTGCACTATACTCAATAAGTGAATTCGCATCCCACCAATCCATATAATTATAGTTAAAGTCATAAATTTTTTTCAATCTTTTTTAATTGAATAATATTTTTTACACTTTTATCATTACTTGTTATTTCTTTTTCACTTACAACCGCTTTAAAAAACATTAAAAAAATTAAATGTTTTCTTAAAATACAGATTGAATAGTAATTTTTTTTTTCTTAGAACATTCACAGTGGATTCTCTATAAATGTGTGACTATGTTTCCTATAATATAAGAAATGGTTGTAAATGGTTGTGAATAAAGAAAGAGAAATTTTTTTGTTCATTTGTATATTTGGAGAATCACTGCTTGGCACTATAAATATTTTAATACTTTTAAAAGTGGTTGTGAGTGTAGGAGATAGAAAATATAATGATAAAGTTATATAAAAGTATTATTTAATTAAAAAGAACAGAGAAAAAGTAGTAAATTTTAGTTTAATTATATGAATAAGGATAGGGAATCCACTATGAATGCTCTTACACTCACAACAACTTATAACCATACCATATAATATAGGGAATACACTATTATAAATTTAGAGAACGGGCTGTGAATGCTCTAAGAGCATTCACAGCACATTTCCAATTTTTATGTAAGTGAATGTCATATATTATACTAGATGGTTGTGAGTGGTTGTTAGTAAAGAAAAGAAAAAATTTATGATGGTTGTATTATGTTTTCTCAAATATGATGAAATACGGTACAACCCTTATAAATTTTTTAATATTTTTGAAAGTGTTTATAGGTGGATGAGAGATAAAAATTAAGGATAAATGTATGTAAATATTATTTAATTAAAAAAAACATTTAATATAAATATAAGAATGAGTATGTAGAAACGGATTATGAATATTCCATCCCCATCATTATTATTAACAAAAAGCATCAAAATTTATTTCATATCGTTCCCCATCCCTGTATACATTCCCATAATTCCCTATACACATTCCCATAATTTCACGGGAAAATAATCCCATCATTCAAATACAATGTTCACTATTCATTCTCTTTTATATATATATATATATATATATATATATATATATATATATTATATATATATATATATATATATATATATATATATATATATATATATATATATACTTTATTAATAAATATTCATGAAAGAAAGAAAATAAAATATAGAAAATAAATTATTTTATTTAATTCAGACATCAAAACACATGATGGATGAGATGTGAATGGTTTTATAAAAATATAAATAAATATTAAAAATAATGTTTTTTTATAAGTTATTGAAATAGAGACGAGGAATGAAATATGAATAATAAATAAATTATTATAAAACAAGAGATGCACAATGAACTTGTACTATTATATTATGAAAATTTTTAAATACAAAATGTATTTTTGCTACAAAATGTGAGAATACACAATGAGTCAAAAAATGTCACAAAAAAATTTATATCTCACAATCTAAATCGAATTTCAAAAAAGTAATTTCAAGCTTTTGTTCCCCTAGCCGTCCTCACTAAAAAAAATAAACAAAAAATAAAAAAATAAAAAAAATTAAAGTTTTTTTATTATGTCATTTATGAAATACACAATGACGTCATTGTGTCATTATGAAAGACACAATGACGTCATCGTTTCATTATGAAAGACATAATGACATCATTGTGTCATAAAAAGACAATGAATTTTTTTTATTTTTTTAATTTTTTTAATTTTTTTTTTGAAAGAGGACGACGAGAGGAACAGAGACTCCAAAATACTTTTGCAGGACCGTTAAAAAGGGACTTTGCACTTAGTTAACACACTTAGGAGGATTTTTAGTATCACTTAACAATTCAAATGGGGAACTTAGAACTTTAAACTGATGATACAATGCACAACACAAGTAAAGTAAGAGAAAGAACACAAGAAATAATTTTCAAAAAAGTAGTATATTGCTTCTTAGATTTTATTATAGGTGTTTGCACTGATATTTGAAATACAAGAACCTTTGACTCTTTATACTAAACCTACAACCATCAATATGCAAAAAGACAGTTGGATGTGACTAATCTAGACAACAAGATCAGCCTAAAGTCAAAAGGCAGATTGCCTTTTGACTAGTGACTATGATATGCCATAGCTCACTGACTTTCCTATTAGAAAAAGCCAAAAAGAAACAAATACAGAAACTTGCAGACAAAGACCTTATCTACTTTATCAAAAAGCATGGAAGTTTCACCAACTTATGATAGTTGGTGAACCACCAGAGCATGCAGCGGACAGGAGGTTGCTTTATGATAAAGTTGACAGAAAAAATGTCTTTTCTCTCTCTTCTAAAGTAATCAGTCTTATCTTTATTCAGATTCGGAAGACTTTGTCTTGAGAGCTTCGGAAGACTTCATCTTTAACCTTCGGAAGAGTTGAGTCTTTGGCTTCGGAAGACTTGACACTTAGTGTAAAGTTTCCTCAGTAGTTTCTTCTGAACATTGGCTTCGGAAGATTTTACACTTAGTATTTTACTTGAGTGTGTAAAACTTTCGAAGCTTGTTCTTCTTTGTTCCTTAGTGCATGTTGGAAGACTTGGTTGTTTTGGTATCCTTTGGTTGCATCAGCCTCATAACCTCAGAGGTTCCTACAAACTCTCCCTAGGCTGATGCTACCAAAACAGAGAGGTCTTCAGACTGGGATAGTCCACATGAGAATCTTCAGAATTCCTTTCTTCATTAACAGATCAGGATTCTTCAGACCCATGAAGTACCTTCTCATGTCATAGAGATCATGTAGAGGGAGTTCAAGCATGTCATTAGTGAAGTAGACATGTTGTTCTTCCTGATCTCTAGTGACATACCATCTATCAGGATCTTCAGCAAATGTCCATGATAGAATTGGTCTTCCAACATAGAGAGGCTCTACTATGATAGGAGTTGGTTGAGAGCCCTCTTAATGCATTTCCTCAGGATGTTCTGACTCATCCTGAGTTTGGGAGGTGGATGCCTTTCTTCTTTTCTTCTTCTTAGAGGATCTTCTTTTGGCCATACTTTTTTTCCTCCCAGATGATTTTAACTGAGAGGGTTGGTCTTCAGTACCAGGTTCTTCAGTGGATTCCCTCTCAGTTGGGATCTCCTCTCTCCCAGGTTCAGAAGGAGAGGGAGGAGAACCCTGCTGTGGATCAGAAGATGAAGTTGGCTGTTGTGTAGCTTCAGGTGCAGGTTGTGTTGTCTCTGTAGGTTCAACCTTTACCTCAACTTCAGGTTGAGCTTGTTCTGATGGTGAGTGGAGATCCACAAACTCTCCCCTTTTAATCTTGTACTTGATCACCCTTATGTGCTCATCCATTGTGGACAGAGACATGGGACCAGGCCTCCTTCCGGAGAACCCATACAGCTTCAAGAAGCTCATCATCTTTTTCCTATCTACAGACTTTTTCTGACTTTTCTTGATGATGGCTCTTAACTTGGCAACTTCTTCCCTTTCCCTTTTTCTAGCAGCTTGCCTATTTCTTTTGGCTTGCTCTTCCAGCTGCTTGTTGTATTCAAACAGTATGTAATCAAATGGCAAGGGAAGAAGTGCAGTGCCTGGTAGAGGCCTGTGGCTCTCAGGTAGTTGATCATCTTTATCTTTTCTTCTTCATTAACTACATGAGGTTGATCAGCAGCCACAGCCTCTGACTCAAGGCTTTCTTGAACTAGGGAGAGGACAGGAATATTCTTGTATTTTCTTTTTCTTCTCATTTCCTCTTTATGCTTGAGGGTCAAGGCTGCATCCTCAGCTTCCTTCCTCTCCTTTGACAACTCAGTGTCAGCCAGTTCACTTAATTCCTTAAGGGGAGAGAGATGAGTTCATCTATGTTATAGTTCCTGGTCCCCAGATAATTAAGTCTGGCTGCCCTTAACTCATCTTCTTGAGTGTTTGGAACATGGGCAGTCAGAATTGCAGCTTGCATGAATCCTGGGGAACCACTTGAACTCTCTCCCCTCAGCTTCCTCTTCCTCTCTCATTTCTCTTCTTCAATCTCCTTAGCAGTTAGTTTTCTTTTCCCTTTGTCAAGTACTGATCTTGATGACTCAGGCTGAGGAGTGCTTTGGCCTTCATTACAGGATTCAGTAGTCAAGCTCTGACCAGAGAGAGGTTGTGATGCACCATCACCAGCTGGTACCTCACTGAGGGTATGGGGTGCTGGAGGAGATATTGTCTTAAGGTTCACAGTCTCAGCCTCTGGGCCTTCAGTCAAGGCTTTCCCTTTGAAGCTAATCTTAGGGTCCACCTCAACATCTAGTTGACCAAAGGCTTCAACTGCTAGCCTCTGTCTATATAGTTTTGATCTCCTTTTGAATTCTTCCAGCACCCAATCTTGAATTCTACTGGCTAGTCTGGCAGCTTGTCTGTTGTTGCTTGGGTTGACAAGTGCCAGATCTACCAGATTTATACCCTCATAGAAACTTAGGTTTGAAATGTTTAAAATTTCTAGTTGACCCTGAGCTCTAGAGAGTACAAGAGCTTTCCTTTCACTGTCATACCCCCAACCCTAGATTGGGTTCTCAGAAGGGGCAGACATTGCTCTTGGTATTCCCTCCTCAAACAGTTGTTGTATAAACAAATGTAGATCACTATCTAGAGGAGGTTTCTGAGTATAGACAACTGCAAGAGAGGATGGTGAGTCCTCTATGTCCATACTCTGAGAGGAACTCCCAGGTTTTGTGATTGTTAGGATTTTCTCCCCCTTTTTGGTAGCATCACCCTCTTGCATAGGTGAGCTGGGAGATTGATCCATGACATCCACAGGTTCTTGTGGACCTGGATGAGTTGATCTCATTGGTCTCTCAGCTAGCTTACCCTTGAGATCGGTGATCTCAAGTTGCTGGTCATTGACCCTTTCTGCAAGATAGTCACCTGAGATTCCAGGTGAGCTATCTTGGACACAAAGTAGGTGCACATGTTTGAGAGTTTGTGCACCTTTTGTTGCAGACTCCCCTCATCTTCAGATGAAGAATCATAAGGGGATGAGAGGATTGGACCTGAGTCTTCTCCCTCATCACCAGCATAGGTTTCTTGGCTGCTGGATTTCCCCTGCTCTATTTCAAGAGGCTGGGTTGCCGTGGTTGAGGTCTTAGAGATGTAATCACTGCCAACAGTGAAAGCCTCTGCCACATGGATCTCCTGGACAATCTGAAGGAGATCCACCTCAGTTTGTGGTGTCTGATGTGGGCTAGAAGTGGGTGAGGCAGGAGTACTCATCTCACCTTAAGAGTGGGTGGAGAGGAGAGATTCATGGTACTCACTGAAACCCAAATCTTCATCAGAGTAAAAGTCAAGGCTGGGCATGGGTTGATTAAGATCAAGAGGCTGGGGATGGTAGCTTTCCCCTGAAGGTTGATCACCAGAGTGTTAAGACGCAGAGTGATGGCTTAAGGCTATTTGAGGAGGTGTGAGCTCATCAGGCTGAGCATAAGGAACCTCAGCACTGATTGTGTCAAGAATGGGAGTGGTTTGCTCCTCAGGGGAAGTGGAAGCTCTAGTGTCCACTTCCTCCTATGTGGGTTATGATATAGGGGCCTGCATATGCTTAATAGAAGGTGCAGGGGTTCGTTTGGATTTTCTTTATGTAAGTGAGGGTAATGGTAGGCCTTGATGGTGGTTGAGAGGTAGAGGGTGTTGGTTCATCACTAGCTGGTGCTGCTAGGATGTCACCCTGAGCAATGAGCTCAAACATTTTTAGGACAAGGGCTGTTTCTACCCCTGAGAACCCAAAGGTTGGCTTTTTCAATATTTTGAAAATGTCGGGTCTCGTATGTGCAAGTTTAAGAACATTACCCGTTCCCTTCAACTGTGGTCCCATTTCGCAGTTGAGAATGTGTTGAACATACCGGGGAAACATGTAATATTCTAGGGAGTCCAAATTTGCAAGTAAATTTGTGAAAACAAACTGAGAATACCTGAATTTGACCCCTTGAACCATCCCATGGACAATGAAGGAGAGGTCTTCTGGAATCTGGTCCCATCCTTCATGTTTGTTAGACAAGCTGTGGATGACAACATGGAGGAGGTACTTCCACTGGTATGAGACCTTCCCCTTCCTGAAGGTCTTGACTGTGAAGTCACCTTCATATCCTATCTGCTCAAAGGAATGGTTGACAGCAGCTTTTGGGAAGGACATTTCACCTTCTTCATCATCCAGCTGAAGATGGGTGTTGATGATGGCTGGAGTGATGAACAGTGTCCTCCCTTGCACTGTGGCGAGATAATGAGACGAAGAAAGATACCTACAAACATCTGAGAAGCTTGGATCCTTCTCAGAGTTTAACAGAGCAACCTGGTTGTGTTGCCTGTGTAGATGCATGGTGAAATTTGGGTTGTTTCGGCGATCAAGATTTGCCATTTGCAGAAGCTTTGCAGAGAAGGAAGGTAGAAGAAGATGAATTTAGGGGTAATTTTAGGTTAAGGAAAAATGAGAGTAGAGAGATGAAGATAGGACCGTTTGGGGAGATATACTCAGGATTTGAAACAAAGTTAAAGCAAAAGATAAACTTTGAAATCCGCAAGTGGGTCCTACTTCAGAAAAAGGCGCCCAAAAAGGTAGTTTTCTTGGAAGTTGCAAAACTTCCGAAGGTTATTTTAGCTTCGGAAGCTTTTCAGAAAAAGCTTCCGAAGGCAATTTTGCTTCGGAAGATATTTCAAAGAGTTTTGAATGTTTTGGCTTCGAAAGAGATAAACAGGTCCTTCGAGACTTAATTGCCTTCGGAAGAGATTTATTCTAAAATGTATTTAGGAGCTTATATTCAACTTAAGCTTCGGAAGATGCTTCATGAATTTCTTCCGAAGATAATTGGCAGATAAGCTGTAAATTTCTTCCGAGGGCAATTTTATTTCTTCGAAGGTAAATTTTCATAACTCTAAAAAATATCATTTTGAAAATTTGTTTTCCTCCAAAGAGAACTGGGCTTATGAAGTGATCTAATAGACAACCTAGGACACACAATTTTAGGTAGTAAGATTGATGAAGTTATTTAGAAAAACCTATTCAAGGTTAATCATCCTAATGGCTGATACAAGATACTTAAATCTCTGCTCATCAAAAGCTTTTATGAACAGATCAGCATATTGTTCATTTGTGTTAACCTTGATTAGTTTTATCAAGCCTTTTTCAAAATTATCCCTAATCAGATGATACCTGATGTTGATGTGTTTGGTCCTTGAGTGCTGCACAGGATTCTCTGTTATAGAGATGGCACTGTTGTTGTCTATATGGATGGGAGTCTCTTTGAAATTGAATCCATAGTCTAGCATCTGATTTTGAATCCAAAGCACTTGAGCACAGCAGCTGGCAGCAGCAATGTATTCAGCTTCAGCAGTTGATGCAGACACACAGGATTGCTTCTTGCATTGCCAAGAGACTATCCTTCCACCAAGGAACTGACACCCCCCAGATGTGGACTTTGCAGTCATGTTGCAGCCACCATAGTCACTATCTGTATAAGCATACAGATTAAAGTCTGAATTCTTTGGATACCAAAGGCCTAGATTTGGAGCACCTTTGAGATATCTAAGAATCCTTTTGACAGTGATTAGGTGTGACATCTTGGGGTTTTCTTGATATCTTGCACATATGCATGTGGCAAACATGATATCAGGCCTGCTAGCAGTAAGATACATAAGTGACCCAATCATAGCCCTGTAGAGATGTTCATCAACACACTCCCCCTCAAGGTCAAGACCAAGGGAATGGTTTCTGGCTATGGGTGTCTTAGCAACTTTACAATCAGTCATCTTGAACCTTGTAAGTATGTCCTGTACATACTTTGACTGACCGATGAAGATGCCATCTTCAACCTGCTTCACTTGAATTCCTAGAAAGAAATTGAGTTCCCCCATGGCACTCATTTCAAATCTATTTTTCATCAACATCTCAAAGTCTTTGCAGAGCTTTAGATTAGTTGAACCAAAGATGATGTCATCTACATATCTGAACTAGCAATGTGTCATTCTATGTATCTTTGATGAAGAAAGTCCCATCAATAGTACCTCTTTTGTATCCATGATTGCAGAGGTATGTTGATAGTGTCTCATACCACTTTCTTGGAGCTTAATGTAGTCCATAAAGGGCTTTATCAAGCTTGCAGACATAATCAGAATGATCTGGGTCTACAAAGCCAAGTGGTTGTTTAATATAAACTTCTTCATCAATCACCCCATAAAGAAAGGCACACTTCACATCAAGCTAGTAGACCTTGAAATCCTTGGATGCAGCATAAGCCAGGAATATCCTTACAGCTTCAAGTCTTGCTACAGGAGCAAAGACATCAGTATAATCAATTCCTTCTTCTTGTGTGTATCCTTGGACAACCAGTCTAGCCTTGTTTTTGATGATGATCCCTCTATCATCCTTCTTGTTCCTAAATACCCACTTGGTACCTATGACAGTCTTCCCTTGAGGAAGAGGGCACAAGTTCCACACCTTCTATCTTTTGATTTGAAGCAACTCTTCTTGCATTGCTTCAATCCAGCTTCCATCCTTTAGAGCCTCATCAACTTTCTTAGGCTCAATTTGGGATAAGAAACAAGAATGTAGACAAACATGGCTATCATGAGTTTGTCTTCTTGTTCTCACCCCTGAGTCAACATTTCCAATGATGTTTATGGTGGGATGTGACTTGTGGATCCTGAGTTGAGGAATCACAACAAGTTGGTTGGACAGATCAAGATTAGAGAAATTTTGATCTGGCAAAGAAGAGTCCCCCACCACATCAGCACACTTATCAAGAGAAACTTGATCCAATGAGTGTGTGACATCATTGATGTTGTCTTCAATGGAGTGGTTATCAGCATCAAGAAATTCTTGATCACTCTCACCACCATTCATTTCTCCTGCATTGGAGGTTTCTTCACCTGAATTCTAAGCCTCTGAACTGGACTTTGAGGGTAATTCAGTTGAATCAGCAGTATTTGTCATGCTTGTGCTGATTGGAGCCTCAATGACAGGGTTAGTCACCATTGGAGCTGAAGTAGTCTTCTTGTTTGGTCTTCTCAGCTCAAATCTTGGGTCAGGATCCTCTGTTGACCTGTTATCCATAGATCCTGAAACATTCTCACAAGATTCTGTTAAAACAGTTGGTAACTAAATCAAGATCAAATAGCCAATCCAGACAGAACCTTTCACACAGGGTGTGTGTTCATTGAAAGTCATATTGGCTGACTCCTAATGATTCTAGTTCTGAGATTGTATACTCTATAAGCCTTGGCTTGAGAAGAGTATCCAACAAAATGTCCATCATCTGATTTCTCAGCAAACTTAGCTATTTGATCTTTGGTATTCAAGATGGTGCAAGGACATCCAAATGTTCTGAGAAAACCAATAAATGGTCTCCTTTTGTGCCACAGTTCATAAGGAGTCTTACCATATGTCTTAACTACTAAAACTTGTTCTGCACATAGCAGGCTGTGTTGACAGCCTCTGTCCATAAGGTGATGGGCAACTTAGAGTCAGACAACATAGTTCTTGCAGCTTCAATAAGTGTCATGTTTCTCCTCTCAGCAACACCATTTTGCTGAGGAGTCCTGGGAGCACTATATTGTCTTGAAATACCCTTCTCATCACAAAATGTATCAAGGATTTGGTTTTTAAATTCGGTTCCCTGATCACATCTTATGGATTTTGACCTTGTGATCAGATTGATTCTCAATTTTCAGAATGAAATTCTTAAGATTTCAGAGTTTCATCCTTAGTTCTAAGGAAAAACACCTAAGTGAATCTTGTGAAATCATCTATGATCACTAAACAGTATGAGGTCCTTCCTAGACTCATTACACTGGTGGGGCCAAACAGATCCATATGTAACAAGTGTAGGGGAGTAGTGATAGAGTTCATTTCCTTTGGCTTGTGAGACACTTTGTGTTGCTTCCCTTTCAGGCATGCAACACAGTGGTCATCACTTATAAACTCTTTCTTTGGTATTCCAGTTACCAAATCATTCTTAATCAGTTTATTCATGTTTTTAAAGTTTACATGGCACATTCTCTTATGCCAAAGAAAAGACTCATCACTATTTGCTTTAGATAGAAAGCAAGAAACCTCTCCAGATGGAGATGCTTCCTGCAAGTCCATCTTGTACATGTTTCCTCTCCTGGGGGCTCTAAGCAAAATATGCTCAGGAGGAATGTCAACCCGGGCTTGAGAACAATGCACTCATGCTCAGTAAAGAGCATGTGATGTTTTTGGTCACAAAATTAGGACACACTCAGAAGATTGTATCCAAGCTCTTTGACAAACTTTATCTTCTCAATGCTGAGCTTACCATTTGTAACCTTGCCCCTGCCAGTAATGTACCCTCCTGCATCTCCCCCAAAAGCAACTGGTCCTCCATCAATCCTTTCAAAGTTTTGAAGCAAGGACTCATTGCAAGTCATGTGCCTAGAGAAGCCACTATCAACAATCCAGATATTTTTGTTGGTCTTTAGCTGTCCCTGCACAAAAAGAGATGATTTAGTTATATTTGGAAACCCAAGCCTCATTGGTCTTGGGCTTATTAGAATGAGTTAAAGGCAATGAAACAGTAATAGATCCTATGCTCAGGCTTTAGGGATCATTTCCTGTTTTTGATGATGAACTTTTAGCTACATGGTCTTCCTTTATCTTCCACACCACCTTTGAAAGATTGGGCTTGACCTTCAATGCTTCGGAAGCTTTTATGGCTTCAGAAGCTTTGGAGACTGATCCTTCAGAAGATCTTGCTTTCACTGTAGCAGGCCTCAGAACTTCGGAAGCATTCCTTTCTTTCGAGACCAATTTTCCTTCCGAAGACAATGGTTATTTGCCTTTTTCTTCATTTTGGAGCTTTCGAAGGAAACAAATTTTCCTTCCAAAGCTGTTTGTTTCTTCTTCCTCTCAGAAGTTTTCTTCTTGATCATGTGGATAGTACCCTTTGGATTGTATTGACAATCCTTAGCCAGATGTGAGGTACTACCACACATAACACAATCTATATCTTTTCTTCTGAGAGCCTTCTTTTCCAAAGAAGACTGAGCTTGAACACTTTCCTTTTCCTCTTTCACCTTTTCAGATGATGCAGCAAGCTTCTTAGGGTGAAGCTTGCTTTTAGAAATGGATGGTTCAGGCTGTGTAGCAGTGACACACAGCTGATCAATCTTCTTGTTGTTGCTGGAGTGAGTTGAAGCTGAAGTAGAACTCTTGGTACTAGAATTCTTGGCAGGATCTTCAGCTTTTACACCTTGAACCCTGCAGAGACAAATACTTGTTTCTGTTTGGGATCAAAGGTGGTCTTGACCTCTTGAGCTTTTCTTGATCTTCTCTTTGCTCTTCTGATCAAGTTCTTCCTTTGGTTTTGCTCAAACCAGCTTCTTTGTCCTCCTTAGGAGCATGGTGACCCTTTTTGGATTTACTCTCTTCACTCACCTCAGAGTCATCCCTCACCTTCTCCTCTTCATCCTCTTCATCACTGGGGTCTATGGATGGAAGCTCATCTTACCAGTTCCACACCTTGGAGATCTAACTGATAGTAGAGAGCGTGGAGGAGCTATCTCACTAGATCCCAGTCCTTGCTTGTTCTGATAACACACTTTTGCATGCAGAGATGAGGATATCATGTTCTTGAAGGTTTCCTCTTTAAGAACATATTTTTCTGCTCTGGCTTTGCTGATCACAAGCTCAGCCTGGCATTCAGTCAACTTGGTAATGAGATCCTTAATTTGAGTCCTGTAATTTGTTTGCTCATGTTTAAGAGTTGAAACTATTTTTTCTAGATCTTTTATCTTAAGTTTATAGTCATATTCAGCTCCTTTAAAAATCAGCTTTTAAAATATTTAAGGACTCAATGTCAGATCTCATTTCCAAGTTGTAGGACCTGTATCTGTTTACTTTAGCAATACAATCAGGAGAGCAAAGATGTTCAAGTACGTTGGCTTCATCGTGGTCAGCCATGAGTGTTTGGTTTGGAGATGCATCTTCAGCTTGAAAGCTCCAGTCAAAGCCTCCTTCTTCAACAGCAACTGCGGCTTGCTGTCTTGGCTTCTCATTCTGGTTCCCTCCTTCAGTGTAGTTTGGCCTGGATGAAGCTTGGCCACCATTTGACTTAGGTGCCTTGCATTCTCTAGCAAAGTGTCCCATCTGGTTACAGTTGTAACACTTGACTTTGCTCTTGTCCAGTCCAAACTTGCCACTGGCAGCATTGCTAGGAAACCTTCTTACAGTCCTCTTGTAGAACTTCTGGGCTCTGTGAGTGAGAAGAGCCATTTTCTAGACTATCTCCATGTACTCCAGATCATCTGGATGGATGCAGTCCAGGTCTTCAAGAGTGAAAAGAAAGTTGCCTGTACTTTCATCAGTGGAGACAAAAGCTTGAGAAGAACTTGTCTCTTGGAAGGGACTTCCTTGGATGTAGCTCTCTCTTGGTGTCTCCGGGAAGGTGATGAAAGGACCCTTTTATGAAGTCTCAGGGTAGCAGATGAGATGATGCTGTGGTTCTCTGCTATCCCTTTCAACCACATGAAGGGCTGAACTTTGGTGAGTGTTGGAGTTACCAAATGAATTTTGCAAGTTCATCTCCATCTGGTATCCACTGAGTATCCCATACAGCTCAGTGAGAGTGAGGGTCTTAAGGTTTTCAGTCCTCTTAATGACCACACAATAGTGTGTCCATTGTCTTGGAAGAGAGGACATGAACTTCCTTACAATATCCCTGTTCTCAATGGTCACCCTAACATCAGCCAGAGTATCCACAATCTCAACATACCTGAAGTATTGTTGAGTCATGGTTTCACCTGTTTTGAAGGTGAAATTTTCAAACTGCTGCTTCAGGAGATCCTTCTTGTTCTCCTTGGCTTCATTTGAACCCTCATACATCAGTTTCAGTGCATCCCATAGCTGTTTAGCGGTCTTGCACTTCTTGAAACCTCTATAGATGGAGTTTGGAAGAGCTGTTTGGAGGGCTGTCATGGCTTTCTGATCAATGTCAATTCTTTTCCAGTCTTCATCAGAAAAGTCAGCCCTCTCCTTTGGTATCATGCCACCACCAGCAGCAGCTGAAGAGGTGCATGGTACATGAGGTCCATTGACAACAGACTCCCACATCCTCGAATCTTGAGACTTGATAAAACCTTCCATTCTTTGACACCAAATGTCAAAATCCTCAGGAGTGATTAGTGGGGACTTTTTCATTGTTCTAGTTTCCATATCAGCTTTGGAGATAGCTGCCATTTGAAGAGTTAAATGATGTGTGTTACTAAGAGGTTTTAAAGATGGTGAGATCTTGCAAACAAGAGCCTGGAATGCTCTGATACCAAATGCAGGACCATTAAAAAGGGACTTTGCACTTAGTTAACACACTTAGGAAGATCTTTAGTATCACTTAATAATTCAAATGGGGAACTTAGAACTTTAAACTGATGATACAATGCACAACACAAGTAAAGTAAGAGCAAGAACACAAGAAATAATTTTCAAGGAAGTAGTATATTGCTTCTTAGGTTCTATTACAGGTGTTTGCACTGATATTTGAAATACAAGAACCTTTGACTCTTTATACTAAACCTACAACCGTCAATATGCAAAAAGACAGTTGGATGTGACTAATCTAGACAACAAGATCAGCCTAAAGTCAAAAGACAGATTGCCTTTTGACTAGTGACTATGACAGACCATAGCTCACTAACTTTCTTATTACAAAAAGCCAAAAAAGAAACAAATACAGAAACTTGCAGACAAAGACCTTATCTACTTTATCAAAAAGCATGGAAGTTTCACCAACTTATAATAGTTGGTGAACCACCAGAGCATGCAGCGGACAGGAGGTTGCTTTATGATAAAGTTGACAGAAAAAGTGTATTTTCTCTCTCTTCTAAAGTAATCAGTCTTAACTTTATTCGGCTTCGGAAGACTTTGTCTTGAGAGCTTCGGAAGACTTCATCTTTAACCTTCAGAAGAGTTGAGTCTTTTGCTTCGGAAGACTTGACACTTAGCGTAAAGTTTCCCCAGTAGTTTCTTCTGAACATTGGCTTCGGAAGATTTTACACTTAGTATTTTACTTGAGTTTGTAAAACTTTTGAAGCTAGTTCTTCTTTGTTCCTTAGTGCATGTTGAAAGACTTGGTTGTTTTGGTATTCTTTGGTTGCATCAGCCTCATAACCTCAGAGGTTCCTATAAACTCCCCTTAGGCTGATGCTACCAAAACAGAGAGGTCTTCAGACTGGGATAGCCACATGAGAATCTTCAGAATTCCTTTCTTCATTAGCAGATCAGGATTCTTCAGACCCATGAAGTACCTTCTCATGTCATAGAGATCATGCAGAGGGAGTTCAAGCATGTCACTAGTGAAGTAGACATGTTGTTCTTCCTGATCTCTAGTGACATACCATCTATCAGGATCTTTAGCAGAGGTTCCTACAACTTTTTTGAAATTCGATTTAGATTGTGAGATATAATTTTTTTTTTGATTTTTTTAACCTTATTGTGTCTTCTGACACTTTGTAGCAAAAATACAATTTGTAAAATAACCTCACCTTTATATTATATTATATACAACTTATAACCGACTCCATCTCTTTTGCCACCCCTTGTTGGTTTAGGTTTATTTATTTGTAGTTCTATATTGACCGTCCATTGATTTATAGCCACTTATAAAAGAATTAGAAAATATATTCAAACTAAATAAAAGCTAAGAGAAAATGATGTAGACAAAATAAATAAATGCACTACAGTCTTTTTGAGGTTGTGGTTTTTATCTTCTGCGCTACACGATAATATACATATATTTATCTTGAGGTTTATATCCTACTTCGTTTTTATTAATTATAAGACACGCCGGCGTACTCACTCATGCATGTAGGGCATCCATGCAATCGTTTAATTTTAAAAGAAAGGTTCAAATAGAAATTATATTAAAACTAAAAAGTCTAATAACTAATCTCAACCATTCATCTTTTTAATCAACGGTTGAGATTAAATTATAGGAAAATTTTTATTAGAGAGCTATTTTAGGAATAACCATTTTTGTTAACTTTTTGCAAATTCCTCAATTTTTTTAAACGTTCATAGGTTTTATATATGAAATTATTTTTTTATAAAAATTACATCATAAAAACGAGTATTTTTTTATCTTTAAAACGAGTACAGTATTGTTATATAAAAAGCTAAAAAATTGATGTTTTTAAACTCATATCTCGTCATTGTTTCTTTAGTGCAGTTCATTGTGTATTTTTGTTAGTTATTGTGTTAATTTTGAATACTATTTTTTTAAAAATGATGAATTTAAAAAAATATAATGATAGAATAACATTATTATATATCTCTAATATGTAAATACAGTAATAAATTAACAATAATTAATCTAATACATTAAAAATAATGATAAAATAACACACTGTCTCATTGTGTCTTTTGATCGTTATTGTGTTATCTTGAATAATATGAGTTTTGAAAAATACATTGTTAAAATAAAATCATTGTGTATTTCTAATGGTAAAACACAATTAATAATAAGTTTATATAATTTATTAAAAACAATAATAAAAATAAGACATTATGTTATCTTCAATACTATGAGTTTTGAAAACTAGATTGGTGAAAGTAAATCATTGTGTCTTCTAATTATAAAACACATTTATAGATAACAAGTTTATAATATAAAATAACAATGACAAAAATAACACAAAACGATCTAAAACGTAAAACACAATGATTAATACACATAACAAATGATGTAAAATATATGACACAATAAACTGATATTTGACATAATGAGCGTATAAGACACAATGAGCTAATGTATCTGACAGAATGACCAAATTTCCTTTATCTTTAAAACAATAGAAGCCTTATGGTTGATTTTAGAGTATAAGTTCTTTTTTGAATGCTCTAATATAAAAAGAATCTCGAGTCTTCAATACCACGTTGAGTGTTGTTAGTAGTCGTTTTTGAAGCTCGAATAGAAGAGGGAAGATTCTATATCAATTTGTTGTAGATAGTTTTCATGAATGTTTGCATTCAAGTTTATGTTTAGTTTTTGTTATTATTATTATTGTTATTGTTGTTATAAGGCATTAGGATTATTGTCGGGAAAGGTATTGAGTAGTCCTGAGGGTTGGCACAGGCATAAGGGAAATGCTCAAGATATGCTAACTAGTAAGGGTTGTACTAAAGGGTTAGCATAAAACATGAGGACTTGTCCGAATAATGCCATAAATAGAGATGGATTACGAAATATCCATGCAATAATTGCTAGCTAAGATACAATCTAAATAATGTTATTTTGGTATATTGGATAACACTTGATAGCTGTGAATCTGAGTAGATGATTTTACTAACTTGATTAATTGAGGAGAGTTCCTCTAAACTATTTTTCTAAAATGAGATGTGATAATTTGTTTGATGGGTTCAGTGGTATCTTGATTAGGTTTCTTTATCAAAACACTTTGTTGATAATTATTAATCACTTTAATAATACAACGTATAATAAATTAAATACTAAAAGTGAATCTGGACAGGATCTGCTTTACAAACAATTCAAATACAGATAATAGTTAACCTACTATTGAGATAAATATACCTTTATGGTTAATAATTAACCGTTTGAGACATCGAGTGTCAATGATTGAATGCTAGAAACAAACTAAACACGATTATAGGGACAAGATGGTCGCGACTATGAGAGATATGCTCTATGGTTGCAATCGGTTCTACTCTGGTAATGATTTTTGATCATTCAACAAAATTGAACAAGGTCAGCAATTAAAGGTGACAATGTAAATTATTTTGCTTCATGCTAGGGAAGCACGAAAGAAAAGAAAGAATCTTTTCTTTGTTTCTTTTTGTTCTTGGCAGGTAGGTGGGGTTCATTCTTAGGTATGATTAGGGTTCAATCCCTAATCATCCTTAAATAATATTAATCCCTATTGCGGGCCCGTACCAAGTGGAATTAATCCATAGCCCACGACTTAAAACAAGAACCGAACCGATGACGTTTAACTATTAAGCATTTTAAATAATTTATAATTTTCATAAATTATTAAAAGCCGATACATAATTCGTAAATATATACTAGTTAATTAAATTAAGTGGGTTTGAAAATCGTTGCCCAAGATATAACTCTTACGGGCTATAGCTTTATTGGCAACACTAACTAATTGAACAAATACACATTAAATCCAACACTATTAACTAGTAATAATTATAGAATTGATTATGTATAACATCTGTAATACATGACAATGCTTGATAATAATAATATGTTTTGAATAGTGTTATGTTTATGAACTCACCAGCTATAACATTCGTGAAATTTCAAGTAACTTTATAGCCCGATACTTAAATCTCAAATACTTTAGCTCTCGTCAAACCCTAATTTTGTTAATTAACTTTGAAATATACGCTAATGTGCTTTAGACTTAATTGATATTAGATCAAGTACGTAGTTACATATTTAGAAGGTTCATGCATCAATACCATTACGCGATGATATATTATGTTAGCAAATAATAATTCTTGACGCATTATATGTGCATGTAATCATGCATGAAGCCACCACCTTTGCATGAACGTTTCGTCATTAAACACAAGTCTTAACACATCGACATACTAAGTTTAATGCAACATGACATTATTAGTATTTCAGGAACGAAACTATGAACCTAAATTCAATGCTTTTAAATAAGCAAGACGGTTCTAGTAACCCGAAATTCTCACTCGTCATTCAAAAATCCTAAATACACCTAATAAATCATAACTTTCATAACTAACTTAATATGAGACTTACTTCATATTAAACCACACATTTTTAATGCTACTTGTGACATCTGTCACTATCAGATCCGTTAATTAACTTGAAGCTCGTCATCTCTCATTGTGCATTTACTTTTTCTCCTTAATCGATTCGTTTCTAACCTCGATCCCTAACTTTATCTTTTGTGCGCTAACCCTAATCGTATAATATGGCAATTAAACTAATTAAATACAAATCTTTGTGTTAATTGTTATTCATATAATTATGACTAATATAATTATTATTAACATTATAATTGTTATTAATAATACTAGAATTAATATTATTGTTTGTATTATTATAATTATAATCACTATTAATATTATTATTAATATTATTATTATAATTAATAAGTTCAGGGTCTCATTTGTAATTTAAATAAACTTGGGGGGTTAATTAGTTGAAGGTCCGGGGTGCAAAGCGTAAGTATGAAAAATCATAAAAATCAAACCCAACCCATCGACCCCCCCATAACCCTAAACCGCAGTATCGTCGACCTCTCCTTCCACGATCACTGAACGAGTTGATTTCGTTGCTTCCGGTTACTACCGTCTTGCCATTCCGACGCCACGAAGGTAATCGATAGCTACAATCTTGGTTTCGTTTCGTTTCGTAGATACCGACTTTGGTTCCCTTGTTTCGGATTGTTTTCGGTTGGTTGTGATGGTTGTCCGGCGATGTTCGGTTGTGTCCGATTGTGTTCGGTTGTGTCTGATTGTGTTCGGTTGTGTTTGGTTTTGTTTCAGTTGTATATGTGTGTGCCGATATATATATATATATATATATATATATATATATATATATATATATATATATATATATATATATATATATATATATGTATATATGAATTGTATGTGCGTGTGTGTTGTTCTAGCGCATATACGTGGGTGTATGTGTGTTCGGGTATGTACATATATGTGGGTGCGTGAAACATTGCGTGTTGTGTATGTGCGCGCGCGGTACTGCCCGAAAGAAACAACACGGCAGCCTTCGGCTGCTGTGTGTCTACTGAAATTATGTTTGTGTGTGTGTTTGAATCCATGGATGTATGTAAAGGGTGGCTGTGTGTAAACATGTATATATATATATATAATATATATATATATATATATATATATATATATATGTCGTGTGTGTGAGAATATGTTAAGTGTGTGTCTTTGGTGTGTGTTGTAAGTGTGCGTGAGTGTGTGTGCAGAGTGGGTGTGTAAAGTGTGTGTGGTTAGTGTGTGTGTGTATGACCCGTGAGTGGGTGTGTGTTTTGTTGTGAATATTACTATTATTATTGTTATTATTATTATTATTATATTATTATTATTATTATTATTATTATTATTATTATTATTATTATTATTATCACCATTACTTATAATATTACTACTATTATCATTATCTTATATAGCGTGTTAGGATGTATAATGTTACATATAGGTGTGTGTGATGATATATGTGCGGTGGTCGTATTATAAAAAGTGTATGATGTGTGTGTTTAGTAATTAAAGTTATACACACATATATATATATATATATATAATATATATATATATATATATATAAAAAGGTGAATAATAGTGAGTGAATACGTACTAGTTATATTCATACACGTTCCTATTTATTAAATAAATAATTATAGTATGCATATTTTGTGTGCATGTCGTGTGTTGAACCCGAACCGACCCGAACCAACCGAATGCATCTATTCTCACTGGACGTGTTTTAAGTTTTTGTTACAATTAATTATTGGTGTTTGATCGTTCGTTGCTTGTATCTCTAGAAGCTTTTTGTTCGCTTTATTTACTAATATTTTCAAGGTGAATTTCGCGGCCCCATTTTATTTACAGTTTTTATAAATTTTGGGGGAGAAGTACGCTCACCATTTTTCTACTGTTAATTCGAACTATTCTGTTGGACTGTTGTGTTACTGTTTGCAAACAAGATCTGATTCATGTATGTGTATTTTATGTTAGTTGTTATTGCCATTGGCCCTGTTCGAGCCTATGGGTAGTCGGTACTAATAGTGGCCCTGTTTCGAGCCCTTGTATTGCCATTGGCCCTGTTCGAGCCTATGGATAGTTGGTACTAATAATGGCCCAGTTTCGATCCCCTGTATTGCCAGTGGCCCTGTTCGAGCCTATGGACTATCGGTACTGACGAGATTCTATGTATAAGCCAAAGGTTTAGTTGTGATGATCATGTCTGCACGTGTTACTTCTTGTGTAATTGTATACACTCATGTCTGCAAAACTCATACACAACAACATTTTATTACATTAATTAAACCTACAAACTCACCAACAATATGTTAACATTTTTGAGCATATCTTTTTAGGAACCATTGAGAATAGCTAGGGATGCTGCCTTAGTGACGACCATAGGAATTGCATTTAAACTTATTGGGTGTCTTTGACAAGCATGTTTGGATTTTCTTTGTTGATCATGTTTTGTTCACTTGCTCCCGGGTTGTGGGATTTACATTTCTTTTGACTGTTTGGCTATGTTTGTCGTGGAACTCACTAACCATGACACAAGTCTCCATTTGTGTCGGGTGACGTCATGACACGTTGACCTTACATCGTTTAATGTATCTCTATTAATTAACAATGTGTTATGACGATCCCCGTCCGTTACATCCTCGTGTTTCATCTATAAGCGGGGGTGTGACAGATTGGTATCAGAGCCATTGGTTATAGAGAATTAGGTGGAGCACTCTACCTAGACTATAACCTAAGAACCTCCATTTAGTATGCATAATAGGATTATGTGTGCATTAAAATACGAGGGAATACTATCTGTGATATGCTTACATGGGAGAGTTATGGACATCCTTGGTCTTCTGGCCATGGATAGCACCCTGTACTTGATAAGACTAGTTAACTCGGTTAGGATGAGCTGGGGTTGATCATGCAAAGCAAATTTCAATCATGGGTGCACACGTAATTGTAATTCGCAGTGCATGTGAAGTCTAGCAAACCTGCCAGAATTAACAGTCATAGCTAGCACAATCATCCCAAATCTATACCTCGTGACATGGGAGTTGCATTCTGTTTAATTAATAAATTGTATTTTGAATCTTTGAGACTATTGTATGCGTATGCTTGTGATATACATGTAAAGATACAATCGTCTGATTTTGAAACCCTATATTATCATTATGGGCCTGGCAATGTATGTGAATTGTGAGTTATCTGGATTGCAAGCTGTGTCATGTACGCGTTGATAACCAAGTGATGATAGTCTAAATTTGTGTTGAAGTCTACTTATTATCTCTGATTGAATAGAAAATACCGCCCTAAAGAGCTACTCGAACTGATGCACCAAGAGGCAGAGTCCGAGGAAGAGGTAGAGGTGCTAGTGGTCGTGGTGAAGCACCAGGTGGAGGAGGTGAAGGAGAACCGGCTGGTAACAACCATGGTGCCAGAAATCCTGAGTTAGCTGCCATGATCACAGCAACTGACTGCCCTGATCCCAACCATAGTGGCTCAAGTAAGCGACAACCTTCTGAATCACAACAATGGTGGTGATGACAACAACAATGATGGGAATAATGGAGAGGATAATGGAGGAGAGGAAGATGGCGAAGCTAGTTACGAAGGTAGAAATGACAACCAGGATGGAGAGGGAAATAAGAATGAGAATGACAATGGTTTGGGTAATGGAAATATCAATGGTGGAGGAAATGGTAATGAACCTGGAGTTGGTGGGAGAAGATAGGGATGCACCTATAAGGAATTTGTGGCGTGTAAGCTGCAAGAGTTTGATGGTAAGGGTGGAGCAATAGTATTAACAAGGTGGTTAGAGAAGATGGAGGTGGTGATTGATATCAGTGAGTGCTTGGATAGTTAGAAGATCAAGTTCGCCACCTGTTCACTGCAAGGTAAGGCGTTAACTTGGTGGAACACTCAAATCCAGGCGAGGGGAAGAGAGGCGGCGATGCAGATGACCTGGGATGAATTCAAGGTGTTGATCACTGAAGAGTACTGCCCACTCAATGAGATACAGAAGTTGGAACGTGAGTTCTAGAATCATTCCATGGTGGGAGCTGGACACACAGCTTACACCGATCGCTCTCATGAGTTGGCCAGGCTTGTTCCACATTTGGTAACCCCTGAGTCTAAAAGAATCGAGAGGTACATTTGGGGTCTGGTTCCCTAAATCCAAGCTATGGTAACTGCAGTTACTCCCCCAACTATTCAAAGTGCAATTCTAAAGGCTGGCACATTAACTGATGAGATGGTGAGAACTGGTGTACTGGGTAAAGGTGGTGAGAAGAGGAAGGATATCGAAGAATCAAGCAGACAATCAAATGGAAAGTTTGAAAAGAAGGTGAAGGTGCCGAGAAACTTTGTGGTGGTGAATAAAGGAAGGAAAGAGTACACTGGGCCATACCCTAAGTATAATAAGTGTAATTATCACCATCCTCAGGCTGTATAGTGCTGGGTGTGCCTGAACTGTGGTCATCTGGGTCATTCTGTGAGGAGTTGTAAGGTGGCGCCCAATATGGTAGTACCGGCGAACATGGTTAACCCAGCAGGAAATTTAAGGGCATGTTATGAATGTGGAAGCCCTGAGCATTATCGAAATGCGTGCCCTAGGCTGAACCGGGCACCTGGTCTAAATGGTAACAATCAGAATCAAGTGGTGGCGATTGCTAGAAATCAGGGTCAGGTAAACCAAGGAAATGTTGCACGTGGTCGTGCTTTTGTGATTGGAGCAAATGATGTTCGTCAGGACCCGAATGTTGTCACGGGTACGTATCTTCTCAACAACCACTTTTCATCTGTATTATTTGATACCGGGGCGGATAATAGTTTCATTTCCTCTGACTTTGTTTCCCTGCTTGGTATAAACCCTAGTTGTTTATAAACCAGTTACTCGATGAAATGGCTAATGGTGAATTTGTAGAGACTAATGAGATTATTAGAGGTTGCACATTAATGCTAGAGGATCATACCTTTGATATAGATTTAATACCTTTCGGGTTGGGAAGTTTCGATGTTGTCATGGGAATGGATTGGTTATCAAAACATGGTGCTGAGATAGTCTGTCGAGAGAAGGTGGTGAGAATACCGATGCCTAATGGTGAGGTGCTCAAGATTCACGAGGAATGATCAGGAAGAAATGTGAGACTCATCTCCTGTATGAAAACCCAATGGTGTTTGAAGAGGAAATGTTATGCATTCTTAGCAATGGTGTTTGAAGAGGAAATGTTATGCATTCTTAGCATACGTAGCAGAGAAGAAGGAGGATGAGAGAAAGCTAGAAGATATTCCTATTGTACGAGAGTTTCTAGAGGTATTTCCCGATGATCTCTCTGGCTTACCTCCCCCTCGACAAGTGGAGTTCCGCATCGACTTGATTCCTGGGGTGACGCCCGTAGCAAAGACACCCTACCGGTTGGCGCCGTCAGAGATGCAGGAACTGTCGAGCCAATTGCAAGAGTTGTTAGATAAAGGTTTTATCCAACCAAGTCACTCGTCATGGGGAGCGCCGATATTGTTTGTCAAGAAGAAAGATGGGTAGTTCCGGATGTGCATAGATTACTGGGAATTGAATAAGCTGACTGTAAAGAATCGATACCCTCTTCCTAGAATCGACGTTCTATTCGACCAGTTGCAGGGAGCAACGTATTTCTCCAAGATTGATCTTCGGTCAGGATATCATCAGCTGAGAGTTCATGAATAGGATATACCAAAGATGGCATTTTGGACTCGTTACGGGCATTATGAGTTCTTGGTGATGCCGTTTGGATTGACGAATGCTCCGGCAGTGTTTATAGATTTGATGAACCGGGTATGCAAGTAGTATCTAGACAAATTTTTGATTGTATTCATCGATGACATCCTCATCTACTCACGGTCAAAAGAGGAGCGTGAACAGCATCTGCGGGCAATACTGAAGCTACTGGGAGAAGAAAAGCTTTACGCCAAATTCTCCAAGTGTGAGTTCTGGTTGCGTGAGGTGAAATTTATGGGGCAGGTAGTTAATGATAAAGGAATTCATGTCGACCCTGGAAAGATCGAAGCGGTAAAGAAATGGGACCTAACTAAGACGCCCTTAGAGATTCGGCAATTCTTAGGATTGGCTGGTTATTATCACTGATTCATTGCAAATTTTTCCAAAATCGCTCAACCGTTGACAATGTTAACACAAAAAGATAAGAAGTTTGATTGGGGTCATAAGCAAGAAGAGGCCTTTTGAGCATTAAAGGAAAGATTGTGCAATACGCCACTATTGACGCTTCCTGATGGATCCAACGACTTTGTGGTGTTTTGCGATGCTTCACACCAAGGGTTAGGATGTGTGCTAATGCAGAAGGATAAGGTAATTGCCTATGCATCACGACAACTTAAGGTCCACGAGAAGAACTATACGACTCATGATTTGGAATTGGGTGTGGTAGTGTTCGCTCTTAAGATTTGGAGCACTATTTATATGGAACCAAATGTGTTATTTATACCGATCACAAGAGTCATTAACACATTTTTTATTAAAAGGAATTAAACATGCGTCAGCGACGATGGGTGGAACTTCTTAGTGATTACGATTGTGAAATCAGATATCATCCTGGAAAGGCGAATGTAGTAGCTGACACCTTAAGTAGAAAAGAACGTTTTAAACCCTTACGCACACGAGATTTGGGAATGACCATTCAATCTAATCTGAAAACTCAAATCCTGACGGCACAGGGTGAAGCACTGAAGGAAGAGAACATTACAAACGAGGAGTTTGGAGGTTTGGATAAACAGATGGATTGTAAGGAGGATGGTGTACGGTACTATGTGGATCGTATATGGGTACCTAAGTGGGGAGATGTCCAAACCCTAGTTATGAACGAAGCGCACAAGTCCAAGTATTCTATTCATCTTGATCCAGACAAGATGTACCAAGATCTTGGTCCAGAAGGCAATAGGCACTCGGTTAGATTTAAGTACTGCTTATCATCCACAAACGGATGGTCAAAGTGAACGTAAGATATAGACTCTTGAAGACATGCTTAGAGCATGTGTAATCGACTTTGGTGGGAGTTGAGATACTCATTTACCTTTGGTTGAATTCTCCTATAACAACAGTTATCATACGAGCATTAAATGTGCTCCATTTGAGGCGTTGTATGGAAGGAAGTGTAGGTCTCCAGTATGTTGGGTTGAGGTAGGTGAAAGTCAATTGACAGGTCTGGAGATTATTCAGGAGACGCCTGATAAGATATTTCAAATCAAGGATAAACTTAAGGCAGCTAGAGACCATCAGAAGAGTTATGCCGATAACCGGCGAAAACCCTTTGAATTTAATCTGGGTGATCGAGTCTTATTGAAAGTTTCTCCCTGGAAGGGAATTGTATGATTTGGAAAGAAAGGGAAGTTAGCTCCAAGGTACGTGGGACCATTCGAGATCATTGAAAGAATTGGTCCTGTGGCTTATTGGTTAAAACTACCCCAAGAGCTCAGTGGTGTGCACGATACATTCCATGTATCAAACTTTAAGAAATGCTTAGCTGATGGATCCCTTCAACCGATAGAAATTATGGATCGGGAAGTCAAACGATTGAAGCGTAGCAAAATTCCAATTGTTAGAGTACGATGGAACTCTAAGCGAGTGCCAGAATTTACGTGGGAACGGGAAGACCAGATGAAACTTAAATATCCGCACTTGTTCGCGGGTAGATCTTACTCCAGCTGAATATCGGGACGAAATTCTCTCAACTGGGGGATACTGTGACATCTGTCACTATCAGGTCCGTTAATTAACTTGAAGCTCGTTATCTCTCCTTGTGCATTTACTTTTTCCGCTTAATCGATTCGTTTCTAACCTCAATCCCTAACTTTATCTTTTGTGCGCTAACCCTAATCGTATAATATGGCAATTAAACTAATTAAATACAAATCTTTGTGTTAATCGTTATTCATATAATTATGACTAATATTATTATTATTAACATTATAATTGTTATTAATAATACTAGAATTAATATTATTGTTTGTATTATTATAATTATTATCACTATTAATATTATTATTAATATTATTATTATAATTAATAAGTTCAGGGTCTCATTTGAAGTTTAACTAAACTCGTGGGATTAATTAGTTGAAGGTCCGGGGTGGAAAGCGTAAGTATGAAAAATCATAAAAATCAAACCCAACCCGTGGACCCCCCCATAACCCTAAATAGCCGTATCGTCGACCTCTCCTTCCACGATCACCGAACAAGTTGATTTCGTTGCTTCCAGTTACTACCGTCTTGCTGTTCCGACACCACGAAGGTAATCGATCGCTACAATCTTGGTTTCGTTTCGTTTCGTAGATACCGACTTTTCGTTCCCTCGTTTCAGATTGTTTTCGGTTGGTTGCGATGGTTGTCCGGCGATGTTCGGTTGTGTCCGATTGTGTTCGGTTGTGTTTGGTTTTGTTTTAGTTGTATATGTGTATGCCGATATATATATATATATATATATATATATATATATATATATATATATATATATATATATATATATATATATATATATATATGAATTGTATGTGCGTGTGTGTTGTTCTAGTGTATATACGTGGGTGTATGTGTTCGGGTATGTACATATATGTGGGTTCGTGAAACATTGCGTGTTGTGTATGTGTGCGCGCTGTACTGCCCGAAAGAAACAACACGACAGCATGTGTGTGTGTGTGTTTGAATCCATGGATGTATGTAAATGGTGGTTGTGTGTGTAAACACATATGTGTGTGAGAATATGTTAAGTGTGTGTCTTTGATGTGTGTGTTGTAAGTGTGCGTGAGGATGAGTGCAGAGTGTGTGTGTTTAGTATGTGTGTGTATGACCTGTGAGTGGGTGTGTGTGTGAATTGGTGGTGTGTGTTTTGTTGTTATTATTATTATTATTATTATTATTATTATTATTATTATTATTATTATTATTATATTATTATTATCACCATTACTTATAATATTACTACTATTATCATTATTCTTATATAGCGTATTAGGATGTATAAATGCTATATATAGGTGTGTGTGATGATATATGTGCGGTGATCGTATTATAAAAAGTGTATGATGTGTGTGTTTAGTAATTAAAGTTATACACATATATATAAGGTGAATAGTAGTGAGTGAATACGTACTAGTTATATTCATACACGTTCCTATTTATTAAATAAATATTTATAGTATGCATATTTTGTGTGCGTGTTGAACCCGAACCGACCCAAACTGACCCGAACCGACCGAATGCATCTATTCTCACTGGACGTGTTTTAAGTTTTCGTTACAATTAAGTATAGGTGTTTGATCGTTCGTTGCTCGTATCTCTAGAAGCTTTTTGTTCGCTTTATTTACTAATCATGACACGTTGACCTTACATCATTTAATGCATCTCTATTAATTAACAATGTGTTATGACGATCCAGTCCGTTACATCCTCGTGTTTCCACTATAAGCGGGGTTGTAACACAACTTGATTCAATGATGACGATCACAATCAAACCACATATAATGGACTTCAAAAAAACCGAGCATAACTTATGATCACATAAGAAAATCATTAAGCATAAATCATCAAGTCAATTAACACCAATTGACAATTTTAAGAACTGGAACAAACCTGTGATCACGTCGCTATGATGCTTGATTTCTTGCTACTGAAATAGCCCTGAGATACCTTAAAACTCACAACGTATAATGCTAGATACCATGGAAAGTTAAACTTTAAATTAGGGGTTAATAGAACCTTAAAAATCACTTCATTACCGGCCAAAAGAAGCTACAACTGATCATATCTGCTGCTCGATGGGGGCTGCTGGACCATCATCAAATCACCACTTAATTCCCCGGTTACAACCCCAATATCATTGAACTAAAATCTAAACTAGGAATTGGTAACTTTGGATAACAAATCTAGTCAAGGATTCTGAAAAAAAGTACAAAAAGAAGATGTGAAATGCTGCATGGATGCTTCACGAGGCTGCTGGTGGTGGCTGCCTAAGAAAGGCCATACTTCAAGCAAAAGATATTCAAAGATGCTTTGGCATCTAATGATGTGATTCCACACTAAACTCCTGATAAAACCCACATTAAAACAGATTATTCTCACACCACAACCCCATAAATCTATGCTCAAACTCAGCCCAGAAGAACTGCCTGTTGCTGTTTTTGTGATCGTGAGAAGGGGAAGGGCACAAGTGCACGATTTGGATGTCTAACACACGTTCCTTCTTGAACCGACACTTACCATAGGGTATGAACTTAAAAATACTTAAACTAAACCTTTTAAATGTTATATGATTCATTGATACGGTTCCATGATAGTTTAAAAATTAAGTTTCAGGAAGAAGATGTAATTGGGCATAAATAGGGTTTTAAGTTTACACTTACGTTGTAGAAATGAAATCACCCTATAGATACACTTAAACCATGATCTGAAACATGAAATAGATAAATTTCACACTTAGTGTTAGTGCTTTAACAAGTATGATACTTATGCCCTAGTTAAAAACTTAAAACACATGAAAACAAGGCTGAGAAACCAGCATGGACAACAACCCAGCAGATTTATAGACCCAACTTTAAGAGGTTGTAACTTAGTCAAAAATAAACCAAACGATGTGTTTATTGATCCTAGAGTTATTTTCAGGAAGTTCAATTTCAAACCCATTTGGTCTCGTGATGTTTCATAGAGATTTGGTCTCCCAAAAGTGCAAAAGAAAATGAAGTGTCAAAAGTGACTTTTTCTGACAGAATGATGACTAGACTTTACAAAGCCATAAACTTTTCAATACCTAACCAACAAATGTGATTTTAGTGTCAAAAGTTAGATTTCAAAGCATATAAGAATGCCTATTAATAATTAGTTTTGGACCCCCAACCGACCAGGATGTGAACAACTGTCCAGAATGTGATGCAGTGAACATAATAGGGTAAAAATGACTTTAAATGGGTTGTAGGGTGGGATTCGAGCCTAGTTTTCACATATACATTTACTTAGGAGTTATATTTGGTCATAATTTTTTTTTCATAATCTATCTAGACGCCTTAATGCAAGTTGCAAGTGGACACATATTGATAGAACCTATTGGTATTAACCTAGATCCTTGGGAATTGAAATCTCTCATTATCATAAGTTATAACAACACACATATTAATAATATAAGTCTAAAAAACCTATAACATGCCCCGTTTACCCAAAAAAACTTATGAATAAACTTAAATGATTTAACTAAAAATGATTTACACGTTGACTTATCAAACTTACCGACGTTCCCTATGTACACACACACACACACACACACACACACACACACACACACACACACACACACACACACACACACACATATATATATATATATATATATATATATATATATATATATATATATATATATATATGCAGGAAGCGCACCGGTTTAGCATCATCATACTTTGGACTAAGGAATCTCTAAACCACTTAATAACAACAGTGAGTTCGCGTAGCTCCTTTTCCCTTTTAAATGCTTTTGGGAGAGAAACACACTTACAACAACAGCAACATTTGAATAATTGCTTTATATGTTATGTTTATTACTTGAATATTGCGTGAGTTTACCTTATCATTATTACATGCTAAATTCACCATTTCACCATTTCACAACGAAACCAATTAAATTTCTCATGGCTATAGTTATGGTTGTGGGCTCATGGCTTTATTTCTCGTATCGACATTCATAAATAATGGCTTGATTCATATTTATTTATAACTGCTACTATTATAACAACTGTTTATCGAGTCCCAAACTCTAGCTCACCAACTTTTAGTTGACCTATTTTAGCATTTTTTTTCCAGGTGATAACTAAGTGTGGTAACTTTGGAATCAATATTTTGAGCATCTAGGCTACAATGGATGATTGCTTAATCTAGATTTATAATTTAAGTTCATATGTGTAATATTTATTTTGTAACCTAAGACAACGATGTATAACTTATATCTTTTGAATACATTACGTTTAGTATTTCTCGTACCATGTGTTCTCAAAATACAAAATTCGTCACTTACTCGCATTTTTGACTTGGCAAGGGTGTGACACCAGCTTTATGTCGAGTCATAAATATTTTTTACGGGCACACATTCTAGGTGCCATGTGATTGCAGGGAATGCAGTTTACGGGCTAGCTTATGAAAATATAGAGGTCTAGGGTGATACTGGAGAGTTGTATCTCTAATATAGTTAAAATAACGTAATATTATTGTGTAATATGATAGACATACACTATGCTATAATGCTTAATTTTAGTTAGAGTTCCGCCGTGTTTTATCTAATTATTAAGTGTTCTGTATATCCGTTTCTGAGGGTGTGTCTTGAGAGGCGGGTGTTACGATATCTATCATATAGACGCTGATCATCATCATACCTATTGGGTAGTAAGAGGGCATAATTGGTTTATTTTCAAATAGACTAATAGGATAAAATTAAAGTAAACTTGCGCTTTTGTGTATTTTTAAACTTTATTTAATTTGATTTTAAAATACATTAGCTTTTATTTTATATCTTGATTATATGTATAACTTGATCATTATTAATTTAAAAACATTTAGTTTTATTTTAGTTCATGTTTATTGTATGTATACTTAATCATTTTACTCGTTATGAAATTATTACTACATTTTTTTAATATTTGTAAAAACTATACATATTCACCGACCACGTTAAAAGTTAACTTTTATATTCTTAAAACAATAACTTTATAACAATTTAAGATAAGAGAAAGATCGATTACTAAATGTTGCCTCAACTGAATGCATGCCTGGCCGAATGATTAGAAATTTTTGTTTTTTTGGCAGCCAAAGGTCTTGGCCACCACTGACCTGATCGATTTAATCAACCCCAATTCTAATTCTAAACATCTTGAATTCAGTTATTTGTTTTTAACTTTTACTCTACTTTTACTTTAATGTTTGATTATTTGTTAAAATATTCATTAGATTACTGATTAGTGAACTAGATTATTTGCTTTATCATTATTTGATTATTTGCTTAATTATATGACTATTTGAATTTGTTAGCTTGAAACTTGTTGATTGGTATACGCTTCATTTGTAAGTTTGAGGGACATGAGCATGGTTGATTTGGTTTTATCCTATTACTTAACCCGATTAAAAAAAATCAACATTTAAATATAAACAACTGACACCAAAAACTTTAACCCCATAAAAAAATTTGATGTGTCTGACATAGTCTTGTCCAATTGTCATCCCTACGGCTACTGTAAATGGAGTGGAGATAATCATGGTCGGACTTAAGAAGGGCCGGGAGGGGTCAACCGACCCAGTAAATATCCATCTATGTATAACATGTATCGACGGTTGACCTCGTGTTTTTTTCAATACCGACCCCTATAAAAAAATTTATGACCTCTAAACCCTAATTTTTATTAAGTGTTTAATCCACTAAAAATAAATAATAGCTTGTTTCAGTTAAGAAAAGTAATTTCGTATATAATCATAATATGTTTATTTGTATTTAAATCTTTAAGCTGCCGTTAAAAAAATAATCTTTAAGCCCATTTAGTTAACTAAAAACCCAATTCATGTTTCATTAATTCACTAATATTCCTAATTATCTCTAAAATTTCTTTTAGAAGAATACCTTAAAACAAAGCTTGTATATGTCACATTGAGAAAGAATTTTTAAAAATGTTTCAACCGATGATTTAATGGATATTTTAAAGAGATGAAGACTCGTAAACAATAACTATAAAATGTAATTTTTGAAATCGTGTCTTTATTAAATGTCGTATAATGTGATTGTATTTTTTTTTATGTGACTTGACTTGAACCGAACCAAAACTTTCAACATAGAGTTGAGATATACATGTCTACTCGAGAACTGAAATAACTGCCATGAAAATAAAATTTTCTGGATACGCCCCTCGAGATAATCATTACTAAAGTTGTGATCCGGGGGTGTTTTGCATTTTATTTTAATCTATTTTTTAAAAATGTTTCAACCGATGATTTAATGGATATTTTAAAGAGATGAAGACTCGTAAACAATAACTATAAATGTAATTTTTGAAATCGTGTCTTTATTAAATGTCGTATAATGTGATTGTATTTTTTTTATGTGACTTGACTTGAACCGAACCAAAACTTTCAACATAGAGTTGAGATATACATGTCTACTCGAGAACTGAAATAACTGCCATGAAAATAAAATTTTCTGGATACGCCCCTCGAGATAATCATTACTAAAGTTGTGATCCGGGGGTGTTTTGCATTTTATTTTAATCTATCTTGTGATATAGATGCTATTTAAAATTGTGTCGCTTAGAATATATTTTAATTCTTGTTTTGTGCATATATGGAATTCTGAATTCCCGAGTGGCTTATTTCCATCGGTTGTTGACTTTTTTTTAACGACAAATACAAATTTAGGAGAATGTTACTATACAAAGTGCAAAAAACATGCGAAATGTACGAAGTCAGCAGGGCGTGATACGTGTTTTTTGGGAGAGGGGGTTAATTTCGTTCGCGCAATAATTACACATATAAGGTGGATAATTACGCAAGTTTTATTCATTATTACGCAGGTTGTAATTATAACTACGCAAGTTAAAATTACTCAAGTTATAAATAACAATTACGCAAATTATAGTTATAGTTACGCAAGTTATATTATAATTGCGTAAGTTATTTTCATAATTACGCAATTATAATCATGCAAGTTATACGCACAACACATTCATATTTTTTTAAAAAAATGTTATTTTTTATAAAAACTATAGAAATACTATACTCAAATTAAAGAGAATAAATCGATTTTATGGTGTAAATTTTTTAAAAAAATAATGTTGTTTAAAAGTTATATGCGTTTTAAAAATTGGGGGAACTTGAATATTGTCAACAATTGTATGCTATTTTTAAACCTACCCCTCTAGTCCCTTCTTTACGTTATTACTCTCATATATGATCTGAACCGTTAATTCCCTATATCAATGATTGTTATCACTTTGTACAATTTGAAAAAATTAATCATTTTGTACCGTAAACTTTACCTACAACTTTATTAATAAAATTAGCAATGAGGTAGATTACATGAGAGAAAAAAGAGCAAAACTACAACTCAAATCTACATAAAAAATCCCAACTTTAAATAGGTTTTCTCCTTCTGTTCTATGTTCTTAATCCACAAGAAGGAAGGGGACTTGATTTCCTCAAACAAATTCTTTGGCTCCATAACTTTATCTCCAAAATACCTTTTGCTTCTTTCCTTTCATATCTCATAGTATTGGAATGGTTCTATTTTCATGCATATATTCGGTTATCATTACCGTAATCTTTTCCATCATATTAGGAGTGGTTGTTATAGTTTCCTTTATTTTCTCTTGTTTCTTGCTTATATGTACCTATTGAATCAATGAAATAATAAGCCAAGATACCGATTTCTACATGGTATCAGAGTAGATATCTTGTCAAAACCAAAAACCCTAATCGGCCAAAGCAATGGCCAGCGACAATTCATAGAAAGATAAGACCGATGGTAAAGCCATCGATCACACCTTACCATACTACCTACACGCTTCCGACTATCCCAAACAAATACAGGTTAATGATCTGCTTACAGACATAAATTACAGTGATTGGGCTGCGGAGATGATGAACTTTTTATTCGCCAAGAACAAGGTGGGGTTTGTAGATGGTTCTCTTGCAAAACCAGCAAAGGAATCAAGTAAATACATGTTGTGGATGTGTTGCGATGCAATGATCAAGGGATGGCTGACAACCTCTATGGAGAAAGACTTTCGAAATATCGTGAAGTATGCCAAGACTTCTGCAGAGATCTGGGTTGATCTTCATGAACGATTTGGAAAGGAGAGTGTACCAAAGGCCTACAAACTGAAGCAGTCCTTAACAGCAACGCATCAAGACGGGTCCACAGTGTTAGTTTATTACACAAAATTACGCAGCTTGTGGGATGAGATGGAGTCTGTTTTACCCACTCCTCGCTGCTCGTGTAATGGTTGTTCTTGTGGACTCAGAAAGAAACTTGTTGAATTAAAGGAAAAGTAAAGGAAGTATGAATGTTTAATGGGTTTAAATGATGAATTCACAGTCATAAGGACCCAGATCCTTGCAATGAATCCCACTTCAAAGTTGGGAACAACGTATCATTTAGTTTTAGAGGATGAACAATAGCGACTCATAACTGGCTCGAAGAAGTTTGCCCAAGAGCCCACAGCCTTTCAAACCTCCTTTCAAGGGAAATGCGATGGAAACAGGAATCAAACAATTGAGAAAGGCTGACAGAAGACAAAAAAGGGGACCTCTAACAACAAGAAGGAACATTGTTTGTTTTGTGGACGATACGGGCATAGTAGGGACGGATGCTTCAAACGAATTAGCTACCCTGATTGGTGGTCCAGAAAGAAAGAAAAGATCAAGCCAAAGGAAGCCATGGCGGACACAAGCTCCAGTCCATTACCGGGGATCAGTGATGAACAATATCAATCTTTTTTGAGATTTTTGCTGGAAACCGAGAAGAAGAAAGCACCAAAGATTCTAACACGGCTAATGCTACAGGTAGACTTAATGATGATTGTGATTGGATCGTTGACTCAGGTGCGACTACTCATATTACATGTCAAGAAAACTTGCTTGAAAATATAAACGTGGAAACACGTGAGAAGCCAGTCACAATACCCAACGGGGATGCCATTCCTGTAAAGGGGAAGGGTGATCTTATCCTAAAGGGGGGAATGAAAGATAAAGGGGTCCTTCTTGTACCGAATTTTACTTGCAATCTTTTATCTATCAACCATTAACTAAAGACCTCGATTGTGCCGTAACATTTTTCCCCGACTTCTTTGTCTTGCAGGGCTGGAGGAAAGGAGACTTGATTGGTGTGGGTAGCTGTCGTGGAGGCTTATATCGGATGGGGGGAACTATAAAAGAAATACATGCGATGATGGTGACTACTGATGTGTGGCACAAGAGACTTGGGCATGCCTCGGATATAAAATTATCTCATATTGATGTTCTTAAAGGTTTCACTTTTGATTTCAAGAATAAAGCTTGTGATTCTTGCCACAAAGCAAAACTTACTCGTTTACCCTTTCCAATTAGTTTTGTTAAAACGAGTGAATGTTTCGATTTGGTGCATTGTGACATTTGGGGCAAGTACAGAAAACCGTCTCTTACACGAGCAAATTATTTCTTGAACATAGTAGATGATTATAGTCAAGCAGTATGGGTTTATTTACTCAAACATAAACATGAAGCCAACACTTGTTTGATTCTTTTTCATAAGATGGTTCAAACATAATTCGGTAGATGTATTAAAAGGATTAGAAGTAATAATGGTAGCGAATTTGTTTCAAACCAAATGAACCAGTTTTATGCTGAACACGGAATCACTTTAGAGACGACCTGTCCTCACACCCCACAACAAAATAGGGTGGTAGAAAGAAAACATTGCCACCTTTTGGAAGTAGCGCGAGCCATACAATTTCAAGCCAGTTTGCCCATGATGTTTTAGGGGAAATGAATCTTGACTACAACATACATAATCAATCGGTTACCTTCAAAGGTTATTGGAAACAAAACAACTTTTGAAATGGTATACAAACAAAAACCCAAATATGAATACATAAGAGTTTTTGGTTGCCTATCATACTATAGAAACTCCAACACAAATGGAGACAAATTCGAACCAAGAGGAAAACAGAGCATATTCCTTGGTTATCCACCAGGAACAAAGGTCTACAAAATTTATGATCTCGAACAAAGAAAAGTTGTGATTTCCAGAGATGTTCAATTTGTTGAAGAGACATTTTCTTGGGCCAGACTCGAAGCGCAACCCAAGGAACCAGAAATCTTTGAAGATACAACGCAACCTATCATTCTTTTGCTCCTCCTATCGTGAGTAACGAGACAGGGGGAGACATGGAGGATGAAGACGACTAGCATGTTGAATAAAACGTGCATGAAACCCAAGCTTTGCAAGATGGTGATCACATGCAAAAGGAAGTCATAATTGACGATTTACAAGATTCCACTACTGCCCAAAGTAACCTAAATGAGTCACATGAAGAAGAGGCTCCAACTAGAAATGAACCACAACATGAAAACCACGAGAAGAGACCCAGAACTACACCGAGATGTTTAGATGAGTCGAGCTTCCCCCATAAATAGCCACACGCAACTCGACTCCACTCAAGAATCTCCTACGGTACATCCTCTTGCCCATTATATTTCTTACGACAAATTTTCTAGTTCTCACAAAACTTATTTGTCGGCCATCAATTATATTTCTTACGACAAATTTTCTAGTTCTCACAAAACTTATTTGTCGGCCATCAATACCCATGATGAGCCTAAAACCTTTCAGCAAGTAGCCAAAAGTGAACACTGGAGAGAAGCTATGAAAAGGGAAATTGATGCACTTGAACGAAATAAAAATTGGACACTTGAGACACTCCCAAAAGGGAAGAAAGCTTTTGATTCCAAGTGGGTGTACAAGGTCAAGTTCAAACCTAATGGAGAAGTAGAAAGGTATAAAGCGAGGCTTGTGGCAAAGGGTTACATGCAAATGGAAGGAGTCGATTACCACGATACGTTTGCTCCGGTTGCCAAACTCATCACGGTTCGAACACTTCTAGCGGTGGCGGTTAAGCAAGGAAGGGAAATCCAACAACTCAATGTTAATAATGCATTCTTGCATGGAGACTTGGAAGAAGAAGTTTATATGAAAATACCAAGCGGGTTTGCAAGTGAAAATGATACAAAAGTTTGCAAAGCTCAAGAAATCTATCTATGGTTTAAAACAGGCATCGAGAAATTGGTACCATAAGTTCACTGCCTCACTGACTCATCTAGGATACACACAATCAAAATCGGACCATTCCTTGTTCTTCTACAAGCGCTCGAAGATTTTTGTTGCAACCTTAATATATGTCAATGATGTCATCATTATGGGTAATGATTTGAAGACAATACAACACACGAAGTCTCACCTTGATAATGAGTTTAGCATCAAAGATCATGGCCCCTTGAAGTATTTCTAGGCATAGAAGTTGCTAGAACAGTAGAGGGACTCGTTCTCAGTCAAGAAATACACCCTAGACATTCTTAAAGATAGTGGCTTTCAGGCTTCACGTCCTAGCTTGTTTCCAATGGAACCAAACTTAAGCTTGGCAAAGGAGATGAAGAAGATTCTTCTGAGGAAGAAGACCTTGGTCCTATTCTCTCGTCCCCCTTGATTCTTCTGATAAAGATGAGGGGAGGCTAAAACTAAAGATGCAACAACTGAAAAACACATGCACCTATTTAGTCTCAAAGATAAGTCACCTGGAATCTCAAGTGACTGTCTTACAAAGGAGGGTCAATGACCTGCAAGTTGAGATCATCGATCTCAAGGGCAAGTTAGCTGAGAGACCACTCAGAAGTACTCAACCAGGTTCACAAGAACCTGTGGATGTGACAAACCTAACCTCAATCTCACTTATGCAAGAAGGTGATGCTACCAAAAAGGGGGAGAAAGTCCAAGCAATCACAGAACCGGAGTTCTTCTAAGAGTATAGACTTTAAGGATCACCACCCTCACTTACAATGGTCCATACTCAACAACCTCCTCAAGTCTACATGGATGTAGGCTCTCTCATACAAAGTCTATTTGAGGAGGGTATTCAGAGCTATGCCTACCCCATCCCCTCACTCTAAGAATCCAATCATGGGATGAAGGTATGACACTAATAGAAGAGCTTTGGTTATCTCTAGATCTCAGGGGCAACAGGAAATCTTCAACTTTTCTAACTTGAGTTTCTATGAGAGCATCCATTTGAATAATCTTCCACTTGTCAACCTAAGTCAAAACAGAGGCTAGCAGGTGAGGTCAAGATTATATAGACAGAGGCTAGCAGGTGAGACTTTTGGTCAACTGGATGTTGAAGTAGATCTTAAGATTAGCTTTGAAGGGGAAGCCTTGACTGAAGGCCCAGAAGTTGAACCTGTGAACCTTGAGACAGGAGCTTCTTCTGTACCCAGTACCCTTAGCGAGGCACCAGCTGGTGAAGGTGCTTCACAGCCGCTCTCTAGCTAGAGCTTGACTGCTGAACCAAGCAATAAAGGCCAAAACTATCTCCACCCTGAGTCACCAAAGCCTGTGAGTGACAAAGGAAAAAGGAAAATGACTCCTAAGGAGATTGAGGAGGAGGAGAGAGAGAGGAAGAGGAAGCTAAAGGGAGAGAGTTCAAGAGGGTCTCCAGGCTTCATGGAAGGTGCCATTAGGGCTGCCCCCAGACCAAATACTCAGGATGATGAGTTGAGGGTAGCCAGGCTAAACTATCTGGGGATCAGGAACTGCAACATTGATGAACTCATATCTCTTCCCTTAGAGCAACTAAATGAACTGGCAGACACAGAGTTGTTAAAGGAGAGGAAGGAAGCAGAGGATGCAGCATTGCTCCTCAAAATCAAGGAAGAAAGGAAAAAAAGGCTCTAAAAACATGCTCATCCTCTCCCCAGTTCAAGAAAGTCCTGAGACAGAGGCTGTGGCAACTGCATAACTCAGGTAGACAAGGAAGTTGAAAGACTAAACATGATCATACCTGAGTGCCACAGGACTCTATCAGGCATCTACACCTCTTCCCTTACCATATGAGTATATTGAATTTGAATATCTCAAGCAGCTGGAGCAACAAGTCATCAAAGAACAAAAAGCTGCTAAGAGAAAACTAAGAGAAGAAGCTGCAAAGTCAAGAGCCATCATCCAAAAGAGCCAAAAGAAGTCTGATGATAGACAAAGGATGATGAGCTTCTTGAAGCTGTATAGATTCTCTGGAAGGAGGCTTGGTCCAATGTCTCTATCCACCAAGTCCAACTCAACTGAAGTTGAGTTAAGGTGTAGCCTCCTGAGACAACACAACCTGGACCTAAAGCTACATCTCAACCAACTTCATCTTCTGATCCATAGTAGGGTCCTCTTCCCTCTCCTTGTAAACCTGTGAGAGAAGAGAACCCAACTTAGAGAGACACAGTCGAACAATCTGGTGCTAAAGGCCAGTCCTCTCAGTTAAAGACATCAAAGAGGAGGAAAAGGATGGCCATGAAGAGCATTCCCAAGAAGAAGTCAAAAGCATCCACCTCAAAACCTCAGGATGAGTCAGAGCATCCTTAGGTAGTGCATGAAGAGGCTGCTCAACCAACTCCAATTCAAGTAGAGCCTCTTGAACTGGAAGACCCATCCTGTCTTGGACCTTGCTGCTAATCCAGAAAGATGGTATGTCATTAGAGATCAAGGAGGTCAAGATGTCTTTTTCGGCAAGACATGCTTGATCTTCCTTACATGATCTCTATGAATGGAAGGATTATGAGAGTTTGAGAGTCCTGATCAGATGATGAAGAAAGAATGGTTTTGATCCTAATAAGAACTGTCAACATCTGAATAACTTCTTTGTTTTGGTAGCATCAACTTAGGGGGGTTTGTAAGGTTATATTATAAGGCTAATGCAACCAAAGAAACCAAACAACCAAGGAGATCCCTGCATGCATACACTGATGTACAAGAGAAGTTACTTCGGAAGTTTTATACTCCTAAAATAGAAATTATTCTAAGGTAAAATCTTCCGAAGCCAAAGACCAAATCTCGAGCCAAAGATGAGTCTCGAAGCTTCAAAGACAAAGTCTTCGAAGCCAATAAGTAAAGACAGATTTCTTCGAAGAAAAGAGGAAGCTTTATCTGATCTACTTTTCATAAAATGACTACTGTTCGCTGAAACTCGATGATCACCAACTTGCATGATTGGTGAAAAGGTAAACTTTAGTAAACTATAGATTATGGTCTTTAGTCTGTAACTTTCTATTTTTGTACCTTTAACTTTGTAACAGTTAGGATGTGAGCTAGACATGTCATTAGTCAACTAGTCAAAAGGACATCTGCCTTTTGATCTAAATTTGATCTTGTTGTCTAGATTAGTGTTTTCTAGCCGGGCCTTAAAGTATGACGGCTGTAGGATGTAGATAAGTATTCAGGTCCTTCTATTTTTGTTGGACCAAAAGAACAATGAGCCTGATCAGAAAAACCTTTAAGTCCCACAGACATTACAACAACTGAAGTAGTCTGCAACAGCTGAAGACATCAACTGATAACAAGGTCTGAAGACAAAGTCTGAAGTGAAAGAGCTGAAGACAAAGTCTGAAGTGAAAGAGCTGAAGACAAAGTCTGAAGTAAAAGAACTGAAGACAAAGTCTGAAGACAAAAGCTGAAGACAAAGACTGAAGACCAAGTTTCAGATGTTGTCACAACAGCTGAAGAAGACCTCTTCAGTAGTTGTGATGGTTTCCTTTCAGTAGTTGTATTTTCTTTCTGTACTTTTCTTCTTCGTGTACTTAGCATACTCTGAGATGTTCTCAGTTGTTATGAACATTCTTGTAGTTTGCTTACTTTCAGTAGTTTGTAATAATTCTGTTAGACGTCACTATCAAGTGACATCAGCACAACGTCCACATTCCTTTATAAAAATGCTGACCTAATTGTAATCGGTGCAGCTTAGAAAAACCTAGCAGCCGCCATAACCGAAGCATGTGTGCATAATGTTATTATCCCTTTTGCAGAAAACCCTATTTCTCTATAACCGTGTACTTTCCATTGAATATCTATTGTGTTCTTGCAATATTTGTCTAATTCTTGTTCTAATTCCGCTGCGATTCACTCTAATTGATCAAACTTAGATCACTGATCCTGACAAATGGTATCATAGCTGGTAATCATTGATCGGTTTAACAATTGATCATTGAAACTGCTATTTCGATATCTAAAGTTTGATCGAATTAGCATATTTGCAAGAATGGTTATAGAGATTGATTTTCTGCTGCTTCTGGTTATTCTGTTTGAGTTTCTTCTTGTTCATATTGTTTGTTGTGTTTTTGTGCTAAATCCTTGAAACTTGATTGTTTTGGTTTGAATCTGAGAATGACTACTCCTCTAATGACCCTCACAATACTGGCTCCTCACCAAGCCTCCGATGCTGGTTAGGTGAGTATAAACATATGGGCAACGAAGAATGCTCCATCACCTGTCTGTTAACAGTTCAGGGTGTTGGACATCTGTGGTTCACGGTCCACACAAGCCTATGGTGAACAATCCGGAGACCAACCAAATGGTTCCGAAGAAGAAGGAGCAATACTCAGATGAAGATCGTAAACTGTTTGAGATTGATGCTAAAGCCCATGGAATTCTGGCCATGGCACTGCGAATGAAATCTATTCTGGGCTTATGCATCATGAAACTGCTCATGACCTCTGGAATGCTTTGAAGGAACAATTCGGAGGAACTGATGAGGTCTTAGCAAACATAGAGAAATCCTCGCCCAACAATATGAGACATTCTCTTATAGGAAGGGTGAGACACTGACTCAACAGTTTGAGCGTTTCTCCTGCTTGATCTCTGAGCTGAAAATGGTCAAGCATGAGTATACTAACAGCCAGATGAATAACAGATTCCTCAGATCACTGCCTGAGAGATGGACACATATACCTTGTCCTACGCTCCATGCAAATCTGGATAGCCTATCTCTCACCCAACTCCATGGGAAACTGCTTACATTTGAAAGAGAGATAGAGCAAAAAAGGAATCTGGCATCATCAGGAAAGCTCTCTGATGACTTTGTACCAGGTAACACTGCCTTGGTCGGCTCATGAGTCTGAATATGCTGGATCAGAAAGTCATTATGATGAGCATATAGATTTCTCTTCAAACGTTCTGATCATGCATTTGTTAGTGTTGACAGTCATTCTGGGTGTAATAGTGATAATTTATGCTTTATCATGGATGATTTGCAGGGTATTGCTGATGATGATTTAGAAGAGATGGATATTTTAAGCCAAATGGCCCTGATCAATATCAGATCTCAAAAGTTCTACAGAGAACTGGTAGGAAATTTCCAGGACTCTCTGGCAAAACCAAAGTTGGTTTTGACAAGAGTAAGTTAGGTGTCACAAATGCCACAGGCTTGGGTACTTTGCAAGAGAGTGTAGTCAACTGGATCTAACTCCTCTGCACCCTTTGTGACCTTTCCAAGCAATAGTTCACAAAACAAAGGGCAACATCCTGCTAGTTCTGGTCATCACTCACAACCTCAATCTCCTGCATACTTTGTCCCTCAGGGTCCAATGCCATATCCTTATCCCTGCTATTACATGCCACAGCCAAATCCATCATGTCCCTATAGCACAACAACCTCAAGCCCTACCTGAGCCTCAACCATCTCCATCACAATCTCAACCTCATCACAGCTTCTTCACACCAGGAGTTGTTGACTGAGCAGCTTACCAGATGATCTTTCTGGTTTCAATGAGCAATTATCTGCTGGTGCGTCACATGGTGGTGAACATCCTTTTGGGAATCTTGCTCTCATGGCCCTGGAGTCTACTGAGGGTTCCTACTCAGATGCTTCATCTTCACAGGTAACCGGTATCTTCTGAGGCTAAAGCCAGTTATGTTCTGAATCATGCATAGCTGCCTTTGTCTCTATTAGAGAGGCAATGTAGCTTTAATCAATCAAAATCTTGAGCTTGAGAAACTATTTCCAAAAGAAAAGATGAGTATGTGTCTGCACTTAAGACAAAGATGATGAGATTTACAAGCTTAAATGCCAACTTAATGATGAAAAGCAAGGTAAGAGGTCATACTCGAGAACCACAGAAGTCTCAAAGAGACACTTGCAGCTACTCAAGTTGAGTGTGACCGCTGGGTAACATCCTGCAAGGGATTTGAAATGCTTCTCAGCAAGCAAACAGCTTCAAATGTGAAGTTTGGAATAGGTTACAATCATACTGCACCACCTACTGATTTACTTCAAATCAATAGTAAAATCTGAAGGTGAAAGTAATTTCCAAACCACATCATCATGTGATTCATCCTCAAATGATAATACAAAATTAGAGGATGAAGTCAGTGTTAAGATCTCAGCAAATCAATTGCCTGATGGTTTAAATGCTGATAAACACATGAAGCTGAGAAATTCAGATGTTTTCCTCAAAGTACTCCAGTACTGAAGGGCAAGTCACAACATCTGAAAAGCATTTCAAATCTGATGAAATAAAAGGATTAACAACTGCTGAGGAATCTATCATACGGTCTTCAGGACGGATAGAGAACTGAAGAACAAGTCTTCAGTTGTTACCGATCCTTCAGTACTTAACACAAGTACTGAAAGGAGGAAAGTACTGAAGATCACACCTTCAGTAGTTTCCACTAAGCAGTTGATCAATCCAAGATGAAGAATAAGCCATGTGAAATGTTGGTAAATTCAATCATCTATCTGATGAATGCTGGTACAAAAAGGGTTCCAAACTCAACAGAGATAACTCATTAAAGAAGAGATAATAAAATGAAAAATGAGTTTGAAACCAAGTTTGTACCACAGTCATCTCACTGATAAACCAAGGCCTCACCAAAATCCAAAAAGAAGGATGGGGTTTATCAGAAAACAGCTGATAGTTTCCTCATGATAAACATCAGACGAAGTCTGTGAATTTCAAGAAGGAGGAAATGGTGGGTCACAGGAACTCATCAAAAACAAGTACTGATGTGTCAAATGAGCTGAAGGCTTTAGCAAATCAGACACAACTTGTTATGATGGTTCAGCATTTGTTGGGGAGAGTTAACCAACTAGATGCACCTGTGATCAAACCACTGAAAAGGAAATCCAAGCCCAAATCTAAGAATTCCATTTCAGCACCATCTCCACCTTCATCAGTTGTTAATCATGAAACATTATGGTTAAATCTGTGATGAAAACAGACCCAAAACCAAAAAGGTTTGGGTCTCTAAAGCTAACTAGTTTCTTATGATAAATGCAGGGTTCTTCAGCATGCCAAAGAAGCATCTGGTATGTAGACAGTGGAGGATCTATGCATATGACTGGGAGCAGTTCTCTTCTTAATGACTACTCTCAAGGAAAGAAGGGATTTGTCTTATTTGGAAATGATGCTAAGGGTTACATCATCGGGAAAGGATTTGTGTCAAATGGAGAAATCAGATTTGATGATGTTAACCATGTGGAGAATCTCAAGTTAATCTACTGAGTGTCAGTCAGATGTGTGATAAAGGGCATGTTGCACTTTTCACAAGCCAAAACTGCCGGTTCTGTCTTCCAAGTTCTGAGGCTGATTGAGAAGGTATTGGATGAACATACTCTCCTGAAGGCCAACAGGATAGGAAGAGTATATGCCTTGGATTTGTCAAAGAAGATTGCGTTAAAAGGTCATCCTTGCCTGTTCTCCAAGGCCTCTCCTCAGAATCTAATTGTGGCATAGAAGGCTGGGTCATGTTAATCTCAAAAACATGAATCAGCTGATCCCAATAGTTTAGTGAGAGGTCTACCAATAAAGGAGTTCCTCTGTGATGAAACCTGCACTGCTTGTTTAAAAGAAAACAACACAAAGTCTCATTCCCTCCTATAGAAGAACCAAAGTCCACTGCCTGCTTGCAATTACTGCACATGGATCTCTTTGGTCCTGTGAGAGTAATGAGCATGGCAAAGAGAAATATGTCTGGTAATTATGGATGATTACTCCAGATTTGTATGGACCTTCTTCTTGCATTCAAAGGATGAGGCTGCTCAGACAATTATTAACTTTGTGTTGTATGTTGAGAAGCAGTATTCCCTATCAGTCAAGTGTATAAGAAGTGATAATGGAACTGAATTTAGAAACCATACACTTGATGATTTCTACCTTTCAAAAGGAATCAAGAGGCAGTATAGCATCCCAAGGACTCCAGAACAAAATGGAGTAGTGGAGAGAAGAACAGGACCCTAATTGAAGCTGCAAGGTCCATGTTGGTTGACTCTGGTTTGCCACTGACCTTTTGGGCTGAAGCTGTCAACACAGCATGCTATGTGCAAAATAGAGCTTTAGTGAATCAGAGGTTGATGAAGACTCCTTATGAAGTTCTACATCATTTGGCTCCTCTAATTTCATTCTTCAGAGCATTTGGGTGTCCTTGTTACATTCTCAACACAAAGGATCAACTCCAAAAGTTTGATTCTAAGGTGGATGCAGGGTATTTTGTTGGGTATTCATCCACTTGCAAGGCTTACAGAGTGTTCAACTGCAGAACAAAGATGGTTGAAGAAACCTTGCATGTGAAGTTCAATGATCTCCTAAGGACAAAATCCCACAAAACCCTGTGGAGTTGTTTTTGATCTGGACATACTGCAATATGTTCCTTATCAGCCTCCAGCTGCTGCAGATCATGTGAATTCATCACCTTCTGCAGCTAGTCATCCATCTGGTGGTACTGATGGTGATGATGATCCCAGTACTCACCTATTCAAGTTTAGTGATCAACTGCCTGAGTCTACTAAACTTGATGTTCCTCTGTAGCTTCAGTACAGCATCATCCACAACAAATGCTGATGAGATTTCTGATTTAAATCCTCTACTGCATTTGACACTGCCATCTAACACTGGTTTCAAGAATCTGGATCAACATCTGTTGCTGCTGAGCGTGCTACAACACTTGCACAGATCTCATAGTGTACCAGAGCTGAAGAATCACCCAACTTCTCAATCATTGGTGATATCAATGCTGGTGTCTCAACTAGAAGTCAATTGTCCAACTTCTGCTTCTATGCTCTCTTCATCAGTCAGCAAGAGCCAAAGAACTATCATATTGCATTAAGAGACAATGGATGGGTTGATGCCATGCAGCTTGATTCTTCAGTTCAAAAACAGCAAGTGTGGAACTGGTACCTCTACCCCCAGGGTGTGCAATAGGCACTAAATGGTGTTTAGGAATAAAACAGATGAAAATGGGCAAATTGTCAGACAAGGCCAGACTGTTGTCCAGGGTTTTCACAGAAAAGGTATTGATTATGATGAAACCTTTGCCCTGTAGCCAGACTGGAGGCAATTAGATTGTTCTTAGCCTATGCTGCATTCCATATCTTAAAGTTTTTCAAATGGATGCAAAGTGCATTTTTATATGGTAAAATAAAGAAGAGGTTTATGTGTGTCACCACCAGGTTTTGAGGATAATAAACATCCTGATTGGGTGTATAAACTTGATAAGGCTCTTTTGGGTTGAAACAGCTCCTAGACCTGGTATGAAACACTGTCAAATTTTCTTCTTCAGAATAATTTCACTAGAGGCTCCATAGATAAAACTTTGTTCATTAAGAAAGTGGTCAGCATAAGCTCCTTGTTCAAATTTATGTTGATGATATTATTTTTGCATCCTCTGATCCACAGTTGTGTGATGCATTTACAAAGTTGATGCAACAAAAATTCGAAATGAGTGCCATGGGAGAATTACAGTTCTTTCTAGGTTTGCAAATCAAACAAAAGCTGATGGAACTTTCATTCATCAGTCAAAATACACAAAGAGTCTTTTGGAAAAGTTTGATTTACAAACTGTAAGCCCTGTTCTACCCCATGTGCAGCACCACACAACTGGATGCAGATCAGAAAGGTAAGCCGTTGATGAACGCTTTACAGATTATGATTGGGTCCTTGATGTCTTAACAGCTTCTAGACCAGATATTATGTTTGCAACTTGTGTTTGTGCTAGATTTCAGGCTGCTCCTAAAGAGTCTCATTTGATTGCAGTCAAGAGGATCTTAGATATCTGCAAGGTACTCAATCTCTAGGTCTTTGGTATTCCACTGAACTCTGCAAATTAGTTGCTTTTTCTGATATGACTATCGGGTGTAAATTACTAGAAAATCAACTTCTGGTGGATGTCAATTCCTAGGCACTGTTTGTTCTTGGCAAAGTAAGAACAAACATCTGTTGCTACATCCACTGCTGAAGCCGAGTACATTGCTGCTGCAAGTTGTACATCTCAGGTACTCTGGCTTCAGAATCAATTATTGGATTATGGCATTACCGAGACTAAGACTCCATTACTAATGATAGTGCTCAGCTCTTTGTATTGTCAAGAATCCAGTCCAACACTCTAGGACCAAACATATTGAGATCAGACACCATTTTATCAGGATTGTTTTGAAAAAGTTTGATTGATCAAAGTTTGTTCCTAGTGCTGATGAGCTTGCAGACATATTTACTAAGGACAGTTCAACTTTCCAAACCTAGTGTTAAGGCTTGGTATGCTGCAGCTAGAATAAGTGACAATACTGATGATCTCAGTCAACAAGTACTGATGAGCATTCGTATACTACTGTCACAAATAAGTACTGCAGTTCTTTTATCCTCAGTAGTTTTCATAACTACTGAAGACTAAATTACTTAAAGTACTGAAGTACTCATATGTTGAAAAGAACTGATGTGTTACAACTACTGATTGTCAGTCTAACAGATAAGTACTGATGACCAATGAAACATCTGAAACTCAGACAAGTCTGATAGAAGTGTTGAGGTCAGAATGAAACAGCTGATGAGCTAAGAATTGATGACAACAGCTGATGAGAAATTTATCTCTTCAGTTGTTTCTAAAACTGCTGCTTCACTTCAAACAATGAAGCCAAAACCATGTCTCAGTAGTTTCACAACTACTGATGACTAACACCAAGTCTTCAGTGTTACAACACCTGAAGCCAAAACCATGTCTTCAGTAGTTTCACAAATACTGATGACTAATACCAAGTCTTCAGTTGTTACTTCTGAAAGTTAAAACCAGGTCTTCAGTTGTTTTCAAACAACTGATGACAGCCCACACTTTCAGTCGTTTTAATCAGCCTTTTCTTACCTATAAATACCTAAACCTACTTTCAGACGTTTCATTAGCCGTTTTCCGTCCTTCACTCTCTCAACAATGGCGACCATGAAACTCAAACCCAGACACAATGTGTTGCCTACCTCTCGAATCGGCCTTCTGGAACAAATTTGATAACGCCATCGATCTTATGGTAGATTCCCAGTACCGACCCGTTTCTTCTGAATCCTACCATATACCCCGATTCCCTAAGCCAGTTCTGGACCAACGTCTCTGTGCAAACTGTGAGAATGATAGCCAAATCACTCTCCAGTCGTTGGTCAACCAGAAACAGGTGGTCATCACTCGGACATCATTCGACAAACCCTAGATCTACATGATGCCACCGGTCACAGAATACCCGAAAGGCACAACCGATATGTCTTTCATCAACAACGGGTATGAAGGAGACTTAAGTGCTACCACCATTCTGAAGAAGCACTTCCATGATGCTGAACGTCTTATATTCCACATGGTGAATGTCTGCCTTGCACCAAAAACCTCCTCATGGGATCAAATGTCCTCCCGATGGCAACAGGTATTTACTCTATCTTTGAACGACAAACTCTAAATTTTTCTGAGATAGTTTTTATGGAACTTAAGGATCTGGCCTTGAAACCTGTGGCAAACAGATGGATATTATCCCAGGTTTCTCATGGCCATAATTTTAACACAGCTAAAATCAGACGGCCTTGTTGGCCTTGGAGTCCCTGCTCCGGCTGTATTGCCTGAAGTATACTCCAGGCACAACTCTGACCCTACAATGAAAGGGCTGCCCGGCTGCTAAACCCAAGCAGCGGGAACCCACAGCCTCCACTTCCAGATCCAAAGTCCCCACCAAACCCAACACCAAAAAGCCCAAAAAGGCTACTCAGGGAGATGAGTCCCCTGAGGATGCCCCTGTACACCAATACAGGAAACACTTACTGGTTCTAACCCCCCAGTAGTGTCAAGACTCCACCAGCCCTAGCCGCTCAGGCATCCTCTCAACAGGATCCTGATGCAACCAAAATTGGGGATACCACAATGCTGGAACCTATCTCAATTGAGAAGGTTACCATTGAAGAGCACCAGTCACCCCGGGTGCAATCTGCTTCAACCTATCTCCAAATGCAACCGCTCCTCAAAGCCCAACATTTATTGTTGCACAAGTGCTGAGTCAGCTGCATTCCTCTCCTCCTCCCCAGACACCCATTACAATGGGGGAACCTCAACAGCTGAGGAAGAGGACCAAAATGCTGCTGATAACCCACAGCACAGGGGTTATAATGTTCAATCTCCCCGTGTAGAGGAGGAGGTTAGAACATCTGGTGAGGCTGCCACTTCTACTGATTCAGCAAATGACAGGATGAAGTTGGTAACATCTCTAAGACCTCACCAGAGGCAACTGCCGATGAAGGACTCAGTCCTGAGGCAGGAAGTCCCCAGAACCAAGAACAAGGGGCACATGCTACAACTGATCTACACTCAGGGCATGTACATCCTGATTCAATCAGGAGGTCAGGTGATTCAGCAAAGACTGATGATGACCTGGGCTTTTTCTACGATGTCTTGGCCCATAACACAATCCTTGAGGCTGAGGTGAGCAGACTCAAAGAACTGCTTGCCAAAATGTCTCAGGATCAAAGTCCATCTGCCCAATAAACCCACAGATGGCACCTTCATCTGAAGGTTCCCCAAACACTCCGCCACTACACTCAACTGAGCCACCAGCCACTGTTGTTGGCACCACCTCTCAGGGACAGAACCCTCTGAGCAGATGGTTGCTACCTTTCAAAATTCCTTACCTCTCATCACTCCCATCATCAATGAGATTGTGCATAAAGCCATTGATGAGAAAATCTCCTCAAATCTAAAAACACTTGTTGATGATGCTGTGCAAAAGAAGCTTTCTGCCATTCAAACCCTGAACCCAATGCACCCAAAAAGGGGGAGTCTAAGGCAGTGAAAGAAAGAAAGAGAAAGAGAGTGGAAGATGAGAAACAACAAGAAAAAGAAAAGGAGTTAGAAAAGGAAAAACAGCTGATCACATACAAGAGAAAGAAAAGTGCTGAAACTCAAAAGCCTGATGAAGAGAAATCATTGGAAGATCTGATTAAAGAAGCTGATGAAGCTCACAGCAGATCAATGGACAGAATAATAGACCAACTCTTCAGACAGGGCTTTGATACAGCCACATTAGACACTGAGATCAGAAGGCTGGAGATTGAAGAGATACAAGAGAGATGGGCCAGTTACAGTGTAATGGAAAGGGAGAGGTTGGAGATAATGATCAGGTTTATTGCAAAACTACTTGGGAAGATCATTAATTGAGATTAAATCATGGACCAGAGACAGTATTCTGGCAATAACCACCAGAATCTGTGCTTCTGAAGCATTCAATAAGGGGTTGATCATCGAAGCCTTAGATGAAGCAGGGGCTGGGAAGAGAACTGATATGGCCAAGCTTTCCAAAGCCAAACTTACCACAAAAATGCTAGATCAGCCTTTCCAAACTCCCACTCAAAACAACCAACACCACAACTCTCCAAACCAACTCAACCCTCAAAACCAACTCCCTTACCCCTAAAAACCACCTCAAACCATATCCAGTGATGCACCAGAAGGAGGAGAAGGGTGTTGAGGATGGTAGAAGAAGAAGAAGATGATGATGAAGAAGACAGTCTGCCAATCTCTGCTGTTCTAAAATTACCTGAGCCCAGAAGTCAACAAATGATCACACCAGACTTTCAGAGGCAAATGGTGAAGTTAAGATTGAAGAAGAAGAACAGCAGAAACAGCACGATGAGCAACTTTTGAAGATGATTGACAAAGAGTTTCCTCAGTCATCATCTATACAAGCCATGAAGAAACACGCTCAAAGGCTGTATGCTCTCAGGTATACCTTTCAATATCAAAAGGAGAGAGTAAGGATTTGGCCAGACCCCAGGGTTAGTTCTAGAATTCATAAGAAATCCATACCAAGTAGATACAATGGCCAAGTGAGAAAGACCATAGATGCTGCTATTATGTTGGCCATTGTAGTCTCACCCTGGGAAATACTTGAAGACTTCAAGAGAGCCTACAAGTCAAAGATGACCCCTCAAACTCTAATGGAGAACAAAATGGTCAAGAAGGGGTTGTTATACAAGAGGCTTGAAGAGATCAAGAAAAATGAACTCCAGTTGTTATTAGAAGGGACTCACCCAGATGAATTTGCTTACAGAGAGATAACAACTGTTGAGTTGAAAAATGGAAAGACGATAAAGTACTTATCAGAGTACTATGGCCCAGAGTTCTTCTTCGAAGGAGAAGCAGAAGAACTCACTAAGGAGGAACAAGTTGTTCTCCTTGAGGCCTACGTCAGAGAGTCTTATAGACTCATCAATGGGAAGTAGGTTTCATGGTTGGGATAACAGCTCTGTGTCCAGTTCCCAAGACAGAGTTCCCTTCCATCCTTTGACATTCACATCTACTGAAACCTGTTCCCTGGCCTGTGCTTATCTGATATCTCTGAAGCTGATCAAGAGAGTATTTCTGCCAAGAATAAGTGGGACCTCAATAAGCTTAAAGGTTTTGGCTGCATTGGTTCAGGGGGAGTTTGTTGGACCAAAAGAACCAATGAGCCTGATCAGAAAAACCTTTAAGTCCCACAGACATTATAACAACTGAAGTAGTCTGCAACAGCTGAAGACATCAACTGATAACAAGGTCTGAAGACAAAGTCTGAAGTGAAAGAGCTGAAGACAAAGTCTGAAGTGAAAGAGCTGAAGACAAAGTCTGAAGTAAAAGAACTGAAGACAAAGTCTGAAGACAAAAGCTGAAGACAAAGACTGAAGACCAAGTTTCAGATGTTGTCACAACAGCTGAAGAAGACCTCTTCAGTAGTTGTGATGGTTTCCTTTCAGTAGTTGTATTTTCTTTTCTGTACTTGTAGTTTCAGTAGTTTTATGTTTCTTCGTGTACTTAGCATACTCTGAGATGTTCTCAGTTGTTGTGAACATTCTCAGTAGTTTGCTTACTTTCAGTAGTTTGTAATAATTCTGTTAGACGTCACTATCAAGTGACATCAGCAGACGTCACATTCCTTTATATAAGGAATGCTGACCTAATTGTAATCGTGCAGCTTAGAAAAACCTAGCAGCCGCCATACCGAAGCATGTGTGCATGAATGTTATTATCCCTTTTGTAGAAAACCCTATTTCTCTATAACCGTGTACTGTTCCATTGAATATCTATTGTGTTCTTGCAATATTTGTCTAATTCTTCTTCTAATTCCGCTGCGATTCAACTCTAATTGATCAAACTTAGATCATTGATCCTGACAATTTCTTTCCATACTTTGTAACACTTGTAAAAGAACTTGAAAGCAATATACATCACTCTTGAAACCATACTTATTTGTTCTTGCTCTTAGTTCTGTCTCAACTGCTTTACTTGTGTTCTTAGTATCACTCACTGAAATTCGGTTCCCTATTTGATCTGTTAAGTGCTCTAACACTCTCCTTATTGTGAAACTGATTGTATTTGACCAACCTTTTTAAACGGTCTGGCAAAGATAAAGTTGATGCAAACCAGTATAGGAGACTTGTGGGTCGGTTGCTTTACTTACAAGCCACACGACCCGACATAGCTTATTCGGTAAATGTGCTTTGCCAATTTGTAGCGGATCCTAGAAAGAATTATTTGGAAGCTGCCCATCGGGTCCTACGATACTTGAAAACGACACCAGGTCAAGGGATACTACTCCCTAATAAAGGGGGCATGCAACTCATCACCTATTGCGATGCAGATTGGCTTGGGTGTCCTTTTAGCAGACGTTCACGAACCGAGTATTTACTCTTACTAGGTGGGGCTCCTTGGAAATCCAAGAAGCAATCAACTGTATCTCGTTCGTCGGCCGAAGCCGAATACAGGGCAATGGCAACAACAGTCAGCGAAGTATTATGGGTTCGTTAGTTACTTCAAGAATTGGATGTTCCACAATCATCCCCAACTCAATTATTTTGTGATAATCAAGCCGGACGACATATAGCCAACAATCCTGTGCTTCACGAACGAACAAAACACGTTGAAATGGATTGCTATTTTGTACGCGAACGAGTTGAGTCGAAAGAAGTTGTTCCCATGCATATTGATTCAAAGCTCCAAATTGCATACTTGCTTACAAAACCGCTTGGCTCTCACCAACTGCGACTCTTACTTGACAAGTTGGGCGTTCGTGATCTCCACGCTCCAACTTGAGGGGGAGTATTTGAATGGTTCTATTTTCATGCATATATTCGGTTATCATTATCGTAATCTTTTCCATCATATTAGGAGTTGTTATAGTTTCCTTTATTTTCTCTTGTTTCTTGCTTATATGTACCGATTGAATCAATGAAATAATAAGCCAAAATACCGATTTCTACACATAGGATGTAACATAAAAGACTAGTTGTTAACCGAAACTTATCTTCAATCCCACTAGCATTGGCGGAGGATAGTAGGGGCTGGGGGGAGGGGGGTGGGGGCCGCCCCCCTCTTTTTTCATCTATAGTGTTAAATTTTAGTCCGGTAGTGTAAATTTTTGGTTTGGTAGTGTAAATTTTTATATAAATATCAAGTTCGTCCACCATAAAAAAAATATTTCCGCCCCGCCCCCTACGGGGATGTTCAAGCTCCGCCACTGCCCACTAGTTATTAACTAAAACTAGCTAACAGATGTTGACAGGCCTCTTCACTATTTCGGTACACATCCTTAAGAGTGCTTGGGTCGAACCGGTCCGTCAATTGTTAGAAACGGGTCGAATCAACGAAGGGCAAAATGATTGAAACTAAATCATTTTTGTCGATCTCAACAAGGGCGGTGAAGATCGGATCTAGACATATCTGCCCATATGCGATTTGATATGCATGGACAATACAATTTTTATAACGTTATCTTGTTCTTCATATATTATGACCAATGATTGGACAGAACGATTGGAACAATGCCCATACTATTTTTTAAGTAATAATAAAACTAATCGTTTAATTATTAGTTACATCCACTTTGTGCATGCGTATTAATATGTTTGGTAAAGATTCTTCAATTTGAATTAACAATTTTATATTTCTTTATCGAATCATTTCCGTAACAAATGTCAAAATCATGCAAAATAAATATAAGTGTCTTAGATAATATAAATACATAAGCGATACTATTAAATTAACTTTACCTAAAATACCCACCACCAACTCCAAAACGCAAGAAATTAATTAAGATTTAGCTCACTTTCTTCGTTTAAACAATTGCCACTTCATTTTAATTTAGATTTTATCAATTTAAAATGTGGCCTTGAGTATGTGGTCGGTGAGATAATGCTGACGTTTAAGATAATAATAATAATATAAAAAGGTACATCTTTTTATCTTTCTGTTTATCCGGTTGTGCTATATTTTAATTTTTAATATCTAATCTTATATTAATGTGCAAAGTGAAGTAGGGGAGCTCGGAAAGAGCATGATCGTTTCAACTGTAATCTATAACTTATAATAAAAAAATAACTCTTTCTTCACATTGCTCTTAACTAGGCTGTACACGTAGGCGTTACGTAGCCATTGACACATGTCTTCAACTCCTTTAATATGATTTTTTTAGTTATAACCTACATATTTTTTCCAACAATAACCTTAGACATATATTTAAAAAGTTCTTATTGATTTTACAAATTAGCAAATTTTAAATTTATAACAAGTGTGGATTATTCTTAGAAACCATAAATTTGTATAATCAAATATTATTATTATTTCATTAACTAATTACTCTAAACAAATCTTTTGAATTGCATATGCATTATATTTACCTTGATAACAAAAATATTAAATTATATTAATTCTAGATGTCTTCATACTTTCTTATTTTATTAAACTAAATCTATCACCATGTTTTAAAAAATATGTTAACTATCGACTTATATTATTATTTTTGTGACTATTTTTTTTTTTACTGACACATAATTACATCTTCTAACACATCTAAATTATTGTTTATAAATTTAATATATATCTTTAATTTATACAAACTAACTATTTTTAAAAAAATTCTTTATGCGATCATTATTCATGTTCACAAATATGCTTTAAACTATTACTTTATGTATCTTAGTACTATTCATAATCTACCAATATACAAATATGTTATTTGGCGGTTGTAATATTATGCACCATTATCTTTATTATAATAAAGCCACATTAATTCTTTAGTACAATAAAACCACATTATAAACATAATATATTATAAACATTAGGTAGAAGTTTTGAAGATATAGCGGATTGTGATATCGTAGATAACTCTCGAATGATATTTGGAGGTAAGGTTGTTTCTGGAGGTGATTTTAGATAGATTATATCAGTTATTCTAAACAAAACTAGAGATGATATTGTAAATGCATCTTTACGTTCATGATACATCTGGCCACACTGCAAGGTTCTTAATGTTATGTACAAAAATGGTAATCATGAGTTCAGAAGCTAAAGATAGAGAAGAAGGAGAAAGCAGAGAAGAAAAGGAGATAAACTCTCAAAATCAATAGCTGCCTCCTTCCATTAACTTGTTCGTTTAAGTAAACGAACTAATTGATACAAACTGACACTAACACCCCTTTCACTATTCAACAGTAACAAATAAAACGCTATAATATTAATATCGTAACAATACTCCCTCCATAAAGAGTTCTTATCCACAAGAACTGCCAAAAAGAATAATTGCCACAACAACTACAAACTAATGAACTAAACAAAATAAAACATAGTGGTAACAACAAAGTGTAACTCATTTTTTTTTTGCAACAGTGAAGTACTCTTCAGCGGATTATTGAACCAAAGATAGTATGGACTTTAGCACCACCCAATTAAGGACTAAGATCAACATAAACTACTCCCATATGTAGATATAATTGGATTGCATTAGACTACAACCTTGTTAGCTCTTTGTAACTACAAACCCACTATATCCCAGTAGTTTCATTGAGTGATCTTGCCTTTGAAGTCACATTGCAGCCTTCAAGACATCTCCATAACACTCAAATTTCTCAATTTTATTCAAGTAACTGAAAGTGTACGTAACCTCTAGATCATTTGTGAGAACTTTTGTAAAAGAATTTAAACTATCAAAATTAGCAACCACGTAGCACCATCTTTTATTGGACAACATCAGTCAGAAGCCTACCTAATACAGCTCAAAAATATGAGCATAATTCGATGTGGTTTTATTTATTTCTAAATGTTCTCTTCAGTACCATATCAAGTAAATGGTAAAAGCTGCTGGTCAAGTTGACTTTAAAAACTTTTTTACTTTGCTAATAATATTTGCTACTCAACACAAACATTATATCTCCCAAGTTGACATAGGAGAAAACTGCAATTACAACGAATGATGTTGCCAACTCGGTTTCCATTCGAAAGTTTCAACCCTTATCAACTCAAACTTAAAATGTGACCCATCCATCAACAACCATGAAAAATACCACTTCAAGTATTATATCACTTTTGACACTATTTTTTAGCCACAACCGTTTGGATCTCCATTTGTGCCATAAGTGCCCCATTGTCTTTTGAACACTAATTTCATAACCATCCCAAATCATAGTGGAAATTAATTTTTTATATTTCCACTTGATTAACCATCTTTTTGCAAATTCTTTTATGTACTTACACATCAATTTGTTAAGTTCTTTGCTCTCATGAGCTCCATGAGAACTAAAATGTCTCCCACATGTAACCATCTAATTTAATTGTTTATTCTTTATTGAACTAAATTCCTTTGTTGAATTCATTTCTGCCTTTTCTTGATCCATGTACGACATAAGCAAAAATATAGGCATAGATTCCTTCTTCCTTGTTGCTTGGTTAACCCTTTCCAATTTATCCTCCATGTCTTGATTTAAGGGACCAGATTCCTTTTTAAACATGTTGTTTTGAATTACCCGAACCAATTCATTCTCAAATGTGACATCTTGACTTAACAAACCCAATTTATGATGGTCATTTCCCTTTAAGTCTTTCCCTAAATCATCACTCATATCTTCACTTGTTTCACCATTATCATTCTCCGACATTACATCAAACAACTTGTGTGCAGGATCGGTGTTTGTCTCACAACACAAGATAATCACACAAACTCACTTAAAGTCACTCGGGTTGATGAAGCAGAATCTTAACCAAGTTCATAAGTAATATAACAAGTTCAAACAGAAAACATAAAAGCACACGAGTGGTTTTCAAGATACTTGTATATATTATTTCTCAACTTAGTTTTACAAGACTCTTACAAGCATAGTTACTAAGTTACATAGAGAAACTATATATACTACTATCTACAGCCGGTTATACTTAGAAAACCAGCTTGAAATTACAACTAGACAAATACTACATTGTTTAGAAGTAAGATATCTAAGATAAAATAATAATATCTTAGGTTAGGTAGTCATGACATGTCCATGACTTACCTTTTGTCACCAACTAAAAGTGGCAACTGTACTAAGCTGATAATAGTTGAACAGTGGATAAAGTAAGTTCAACTACATGGGTGTGGGAAAGCGCCATGCAGTCTGTCAGAGTGGCAGCGAACTGTCAGACAGACCTTACTTATGTCCACTGGTTCATAGTTAGTTCTTCCGAAGCTAAATGGCTTCGAATGAATAAATTCTTCTGAGGCCATTTATACTTCCGAAGAATCAACTTCTTTCGAATTTCTGCAAGTCTTCAGGACTTTATTCTTCAGAAGACTTTGTCTTTGGATCTTCTAAGTTGCATATTTTGGAAGAATAAGAACTTAGTCTCGGAAGACTAAGTTGTTTCTTCGAAAGTTCTTTGCACTTGAGCTTCGAAAGATCTTTGACTTAGCTTTGGAAGAGCAGCTTGTTCCTTCGAAAGACCATTTGTTTGGCATATCAAAATATATCTAAGTGTGGTTTTGGTTGCACCAGCCTCATTAGATCCAACAGTATTTGTCTATCTATATTTTCCTTCCTGATGCAGTGGAGAGGATGTTATACAAGTCATCCGTGGATAGTAGATCCAGTCGGTCACTTTGGATGACATGTCTCCTCTGTTGTGCCCCTCTGAAAAGAGTTAGTTGATAAGAACCATAGTCATATTCCCAAATGACTATTGGTTTTGAAGTTGGTCCCGTCAACCATTTGCAGAAATGTTCTTCCCTTGATGGTTGCTCTTTCCACTTCAGCCTGTGCTTTCAGTTTCATTTCGTTGAAATGAATGCTACTCAAATGATTTCTTATATGAGTAGCAATCTGTGAGTTGGAGGGGTTGGAGAATGGTCTCTCTACTAACTCAGCAATATCAAATCTGCTTGAGTGTAGTAGAGCAGATGTGTCATATCTGGTTATTTTACCATTCTCCCTTTGCACTATGAAGCTTTGAGTAGATTCATCGAACCTCCACTAGACAATTTAGCTTCTAGGAGCGAAGGGGCTGGTTGGCAGCATATTCCCTTTTTTGGTGTCCAGTAGAGTCACCGACCTTCTCCGTAACTTCTTCTCCTTTTCTACAAGAGTATCATAGTTGACAGCTAGAAGTTGGAGAGCTTGGTCCAACATTCCCCTAGGCAGATCAAGGAATGCATATCTTATGAGGGATCAGGAAGAGCCATCAATGTATTTCATTTTAATTGACTCTTCCTCATAAGAGATGTCGCTCAAGGTTGTGCAGTTGATAAGCTTCCTTTTGATCTCCTTAAATTCTTAGGGGCTTGGAAGGTTCAGAAGATGGTTTGGGTTGAGATTGGGTTCTAGGTTATGTTTTGGGTTTAAGGATAGGTGGAGGTGGAGGTTGTTTAGAGATAGGGGTGAAGGTGTGGGAATGGCTGATGGTGTGGCTTTGGGAGTTGAGGGTTCAGTGCTTGGTTCTGTTTTGATGGGGAAGGGTGAAGGTGTGGGAAGTGGCTTTGTTGGCTGTGGTTTGGGTTTGGATGCTATCTTCTGAGGGCTTTGTTTCCAAGGCACCTCCTACCTTCTTCCAAAGCGAATGTCAGCCTTTATGTCGCTGACATATCGCTGTAGGGTCTTCTCTGACATGGGGCCCACTTGCCTGCCAGTGAAGCCATAGGCTTTAAGGTAGGTTTTCATCTATTCCTTATCACCCACCTTCTTGGCAGAAGCAAGTATAGCTTCTTCTTCTTTCTTTTTCTTATCCCTTAGCCTTTCCCTTGTAGCCTTCTTTCTCTCTTTGTTGATCTTCTTAGTTTCTTTGTAGAAAAGAAACACGATCATATCATGATCATAAGGAGGCAAGTCCTTCTTTGTATAGCCTCTCTTGCAGAGAAAGGCTATCTTTTCCTTCCTGTCCTCAGCCTTTGCTTCCTCCTCCCTTTTCCTTTTCTCCTCCTCTTTGGCTAACCTTGTTGCCTCTTCTCTTTCTTTCTGCAACAAGGTTTCTTTCTCAAGCTCCACAAGCTCATCAAGTGGGAAATGAAGCACTTGTTCATCTTCTACTCCCAGGTTGATGAGCCTGTCAATGATCTCCACCCTCTTCTAATTGTTGATACTTTCACGAGGTGCTGATGTTGCTTTGGTGCTTGCTGCAAGCAACTTCTCAGTATCAACTTTTCCTTTCTTTCTTAGCTTCTCCAACCTTTCCTCCTCTAGAAGCTCTTCAGTAGTGAGTTTTCTCTTCCCTTTAGGATCAGAGGAATATTCAGCCTTTGAAGATTCTAGTTTTAAGGATTCAGGTTGGGGTGGTGGAGATTGAGCTTGTGGTGCTGGCTTAAGAGGGGTTGAAAGAAAGTCCTCACTATTGACTTCAGAAGCTAGATCAAGAATAGCTTCTGTAACCAGCAGTTCATCAGACACAGAGGACAACTCTATAATTCCTTCCGCAGCTTGGACTTCAACTTCGGAAGTAATTCCAGAGCTTCGAAAGTGAATAGAAGTGCTTTCGAAGCTTGAGCTTCCACTTCGGAAGTTGTTCTCACAGCCTCGAAAGTAACAGGAACTACACTATCTGTCCCTTCGAAGTCAATCTTGGGTTCAACGGAGACCTTAGGTTGACCAACTTCCTCCTTAGAGGTAAATGATGCAGTCAACCTTTGAAGCTCTTCAACCCCAAAGTAAGCAATGGCAAGATCAGGTGAGGGTTTTTCAAGTGAGGAGCTTATCAGAAACTGGGTTAAAAATCTGTTAAGGTCGATAAGCATCCATGGGTCCACTTGAACTAAAATGGGAGGTGGTTGAGGAAAGATGGCTACAAGTCATTGATGTTCGGGGTAGAAGAAGAAATGGCATTGAGTTGATATCTCCTTATAAGTGTGAGCAGATATCTCCTCATCATGTCTTTGTTCCTATAAATTCTCCTCTTTTTTGGTAGCATCACCTTGAGAAGTAGATGAGCTAGAGGAAGAACTCAAAGAAACCTGAGTATGTACATGCCTAACAGACTTTTCAATCTGTTTCTCAGCTAGTTGAGCCTTGAGATTTTCGATCTCAAGTTGCTGAGTGGCAGGCCTATTTTCTAAAGTGTCAACCTTTGATTCAAGATTGGTGACTTTGGAAATTAGGTCTTTGATGGTGAGTTGCAGACTACCCTCATCTTCTTTTGAAGAATCACCGGGAGAGGGGATAACATACCTAGTATGTTCATCCTCATCACCAGCTGTGACAAGTTCAAATGGATCGATCTGTGATGATATTGTAATGCAATGATCAATTCAAACACTAAGAAATCAAAACACAAGCAATTACTTCAAAAATTCATAGATCTTATTGATAGCAAAAGCTGTGGATACAAAGTGTATGGGTGAATTACAGTAGTTCAATTCCCCCTTTTTTTACACAATACATAAAGTATCCTATTTATACTACCAAAAGAAACAAGGAACATATATTTACAAAACAAGTCCCTATACTATGACAAAAAGGAAAAGACAAATGTTAATCTTCTACGGGCTCTAACAATACTCCCCCTAAGATTGGCATTGTCTTTAGTCCCATATGAACTCTTGTGGTTCATCTTTGATCTTGAACACTGACTTCTCTTTGTAGAGCTCTAACTCTCCCAAAGCTTTCTTGATCGCATACTTGAACTTCTTAGCAAGGATGGCTTGCTCAGGCTTTGACTCATTAGTTTTGATCTCCATCTTGCCATTGCTTCCAGAGTATCTTTTGACAGACCAGTGATGTCAATGTTAGCATAGAACTCATAAGGTTTTGGATGATTTTGAGAGTGAACTTCCAACACTCATTTACTATATTTTCTCATAAAATCAATATATTTTATGTCCTTCTTCACGATATTTGCAAATGCTAGAGCTTTCCTTAACGAAATTCGCTCCATAGCAGCATCCATTACCTTAATGATCATCATGAAATATTTTCTGTCATTATCAGTAGCTTCCGAAGCAACACGCTCAAACTTCTGGTTGGACAAGAAAAAGATATAACTTGGATGGAGAAACTTAAGCTCAAAAACTCCAAATAAGGATATCATATCCTGATACCAATCGTCCAAGTTACGAACTAACTTCAATTGAAATGAGTCTGCGTGATAAAACCACCTCAAAATCTGCTTAGAGGTTTATGTACCATCTATCACTTTTAAGCCTGGGTTAGTGACTTTCTCAAAATACTGGTCACAATACTCATTCAGGAAATGTTCTTCTTCCTCTGAATTAGCAGCCACCTTCCTTTTGCTCTTTAAAGACTTGAAATATTTTTTATCTTCTTGATCACATCGAGTTTTAAGATAAGTATCCATCCTGGTAATGCCACGATTGAGAAGTTAGACAAAGTTTTCACCTCGAGCTGCCTTGGAAGGATTAATCAGAGGCAACTTGTTCAACTCCTTTAGATCTTGTACTGGCAATGCGATGATGCTCATGTAAAAGTGATAAACATCACAAATTGCGTTTACACGTTTAATCAGAAAAGCATCAAAGATCTCATCGTATTTCCAGGTGATTATCTTAACCTCCTTTGTATTCTCTGGCACAATCATTGCATTAAGCAACTTAGATATAGATTGGCCTTTCTGCAATACATTTCTGACTAAGTCACCTGCAGATCTTGCTTTGTTCCATAGTTGTTTTTGTTCAACCAAGACTTTATACGCTTGCTTCTCAGTCTCAGGGAACGTATCAATCAGTTCTTTTCTTTTCTCATGACCCCTTTTTACCAACTCCATTGCCTTTATCTCTTGAGGCTTTAAGATTCGAGTTCTGTTGGTAATCTCCAGATACTATGGGTTGTCCATGTCTAACATAATCATCTTGTTATTTTGCTTCTCCGTCTCTTGAAAACTTCTAACCAAATTTCTTAAAGACTCAGATTGCAGCCTGTTCAAACTCTACCTTGGATAATTTCTTGATTGTAACCATAATATAAGCTCAATAGTAGTCATATTCTCAGGATCTAGATAATGAAGTTTTGATGCTGGAAGATCTTCAATATTGATACTTTCTTGCATAGAAACCCATTCTCCATATTCAACAACTATTTCATTCGGATCAACTGGAGCTGTTGTCTCTGCTATCATACACTTTTCATACTCCTAATTGATTGTACTTCTTCTGGACCAGATAGTTATATCTGTCCTCAATGTCTAAAGGGATGTATTCAGAAACAGCTTCAACCGGAGAATTTGCAGCTTCAGCGATGTCTTCTTCCTCCAATACCTCATCGTACCAAGCATCTGAGAACTCTGGATCTTATTAGGTTCAACAATTGAATAAACTGAAGCTTACCAAAATGATGATCAGAGCCGACTAAAGATCTCATTGTACGAGTTCAGAGACCAAGTTGATCATAACAAGAACAACAATACAAGACAAGTCAACAAGACAAAGTCAACATTAAGACAAAAAGAAAAGTCAAAATTAGGTCTTGATGTAATAATAGTATAAATAGACCCACCAGTGCATTTTTGCAAGGGTGGTTCATGTGTGGTTCTTGTGTGTGTGTTTCTGATGGTGTGAACCGCCACCTACGGAGAATTCTTCCTTTGGGTGGGTTTGATTCCCTCATCCATCTATGATTCTCATTGTAATTTGTTCAACAACATCAATGAAATCATAACATTATACATTATCAGTCTCTTTGTTCAGTGATTCACACACACACACCCATCCTAATTTTAAATTTTCAGATCTGAACATGATGAATCCTAAGATCCAGGCTCATTGAATCTGAAATATTGATTCAGCAAAACAGCAACCATGTTTATAACAAATAATCCAGTTCAACACTCAAAAACCAAACACATTGAAATTAGATATCATTTTTTGAGAGACTGTACTGAAAAGGGGTTAATCAAGTTGATTCAGGTTCACATGGACAATCAGTTAGCTGATTCGTTCACTAAGGCATTTGACCCTAGTCGGTTTGAATTCTTAGTCCAATCAATTGGCATGATTAACCATGAGTAAATAATCAAAATTTCCAAAAACATTAAAATATTATGAAAATACAAAAAGAAGTTATTTTGTCGAAGTTATGTTATGTACTCCAAATGGGAAATGATATAATTACAGTCGTTATATCATTCACTGTGCTTATTTCAAAATCTTGAAAGACTGACATGACTTATCTTATATGCGGGTTGGCTCATCTTGGAAAAGAAAATACATGCCGGTGATAAACTAAAGCTCATATTCAACTGCGAAGCCATCATCTCAAGGTATGTGTAATTATTTAACTTATCCAAGTTTGTGTGTGTGTAGTAACCTAAACACACCAGGTAGTGATACTTTATGAATGTCATTCACCCACATCAGTTTCTCCTCTGTTTTGCTGAGCATAGATCTGGAGAAACAGGCACATAGTGCTGATGTCATGATCCAAAAAGATTCCCAATGAGGAACACATCCAAACTGAATGAATTAATAAAGAATACATTCCTTGTGAATGAACAAAAAGAATCCCAAAGCAGGTCACCTTCCAAAGTGAAGTGCAAAAAGAATCCCAATGTGGATCAAATAAATATAAGGATCAAAACAAAAAGAATCCCAATGAGGATCTCCCTTCCTCAAATCAAAATGAGATTTCATAATTTAAACAACCTGGTCATGTAAGTTGTGAAAAAGTTCTACCATGCATGTCATGCGGATGGTTGATCTTGCCATACTTTTGAGTGTGAGGTACATGTTGAATATTTAATCCATTCAAAACATGATAAAGATCACATGCATTAAAATATCAACCAAGCATGAGTTTAAAAGGACAAACATACCTACAATCTCTATGTTTATGATTATGTCTATTTTACTAACAATTGCTTGCACTTGTGAAAGGTAAGATTGATATGATCCCAATTAAGGTATACATCCTCTTCATGTATAGATAAATAAAAAAAATAAAATAAATAAATTACAAAAATATTTTCCTTTCAATTTAAAAATTCTTTAAAGTTTCTATCCCATCTGGATATAAACTTTAGGGGGAGTAATTAAAATTTAAAAGAAAATATTCTCAAAAACATAAAATTTGCAACATCTTTTCTTCAATATAAAATCAGAAAAATGACTGTGTTGGTGTGGAAGTTATACCATAAGTATCCCAGTGTATACAAATGTTTGGAAGCACAAAGTCCAGGATCAGTAAAAAGTGGGAAACTTGTATCATACCGGGTATACAAGTCAATCCAAGCAAGAATCGACAATCCAAGCAACAGTCAAAACTTCATAAAATCAAAGTAACAGACTCATTTTCATAAAAATCAGAACATTAGTGCAAAAACAGCTAGAATCATCACAACCTCCACCACCCTCAAACTCTTGAAGTACATAGGCTGTATAATCCTTAGGGGGAGTATTATTAGACCCTGAAAGGATCATACATGCCAATTCAAGAAGTGGTTGAAGGTTGTTCTGGTTGAAAATCCCTCCAAGTCCAAGAAGAAATGCGGGTGGAAGATCATCTTAAGCTAACGGATATTCTCTTCTTTTAAAGATTCTATGATCTGTTCAGCGTTCAAGTTCTCAGAAAGGACTGTAACATATTGTGTTGAGCTTACACCTTTATCTAACACATGAATAGGTGAACCAGCAACAACTTTGATGACCTTGAGGGAAGACTCCTCGGTAATCACATTCTCTTGTGCTAACGAATTTGGTGATTGTACAACAGGTGATCTACCTTGTACTACAGGCTCAATTACATCAACATTATGAAAATTAAATTCCATTTGTTGTTGTTCATTTACTTCATCAATATCTTTATTCACATCATTTGAATCATCAACATCATTATCATCTTCATTCTGATTATCAGATTATGTTTCGTCACTATCAATCTCCTTATCAACTTCTTTAACAACTTCAACTTCATTACATCCAACATCATCATCATCATCACTATCATCACTTGAAGAAGAACTTTCTTCATTCTCATATTCATCATCATCCTCATTATTTTCATCATCATCCTCAGATTCAGACTCAAAAAGTCCTTGAGGAACTTCTTCAATTAAATCATTTGGATCAATTGGTGGATCATAAAACAAATGAAAGTGATTTTCATCAATATTCACCTCATCTCTTGCTACTGCTCTCATATAATCAAACATCTGAACATTCTGAGCACCAGTCACAATAGCAAGTCTTTTGTACATGTTTTCCGTCATGTGCTCCAATATCAATCTTTCTCCATTTACTCCATATGCATGAAGATCAGGATATTCTTCATTTATAATCAGTTGCAGAAATCTGGGATACGTTAAGTATTTATTCCTGGTTCCTTTTTCCAGATTAAAAATAAAGCCATTCATGATCCACTTCACCATATTAAACCTTCTGTTAGTGGCAATAGCTACAATTGGAGAAGCAATGTCTACAAGAAATGAGTTCCATCCTGCACTCCTCTTGGACATACCCTATTGAAAGATATAACACAGGAGTTTCTAGTGATTATATGCTCTAGCTCTAAAAAACTGTTTCTTAGGAAAGTGATCTGGATGTCCCATAGCCAAAAATGTGTCACTACACTCATCAAATGTAAGTTCAGCCAGATCTTGAGGATCATTATCACCCAGTCTTAGAGCTTCTCTAATCAACTGCTCAGAAACCTCAATCATACGATAATTGGTTATAAAACCTCTAACAACTTTCCTTCCTGCAACATCTCTAGCAGTTTCAGCAGTTCTCCAAAATCTTTTGATAAGACAAGCATATATAACCGGTTGAGCACACATGGCGTACACATACTTCGTTCACAAAAGAAATCTGATCATTTTTTCGTAACCAACTGTTTCACGAACATCCTCATTTAGAAAGGCTGCTACGTTATGCTTAGGCTCGAACTTAAGATCTGCCATCTGTTTACATTGAATAAAATATTAATCACCTTTGAATTACGATGATTTCAATCATATTTTATGTTATCAATTTTGAACCAATAACACTTAAAATAAATTTTCTAAGTGTTTTGTACAACCCATTACATGAATAGAGAATGCACTTGTTTCAAATTTGAATCTACACATTTGTGATTAAACGAAGTAATACACCATGAAACATGAACATTGATTGAGTTTCAATTGAATTAGCACATTTTAAGTTTTAAAACGTAACAATTTACACCTAAAATTTCTAAGTGTTGAATACACTCTACCATGAGCAGAGGACATTCGTGTTTAAGTTAAAATGATTTAAAGTGTACTAAATCAAGTAAAATCTTCTCAATATCAATTGAATAAATGAATTATGATGATTACACACCAATTTTGATGAAAAATTATGAAATGACTGTTCATTTCTAGTTCTTATGAACCGACTGATGAACACTGAATCATCAAGAACATATGTTGATGAAATTGAGTTTTGATTCTCACAATCTGTTCGAAAACATGTTATAACAACCACTTGATGTTCAATTTTGATTATCATAACACATTTAAATCACAGATTACAAGTTTCTAAACACCTAGGGTTCGAACGCCTCAATAGAGTTCAAACGACCAATCAAAGACTGAATTAGGTAATGAAATCTGATGTTATAAGATCAAAATGATGTTTAGATTCATTGACTATACCTATATATCACACGGATTAACAGGTAACAATCAAATGATGAATGTATGAATGTATCGGGTGAGAGAATGAGTGTAACAGAGAGTTTGAGTTTGTGAAAAATGATAAAAACTACCAAGTATTGAATATATATAAGTGTAAAAAGTCTTAGGCGCATGACACTTGTGAAGGCACATGAGGCTTAGACGCATTGCACACTTAGCTACATTTCACAGTAAATCTTCAGATGCATGAGCACTGTTCAGGCGCTTGGGCACTGTTCAGGTGCATGGCTAGACAGAAACGCCTACCCTTGGAATATTTTCAACATCACCAGATGTCTGAGCAGCTTGCAAGTTTAAACATTGTTTAGGCACATGGGACTTGTTGAAACACCCAACACTTAGAGTAAACATCACATTCAAACGTCTAACCACATTGGAAAGTCTGGAACTGTTCAGTCACATGAGATTAAGTTGATACGCCTAACACTTAACCATTTTCAGCAACATGACAACTGTTTAGGCGTATGTACTTGAACAAAACGCTCAACACTTGGACAAATTCATGAAATTCATCATACTCCTGATTTAGACTTTTGAGCACTATTCAGGTGCATGAGAAACCTTCCATGATTTTGACACTTGGTAACTTTCACAACATCCATCTGAACGTTGTTTGTGCACATTACCACTGTTCATGCACATTATCTCAACACTTAGTTAAATTTTTGACTATCACCCAATATGAACATTAATTACCCTCAAATTTAACAATATCAAATTGTTTTTGTTTAAGATCACCACAAATCATTTGAAACTCATATTTTCATTTTTAAACATGAATTTTCAATTCAAACACCAACCAAGCACATTTTGAAAGACAACTTTGAACCAGTTTTTATTTTTGATTTTTTAAACAATTTCTCGTCATTTTAGTCTCTATTTTGAAACTTTTACACACAAATAGTCTTATTTTTGTTTTTATATTGTTTGCAAGAAGCTTTTCTAGTTATTTTGAATTCTTTTCAGGTTCATTTTTGCATCATATCAAACACACACATGCTTGAATTTTTAGCTTCATCCTTTTCATCCAAAGCACTTTATTTTTTATTTCTTTTGCACATTTTGACACTTTCCATTGATTTTCTCTTTTATAGTTTTACTCCCCCTAAACTTTTAAGTTCACAAAATTATAAGTTTCTTTTATTTTGCAAGTAGAGCAAACCAATCAGAATCAACATGCCTGCACACAGAAAGTCATGCAAAAAACAAAATTAAAGCAGAACAAAAATCTACTATACACATTTGAATCACATAGCTACAGCGAGATCATATAAGTTAAGATCTGCGCATTAAAATAAATTAAGATGGTGGATAGTCATAGACAATGATTAAATCCTGATGAAGTGTGTTCCAGGTCAGCATTCCCACAGCAGAGGAGACACGAGATCTAAGCACAGAAAATGAGTGCTTTTGGCAAGATAATCAGCACACTTACCTTTTTAATTCCTTGATTGCTTAAGATTTGATTAGATATGACATTATGTAACCCACACCTAGACTTAGAGAGCTCAACTCTCGTCAAGATATGCAAGAAAGCACTTTTCTCAACTTATTAACCTGACATATACATATAACCAGATCTCATGTTTAGGTTGTGCACATTGGCATCTTTTGCATCAGGTGAGAATACCCAGGTCTGTAATGACTTACAACAAAGGATACCTCATCACTTCAGGTCTATGATGACTCATAACAGAGAAGTGAATAGATGCTTTAAATAGATCTCATGGTTATTCATATCGTCACCAGGTGTGAGTTTATGACTTTACAAGCAATCAATTAGAGAAGTCAACACTACTCATTGGTACTAAGATGGACAAACGTGAAAGCATGATTGATTTAGTTTAATCACAAGAATTTAGTTTTTCAGTATAATTGCATGAGCTTACCTGCACATCATATCTGATCACGTCAGACTTTATTAGCGAGCGGAGTATGCAACCGATCAGAACCCATCTTTTGCATCAGGTGAGAATACCCAGGTCTGTAATGACTTACAACAAAGGATACCTCATCACTTCAGGTCTATGATGACTCATAACAGAGAAGTGAATAGATGCTTTAAATAGATCTCATGGTTATTCATATCGTCACCAGGTGTGAGTTTATGACTTTACAAGCAATCAATTAGAGAAGTCAACACTACTCATTGGTACTAAGATGGACAAACATGAAAGCATGATTGATTTAGTTTAATCACAAGAATTTAGTTTTTCAGTATAATTGCATGAGCTTACCTGCACATCATATCTGATCACGTCAGACTTTATTAGCGAGCGGAGTATGCAACCGATCAGAACCAATGTATCTATCATTTCTCACAAATTGTAAAGGCAGATTCATTCCTAAAATAATAAAGTAACAAATAAACTCTATTTTTGTGGGTTTTTATTTTATAATTTTCTCTTTTCTTTTTGTAATTTTCTATTTTTTGTATTTGCTTTTTCTTTTTCTTTTGAGCATGCACACATAATATATACAATCAGGCAGTCAACTTTGACAGTTTCTCTTTTATTTTTCTTATTCAGCTAGGGGAGGGATATTTTCATTTTTATGATTCAGACAACAGAAATAAACTCGATCAAGTGATCAAAGCGACCTTGTAATAGAGTCTTGAAACAATCAAAACCAGTTTTTAAATATGGTTAATAAGTCCAATTGACTCGACCAAATACTCGAAATGACCTGGTAAAAAGGCTTTTGTAAATAGATCAGCCAACTATTTTTCAGTTGAGATTTGAATCAAAATGATTAAACCTTTTTCAGAGTTATCTCTGAGAAAATGATATAGTATTTCGATATGCTTTGTTTTTAAGTGCTGGACAAGATTAGCTGTAATAAACATAACAGCAGTGTTATCAATGTAAATAGGATTTTTAAGAAAATTGAACCCGTAATCCAGCAGTTGGTTTTGTAACCAAAGGATTTGAGAACATCCTGCTGTAGCAGCTATATACTTAGCTTTTGAGGTTGAAACAAAGACATTTGTTTGTTTTTTACATTGCCATGAGACTTATCTGGGACCCAAAAACAAACAACCACTCGTCGTAGATTTACGATCTTGGCAACATCACCCATAATCACTATCTGTATATCGATGTAACTCGAAGTTTCCTTCATAAGGATACCACAACCCTAAAGCCGGTTTTCTTTTGAGATACCTGAATATTCGTTTAACAGCGATTAGGTGAGATTCCTTCGGGTCAGATTGGTACCTGGCACAGATACAAACAGCATACATTATATCAGGTCTAAATACAGTATGATACATCAAAGATCCAATCATAGATCTGTATAGAGTTTGGTCAACTGATTTTCCTTTCGGATCAGGTTCAATCTTGGTATTGATGTCAGCTGGAGTTCTGATTGATTGACAATCTTGCAGTTTAAGTTTTTTCAAGAGTTTTTCAACGAATTTCTCCTGTTTAATAAAAATTCCATCTGTAGACTGTTTCACTTGAAGACCAAGGAAAAAGTTAATTTCTCCCATAGAACTCATTTGGAAACGAGACTTCATAACTTCTTCAAATTCATTACACAATTTTGGACTTGTAGAACCGAATATGATATAATCAACATACACTTGAACACATAAGAGATCATCAGCATCCTTCTTTATAAACAAAGTCGGATCAATTTTCCCTCGCGTGTATCCATGCTGGATCAAATGCTGTGACAACGTATCATACCGAATTCTAGGGGCTTGATGAAGACCATACAATGCTTTACTAAGCTTGTACACACGATGAGGATATTCTGAATCTTCAAAACCTGGAGGTTGCTTGACATACACATCCTCAGTGATTGGTCCATACAGAAAAGCACCTTTAATTTCCATCTGATACACCTTGAATTTCATATATGCTGCATAAGCCAGGAAGACACGAATTGATTCAAGTCTTGCAACTGGAGCAAATACTTCATCATAATCTATTCCTTCTTCTTGGGTGTAACCTTGTGCAACGAGTCTTGCTTTTTTGCAAACAACAATTCCCAGATTTTTTGACTTGTTTCTGAACAACTATTTGGTGCGTATGGCATTTTCTCCTTCAGGTAAATCCACAAGCTTCCACACTTCCTGTTTACGGAATTGCAATAATTCTTCTTGCATTGCCTCAATCAAATATTGTCCTGTAATGCTTCTGTGATGTTTTTAGGAACAATTTGAGATAGAAAGCATGAGTATAAGCAGAGGTTTGCTTGTTTTGAATGACTCCTCGTCGTTCTCTCATTCAATGGACCGATAATCTGAGACGTAGGATGGTTGTTATGAACACTAGACGTTGTAATCTCATTTTCTTGAACATTAACATCCAGATTAGACTGGTTCAAGTAGGAAAGCTGATGCAATAAGTTCGAAGTATGTGGATTGAAATTAGGAACTTGAGTCGGTGAATTGATAAAATAATCAAGATTATCAGTAACAACTACATCATCAAAAACCGATGAAGTTCCAGACTCCGGTTGTACAATTTCAGGACCATCATTAGGAATTGGTTGTGAAACTTTGGAATTTTCAGAAACGGGATGTTCTTGTGCTTGTTGAGATTGAGAGTGATCATGAGATTCAGAACGAAATACAGGATCTTTAACAAACAAAAAGAATGGGTAATCTGGGCTAGAATTATCCATATCATTAGAATCAGAATCATCACTGAAAGATCCGAGATCTCCTTCTTGTTTCTTTTTCTCACCTGGAGATTTAAACAAGTTAGAACTGAAGAGTTTAACAAAGAATCTAAATCAAACAACCAAGCCGAACCATTAGCAACTGATGGAAAAGAGTTTTCAAGAAATTTAACATTCAAAGTTTCAAGGATAACATTCGTCCTAGAGTTATAAACTCTAAAGGCTTTTGAGACCGACTAATATCCAACGAAAAATCCATTATTAGATTTTGCATGAAATTTTTCTTGCTGGTCACTTGAATTTAAAATCAAAACTGGACAACCAAAAGACTTAAGAAATCTATATTAGATTTCCTGCCAAACATCAACTCATAAGGAGTTTTCTATTTATCTTTCACAAGCAATGTACGATTTTGCATAAAGCATGCAGTGGATATGGCTTCTGTAAGGTAATATCATAAGATTATAAGGCTGATGCAACCAAAGAAGCCAAAACAACCAAAGGTCTTCCTCCATGCATGCACTGGACGTACAAAGGTAGAAGTGCTTCAGAAGTTTTACACACTACATCAGAAAATACTCTAAGTGTAAAATCTTCCGAACCCAAAGTCCAAATCATCCGAAGCCAAAGATGAAGTCTTTCGAAGCTTTAGAGACAAAGTCTTCCAAAGCCATTTTGCTGTGAAGACTGATTTCTTCAAAGACAGAGAAAGACATGCTTTCTCTGATCTACTTTACATAAAGCTGACACACTTTTCACTACAACTCTAAAGACTCACCAACTTGTATGAGTTGGTGAAAAGTCCATGCTTTTGTAAACTGTAGATAAAGGTCTTTGTTTGTAACTTCCTACTTTTGTACCTGTAAACCTTTTTGTAATAGAAAAGGATGTGAGCTATGGCATGTCATAGTCACTAGTCAAAAGGCAATCTGCCTTTTAACTTTAGATTGATCTTGTTGTCTAGATTTGTCAATTCCAACTGTCCTTCTAAGTATTAACGGTTGTAAGATGTAGTATAAAGAGTCTCAGGTTCTTATAATTTAGATATGCTTTATAACACTTGTAATAGAACTTGAGAGCAATATACAACACTCCTTGAAAACCATATTTATGTGTTATTGTTGCTTGTTCTGTCGCATTACTTACTTGTGTTCATAGTATCCTCATAATCAAACCCGGTTCCCTATTTGAACTGTTAATTGTTCCAAGTCTCTCCTTATTATGAAACTGATTGTGTTAGGCACCCTTACCCGGTCCTGCAATTGGTGTCAGAGCTTTTCAGGCTCTTGATTGTAAGATCTCACCATCTTTAATCCTCTCAGTTTTATAGTTCACTTAACATCTTAAATGGTAGCTACCACAAAGGCTGATATGGAAACCTGTACAATGACAAAGTCCCCACTGATCACTCCTGAAGACTTTGATACTTGGTGTCAAATAATGGAAGGTTTTATCAAGTCTCAAGACTCCAGGATGTTGGGGTCTGTTGTCGCTGGACCTCATGTACCATCCACCGCTTCAGCTGCTGCTGGTGGTGGTATGATACCAAAGGAAGTGGCTGACTATTCTGATGAAGAATGGAAGAAGATTGATATTGATCAGAAAGCCATGATCGCCCTCCAAACTGCCCTTCCAAACTCTATCTACAGAGGCTTCAAGAAGTGCAAGACTGCCAAGCAACTCTGGGATGCACTGAAGCTGATGTATGAGGGGTCTGATGTGCAAAAGAAAACAAGAAAGACCTCTTGAAGCAATAGTTTGAGAACTTCACCTTCAAGACAGGTGAAACCATGACTCAACAATACTTCAGGTATGTTGAGATTGTGGATACTCTGGCGGATGTTGGAGTAACTCTTGAGAATAGGGACATTGTGAGGAAGTTCATGTCCTCTCTTCCCAGACAATGGACATACTATTGTGTGGTCATCAAGAGGACTGAGAACTTTAAGACCCTTACTCTCATAGAGTTGTATGGTATCCTCAGTGGCTACCAGATGGAGATGAACATGCAACATCCATCTGGTAACTCCAACAACCAACAGAGTTCAGCCCTTCATGTGGTTGAAAAGGATTGCAGAGAACCACAGCACCATCTCATTTACTACCCTAACAAATCACAAAAGGGTCCTTTCATCACCTTTTCGGAGACATCAAGGGAAGGCTACATCCCTGGAAGCCCATTCCAGGAGACAAGTTCTTTACAATCTTTTATGTCTTCTGATGAAAGTTCAGGCAACTTTTTCTTCACCCTTGAAGATCTGGATTGTATCCATCCAGATGATCTGGAGTATATGGAAATAGTCTAGGCCAACAAATTCTACAAGAGGACTAGAATGAAGTTTCCTAGCAATGCAGCCAGTGGAAAGTTTGGGATTGATAAAAGCAAAGTGAAGTGTTATAACTATAACCAAATAGGACACTTTGCCAGAGAGTGCAAGGCACCAAGGTAAAATGGTGGGCAAGCACAAACCAAGCCAAACTACACTAAAGGAGCTCACCAGAATGAGAAGCCAAGACAGCAAGCTGCAGTTGCTGTTGAAGAAGGAGGCTTTGACTGGAGCTTTCAAGTGGAAGATGCATCTCCAAACCAAGCATTGATGGCAGATCATGATGAAGCCAAGGTATTGGAACATCTCTGTACACCTGAATGTATTGCTAAAGTTAATAGATACAGGTCCTATAATTTAGAGATGAGATCTGATCTTGAGTTCTTAAATACCTTAAAAGCTGATTTTAAAAGAGCTGAAAATGATTATAAACTTAAGATTGAAGATCTAGAGAAAACCATTTCAACTCTTAAGCATGAGCACTCTAACTACAGGACTGAATTCAAAGATCTCATCTCAAAGTTAACTGAATGACAGGCTGTGCTTGAGATTAGCAAAGCCAGGGCAGAAAAATGTGTTCTTGAAGAAGAGACCTTCAAGACATAATATCCTCATACCTACATGCAAAAGTTTGTTATCAGAATAAGCAGGGACTGGGATCTACTGAGATAGCTCCTCCACACACTCTATTGTCTGTAAGATCTCCAAGGTGTAGAACTTGTGAAGATGAGCTTCCCCTTATAGACCCCATTGTTGAGGACCATGAAGAGGAGAGTGAAGGATGACTCTGAGAAGAGTGAAGAAGATCATCCTAGGAAGGGTCACTATTCTCCTAAGGAGAGGAAAAGATTCTGGAATGACCAAGTCAAAAAGGAAGAACTTGATCAGAAGAGCTAAGAGAAGATCAAAGAAGGCTCAAAAGATCAAGGCCAATTTTGACTCTAAGTAGAAACAAGTGTTCATCTCTGTAGGGTTTGAAGTGGTAAAGGTTGAAGACTCAACTATGAACTCTAGTACCAGGAGTTCTAGTTTAGTTCCAAACCATTCTAGGAAGAAGAAGAAGACTGACCAGCTGTGTACCACTGCTACACAGCCTGAACCATCCAGCTCCAAGAGCAAGCCTCTCCCTAAGAAGCTTGTTGCATCATCTGTGAAGATGAAGATGGAGAAGGAAAGTGATCAAACTCAGTCTTGCTCTCAAAAGAATACTCCCAGAAGGAAGCAAACGGACTGCATCATGTGTGGTGGTAGTTCTCATCTGGCTAAGGATTGCATCTACAATCCCAAAAGCACTATCCATATGTCAAAGAGAAAGCTTCTGGGAAGAAGAAGGAAAATCAAGCTTTAGAAGGAAAATATGTTTCCTTCAAAAGCTCCAAAGTGAAGAAGAATACAAGTGAGAACTTGCCTTCGGAAGAAATTTTGGTCTTGGAAGAAAGGAATGCTTTCGAAGTACTAAAGCATGTTGCAGTGAAAGCAAGATCTTCCAAAGGTCTAGTATCCAAAACTTTAGAAGTTATTGAAACTTCCAAGGTGTTGAAGGTCAAGTCCAATCTTCCAAAGATGGTGTGGAAGATAAAGAAAGACCTGGTGATTGAGAGTTCTTCATCAACAACAACTAATGATCCTCAAAGCTTGAATATAGGATCTGTTACTGTTACATTGTCTTTAGATCACTTTGAAAAGCCCAAGACCAATGAGTCTTGGGTTTCCAAGTGTAACTAACCACTTCTTTTTGTGTAGGAATAGCTAAAGACCAAGGAAAATGTGTGGATCATTGATAGTGGTTGTTCCACTCACATGACTGGCAATGGTTCTTTGCTTCACAATTTTGAGAAAATTGATGGAGGACCAGTTGCTTTTGGAGGAGATGTTGGTGGTTACATCACTGGAAGGGGTATGGTCACAAATGGTAAGCTCACCATTGAGAAGGTAAATTTTGTTAGGAGCTTGGATACAATCTACTGAGTGTATCCCAATTTTGTGATCAGAGACACAACATGCTCTTTACCGAGCATGAGTGCATTGTTCTCAAGCCTGGGATGGTCATTCCTCAAGAGCATATCCTGCTCAGAGCCCCCAGGAAAGGAACATGTATAAGATGGACTAGCAGAAAACATCTCCCTCAGGAGAGGTTTCCTGCTTTCTATCTAAAGCAAATAGTGATGAGTCTTTCCTATGGCATAAAAAATATGCCATGTAAACTTTAAGAACATAAATAAATTAATTAAGAATGATTTGGTAACTGGAATGCCAAAGAAAGAGTTTACAAGTGATGATCATTGTGTTGTATGCCTGAAAGGGAAGCAACACAAAGTGTCTCACAAGCCAAAGGAAAAGAACTCTATCACTACTCCCCTACACTTATTACACATGGATCTCTTTGGCCCCACCAGTGTAATGAGTTTAGGAAGGACCTCATATTATTTAGTGATCACAGATGATTTCACAAGATTCACTTGGGTCTTTTTCCTTAGAACTAAGGATGAGACTCCTAAGATCTTGAAGAACTTCATTTTGAAAATTGAGAATCAATCTGATCACAAGGTCAAGACCATAAGATGTGATCAAAGAACAGAATTTAAGAACCAAATCCTTGATACATTTTGTGATGAAAAGGGTATTACAAGACAATATAGTGCTCCCAGGACTCCTCAGCAAAATGGTGTTGCTGAGAGGACAAACAAGATACTTATTGAAGCTGTAAGAACCATGCTGTCTGACTCTAAACTACCCATCACCTTCTAGGCAGAGGCAGTTAACATAGCCTGCTATGTGCAGAACAAAGTTTTAGTGGTTAAGACTCATGGTAAGACTCCTTATGAGCTGTGGCACAAAAGGAGACCATTTATTGGTTTTCTCAGGTCATTTGGATGTCCTTGCACCATCTTGAATACCAAAGATCAAGTAGCCAAATTTGACGAGAAGTCAGATGATGGACACTTTATTGGATATTTTTCCCAAGCTAAAGCTTATAGAGTATATAATCTCAGAACTAGAGTAGTTGAGCAGTCAGCCAATATGACCTTTAATGAGCACACTCCTAGTGTGAAAGATTTTGGTCCGGATTGGCTATTTGATCTTCACTTAGTTACCAACTGTTTTAACAAGTCTTGTGAGAATGTTTCAGGATCTACAGATAACATATCAATAGGAGATCCCGACCCAAGATTCGAGCTGAGAAGACCAAGCAAGATTACTACTTCAGCTCCATTGGTGACTAACCCTGCAAATGAAGATCCTATCAGCAGAAGCATGACAAATTCAGCTGATACATCTAAGATGCCTTCGAATTCCAGCTCAGAGGTTCAAAGCTCAGGTGAAGGAGCTTCAAATGTAGAAGGAAATGGAGGTGGTGATAGTGATCAAGAATTTCTTGATACTGATAACCACTCCATAGAAGACAACATAAATGATGTCACACACTTATTGGATCAAGTCTCACTTGCTAAGTGTGTTGATGTGGTGGGTGACACTCCATTGCCAGATCTGAATTTCTCTAATCTAGATCTTTCAAATCAACTTGCTATGATCCCTCAACTCAGGATCCACAAGTCACACCCCACCACAAACATCTTTAGAAATGTTGATACAGGGGTAAGAACAAGAGGACAAACCCATCACAAAAATGTTTGTCTATATTCTTGCTTTTTGTCCCAAGTAAAGCCAAAGAAAGTTAATGAGGCTTTGAAAGATGGAAGCTGGGTTGAAGCAATGCAAGAGGAGCTACTTCAATTCAAAAGACAAAAGGTTTGGAACCTATGTCCTCGTCCTCATGGGAAGACTGTCATAGGAACCAAGTGGGTTTTTAGGAACAAAAAGGATGATAGAGGACTTATCACCAAGAACAAGGCAAGACTAGTTGCTCAAGGGTACACACAAGAAGATGGAATTGATTACACAGATGTTTTTGCTCCTGTGGCAAGACTTGAAGCTGTAAGAATATTCCTGGCTTTTTCTGCATCCAAGGATTTCAAGGTCTACCAACTTGATGTCAAGTGTACTTTTCTATATGGGGTGATTGATAAAGAGGTGTATGTCAAACAACCACCTGGCTTTTCAAACCTAGATCATCCTGAGTATGTCTACATGCTTGATAAAGCTCTTTATGGGCTGCACCAAGCTCCAAGGAAGTGCTATGAAACACTATCTCAGTATCTCTGTTAACATGGTTGCAAGAGGGGTACTATAGATGGAACTCTCTTCATCAAAGGAACAGGCAATGACTTAATGCTGGTTCAAGTATATGTAGATGACATTATCTTCAAGTCAACTAATCCAAAGCTCTATAAAGACTTTAAGAGGCTGATGAAGAACAGATTTGAGATGAGTGCCATGGGGGAACTAAATTTCTTTCTGGGATTTCAAGTGAAGCAAGTTGACAATGGCATCTTCATAAGTCAGTCAAAGTATGTACAAGACATACTTACAAGATTCAACATGACTGAATGTAAGGTTGCTAAGACACCCATAGCCAGAAACCACTCTCCAGAACCTGATCTTAAGGGGGAGTGTGTGGATGAACATCTTTACAGGGCTATGATTGGTTCTCTTATGTACCTAACAGCCAGCAGGCCTAATATCATGTTTGCCACATGCATCTATGTAAGATATCAAGCCAACCCCAAGAAGTCACACCTGGTTGCTGTCAAGAGGATTCTTAGATATCTCAAAGGTGCTCCCAAGCTTGGCCTTTGGTATCCAAAGAGTTCTGACTTCAATCTGTATGCTTATACAGATAGTGACTATGGTGGTTGCAACATGACTGCAAAGTCTACATCTAGGGGATGTCAATTCCTTGGTGGAAGGATTGTCTCATGGCAATGCAAGAAATAATCATGTGTCTCTGCATCAACTGCTGAGGCTGAAGACATTGCTGCTGCAAGTTGCTGTGCTCAAGTGCTTTGGATTCAGAATCAGATGCTGGATTATGGATTCAACTTCAAAGAGACTCCCATCCATATAGATAACAATAGTGCTATCTCCATTACAGAGAATCCTGTGCAGCACTCAAGGACCAAACATATCAAGATCAGGTATCATTTAATTAGAGATAATTTTGAGAAGGGATTAATCAAATTAGTCAAAGTTAACACAAATGAACAATATACTGATCTGTTCACTAAAGCTTTTGATGAAAAGAGATTCAAATATCTTGTATCAGCTATTGAGATGATTAACTTTGAGTAGATTTTCTTAAAAACTTAAATCAACTTTATTTCTAAAACCTGTGTGTCCTAAATTGTCTATTTTATCACCTTCATAAGCCCAGTTTATTTTGGAGAAATTTTTTTTATGATATTCCTTAGATTTTTTAACATTTTTCAAACATATTTTTCTTCGGAAGATTTCAAGTTGACTTCGGACTAAATTTATGTATTCAAATCAAATAACTACTTATAAGAAATTTACCTTCGGAAGAAATTCTAAGAATATCTTCTGAAGCTTAAATAGGCTTCTGAGTACTTACATGTATTTAAAGGACAAATATCTTCCGAAAGCAATTAAGTCTCGGAAGATTTATTCTCTTTAGAATAAAACTTCCAAGTCTTAATATCTTTCGAAACCAAATGAGTCGGAAGAAAAAATCTCTAAGTATTTTTCTACCGAAGCCAAATTTTCAAAATTCTTAAGAATATCTTCCGAAGCCAAATGGCTTCGGAAGCTTTTTCTCAAAACTTTCGAAGCAAAATTATCTTCGGAAGATTTTCAACTTACAAGAAAACTACCTTTTTGGGCACTTTTTCAGAGGTGGGACCAACATCCGGATTTCAAAGTTTATCCTTTTGCATTAACTTTGTTTCATATCCATTTCATATATATTCTTAAATGGTTCCCCCTCTTCTCACTCTCCTCTTCATCTACATTGTTCTCTAACCTAATTTCACCCACAAACCGCCTTCATTCTTATCTTTCTTCCCCAAAAAGCTACATCAAATGGCCAACTTTGATCGTAGAAATCAACATGATTTTTCCATGCATCTTCACAGGAAACATAATCAAGTTGCTCTGTTAGACTCTGATAAAGATCCAGGTTTCTCAGAGGTTTGTAGCTACCTTTTTTTGACCAACTACTTCACCTCCCTCACCATTGATCCTCCTCTCTATGAGGATCATTTATTGGAGTTCTGGCGGACCTACGAAGAGGTCACCATGGACGGGGAGAAGGCACTATCTGCCACAGTGCAAGGGAGGACAATCTTCATCACTCCGGCCACCATTAACACGCATCTTCAGCTGGATGATGTAGAAGGTGACTTGTCCTTCCCAAAAGCTGCAGTCAACCACTGCTTTGCCCAGATGGGCTATGAGGGTGACTTCTCAGTCAAAACCTTCAGGAAGGGGAAGGTCTTATCTTAATGGAAGTACCTCCTTCATGTTGTCATACACAGCTTGTCAAACAAGCATGGAGGATGGGATCAGATTCTAGAAGACCTCTCCTTCATAGTCCATGGAATGGTTTAGGGGGTCAAGTTCAGGTATTCTCAGTTTGTATATACCAATTTGCTTGCTAACTTGGACTCCCTAGAGTATTACATGTTCCTTAGATATGTCTAGCACATTCTCAACTGTGAACTGGGCATACAATTGAGGGAAACATGTAATATTCTTAAATTGGGGCAAATAAAGCCCAGCATCTTCAAAATAATAAGGAAGCCAATTGTTGGCTTCTCTGGGCTAGCAACAGCCCTTGCCCCAAAAATGTTTGAGCTCATTACTTAAGGTGGCAACCTAGCAGCACCAGCTAGTGTTGAACCCATACCTTCTATCCCTCAACCACACATACAGCCCATAATAATCATCACCTACCAGAGAAAAACCAAATGCACCCCTGCACATGCTATTCAGCATATACAGGCCCCCATATCACAAACCTTACAGGAGGAAGTGGACACTCAAGCTCCCACTTCCCCTGAGAAGCAAACCACTCCCATATCTTATATGATTAGTGCTGAGGTTCCTCATGCTCAGCCTGATGAGCTCACACCCCAAATAGCCTTAAGCCTTCACTCAGAGTCTCCACACTCTAGTGAACAACCTTTCGGGGAAAGTTACCATCCCCAGCCGCTGGATCTAAACAAACCAATTCCCAGCCTTGACTTCTATGATAATGAAGACATGGCATTCAGTGAGTACCATGAATCTCTCTTCTCCACACCTACTCAAGGAGAGATGAGTACTCCTGTCTCACCCAGGTCTATCCCACATCATTCACCTATCACTGAGGTGGATCTCCCTAAACCTTTTCAGGAGATCCATATGGAAGAGGATGTCACTTCAGCAAGTGATTACGTCTTTAAGACCTCAACCATGGCAACCCGGTCTTTTGACACTTCTCTTGAAGCTGTCATAAGGCAGGGGAAATCCAGTAGCCAAGAAAAATATGCTGGTGATGAGGAGGATGATCTTGGTCCAATTCTCTTATCCCCCCATGATTCTTCTAATGAAGATGAGGGGAGTCTGAAACTAAAGGTGCAAAAACTGACTCAAACATGCACCTATTTAGTCTCAAAGATAATTCATCTGGAATCTCAGGTGACTGTCTTAGAAAGAAGGGTCAATGACTAGCAACTTGAGATCACCGATCTCAAGGGCCAGCTAGCTGAGAGACCACCAAGACGAACTCAACTAGGTCCACAAGAACCTGTGAATATGACAGACTCAACCCCCAGCTCACTTATGCAAGAAGGTGATGCTACTAAAAAAGGGGAGAAAGTCCAAACAGTCACAGAACCTGGGAGTTCCTCTCAGAGTATGGACATAGAGGATTCACCACCCTCTCTTGCAATAGTCCATACTCAACAACCTCCTTAAGTCTACAAGGATGTAGACTCTCTCATTCAAAGTCTATTTGAGGAGGGTATACCCAGAGCCATGTCAACCCTATCTCCTCGCTCTGAGAACCCAATCATAGGATGGAGGTATGACACAAAAAGAAGAGCTCTCATCATCTCTAGAACTCAGGGTCAATAAGAAACTTTTAACTTTTCAAACCTGAGTTTCTATGAGTGCATAAATATGGTTTATCTTCCACTTGTCAACCCAAGCCAAAACAAACAAGCTGGAAGACTAGCAGACTGGATATAAGAAAGGGTGCTAGAAGAGTTCAAGATGAGATCAAGATTATATAGACAGAGGATAGCAGGTGAGATCTTTGGTCAACTGGATGTTGAGGTGGACCCCAAGATTAGCTTCAAAGGGAAAACCTTGACTGAAGGCCCAAAGGTTGAGCCTGTGAACCTTGAGACAGGATCTCCTTCTGCACCCAGTACCCTTAGTGAAGAACCAGCTGGTGATGGTGCTCCATAACCTCTCTCTGGCCAGAGCTTGACTACTAAACCAAGCAATGAAGGCCAAAGCTCTCTCCACCTTGAGTCACCAAGGCCTGTGCGTGACAAAGGGAAGAGGAAAATGACCTCTGAGGAGTTAGAGGAGGAGAAGAGAGAGAGGAAGAAGAAGCTAAGGGGAGAGAGTTTAGGAGGGTCCTCAGGCTTCATGCAAGCTGCTATCCGAGCTGCCCCTAGGCCAACACTCAAGATGATAAGTTGAGGGCAGCTAGGCTAAACTACCTGGGGACCAGGAACTATAATGTGGATGAACTCATATCTCTCGCCTTAGAAGAGTTGAATGAGCTGGCTGACACTGAGCTGTCAAAGGAAAGGAGGGAGGCAGAGGATGCAACATTACTCCTCAAGATTAAGGAAGAAAGGAGACTGAAAAGGCTCTACAAGCATGCTCTTGTCCTCTCCCTAGTTCAAGAAAGTCCTTAGATAGAGACTGTGGCACATACACAACCTCAGGTAGATATGGAAGCTAAAAGAATGAATATTATCAACTACCTGAGTGCCACAGGACTCTATCAGGTAGCTACACTTCTTCCCTTATCCTTTGAGTACATAAAGTTTGAATATCTCAAGCAACTGGAGGAACAAGCCACAAAAGAAAGAAAAGCTGCTAAAAGAAAGTTAATGGAAGAAGCTGTAAGGTCAAGGGCCATCATCCACAAAAGCCAAAAGAAGTCTAAAGATAGACAAAGGATGATGAGCTTCTTGAAGCTGTATGGATTCTTCGAAAGGAGGCTTGGTCCTATATCTCTATCCACCATGGATGAGCATATAAGAGTGATCAAGCAGAAGATTAAAAGGGGAGAGCTTGTAGACTTGGATTCTCCACCAAGTCCAGCTCAACCTGAAGTTGAGGTGAAGGTTGAACCCCCTAAGATAACATAACCTGATCCTAGAGCTGCATCTCAGCCAACTTCATCTTTTGATCCGTAGCAAGGTTCTCCCCTTTATCCATCTGAACCTGTGAGAGAAGAGATCCCAATTGAGAGGGACACAAAAGAACAATCTGGTGCTGAAGACCAGTCCTCTCAATTGAAAACTTCAAAGGGGAGGAAAAGGATGGCCAGGAAAAGTGTTTCAAAGAAGAAGAAAACCAAGGAATCCACCTCCACACCTCAGGATGAGTCAGAGCATCCTGAGGAAGTGCATGAAGAGGCTGCTCAACCAACTCCTATTCAAGTAGAGCCTCTTGCCATTAGAAGACCCATCTTGTCCTGGAGTTTTGCTGCCAATCCGAACAGACGGTATGTCATCAGAGATCAAGGAGGTCAAGATGTCTACTTCTGGCAAGACATGCTTGATCTTCCTCTACATGATCTCTATGACATGAGAAGATACTATGAAAGTTTGAAGGATCCTGACCAGATGATAAAGAGAGGCTTGGACTTGATCCTAATGAGGACTATCAACATCTGAAGTACTTCTCTGTTTTGGTAGCATCAGCCTAGAGGGAGTTTGTGAGGTAATATCAGAAGATTATAAGGCTGATGCAACCAAAGAAGCCAAAACAACTAAAGGTCTTCATGCATGCATGCACTGGACGTACAAAGGTAGAAGTGCTTCGAAAGTTTTACACACTACATCAGAAAATACTCTTAGTGTAAAACCTTCCGAAGACAAAGTCCAAATCTTTCAAAGCGAAATATGAAGTCTTTTGAAGCTTTAGAGACAAAGTTTTCCGAAGCCATTTTACTGTGAAGACTGATTTCTTCCGAAGATAGAGAAAGACATGCTTTCTCTGATCTTCTTTACATAAAGCTGACACACTTTCTGCTGCAACTCTGAAGACTCACCAACTTGTATGAGTTGGTGAAAAGTCCATGCTTTTGTAAACTGTAGATAAAGGTCTTTATCTATAACTTACTACTTTTGTACCTGTAAACCTTTTTGTAATAGAAAAGGATGTGAGCTATGGCATGTCATAGTCACTAGTCAAAAGGCAATCGACCTTTTGACTTTAGATTGATGATTAGTCAATTCCAACTATCCTTCTAAGTATTGATAGTTGTAGGATGTTGTATAAAGAGTCTCAGGTTCTTGTAATTTAGATATGCTTTGTAACACTTGTAATAGAACTTGAGAGCAATATACAACACTCTTTGAAAACCATATTTCTGTCTTACTGTTGCTTGTTCTATCTCATTACTTACTTGTGTTCATAGTATCCTCATAATCAAACCCGATTCCCTATTTGAATTGTTAAGTGTTCCAAGTCTCTCCTCATTATGAAACTGATTATGTTAGGCACCTTTACCCGATCCTGCAGCTTCATCCTAGAAAGTGATTGGAATCTTTGCATCTGCTAACATGGAACGTGCGGCCTCAATCAAAGATCTGTTTTCCTTTCAGCAACTCTATTTTGTTGTGGAGTTCTAGGAGCACTGAACTGACGAGCAATTCCATTTCTGCACAAAACATGTCAACATTAGCATTTTTAAATTCAGTTCCATTATCATTTCTAATAATTTTCACCATTTGTTCTAATTGATTTTCTACTTTAATTATGAATTCTTTTAACAATTCCGTATTTTCAGATTTAGCATGCAAAAAGAAAACCCATGAAAATCTTGTAAAGTCATCAATGATAACCAAACAATAATATTTCTTTCCAATACTTTGCATATTTGTTGGTCCGAATAGATCCATGTGCAACATCCGGAGAGACTTGGAATTTGAGTTTATCAGCTTGGGCTTATAAGATGCGCTGTGTTGCTTTCCTTTTAAACATGTTGTGCAGTGATCTGATGTAGAGAACTTCTTTGTTGGAATTCCTACTACATGGTTTCCTACTACAAGCTTGTTCATGTTCTTGAAACTGGAATGCCCAAGACGTCTATGCCATAACTGACTTTTGACATTTGATGCTTGAGCAATTAGGCTTGTTGTTTCTGTAGATGGATCTACTTGAGACATATCTAACTTGTATAAATCTCGATCATGTACAACTTTAACAACTACCCATTCTTTGCTTTTCTGAAAACCTAGCTTCAAAATATAACAAAAGGAATCATCAAATAAAGCAGAGTAAGATTTGTCACAAATTTGGGAAACACTTAAAAGATTAAAGTTCAACTATGAACAATAGTTGACTTTATCAATGCTAATAATCCCATTGGACACTATTTCTTCCCCTGTTATCTTACCACCTGCATCACCCCCGAATGCAACATGAGTACCATCTTTTAACTTAAAATCTTGCAGCAAGACATCGTTGCCTGTCATATGCCGGCTACACCCACTATCAACATACCAAGTGTTAATAGGTCTTATTGGGTGTACCTGCATTTCAAAGAGATTTGATTTGAGTTATCAACCTAAGCCGATATGGTCTTGGGCTTGCCAAATTTATCAATAATGGTAAACTGTTTAAAATGAAGCTTATTCAAATTAGGCTACTTTTGTTGTTTAAGTTTATAAATACCTTTTCTGACTAATTTTTTATTATCTTTGATTTGCTTAATCTGTAAAGCATTGTAACGTTTTTCCAGATCATCGTCAAGGTAATTTAAACCATCAATAGGAACATTTTTAGAAAAAAATTGAAATAACAATCAGCTGTTGAATGGTTTTTCATATCACAAATGTGACAGTACATGTTAAAGAAACATCCAGCAGTCTAATGATTATACATATCACATATTTCAAAGTACCTTTGTTGAAATTTAAACAACTATTGATTAACCTTAGATGTGAAAGCCACATTTGATCCTTGTTTTAATTTAGGAGTTGCAAAGTTAATCTGTTGTTTTTGATATGAGAGTTTGATCTTTTGAAATTTGGGTTTTGACTTTTGTTTATTAACACTATTCCTAGACTCCTTAGATACAAATCTTTTATTGACAACAAAAGACTTTGGACCTAAATCTGTTTTCAGATCAGAGTTAGATTTGTTCTTTGAGTTTGATTTGATTTCAAGAATTGTGTTCATATCAAAAGTACCCGCAGACACAAACTTCACTGGATTAAACTAATTAGATTGATTTGTTCTTTGAGTTTGATTGTTTTGACTTTGATTCTGAGAGGATTTAGCTTTAACAATTTTCCTTCTCCTTTTTTGATTTCTTGATCTTGATGATCTCTGCTTGCTTTGGGATTGAATATCTTTAGGAGAAGACTCTTTTGTAGTTTCTTTCGCTTTTTGTTCTTTTTACCATTCGATGAAGTCTAGATTGTTGAATCCGTAAGGAAACGAATCCTCAGATATTGCTTCATCTTGTTTTGCTTTCCCTTTCTTCTTTGTGCTTTGCTTGTCATTCTTTACAACGACTTCTTCAACAACATACTCATGATCTTGTTCCTTTACTTTCATCACATGAGATCCTTTGGAACAAACATATTCTTATTCTTTGGTCATGGTTCATAAGATTTAACTTTTACTGGTCGTGAGACAGGTTAGTTTTACCCTACTGATGACATTTTTTTAATCTTTTCAGAATCTTGTTCCTCAAATATCTCAACATTAGTCTTCTCTTCATCACTTTCAAAGTTCTTTTTCTTATTTTGAAAGGCTTTTGGCTTAGCTTTGTTTTCAGGTGAGTAATCATGTGTGTCAAAGTTTTCTGGTAAAATGTTTGAGATAGATTCAAGCATGGGCTCATGTGTGAAACCTTGACCTGTTTTGTTTTTATCTTTCCTCTCACTTACCAACTGTTCTACAATGGTTTTAGAACTCTTAACTTTAGCTAGATCCACCTGTGTTACAGCATGAGCTATTTTTTCTTCTTCTAAATTTTTAGTCATTTCCTCAAGTTGTTTTTTTTAACAAGTTCGAGTTCTTTTAGAGTTTTATTCCATGAGGTTTGAAGAGATAAGATCTTTTCATCAGAGACTTTGTGATCATTTTTCAGTTTGTTGTGCATTTCTTCTTCTTGTTTAAGTTTGTCACATATTTTAAATGAATATGTTCTGTAATGCTCAACTTGATCAAAGCATGCTTTTGTGCATATTTTTTCTCTACCTTCGACAGGAATTTCAGGATAACTTCAAGAAAAAGTCTCAGAATCAGATGATGGATAACTTTAATTCATTTTAAGTTCTGTCATGGGAAGTCTTTGATAAGGCTTTTGAAAGGTTTTCTGAAACTGCTGTTGGTATCTTTGACTGTTAGAACTAGCTTGACCATTTCCGCCTTGATTTCTAAGAGCTTTACATTCCCTTGAGAAATGACCATAACTGTTGCAATTAAAACACCTTGACTTTGATTTGTCAAAGCCAACAGTTTTGTTCGCACTGGGCTTGTAATTCCTGTTAACACATGAGTGTTTCTGTGTTCTGTAAGCAATCATTACCATCTGCCAATTCAAGTCCATTTCTTCCACATCATCAGGATCCATCTCAAACAAATCCTACAAAATAAGATCTACCTGGGTTAGATGACTACCATGATAAGCATGAAAACTTGCCATGAAAGCAGTAAAAGCAGATTTTGACTCATCATCCTGTAAAAGGATATTAATAACATTTTAACTTTGCTGGTTTTAACAGAGTTAGAAGATGAAGTCTCAGTTTGAGGTTTAGGAGTTTGAGTTTTAGGAGGAGACTGAGGTTGAGTTGTATAAACAGGAGCACTTGAGTGAGAAGAATATGTGAAGAAACCAGCTCCAACGAACAAATCACCCTCATCTTCTGGAGAATTATCATCTTTTGCCAGAAAAGCATTCTCTACTGTGTTAGCTAGAGAAGCAACATACTTATACCGAGACATTGATGCAGCTCTATCATTGTTTCTGGAGCTCTCGTCAATTTCAACTGATTCAATTTTGGCAATCAAAAGATCCAGATCCATCGAAAACTTTTCAGTATGCTTCAATAAAGTGACTGTTTGTTTCCATGAAGATGGAAGAGCATTAAAAAGTCTGTCATTTAGATCTTTAAGATCATTTTTTAACCAGCAGTTGACATTTCAGAAGTTAATTGCATGAATCTATTCATCATTTGATTGATTGTTTCCCTAGAAAGATACACAAATAACTCCAATTGCCTTTTGAGTTTCTACTTTTTAAGACCTTGTATCTCTTTACCACCTTCACAAATAATCTTCAAAGCTTTGTACATGGTGTAACCAGTTTGATAACCTTCAAGTCTACTCAAGACTTCCAATGGTAACCCCTTGCATATCAGTGAGTAAGCTTTGATGTCATTCTTAACCTTCTTTAAGTCATCATCTTGCAGACCATCCTCTGGATAAGGTTCTTGAGAGTCTTTTGTATAAACAAATCCTCTGTTAGGACCATCAGATGTAATTGGGATATGTGGTCCTTTCTTGAATGACTTCCATAAGTTAATGTCAATGGAGTTTAGATGATGCTTTAATCTTAGAGACCAATTTTTGAAATCAGCTCTATTTTTGAGCTTGAGAACCCTGTTCTCTAAATCTTCAGACTTAACCATGTTGTATTTTGAATTAATGAAAATTACTTGTTTTTGTTGTTTTTAAAATTTAAAATGAAACTATGAAATGAAAATATTTTGGATTTTAGTTTTTTGAAAATTTCTAAGTGTTTAATGAAAAATTTGAATACTGATGCGCCTGATGCTTCTAAAACGCCTAACTTTGAACAAGAAACACCTAAGGGAATGCCTTAGTTGAATTCTGAAATGCCTACCTGATGATGCGTCTGAACAGTTTTTAAACACCCAAACAGTGAAGAAACGCCTGGGGTGCTTGGTTAAAATTTTGATTTTAACCTAAAATGCCCAAACAGTCTACAAACGCCTAGAATTGCTTAAAGTTTCAAAAGTCCATAGTCACAATGCGTCCAAACAGTTGAAAAACACCTAGTCTGAAAATGTCTCAACAGTAATAAAACGCCTAAATAGTTGTAAAGCGTCTGAACACTTAGCAAAATTTCAAAACTTTTTTACACAACAAGCACCTAATTCATCATCTTCAATAGAACCAGATCTTATCAAATTCTTCAAAACTTGTTCAATTGATCTAAAAACTTTCAATTAGGTAGCAATCTTCAATCATCATTTTGATCAAACAACAACAACAAATCTATTTTCTGATTGAATTAAGGTCCGAAAATGAAGAACAACTTTTCACTCACAAATCTGATCAATACTTAGATCTAAATGGATTAAACACCAAATTGTGATTCATTCATGTTTCTATGGATGAAACACAACTGAAAACAACAATTAATCGATCAAACTGCAATCAACACAGATTTCAAGTGATTCAAAGAGCTCAATTATGCCGATAATAAGTTCTGATCATTGAACCGAAAGCTCTGATACCATTTGACAGGTTCAAATGGATCAATCTGTGATGATATTGTAATGCAATGATCAATTCAAACACTAAGAAATCAAAACATAAGCAATTACTTCAAAAATTCATAGATCTTATTGATAGCAAAAGCTGTGGATACAAAGTGTATGGGTGAATTACAGTAATTTAATTCCCCCTTTTTTACACAATACATAAAGTATACTATTTATACTATCAAAAGAAACAAGGAACATATATTTACAAAACAAGTCCATATACTATGACAAAATGGAAAAGATAAATGTTAATCTTCTACGGGCTCTAACAAGCTGTGGTTTCTTGGTGCCCTGGATACCCTTGCATACTGATGTCTCTTTCAGAGGCATCAATGGGCAAGGTTGCTATAGGTACAGTCTGACTAATGTTACCACTATCCTGAGAGGCTATTAAAACACTTTTAGTAGTGACAGTTGTATCTATATGAGTTACCTCCACTCCGATTGGACTCACCTCAGTTTGGTCTTGCTGTTGTGGGCTAGATATCAAAGGTTCCCTGGGACTCAGTTGATCTGGAGAGGGGTGAGGTAGATCAACATCATGGCCCTGATGAAACATGATATCTTCATTAGGTCAGGTTAAAAGGTCAAGAAAGGATATAGAGGTTATATCTATTAACCGGGGATCTTGGTCAGCACCTAATGGCTTTTCTGCAATAGCAGTTGAGCCAATGATGTGGCTATTTCTTTTTGGCTGCTCAGAAGAGTGTTGAGACTCATCCTGAGGGCTTATGGCTTGGGTAATAGGATCATCAGGTTGAGACTAAGGAGACTTAACACTGATATTGAGGTCAATTGTGGAGGATGGTCGGACCTCTTACTGAGTAGGAGCCTTGGATTCCACTCTAGCCTTTTTAGATTGAACAGAGGGGACTTGACCAATAAGAGTAGATTGATCAAGAGTTTTTTTGGGTCGTCTTTGGTATGTGATTTTGATTAGGTGTGAAGATGTGGATGGTAGTGTAGTGGTGGTGTCTGGTGGGGGTTCGTCACCTGCTGAGCCTGCATGGATGTCACCAGGAGCCATTGGCTCAAGCATACCTAGAAGGAGATTGATGAATCTTCCAGTAAAGTTGGTAAACACCTTCTTCAAAGTCTTGAAGATGTTAGGCTTCATATGAGGGACTAGTAAAACATGAGCAAATTGTAGTTTATCCTGGTCTAACTCATAATTGACAATGTGCTGAATGAACTGAGGATACATATAGAATGGATCCCTGTTGAGATTGCTACTCAAATTATTTAGCACAAATGTTGAGTAGTTGAATCGGAGGCCTTTTACCAACCCATGGACTAGGCAGCCCTGTTCATAGGGAATTTGATCCCATCCCCCTGATTTGTTGGATAGGCTGTGCAGGACAATGTGAAGCAGGAACTTCCAGTTGTAGGAGAAGTTGAACTTGTAGACTGTAGATCTGCTCACATCTCCAACATATCCCATTTAAGTGTAGGTTTCCTCTAAATAAGACTTTGGGAATTCTATGGAGGTGCCTTCATCATGGAGTTCTAGATGCTCACTGATGGTTGTTTAACTGATGATGATCTCTTGTCTGCAGACCCTTGATCTGATGACCCTTTCATCATTGATCGTTTCGCTTCGACCATTGGCCCAGAATTCGGCCATGTGGTTTGAGTAGATGGTGGGGTTAACAGTAAGGGCAGTAAAGTATGTTGATTGAGAAAGAAATTGGATGATAGGGGCAAAATCGGCATCCCTTGAAGAGTCAAGGATGGCGACTTGGTTGTGTTGGGGATTCAAGGCAATTGTTCAGATGGAAACTATTTGATTGAAGCGGGAAAATAGCAAAAGCAGGATGAAGAAGATGATTAGTGAAATCTTGGAGTTTCGATGAATGGTAAAGAAAAGTAAGAAAGAGAAACAGCCAGTAATTTTATATGGTTGGAAAAATTCATTGGATAAAGTGAAACGATAGATGAAAAGATGGTTTGAGGTCCAATTGGATGTAGGCGGCAAATGATATGATGAAAAAGATTTAAAATTCCGGCTAATTACTGTTTTTTCAATAATATCTCTACAGTAAAATCGTGTGGGGCCCAAAGATTTTCGTTGCATAGTAAAATTTCTTCCGAGAGTTAAAACTCTTCTGAAGACAAACGATTTTGTTTTCGAATATTTTCTTCCGAAGACATTTAATTTCCAAAGGAAAACATTGGTTTACAACCACATTTGCTTCCGAGAACAATAAATGCTTCCGAGAATTAAAGTTAATAAGCTTCGGAAAACATTTTGACTGATAGTCAAAATTTCTTCCGAGGCCAACAACTCTTCGAAAGAAAATTTTCTTTGATGTGCTCCAAATTATACATATAAAACATATCAATTGCACATCAATAATTCTAGAAACTCTTACTGAAAATGATGATTTGATACTTCAATCGTTCATATTGTGTTTTCAGGCATGGAAAAGACAAAGATGAACAAAAGGAGCATAAACAAAGAGAAATTTGAAGAAAACAAGCTTCGGAATTCAAGCATGGGGCCGTGCCTCATTAAGCACGCCCCCATGACCAGCCTAAAACACGCCCCCGTGCTTAAATTAGCACACCCTCATGATTGAACATCCGACAGGACAAAAAGTACTATTCCCAAAAAGTAGTCACGGGGGTGTGCCTCATGAGGCACGAGGGTGTGACTACCCCAAACATGGGGTCGTGCCTCTTGAGGCACGGGGGCGTGCCCCGACAGCTTCTGAGCGTACAAGCCGACCAACTTACATAAGCATTGTACTACCACGGGGTCGTGCTTAAACACTCCAGAAAGCCCTTAAATAGGATTTCATTTGCAACTTTGAAGGGGAGCTCTTAGGAGGTGAAGTGCTAGTGTTCCCTCTCAGGAACCCAGCCTTTGGAGATCCTTAGAAGGTTTTGGAGGTTCATTCAACACTTAGAAGAAGCTCAATATCATTTAACATCATCCATAGTGGATCACCGGTTTGATTGTTCCAATTTACCGATGATTTCATTACTACCTTTTATCTTTGTTGTTATGTTCAAGCTCATTATGAGCTAAACTTTATTTGTTATCCTAATTTAGTGAAACTTTATGTAACTTGTGATGAACTAATCGTGTGATTTATATTATGTTAATGTTATGGTAATATTGAGAAAACTTTTGATGGGTAGCATCTACATTTGAACGGGAAGTTATAAACTTATGATTTGTAATTGTGAATGTCATAGTAGGTTGAAAAATGTATGAACTAACTTTTATTCACGAAACCAGTCTTCATAATAAATCCATGGCTAATGAACTAGAAATGGTTATTAGAAATCATATCACCTTAACTTTTTGATCATTTACGGGTTCCCTTTTATTAGTCTGAAAAATCTACAGTAATTGTTATAGTTTTCTAAAATTAATGCTATGTTAGAAAGGAACCTGATCAACTCTCTTTTTAACATTAAGTTATGTTTTCAGAAACCATATTTCAACAGATCACAGGAGATTTACCTATATTACTAGTGGCTTTGATTTATTTAGTAAGTCTTATCCTGATGAGGTCCTAGTCATTACGGAGCGGATAGACGAGAAATCATGCCAGCTTGCATTTATAAACATTAACATAATTACATTAATCAATAGCTTTAACCACACCACCTATGCCTCATAGTTACATAGGTGTAATCTAAATTGGGATAATAGCCTTACTTCACTAAAAGAATCACCAAAAGTCTTTATCTATCTTTATTTATCGTTATTTTGTTTAACTTATCATTTTCTAAAACATAAAACTGATAGTCAATTATGAAGATTGTTAAGTAGGCTTACTGTGTCCACAGATTGATACTCGGTTCTTACCAACACTATATTACCTCATGACAGGTACACTTATCTTTTGTGTGTGTAGTCTAGTATTAGTAATAACCATTTAAAACTGAATCTGTGTGAAAAACCTTTATCAAAACATATATACCTTTCACATGAGTCAAGGTTTTGGAGCCGTTGCTGGGACACATGTTAGTTTGAAAGACGATTCAAATTTTTGACTATTTTGTTTTACTTCAAAAAAAATTAATATAAAAAAATGATGAAGAAGTCTATCCACGTAATGCTATCAAGGTTGAAAACAATGAGAGACTAAGCTTCAAAGTCAATTATAATCGGTTAATGATCAAATCGATGTACCAACTAAGATTTTCTCAGAGATGATAAACCTCCACCTCAATAAAAACTAAGTGTGGGGAAGGGTCTAGCCAATGACCCGTAACCAAAACATGGCCCTATGTTATTTTCTATCTTTTTACTATGTTATGTGTGCTTAGGACATTAATTTTCTGTTTTAAATAATATGGTGATGTTTTAGATTAATCCTGATGTTTTCTTTTGAGCTCATTCAAGGCGACTGTTGGAAACGATCACGCGTATTTGGCTTATCATTTTAGGGGAGTTTTTGTTTGCCTTTCTCTACTTAATATTTATTGTGAATCACATTGAGGACAATATGAAGTTTAAGTGTGGGGAAGGCATACATGCTTGATACTTTGCTTATAAATAGGTCCAAGTTATAATTAAATCTTTTGCAAAAAGTCACTTTAATTTTAATATTTGTGGCAACAACACCGGAAACTTGAAATAATTTTTGATAAAACAAAATATAAATATACGTTTTTGAGAAATAAATAAGCAAATAAAGCAAACCCAAATAATCTTAAAAATGTTTTTTTTTGTTATATCCTAAAAAGCAAAAAGAGTTGATGGAAATATTCAAACATGTAAAATGAAGCATTTATACCCAATTCCATCCGTTATGTGATCTTATTTTTTAGCCTTAAACAAGCTTTATATTTATGCATTTTCTCTTTCATTATGGATATATTGAGGGTGCCTTATGTTTCTTGTGAATTAAAACTTATTTTGGGCATGCATTTTAAAACCTTATAAGTATTTCTTGCGTAAAAAAGTATTTAGGCAATTAGGAAAACCCAACATTCGAGCCTCTATCATTTTCAAATATTCTTACCCAAACATTATCCCTAGTTAGCCTCGTTGAGCTTAAACGTTTTCAATTTTCATCACCCAAAACACTAAGCCACCAAACCATAAAACCTTTAACAAAACTCTTTTTCGTTAAAAACATGTTTTGGCTTATTTAAAAAAAAAAAGAAGAAGAAGAAGGAAGAAGAAAGCTAGTTCCGTCATTTTGTGGTATTCCAAAATATGTTATCAAGAAAGGAAAAATGATATGAAAAGTGCCCAGATTGTGGAGAATTGGTTTCACAAAGGAAAATGCAGCGAAAACCAAACCGTATCCAAGAATTCGACATCCAAATCTGTTGGGTGCTTTTAGGCTCTAAGCCGAACGACCCTTAAAAAAAAGGATAGCTACGTATATTTTCAGGTTAAGGAGGAGGTGTAGTTTTTGAAAATGCAACACGGTCTTGACAATCTGACCATAAACGAGTCCTCGAGTTTGCATATCCCTTGTAGCTTGAGTATTGTATGGGGAACCCTTCTTATTATTTTCCTGTTAGTTTATATCAATCAAATAAGACAAGATCATCGTCTTTAGCATTTAGCCACTTTTTTCCCAAATAATCCATACCCTAAACCTGAGCCAAGTTACAACCCATCAAAGACCTAATGATTGTAAACACCTAACATAGGTGGAGATTTAATCCCTTACCAAGCATATGATTTCACACGTATTCATACTAGGCAATTAAGCGTATTAGTCATACTTCATATTATGTATGATTCCATAAATATAGCCGAGTGTGAGTGCACCTTGTGAGAAGTGTTAATTTTTACTTTTTAAAAATCTTTACAAACCATTCTATTGCTTGAAAGGATATCATTCAACATGAGCTTAACAATTTATATTTGTGTAAACCAAGTTTGCTTGTATAGTTCTCGAAAGACATATTCATATCATGATTTATTTGGGTTTTGGTGGTGTTGTTATTTTTAGTGATTTTACGTGAGGACAAGCAAAGTTTAAGTGTGGGTACATTTGATGTGCTCCAGATTATACATATAAAACACATCAATTGAACATCAATTATTCTAGAAACTCTTACTGAAAATGATGATTTGATACTTCAATCGTTCATATTGTGTTTTCAGGCTTGGAAAAGACCAAGATGAACAAAAGGAGCATAAACAAAGAGAAATTTGAAGAAAACAAGCTCCAGAATTCAAGCATGGGGCCGTGCCTCATTAAGCACGCCCCCATGACCAGCCTAAAACACGCCCCCATGCTTAAATTAGCACACCCTCGTGATTGAATATCCGACAGGACAAAAAGTACTGTTCCCAAAAAGTAGTCACGGGGGTGTGCCTCATGAGGCATGAGGGTGTGACTACCCCAAACACGGGGTCGTGCATCTTGAGGCACGGGGTGCCCCAACAGCTTCTGAGCGTACGAGCCGACCAAGTTACGTAAGCATTGTACTACCACGGGTCTGTGCTTTTTAGGCACGGGGCAGTGCTTAAACACTCCAAAAAGCCTATGAATAGGATTTCATTTGCAACTTTGAAGGGGAGCTTTTGGGAGGTGAAGTGTTGGTGTTCCCTCTTGGGAACCCAGTCTTTAGAGGCCCTTAGAAGGTTTTGGAGGTTCATTCAACATTTAGAAGAAGCTCACATCGTTTAACATCATCCATAGTGGATCACCGGTTTGATTGTTCTAATTTACCAATGATTTCATTACTATCTTTTATCTTTGTTGTTATGTTCTAGCTCATTATGAGCTAAACTTCATTTGTTTTCCTAATTTAGTGAAACTTTATGTAACTTGTGATGAACTAATCGTGTCATTTATATTATGTTAATGTTATGGTAATCTTGGGAAAACTTTTGATGGGTAGCATCTACATTTAAACGGGGGGTTATAACTTAAGATTTGTAATTGTGAATGTCATAGAAGGTTGAAAAACATATGAACTAACTTTTATTCATGAAACTAGTCTTCGTAATAAATCCATGGCTAATGAACTAGAAATGGTTATTAGAAATCATATCACCTTAACTTTCTGATCATTTACGGGTTTTTTTATTAGTCTGAGAAATCTACAGTAATTGTTATGGTTTTCTAAAATTAATGGTATGTTAGAAAGGAACCTGATCAACTCTCTTTTTAACATTAAGTTATGTTTTCAGAAATCATATGTCAAAAGGTCACAGGATTTACCTACATTACTAGTGGCTTTTATTTATTCAGTAAGTCTCATCCTGATGAGGTCCTAGTCATTACGGAGCGGATAGACGAGAAATCACGCCAGCTCATATTTATAAACATTAAAATAATTATATTAATCAATATCTTTAACCACACCACCAAATCATCATAGTTACATAAGTGTAATTTAAATTAGGATACTAGCCTTACTTCACTAAAAGAATCACCAAAAGTCTCAATCTATCTTTATATATCTTTATTTATCATTAGTTTGTTTAACTTATGATTTTCTAAAACATAAAACTGATAGTCAATTATGAGGGTTGTTGAGTAGGCTTAGTGTTTCCACAGATTGATACTCGATTCTTACCAACACTCTATTACCTCATGACATGTACACTTGCCTTTTATTTGTGTAGTTTAGTATTAGTAATAACCATTTAAAACTGAATCTGTGCGAAAAACCTTTATCAAAATATATATACCTTTCACACGCATCATTCTTGAAGGAATTTTACTCTTTAACTCTTCCGAGGGTAAAATTCTCTTCGGAAGATTTCTTACTTAGAAAATTTTTACAATTTTGAAAAACTTTCTAGCAACAGGGCTTAGATTGTATTTAGACAACATAGACAAGACACATTTTAAAAGGTTTTCAAAAGAGAAAGACTAGTCAATGTTAATCATCCCAATAGCTGTGATTAAATATTTAAATCTTTGTTCATCAAAGGCTTTTGTGAACAAGTCAGCATTTTGTGAACAGTCAATGTGTTTTGTCTTGGAGTGCTTGACTGAATTTTCTATGATAGAAGTGGCACTCTTGTTGTCTATGTGAATAGGAGTCTCCATGAATTTGAAACCATAATCCAGCATCTATTTCTGAATCCAAAGCAGTTGAGCACAGCAGCTTGCAGCAACAATATACTCAGCTTCAGTAGTTGATGTGGATACACATGATTGCTTCTTACATTGCCAAGAGATAATCCTTCCACCAAGAAATTAAGATCCTCCAGATGTTGATTTCTTGTTGATATTGCAGCCACCATAATCATTGTCAGTGTAACCATAAAGGTTAAAATCCCTATTCTTAGGATACCAAAGACCCAATTTTGGAGCTGCTTTGAGGTATCTAAGAATTCTTTTGGCAGCAATTAGGTGAGACACTTTTGGAGAAGCCTAATATCTTGCATAGATGCATGTTGCAAACATGATATCAGGTCTACTTGCAGTGAGATACATCAAAGATCCAATAATTGCCCTGTACTGATGCTGATCAGTATCCTCCCCCTCGGAATCAGGACTAAGATTGTGATTTCTGGGTATAGGTGTCTTGGCTGGCTTACAATCTATCATCTCAAATCTCTCTAAGATATATTTGACATACTTAGATTGATTGATGAAGAACCCTTCTTCCGTCTGCTTCACCTGAATTCCTAGGAAGAAATCCATCTTTCCCATGGAACTTATTTCAAACTTCTTCCTCATGATGCTTTCAAACTCTTTGCACATTTGATCATTTGAGGAACCAAATAGGATGTCATCAACATAGACTTGTACAAGCATCATATCCTTCCCAGACTTCTTTATGAACAAGGTTTTGTTTATTGTGCCTCTGGTATAGCTATTCTTGAGAATGAACTAAGACAGTGTCTCATACCACAGCCTAGGTGCCTGATGCAACCCATAGTGAGCTTTATCAAGTTTAGACACATAGTTGGGATGCTGCGGGTCTTCAAATCCGGGTGGCTAGCATGCATAGACTTCTCTGTCGATATCCCCATACAGAAATGCACATTTCACATCAAGTTTATAGACTGTGAAGTTCTTGGATGCAGCAAAAGCAAGAAAGATTCGCACAGCCTCAAGTCTTGCAACAGGTGCAAAGACATCTATGTAATCTATACCTTCTTCCTGTGTGTATCCTTGAACAAAAGGTCTAGCTTTTTTCTTGATGACCATACCTCTATCATCTCTTTTTGTTTCTGTATACCCACTTTGTGCCAATAGGAACCTGACCAGGTGGTAATGGAGATAAGTTCTATACTTTTTGCCTCTTGAATTAAAGCAACTCCTCTTGTATTGCTTCTATCCAATTGTTGTCTTTGAGGGCTTCTTCCATTTTCTTTGGTTCCATTTGAGAGAGAAAGCATGAGTACAAGCAGACATTCCCACTGTGGGTCTGACTTCTTGTTTTCACACCTTCTGAGACATCCCTAATGATGTTTTCAGCTGGATGAGTGTTGTATATCCTGAGCCTAGGAATCACATCTAGTTGAATAGATAGATCCAAGTTTTAAAAGTTTTTCTTAGGATTTTGAACACCATCACCAGCTGATGTCTCACATTCATTCAATGAGGACCGATTCAATGAATGTGTGACAGTATCAATGGTATTTTGCTGAGAAGTAGCATCAACAGTTTCCTGTTCCTCCTGATCACTGTCTTTATCGGCTTGGTGTTGAATACTTGAGTTGTCACTGTTGAGTTAAGAAGCTCAGTTGGCTGACAACTTGATGAAGTTCCATTGTTTCCTCAGATATTCAAGCTTTCAGGATTTTCAGTTGAAGGAGCTTGAGCTTTATTTTTTCTTGGAGAATTTGGAATAGGTCTTGGTAACTCAAACATTTGATCTTCATAGGGGTCACCTTGAATTCCTATTCCAGCTAAAACATTCACACAAGATGGTTAAGAATAGTTTAGAAACAATTCTAAATTGAAGATATATTTAGGACCATTGCCCTTAACACAAGGTATGTACTCATTGACAACAATGTTGGATGATTCCTCAAATTATTGATTTTGGATATTAAACACTCTATATGCAATAAAGGTTGAGGAATATCCAACAAAGATAGCATCATCAGACTTTTTAAATTTTTTTGCTAAATTGTCTTTTGTGTTAAGGATGGTGCATCTACTGCCAAAGGACCTAAGAAAGCCAATGAACGGTGGCCTCTTGTTCCATAGCTCATAAGGTGCTTTTCCATATGGCTTAACTATAAAAACCTTGTTCTGCAGATAACATACAGTGCTGACTGCTTCTGCCAAATGGTTAAGGGCAGTTTTGAGTCGGCTAACATAGTTCTAGCAACCTCAATTAGTGTTCTGTTTCTCCTCTCAGCAATACCATTCTGTTAAGGAGTTCTAGGAGCATTATATTGTCTAACAATCCCTTTTGAGTTACAGAGTGAGTCAAGAACTTGATTCTTAAACTAAGTCCCTTGATCACTTCTAATTATTTTTACCTTGTGATCTATTTGGTTTTTAATTTTAAGAATAAAAGATTTTAAAGTTTCAGCAGTTTCATCTTTAGTTCTTAAAAAGAAAACCTATTTAAATCTTATGAAATCATCAACAATCACAAGACAATATGATTTCCTTCTAATGCTCATTATACTTGTAGGACCAAACAGATCCATATGTAACAAGTGTAATGGGGTGGTGATAGAGTTAACCTCTTTCGATTTATTTGAAACTTTATGTTGCTTCACTTTTAGGCAGGCAAAACAGTTGTCCTTACAGATAAATTCCTTTTTAGGCACCCGATGTACCAAATTATTGTTAACCAATTTATTCATGGTTTTAAATTTAACATGGCACATTCTTTTATGCCAAAAAGTTGACTCATCACCATTTGCTTTGGAAAGAAAGCATGATACTTCACCTAGTAGGGAAGCTTTGTTCATATCCAGCTTGTACATATCCCCTCTCCTGGGAGATCTAAGAAGCACCAATTCCTAAGGAATTGTCATCCAGGGTTTGAGGATGATGCACTCATGTTCTGTAAAAAGCATTTGGTGCTTTTGATCACAGAATTAAGAAACACTAAGGAGATTGTGTTCAAGTTGTTTGACAAAGTTTACTTTGTCAAATTTTAACTTACCATTGGATACACTACCTCTACCAGATATGTATCCTCCGGCTTCACCTCCAAACTAAACAGAACCTCCGGCAAAGTGTTCAAACTACTATAGGAGAGATCTATTCCCTGTCATATGCCTGGACCATCCACTGTCTACAATCCAGATATTTTCATTTTTGTCATGTAGATGTCCCTGCACATAAGGTAAACTGGTTAGTTATTATTGGAAACCCAAGCCTTTTTGGACTGGGCCTCTTCCAGTTCAGATGATATAATTGAACCAAAATGTATGCATGGGGGTGGTTCAATTATGGTTTGTGAAGAAAAGGATTGGGCTGCAGCATCTTTTCTGATCTTCTGTTCGATCCTATGGTTGATCAAGCTTGATGAGCCTGAAGAGGCTTGTGCAGCATAACTTGCTTCTGAGGCTTCTTTCTTCTCAAAAGTAGTTGTCACCACCTTTTCTTCTGAAGCATTCTTATTTTCGGAAGGTTTCGAAGGATTCCTTTTGTTCCTTTGTTTTGCTTCCGAAGCTAGTTTGCTTTTGGAAGTACTTGCTTCCAAAGGCACTCTAGCTTCAAGGGAAAACTTTGGAAGCTTTTGTTTGCCTTCCTAAGTTAGTTTCCCTTCGAAAGAGTAAGCTTCTTCTGAGAGCAACTTGGCTTCGGAAACAAACTTTCCTTTTCTTAATACTTGGGCCACATGGTAAGGTCCAAATGTGAAACCCTCCTTGACTCCTCCTTTCTTAACATTAGATGCATAATGTGTGCTTGCTAGATTGTAGTAACAATCTTTAGCCATGTGGTTATGCAGGTCACAGATTATGCATTCAATGTTAATTTTGATGGGGCAGGTTGATGGTTGCTTCTAGAGCTTCTTTTCTTCATTATTAACATTTCCCTTCAATTTTTTATCCTTCTTCAGAACAAAAATGCTGGTACTACATTCCTTTCCTTAATCAGAATTTCTAACCACTTGAAAACCAGCTGGTATGAATACACGCTTTTGCTTTGGGTCTATTGATCGAGTGCTAATAGTTCAAGGTTTAATTGATCTAAATACTTGATTTTACATCTTTTGATTTGTGGAACTGGGTCTATTGATCGAGTGCTAATAGTTCAATTGATCTAAGTGCTTGATTTTACATCATGATTGTGGTGGAATAGTTTCAAATTGTTTGTGTTTTGATTTACAGGTAATTGTAGCTAAAGGAGGCTTATTTTGGAGAATAAGGATCCAAACATGAAACTACAAGGACTGAAGATGTAAACATCAAAAGTTACAAAAAGGCACAAAATTAGGCATACCAGCGTACCATACGCCGGGTATGGGCGTATAATATGTCGGTCGGCGTATGGGCGGCGTATCAGTGGGCGTATTTGACAAAAATATAGAAAGATGGGTGTAAGAATCCTGATATGGGCGTATGATACGCCCAAGGTCGGCGTATCATACGCCGGTCACCAACAAACCCCTGAATTTTGTGGATCCTGATGTCTACTTAAACCTATCCAACCCTAACTCGAAAGAGAACTTTTCCCAGCTAAAATCTAGTAAATTCAAGGTTATTTTGGGTGCTTTCAAGCTTTCTAACTCCAACCAATTCATCATTGATCATCATATAATCAAAATTGAAGATTTAATGAAGACCATGAGTGGCTAAGTTCTTGTTGATTGCTTTCGGGAGTACAATTCATGTTAAGTGAAACAATTGGTATGTTTGATTAGGGTTTTTTGTTGGTGTGTAAGAATCCTGATATGGGCGTATGATACGCCCAAGGTCGGCGTATCATACGCCGGTCACCAACAAACCCCCGAATTTCGTGGATCTTTATGTCTACTTAAACCAATCCAACCCCAACTTGAAAGAGAACTTTTCCCAGCCGAAATCTAGTAAATTCAAGGTGATTTTGGGTGCTTTCAAGTTTCCCAACTCCAACCAAATCATCATTGATCATCATATAATCAAAATTGAAGATTCAATGAAGAGCATGAGTGGCTAAGTTCTTGTTGATTGCTTTTGGGAGTACAATTCATGTTAAGTGAAACAATTGGTATGTTTGATTAGGGTTTTTTGTTGGTGTGTAAGAATCCTGGTATGGGCATATGATACGCCCAGGGTCGGCGTATCATACGCCGGTCACCAACAAACCCTCGAATTTTATGGATCTTGACGTCTACTTAAACCTATCCAACCCCAACTCGAAAGAGAACTTTTCCGAGCTGAAATCTAGTAAATTCAAGGTGATTTTGGGTGCTTTCAAGCTTCCCAACTCCAACCAAATCATCATTGATCATCATATAATCAAAATTGAAGATCCAGTGAAGACCATGAGGGGCTAAGTTCTTGTTGATGCTTTCGGAGTACATTCATGTTAAGTGAAACAATTGGTATGTGCTGGGTCTGATAAATAGTATATATTATCAACACAGTCAAAGTCAATAAAGGTCAACGTCACTGTCAAAGTAATCGGAAAAGACAAACAGACGCGTTTGAAATGAAGAACCGAGATAAGATGTTGAAGATATAAATGACTAGGAGTTATTGTTAATAAATATATTTTGTGTCAACAAAATATATTTATTGTTTAAGTCATTTTATATTTTATATGTAATTTCTCTAATTGTCTAAGTCTAAGGGCTTAATATGTCATTAGTGAATTATCACTATATATATATTAGTGACAATTAGGTTTATAGAGCCTGAATGAGCCATTGATTGAGGGGCTTTCACTTTGTATATTTTTAATAATCAATTCAGATCAAACAAGGGTTTTATTGAATGTTCTTGAGGTGTTCATCATTGTTCATCCATATTTTATAGGGTTTGATCTATATTTTATACAAATATCATTGATATCTGTGTTATCAGTGGGATTTGTTTATGTTTATCAATCAAGTGCACTGTTATATCGATCAGAAGGACCAACAATATGGTATCAGAGCCATTGTGCTCTTGATTATTTGAGTTTTGTTTGGTTTTCTAGTTCTAGTCACTGTTCCATTCATTTTCGATCTGATCTGAGTGTTTTGGATATGGAAATTGATTGAGGATTGCTCGATTTTGGTGTGGGAAGCTATAGGAATCATCAGATCTCAAATCCATTGAGATTTGGATGAGTTTGAGCTGATTTCGTGCTGAAAAAGGCAGTCCAGATACGTCGGACGAATTTACAGCTCGTCCAGTGAAATTACAGCATCTTTCAGCGAAACTACATAGTTTCGCCTGGCGAAACTAGGGTTCCTTCAGCGAAACTAAGCTGTTCTTGGTTATTGGATCTGGTTTCCTTGTCCCAGCGAAATTGTTGCCAAATTGTTCTCTGAACTAAAGTTCAACTAGTTTCGGGCGAAATTACCCTACGAAACTAGCATTTGTGTGCCATTGCTGGGCGAAACTGCTACCGAAATTACGAGTGAAACTACTAGCGAACTTGCCAGCGAAATTAGTGAAAATTCAGCGAATTTGTCATTGAATTTAGTGAAATTTCAGAGAATTTAGCCTCTTATCATTTCTAAAATGTCTTCTTCAGACGTAGCTAATTTCCATAAATCTGATAATCTCATATCAGCACAAAGTCGATTTGATTCTTTTACTGCCATGAAAGATGAAAAGATATCTGATTTTGTTGATCGATTTCTGATGGTGGCAAGCAATCTTAAGAAGTATGATGACCAGCTGGGGAACCATGAACAAGTCACAAAACTTTTGGACTCTCTTCCTCCAAAGTGGAGTCCACAAGTCAGATTGTTAAAGCAGGAAAGAAATTTTGCTGACTACAAACTCATTGAAGTTATCAACAAGCTGAAGTCATTTGATTTGGATATGAAAAGAGGAGAGTATAATCAATTCATGTATGGTGGTGTATCTTCAAGTGTTGAGATCAAAGAAACTAAAGAAGAAGTAAACCATGCATTGATGGCTGAGGTAGTAAACAGTGATGAGGATTCTGTTGAAGATTTTGATCCTTTCAAAGAATTCAGGTTTGACACTCAAGGTGAGAGTGTTGGTGATGTTGGTGATTGTGCAAGTCGGTGTAAAGTTCAGGATGAAGGAAAGCAAGAGGAAGTTGAAGCTATAGAGCTAAGAAAAGAGCTGCGAGGAGGAAGAATACAAAAAGAACACTCCTGTCTGTCAATGTGAAAAAGCCCTAGCTGCTGAAACGATAGTTATGGGCTCCTTATGAGTTGTTCAAGACATGTGTTCCCTCCCTGCAAAATTGTTTATTCGGGGTTTATAAAGCTAGATTATTATTAGAAAACGAAAAAGAATTAAAACGAATAAACAATGAACTTAAAATCAATGAGTCCAAATATTTTATTAAACTAAGAGAAGCTTTAAAAGAAATGATCTTTTAAAAGAAATCTTTTAGAAAAGAATGTCGAGATTAATGTTTTGAGCGAACGAGTCCATTAGCAGAATTTAGACTAGCAAGCTTAAACTAAACTTGATAAATGGACGATATTAGGGATGAAACAGGAAGAACAATTCTGTAAGCAAATGGGAGCTAGAATCAAAACGGGGTGGGATGTGGTGAAACTTCATATGTTTATCCTCCTCCTAGCACTCATTGTTACTCTCCAATGCCTCAACCTCATCCATCTAATGATTTAATTGAAGCTGCAATACTAACAGTTTACATGCAGGTTTAAGCAGCGTTAATCACAAAGAGGTTCGAGATGAATATGATTTTCCTTAGGTTTGGGGCTCATCAGGCAAGGATCTGATCTGCAAATGAAATTTCACCTCTGATGCTTCAAAACCAGTATCATTGTTTCCAGTAACTTCTTTAACAAATTCAACATAGGTAACATCCATTCGTTTTCCTGTCAAGTTTGTCAAAGAAGAACACTGTGGAATCATCAAGCAATCAGAACTCAACAACACAAACACAGAACAGAGTTATCAACCAAGATCTATTGGAAGCTGACTTGTGTATACAAGACTAGACAAGCTCTGATGATGAATCAGAGATCATCAAGTCACCTGAAGTTATCAAGTGTCAATGCATCCAAAGTCGAATCAAGACTATACGGATCTCATCTCCAACTGCTAAGCAAATCAGAGTTCCTCCAAAGCTCAGCAGAAGCACTCACCATCTTCATTTGCTATCCTCATGATCTTCACAAATCTGCCTCCAAGTCTACCAATCACCAGTCATACAAAAGTACTCAGAAGAATGTTTAGATCTCATCTCCTGGAACATCATACATAAAATCATAGCCCAGTTCGAAATCACATCGACAAAGCCTCAAAAGTTCAATCTTTTGATATCCAAAGAAGAAGCTTCAATGTTGTTGACAAGTGCAACAACCTCAAGCAGCTCCACCCTCTCCTATTCCCACGGACTACAAAGAACCAAAGCCTTTCAAGGCTTGCTTTAGATGTGGAAAGAAGTCATGTGCTAAGAAGTGCCCTCGGGTTCAAAGGCAAGCTTCGGAAGGTAAAGATAACACAGGTTGCTTCTCGGGTTCAAAAGGTAAAAAGAACATATCTTTGAATGGTTGGATAAAGAACAATCTATCCAAACCTCTCATGTGAAGCCGGTTTCACATGATTCAAGATGAAAAAGACCAATGTTTCAAAATTAAAATCTCTTCCTTTAGGTCTTAAAAGAAAATGATTTCCAAATTCAATTCTTTCAAATCAAAAGTAATTGAACAGAAACAAATTTGGAAAGTAAAACAAAATGAAAGGATAAAGAAATAAATGATTTTTCAAAAGAGTGTGTGCTTAAACAGGTTACATACACTGATGAAAAAGGAACTCCAGGACCACGATAGCCTAGTCCCCCTCTCTAATTAATCTGTTTATGAGTGCAGGAACAATTCAGGGGCCATCAGTAATTCGGTTTACTGACTGAGATGTTCCTAATTCTAATTTGAGGTGGAACAAACAGGTTATGGTTATGGTATCTCATCCACATTTTGGATTCTTATCTACCATTCACAATCACTGCATTTTTCTTGGTACTTCATTTCTCATATTTTTGCTAGTATATTTGGAAGACTTTCTTTAGTAAAATTCTATTTTCATTTCGTTTATTATATACTTAAAAAAGTTTCTGTTTCATGGCAGTTAAAAAAATTTCAGGGGAGAATAAAGATTTCACGGAACTAAGAACTTGATTTGGGATGACTACGAAATGATAGTATGTCTTCTTGGTATGCTTATTTGCATGACTTGTACTTTGTGAGAAATGATAGTAACTGATATATGCCTGTATCACTTAAAATTCTAAAATCTAAAAAGACAGTTGATTATATGATATGCTTGGTAGGCTCAGCCTGAAAACAAAGTAAACAGTGATTCTGTAGCCAAACTAAGCTTTAGAACTCGGTGAAAAGGATTATTCTCCTGACATTTAGGCCTGCACAATGTTACAAGTCTTGTTAAAAATGGGTTAAGAGTATCTGACTTCTGCCTTGATTACTTATATTCCTAAATTCCCTCATCCTTGTTTCTGAATTGACGCTTCTTGTAAGATCTTCAGAATCCTTTTCGTGCTTATCTCCTTTGCTATGCGGAAGCATTGACCTGGAGTGATGATCTTCTCTGTTATACGTGAGTATAGACCTGAAGCTCTCATCAGCGCTCAGATGATCATCTCTTCGTTATACGTAAGTATAGACCTGGAGCTCTCATCATCTGTTCCCCAAAAAAGGCACAGTGATTCTTAAATTAAGATCATTGTTGAAAACTTAAAAGAAAATCAAGCAGAGTTAATCATATTACTCAATAACCCTGATGATGGGATAAGTTCTTTGCCGGATGTCTATGGGAACCAAATCACCTGAGCTTCTCTAATTGAATCTAAAACATGATAAATTAGTTGCAGATCACTTGTTGAAAAGGATAAGGCATGGGTTTAAATGGACAATATACCAACAATCATTTTGAACTGTTTTGGCTTTCAAAAACTTAAAATTGTGACCAGACTCTGTATCAGTGTGATCTCACTAACTTGTCGATGTTTAAATACATCTTTGTGCTTTCGTATATCTTGAGGATGTGATCTCATGATCAAATTAGTTCTGGGTGTAATATGATAAAACAAAATAAAATAAATATTCATTTCAAATTATTTTTCAAGTCTTCCATATTATGTTATTAAAATGTTACTATTTTCACATGCATTTCACGGGAAACTGCACACACAGATAAACACGGGTTTATTTGTTAACAGAAATGATCTGACAGGAAGTTGCTAGATTGTGGTTGTGATTGTGTTATAGATTTTTGCTTCAATGATGGCCAGTCATCAGCTGAGCAAAGTACCTACCAGAGAACCTGTTCCTAAGTTTGCAGAAGATACCAAGCTAGGATTCCTCTCCTACATCTTCTGAAGAACTCAAGAATAGAGAGTTGAAAAAGTTGTTCCTGATCTTTTTCAAAGAATGCACACGAAGAGGGGAGCATACAAAAAGGGGAGCCTGGAAGATGAAATCTTCAATACCAGATCATCAATCTAGGAAGATTGAAGATCATTATATGGTTGACTTATCGTGCTGATCATGATACAAGACGTTGATAATGATAGACTAAGGGGGAGTATTATGGGTCTGATAGATAGTAAATATATTATCAACACAGTCAAAGTCAACAAATGTCAAGTGTCACTATAAAAGTCATTAGAAAAGGCAAACACTTTGTAATATATTCAACAATCAATTCACATCAAACAAGGGTTTTATTGAATGTTCTTGAGATGTTCATCATTATTCATCCATATTTTATAGTGTGATCTATATTTTACACAAATATCATTGATATCTATGTTATCAGTGGGATTTGTTTATGTTTATCAATCAAGTACACTGTTATATCGATCAGAAGGACCAACAGTATGATTGCTTTCGGGAGTACAATTCATGTTAAGTGAAACAATTGGTATGTCTTAAGACCTAAAACTTAGCGCTTACGGGAGGCAACCCGAGAACTTTGTTGGTGTGTTCACTAGAAACCCTCACGAGACTACAACTCGTCCACTTGGGTCTACCGAGGGGTTTAAAGGCTTGTTGCATATGCTAAATGCAATCGTGATTCCTACGAAAGTGAGTTTCAACTCTTTTATTAGTTTTCGTTTTTTTTCTTCTTTGGTTTGCTTTGTTTTGTTTTGATAGTCAATCACGAGACATAAGCACTCAAGTGTGGGGAGGCACAAGTCGGTTAATGAAGGCTCTCACTAACGATCAGGTTCATGTGCTCTTTCCACTACTTTGTTTTGAACAATATTCTTTTCATGCTTTCGTTGAAATTGATTGATAATATATAGGATGTGGCATACTAGTCTCCCTTCACAATGAATTATCTTCTAGTAATAATAGAATAAATTAAGAATCTACTTCCCTATGTTATTAAAATACCAATTGTGACTACCATACATTGAGACAATATAATCTCAAGTGTGGGATGAGGGAAAATTGAAAAACTTGAATTTAGAAAATAAATCTCCTAATAAGCTTAATTGTGTATCAGACCTAATTTTTTTTTTCATACATGGTTAATTATCACTTGTTTATGCATGTATAGATCCCTTGCATGCTTGTTTTGAATTATAGTAAGAAAAGCATCCCAACATGAGTTTTTATAAAAATTTAGGTAGAATTCTTAGGAGGCATAACGAACCGGTTGTAGATGACAGACGTGCTTTATATTATTAACCCTTTCCCACCATTTCTGTGAGAATTTGAGCCTAATTGAGCAATTCATAGCATATGTTAATTTGCTTTATATTTTTGCTACATAAGGGAGACCATATTGTGCATTTAATTTAGAACTTGTGTAATAGATGCGTGTCAAGATCATGAACCAATATGTGCATGAAGGTGATAGAGGCATTAGGAATGAACCATTTGTTAAACCTTTTCCTTTGAATTCCATACCTGGATAAATTTCCTTTAGACACATGTTGAGCCCCAACTTGTCGTTTGTATAATCCAACACAATAAACCTAGCAAGCCTTAGCCTTTTTATGAAACCATGGGTGATGAAGTTCAATGTATGACTTGTTTTAGAAGTGTCTTTTAAGTATTAGTTCAGTAATAGTATGATTGGTTGTGAATATGAGAAAAAAATGAAAGAAAAAAAAAGAGAAGAAAAAAGCTAAATATAAGGTCAAAATGACCAAAATATGAAGCAACAAAAATAGTGTGAAAATTCGGTGATATTATTGCAACTAGATGATAGAGATTGATAAAAAGACGTCTAGCATGTTAAATTGGATTTCATTCACCATTATCCACATTTAAATCCCTTTCTATCCCACCTTAAACCTTAGAATAACATTATACCCCATGAAAGACCTCTTGATTTATGTATTAATTGTGTTAATTGATGGCGATATGATTAATATACGAGCTATGATGAAAATGTACATTCTTGGTTTGAGAGTTCTAGATATACTAGTACATAATCACTAGTCCACAAAACAAACTGAGAGGAGTGTTCATTGTGAGGAATGTGAATGCATGAATGTTTGAAGCAAAGGTGAAGTTATGTCAACTAAAGATTCTAATTTAAAACATAAGTGGTATTACATGTTTAGGTTGTGATCTTACATGATGAAAGTTAAAACTAAATATGCCTTGGGACCTTACTTATACAAAGTTGTGATAATCTAGCATGTTTGATTAAGTAAGTTAATTGTGCAAATAAGTTTGTTTGAGACAAACAAAGTTTAAGTGTGGGGATGTGATCGAGTGCCAATAATTCAAGGTTTAATTGATCTAAATGCTTGATTTTACATCATGATTGTGGTGGAATAGTTTCAAGTTGTTTGTGTTTTGATTTATAGGTAATTGGAGCTAAAGGAGGCTTATTTTGGAGAATAAGGAGCCAAACACGAAACTACAAGGACCGAAATGTAAACATCAAAAGTTACAAAAAAGGCACAAAATTAGGCATACCGGCGTACCATAACGCCGGGTATGGCGTTATATACGTCGGCGGCGTATGGGTGGCGTATCATGGTCGTATTTGAGAAAAATTACAGAAAGTTGGGCGTAGGAATGCTGATATGGGCGTATGATACGTCCAGGGTCGGCGTATCATACGCCGGTCACCAACAAACCCCCGAATTTTGTGGATCTTGATGTCTACTTAAACCTATCCAACCCCAACTCGAAAGAGAACTTTTCCCAGCCAAAATCTAGTAAATTCAAGGTGATTTTGGGTGCTTTCAAGCTTCCTAACTCCAACCAAATTATCATTGATCATCATATAAGCAAAATTGAAGATTCAATGAAGACCATGAGTGGCTAAGTTCTTGTTGATTGCTTTCAGGAGTACAATTCATGTTAAATGAAATAATTGGTATGTTTGATTAGGGTTTTTGTATTGAACAATGGATTAGTGAATAGAATTTTATGTTTTGATTTAGTTAAAAGGTTACTTATAGATAAGTTTGTGCTTGATTATCAGTTTTTCGGTTTCCTTGCATCGGAGCTCATTAAGAAAGTAGACAACATGATATAGGTGAATTAGTAACTTTGTGATTGAACGAGTCTTAAAAGATTGTTCATTTGTTGCTACTTTAATCAAAAGCTAAAATCTTGAAGTATTGTTTCTTACAAACCCTAATTTAAAAGTATCACTTGTGGATCTTGTGGAATTGGAAACCCGGAAGTAATTGTTTGTCATTATTTAAGTAAATTTGTTTCAAAGTTCTTTTCTTTATGCATGTTTGTGTTTTCATCATCCAAAGTTTTAATCCTTAATTATAAGGTTTGTGTTTAAGTTAACTGAGTCATATTCATTAAAACACTTTCCATATATTCCCTATAGAGATGACCTTACTTACCCTTACACAATAAAGGTAGCTAAGACCGATATATTAACTTGTTTTTGATCGAGTCTCGACAACCAGATCATTTATCTTTATCTTTGACTTAGCCACCTTCTCGGTAGTTTTTCTTGCTTCCCTGATTTTGTTTCTTCTTCTAGCTTTGGTGGTTAAGGTTTGATCATTAGCTATAGCTTTAGCCTTAGCTATCACTAGCTGGGCTTGAGCCTTAATTAACTTGGAGATTAAATCTTTTATTTGAGCCCTGTAATTTGAATGTTCATGTTTTATGGAGGACACAGTTTTCTCCAACTCTTTTATTTTGAGTTCATAGTCAATATCATATTTAGTATATTTAAAGACACAATATCATATTTAATTTCCATGTTGTAGTCCTGATACAATTTGACCTTAGCAATACAGGCTGGAGTATAGAGATGAGAGCTTGAGTGTCTTCAGTTCCAACCATGAGAGCTTGAGCAGGAGTGACATCTTGCACCATAAAGCTCCAATCAACTTCTTGAGCTACAGCTGCAGTTTGTTGCTCAATGGATTTGGTTACAGCTTTAAGGGTAGCAGGATGTTGGGAGGCTTGAGTTGCTCCAGGGTTAGATCTAGGAGCTTTGCATTCCTTTGCAAAGTGACCAAGCTGGTTGTCGTTTTAGCACTTGGCCTTTGTCTTGGCAAACCTAAATTTGCTGTTGGTTGGGTTCTAAGGGAACTGCCTTCTAGTTTTTTTAAAGAACTTCTTTGCTCTGTAGGTCAGGAGAGCCATCTGTTGGATAATGTCCATGTATTCTACATCATCTAGCTGAAACACTCCAGATCATCAAAATAGAATTGAAAATATCCAGAGTGCTCACTCCCTGAATCAAAGGCACAACTATCCTGGAAAGGATTTTGATGAGCCTGTTGAGACCTGGGTGTCTCAGGAATGTGATGTAAGGCCCAGAAGAAGAGGAAGACTATTAGGGGTAGTTCAGGTACAGCTGGGGCTGGGGAGTTCTTGAACCTTCAGCAACATGTAGAGCATTGCTGACTGAAGGATTGGTGATACTGTTCATTTGATGGCCTTTCTGAGATTCCATCTCCATACGGTATCCATCAAGGATTCCTTATAGTTCAGCCATGGTGAGAGTGTTGAGATTCTTAGTTCTCTATATTCAGACATAATAGAAAGTCCACTTATGAGGCAGTGCACTCATGAATTTTCTTACTATGTCTCTCTTCTCAAGAATCACTCCCATAAACTGAAGAGAGGTGATAAAGTCCATGTATCTGAAGTATTGTTGGCTCAAGGTCTCACCAACAATATATGTGAAGTTCTTAAACTTCTGCTTCAGTACATCTTTCTTTGACTCCTTGGATTCAGCAAAACTAGAGTACATCACCTTCAAAGCCTTAAAGAGTTCTTTGGCATACTCACAGTGCTTAAAGCCTACAATTATAGAGTTTGGTATAGCAGTAAGCAGAATAGTCATGGCTTTCCAGTCAATGTCCATTCTCTTATAGTCTTCATATGAGTAGTCTTTAATGGCCTTCTCAATCATGGCACCATTTCCGGCTGGAGATGCCACTTTGGGCTTGTATGGACCATGGGTAACAGGCATCCATATTCGGCTATCCTAGTACTTGATGAAGCCTTCAATGCGGATGCACCAGGTCTCAAAATCATCAGGAGTCCCATCTCAGACTTAGAGGACTTCTGGTTGAAAGCCATTAGAGTGAAGTGAGTGAGTATGAAGAAACAAGGGTGATTTGGGATGGTAAGATCTCACAATCAAGAGCTTAAAAAGCTCTGATACCAATTGCAGGATCGGTATTTGTCTTACGACACAAGATAATCATACAAACTCACTTAATGTCATTCGGGTTGATGAAGCAGAATCGTAACTTAGTTCACAAGTAATATAATAAGTTCAAACAGAAAACATAAAAGCACACGAGTGGTTTTCAAGATACTTGTATATATTACTTCTCAACTCAGTTTTACAAGACTTTTACAAGCATAGTTACTAATTTACATAGAGAAACTATATATACTACTATCTACAGCCAATTATACTTGGAAAACCAGCTGGAAATTACAACTAGACAAATACTACATTGTTTAGAAGTGTTTAGAAGTAAGATATCTAAGATAAAATAATAATATCTTAGGTTAGGTAGTCATGACATGTCCATGACTTACCTTTTGTCACCAACTAAAAGTGGAAATTGTACTAAGCTGATAATGGTTGAACAGTGGATAAAGTAAGGTCAACTACATGGGTGTGGGAAAGCACTATACAGTCTGTCAAAATGGTAGCGGACTGTCAGACAGACCTTACATATGTCCACTGGTTCATAGTTAGTTCTTCCGAAGCTAAATGGATTCGAAAGAATAAATTCTTTCGAGGCCATTTATACTTCAGAAGAATCAACTTCTTTTGAATTTCTGCAAGTCTTCAAAACTTTTTTCTTCAGAAGACTTTGTCTTTGGATCTTCTATGTTGCATACTTCGGAAGAATAAGAACTTAGTCTCGAAAGACTAAGTTCTTCCACTGGAAGTTCTTCCTACTTGAGCTTCGGAAGATCTTTGACTTAGCTTCGGAAGAGCAACTTGTTCCTTCGGAAGACCATTTGTTTGGCACATCAAAATATTTCTAAGTGGGTTTTGGTTGCACCAGCCTCATTAGATCCAACATTATGGGACTCATATAGAGAAGAATTTGGATCATAAGGAGAAAATGTATCCTTCAACTTATTTGCATCCAATTTGAACTAAAGAAATGGCATATTTCAAGTTTTGATGACTATATTGATGCCACTTTATAAAAACATCCCTGATTTCTAGTTCAAGATCCATCGACCATCCATAGAAGAGAAAAACATCCTGATTTCTAGTTCAAGACCATCCCATAAAGAGATATACCGCATATATTCATCAGTTTTGCCTTGATGAAACAAATTTTCAAATTCATAGTGATAGTCATAAACGGTACCTCTTGTCTAATTGACATCATCTTCTCCATGGTAGTTTCTTGATTGGTTGTTGCTTCTGTGAATCGATTCTAAACCTTTATTGTTGTTGTAGATTTTGTGTTGAATCTATATTGAACCGTTGATTTCTTGATTGTTTTCCTCAATCGACTGATTGAACATAATTACTGTCACCGTTCTTGATCTTTCTAGTGGGACCGTTGTTGCCCTAATTCTTGAATCGTTGATTCTATTGTCGTCCTCACCCATAGACAGAGGAAAGAAAGCTCTTATACCATTGTTACTAATACCATAGGTAATCAAGAATGTAAAAGAGAAAGATAGAATATAGAAGAAGAATATTCAGAGAAGAATAAGGAATATACCCAATCAATACATATCTCCCATTTTCCTTTCGTAACATCCTTTATGTACAGATGCATGAATATGAACGAGCCCACTGACCCTCTAACTATTACTACTATTACAAAACAACCCTCTAATATTACAACTTGTCTAACATCTACTAACAGGAAATGACATGTAACAATACTCCTTCCTCCAAAAGTTCTTGACCTCAAGAACTACAATGAACCAACCAAGTCCACACTTCAAGGATTCATCTAACATTCTTCATCTATAGCTTAATTCATAACGGTTCTTATTGCTAAAACTTGTGAATGCCACTGACCCACAGTTCAACTAATGCTTTTATAATTTTGAATATGACAGTAGCTCTGGTTAAGAATAAACCTACAACTTGACAATAGGTGCTTAAAATATTAGACATGATTCCCTTAGCTCATTAGTTACACCATAATGTGTTAAGTAGTCCTCATGTGTCCTACAAGAAGTAGTATCTAATGATGTAGTAGAGTTACTATGACTGATCATAAACAATGGCACTACTTGACCATTTAAAAACAGCAACACATATACCAATATTTTCCCAAAAAAAAACCTTATGATGCTTTGACCCATAAGAAAAATCAAGCAGCTCATAGGCTGAAAATCTAGACCGATCTACCCTTAGTTTGCATGTTTTATTCTCCAAAAAAAAAAACAAAACTTCACCTTTGCTCTTATGACAGCCTGATTTCCATAGTTCATCAAGGTTTCTAACAATGAACATTCATGCCTCCAAGTGATATATTGTGCCAACAAGGCAGCACTATAAATGATGAATTTCTTGATCTTTTCCAAAAATTTCTTTAAAGTTTCTTTTCTAAAATCAGTTGATCTTGACTTGAATACTCGTGGGCATATTGAGGTAATATTAGATGTCCTTAATTGCTTAAGCAAGTCTTTTATTGCTATAGGAAGCCTATCCTTCATGCCTAAGGGAACTAACCTGATATCAACAATAGTTCTTGTTTGTTATTTTACCCTTATTAGGTAGTCTCTTTCACCATTTAAGTGCTTTAACCACTTCTCTTGATCTACCATATTATACCTGTGAGTGAGAAACATGTAACAAGATCTACCCATTTTCTTAACGTTGGAAGCTAGCCTATCATGAACACCCTTCTTAGTACTAATTGGAACAACCTCTATACGTTCATCTTGACAAATTGGTTGTTTTGAAACAACAAACATTTCTAATTTATATCTCCATATGTGCCACATGTGTACTCTTGCTTCCCTTTTCAAACAACCCTCATTCATAATCCTAATGAGAAATAGTTTTTTGGATTTCCATCAATGTCACACATACACCCTTATCTTTTGTGCATTAACTACCCAACCCGTATCTATCCACCTTAATTTCTTTTTCCATGAGTATAATTCTTTTGTTGAACCAAAGAGACTAACATACTCATCCAATTTGACATGATGATCTAGCAAATGAAGCAAGTGTACCCTTCCACTAACTATTTTTGTCTTTACTTCCACTTTCTTGAACTATACGCCTACATCAAGTAGAAGCACAAGAACTAATGCCTTGTTGCTTATATCCACATCAACCATTTCCATTCTTACACTCATATTATGTTTTAAAGTATCTTTTTCATATGCATATTTACAATATTCATAATGAACCTGGTTGTTTTTAACATCAGTACCATTTTCATGAATCTCGGTAACCCAATCTTTACAAGAAGAACCCATTTCATGTTGGTCATTTTCCTTTGAGTCTTTCCCTAAATCATCACCCATATCTTCACTTGTTTGTCCATTATCATTTTTAGACATTACATCAACACCTTGTGAGACTCATATAGAGAGAAATTTGGATCATAAGGAGAAATTAATCCTTCAACTTATTTGCATCCAATTTCAAGGCTAAAGATATGGCCTCTTTAAACAATATTGATGCCATTGTATAAAAACATTCCTAATTTTTAAGTCAAGACCATCCATGAAGAGATATATGGTATAGTTTTCATCAATTTTGCCTTTATGGAACAAATTTTCAAATTAATAGCAATAGTCATAGACAGTACCTTCTTGCCTAATTGACATCATTTCTCCATAGTGATTTCCAAAATAGTCACTCAATTTGAATTTGATTTTATAGTCGCCTAAGTCTTGAACCTCTATGTTGTCGGTGTGCACTCGAATGGTTAATTGTTGTTGCTTCTTTGATGATTCCGACCCTTAATTGTTATTGATTTTGTGTTGGATCAAACTAAATTGCTATCTTCTTGATTGTTTGAATACTGACTTCTTGATTGTTTCCCTCAACTAGTTGAGCGTTGCAACTGTTGATCTTGCTCAGTGATAGAATCGATTGTTTCCCTAATTCTTGAATCGTTTATGTTAGTCGTTGTTGTTACTATTGTTGCCCTCCCCCATGGTTAGAGGAAAGAATGCTCTGATACCATTGTTATGTACAAAAATAGTAATCAAGTGATCAAAAGCTAAAGATAGAGAAGAAGGAGAAAGCATAGAAGAAAAGGAGATAAACTCTCAAAATCATTAGCTGCCTCCTTCCATTAACTTGTTCGTTTAAGTAAACGAACTAATTGATACAACTGACACTAATACCCCTTTCACTACTCAACAGTTACAAATAAAACCTTATACTATTAATATTATAACACTTAAGCCAACCAAAAAAATAAGGTTACATACCTACGCTGACAATAACGATATTAATCATACAATGATTTTTCAAACCGGATTTTGGATATAGGAAAAGAAAAACCAGTATCTCCAAACGATGGTGAGGAAATCATTGACATACCTAAGATTTTCTCATTCTAACTCACTTGATCCACTCTTTGATTTGATTGATTTGTATATCGTTCACTACTAGACATTATCAAAATGAAGTTTTTTTTCCAAGAAAGGGCAATTATAGCACTAAATAATGAGGTGGTTCAAGATATTAATTATCACTTGCTCTCATTGTTTCCAGGTGATCAAGTGGAATACTTAAGCTCCAATAGTATGTGCCAACAAGACCATGTCAATTCTAACTTTGATGAGACGCTATACTTATCTGATGTTTTAAATGAACTTAAAATATTAAGATTGCCAAATCATAACTTAGTATTACAAGTTGGAGTCTCAGTCATGTTGCTTAAAAATATTGATAAATAACAGATTATATAATGGAACAAGGCTAGAGGTGATAAGTCTTGGTAGTAGGGTTCTCAAAACCAAAATTATCTCAAGAAGCAATGGGGGGTGTGCACATTCATTCAGAGAATCAACCTGACACCCTCTGATAAGAAGATCCCTTTACATTTAAAAGAGACTCATTCTACTTGTAGAGTGTTTTACGATAACAATTAATAAGAGTTGAGGTCAATCACTTTCTAAGGTTGGCTTATACTTGAATTTACTGATGGTTAACTATATGTCGTATTATTCAGAGTTAAGAGTAGAGAGTGCTTGAAACTATTAATTTTAGATAAAGGCAGACACGTCACAAATAAAACTTTCAATGTTGTCTACAAAGAAGTATTTTGATAGTTATCAACAATTGTTTTACTTTTACTTAGTCTTTGTCTTATTGTCGTATCTTTTTAGAGTAAATTACACTTTTCGTCTTTTTAGTTTATCAATTTTCAGGTTTCGTCCTTAAACTAAGGAAATAACAGAAATCATCCTTTACGTTTTAAAGATCTTACATGTTTCATCTTTTGCTCTAACGGACATCTATTATTAACGTATGTCATGCGCGTCTCACATGAGGGTAAATGGTCTTTTAAACCTTCTATTTAATTTCTCTTTTAAATAATCTATCTATAGTATATAATAAAAGAGTAACTAGGATGCTACATGGCACTCTCATGTTACTCCTCAAAAAAAATTTCCCGCCTAAACTAATATAATATTTAGTCCAATTTTTTATTTAAGAACTCAATTAATAGTAATAATTCATTTTTGTTTTGAATTTAATTTTTATTATAAACTTTTGTGTAATCATATTGTTTGGAACTATACATATTATTATAGCCAAATAAGATTCAATTAAAAAAAACTAAAATAAAAAAAATATATTTATATATATTAGATATTTTATGTTATGTGATTTTAAGACAACTGCTTTAATTTTACATGGGTCAGTTGTATGTTATCTATTTAAAAAGTATTGAATATTATAACTTATAAATGTAACTTTTTATTTTTTCATTTTTATAGTAATAAGTAACTTAATCATACAAAATATTTATAGATTTATAAATTATGTTGTTTTTCATATTTTCAACCCGGGTATCACACAGGTTTACTAAAACTAGTATATATATATATATATATACTAATAAATAAAAATAAATACGAACACTTGTCACCATTATAGGTCATCAAATAATTGGTTTCCCGCTTCTCTCTCCTCTTAATTATGATTATTATAATAGCTATTTAATAAGTGTCCTAATATTCAGACACCCACCCATATAATCGACACCCTATACGCCGCGTATCTCCTCTTAATTAGATTGTTATAATAAGCTATTTATTAAGTGTCCTAATATTTAGACACCCACCCATATAAATCGACACCCCCCTGACATTCCATGACGCATCAGTCGTTGTCGTGGTGTTTATACGACTAGTATAGATCCATACGTCGCGTATAGCCTTTTTCAGACGAAAAAACTTGGACTAAGTCTAATCAATCATTCAGCAAGGCTATATGCGTCATATGGCACCATACGCGGCGTATAGCCCTGTGGGTATGGGTGAAGGGTGCAGGTCCACAACACCTATACGCGGCGTATGGCCGGTATAGGTGTCGGTGGACCTACACTCTTCACCATACGCCACAGGGCTATACGCCGCGGTATGGTGCATAAACGCGTATAGCCATCTTTATCTACACAAACGTTTGATTTCGAATTATTTGATGTGACGCAAGATTGGTTTTCGTTACTATATAAACGCAGTGGATATCCATGCAATGCACTCATATTCAAATTCAAAACTTATTCATTTTCTCCGGAGGTAACATTTGATACTTTCAGTAATTGATAGTAATCATAACGTTTAATCTTCTCAAAAACAATTATCGCAAGAAATTAGTGTTTATGTGGTTTAACATTTTCTTCTGGTACATAATTTACTTGGTAAATATTTTATTCTCATTTCACTAAGTATTTTCATACATATATACATAATATGATTGGAATTGGATACCTAAGAATCGTTTCAACTGACTCAGGTTCCATCGATGCTAGTCGGTTACGGTTAACTTGAATAATTTTCAAGATTTGTTTTCATAAACCAACTAGTATCGTGGAACCCGAGTTAGTTGAAATAATTATTAAGTAATCAAGACATTTATGTGGAAGTAAGTATGTATAAAATGAAATAGAGTTATAGTTTACCTGAAAATTATTTTGAAGAAATAGTTGAACCACAACCCTATTTCTTTCAAAAAAATCACACATGTCGTATAGTGCAATACGCTTCGTAAAAGATTGCTTTATAGTACGCTTGACACCTATACACAACGTATGGTTCCATAAGCCGCGTATAGGTGTTAGCGAACAAGCTATACGTGGCGTATGGGTCCATACGCCACGTATAGGTGCCAGACGTAACATAAAAACTGTTTGTACATGGAACGAAAATATGCAACGTATAGTGCCATACGTGGAATACATATCAAACCTATACGTGGCGTATGGGTCCATACGCTGCGTATTGGTGTTAGTCGAACAACCTATACGTGGTGTATAGGTAATTTCAATCATGGGACACAAAATTCAAATTTGACAGGACACAAGATTCGTTTTCAAATATATAAAAACGCATTCGATCTCAAACGTTTTCATTCTATCTCTAAATTGTGAAAATCTCAAACGTATGTTTCTCTTAAAATATCATACGTTTTCATTCGTTAGCTATGTCGTTTTGGGATGGTAACTATTTTTTTGGTGAATATTCAAATGAATATTCAAGCATTTCGTACGTGGCGGATAGTAATCAAGATGATTCGTATGTTCAATCTTCTTAGGAGACACGATTGCCAGATTTAAACCAATCGTATGTTCCTGATGATGAATTCAACTTTTTCCAAGAATCAAGTTACGACCCGCAACAAAGTAATATAAACTTTCTCTCGAGTGATGAAAATCAGAACACTAAAGTATCATTTGAAACGTCATAAGAATTTTTATCACACGATGAGCTAGTCTGTTGAGCTATTAATAGGGTACGTGATAATGGTTACATTATTATTACACGAAGATCAAAGAAAAAAGGAGGTCAGGTCGTAAAGGTATGGCTTATCTGTGATCGTGGTGGCTAACACAAAAGTCAAGCAGCAGTTAGACGATCTGGTAGCAAAAAAATCGGATGTCCTTTTAAATTAGTAGGGATATACGACAACAAATTTTGTTCGTGGAAATTAGAGGTGAGAAATGATCAACATAACCATGATCCCGCTCAACATATGGAGGGGCACCCATTTGTAAGAAGGTTTTCTGAAAACCAATACGATTTGGTATAACAGCTTACTGATCGGAACATGGAGCCTCGTAACATACTATTAGCTTTAAAAAAGAAAAAACCTGATAACGCATCCATAACAAGAGACCTCAACAGAAGATGAAAAATAAAAAGAAAGTCGGTGAAACGCCAATGCAAGTTTTAGAAAACCTTTTATCTTCTAAAGGGTATGTTTATTACACCCGTAGAAGAGATATTTTTTTTCATCCAAAATCGTATGACACTTGGCGTGCATTCCCGCACGTGGTGTACCATTCCCGACTTATTTTACTTGTATTGTTTGCATACGGGAACCAGGTGCAACCTGCCTAGAGTTTGGCGGAGTATTTTGCTTCGTATTATCATCGCCAGGAGTGAGGAGCGGTGTACGGCGACGCTTACATCATGTTGATTGCCGAGCCTTGGGTTATCTCTCTCGGTATCTTGCTGACGTATCTCCTGCGATCGAGCCGCTGAGATTAGATCATCGTACGTTATTCGGCATGCGTATTATACACCAGTTTTCGGGTGGCTACGATTCTCTATTCGACCTGGGGAGATGTTAGCCAACACCTGTTTAGCAGGTCGGTGTTGATGATCCGCAGCAGAAGCAGGAGCATTTCCCGCATGATCATTCGCTGCACGACCAGCCGCCGCATGACCAGCCACCAGCACATCAGCCGCCACCTCAGCCATAGTTTTATCGACACGTTACAGAGATGTGAGGCTGCTTGCACGTATGAGAATTTGTATGCTGGAGGTTGCTACGAGTTTACGGGAGCAGGGTTGTCGACTCGATCGAGTTGAGGATCTAATGGAGTGGCACGTTCAGCTCAGATTGCTCGGCACGTGCTACCGGTATTGATCCTTCGGAGAGTTGCCACCGCCTCGACATTACCCAGACTCGCCGTAGTTTTTATATTATGACTATCATTGTAACTTTTATTTTGTTATGTATTTGAAAACTTTGTAATTTATATTATCATTTTATGTTAATTTTTGTATTGTTATCCCGATTGTTTAGTTAATATGAATGTTTGTCTTATATTTTTTATCGGTTAGTTAAAAATATTCGATTTAAAATTGTCGGTCAAGCAAGTTACAAACATAACATAAATATAGTCGACACAAATTTATTTGTTTATTAAAAAAATATATGTAAAAATAACAAAAAAAATATAAATGGCCTAAACCTATACGCCGCGTTTGGGCCCATACGCGGCGTATAGGTGTCTCATGTGTCCCAAGTGTGTTAAGGATACACTACGTATGGGCCCAAACGCCGCGTATGGCCTCCACAGCGGACACAACAGGTCCACAGCGGACACCACAGGTCCACAGTGGACATTCATCTATCCATAGCGGACGTGTAACGGGTGCCCCATACGCCGCGTATGGGTCCATACGCGGTGTATAGGTGTGTCATGCATCCCAAGTGTGTTAAGGAAAAAAAATTGAAGCCATACACCGCGTATGGGCCCATACGCCGCGTATGGCCTCCACAGCGGACACAACAGGTCCATAGCTGACACAACAGGTCCATAGCGGATATTCATCTGTCTACAGCGGACGTGCAACGGGTGCCCTATACGCCGCGTATGGGTCCATATGTGGCGTATAGGTGTCTCATGCATCCCAAGTGTATTAAGGAAAAAATATTAAAGCCACACAATGCGTACGGGCCCATACGCCGCGTATGGACCCCACAACGGACATAATAGGTCCACAGAGAACACAACAGGTCCATAGTGGACATTCATCTGTCAACAGTGGACGTGTAAAGGGTGCCCTATACGCCACGTATGGGTCCATACGAGGAGTAGAGGTGTCTCATGTGTCCCAAGTGTGTTAAGGAAAAAAAATTAAAGCCATACGCCGCGTATGGCCTCCACAGCGGACACAACAGGTCCACAGCGAACACAACAGGTCTACAGTGGACATTCCTCTGTCCACATCGGACATTCATCTGTCCATAATGGACGTGTAACGGGTGCCCTATACACCACGTTTGGGTTCATACGTGGCGTATGGCCTCCACAGCGGACACAACAGGTCCACAGTGGACATTCATATGTCCACATCGAAAATTCATTCGTCCACAGCAGACATTCATCTGTCCACAGCAGACGTGTTACGGGTGCCTTATATGCAGCGTATGGGTCCATACGCGGTGCAAAAACATTCCCTGACACCCCTCCATTTTAAATCAACACCCGAGTGCCCTATACGTTGCGTATCGTTTAATTAATCCCCTTAAGTTTACTTTATTTACAATTTTAATAATAATAATAATAATAATATAATAATAAATAATAATAATATAATAATAATAATAACTTTATTACACTACACTATATTAAAAAGAAACCAGATGAATAGTAGATGAAAACATCAGGGCCGTTAGTTTTTTTAATCTACGGTGAAAAAGGATGTTTTAGACTTATGGTTCCTTTGCTTTACACATGGCGCATAATACATTTCGTGGCATCTTCCTTTTAAAGAAAAGACAAAGAGAGATACCGTCTTTGATGTGAGAGAGAGCTGGCGGCGACGAGGGGATGAAGGGGGATGATGGTGGTGGCCTTTGGCGGATGAGCCGGAGACGGTTGCGTCTCTTGTAGGCCTTCTTCCTCTGGTTCGGAGGTGGCCTTTAGTGGAGGAGGCGGAGATCTCTCCATCGTCGCTCATCGACTCCTCCCCGGTTGACGACCATGAAAACCATGTACACCTTGGTTTGTGAGCAAAGGTATTTACGAATACCTGTGATGTTTGTATGCACGCCCTTCATGATTCCTTCCGTTAGAAGCAAGGTAGTGTCATCAGTTTTTTTGATGGTATCTTGATTGAATTGGTTTCTATTTCAACCATTGAATTTCTTTCTCATGGGTTGGATTTCGATTATCAGGTTTTAAAGTTTAAAATTGTTTTCCTCTTGATTTTTCGGGGGTTCTTTGGATTCTTGGAGCAGGTGGAATTTCTATGTTCATAAACTTTGCGCTTGTATGTATAAAAACTAATGAAATGAACAGTGTATTTCAGATTTTGAGCCGTCGATCCATAGATCTACGGTTGTAACTTTTGGCATGTACCTTGGGTCACCGACCACCGGCCGACATCCGGCTTCCCTTTATAATGGTTGGCGGTGGGGAGTTCAGGAGAAAAGAGCGATTACCCGGACAACCTTCGTCTTCTCAGTCCCTGATCTGTGGTGGTTTAGATGGAGCTGCGGTGGTTCAGTAGTTATTCAATCGGCGGGCGGTGGACATGGCCACAGCAGGTGTCCTTCACGTGGGCCAGTCGGAGGCTGCGCGTACTTGGTGTTTTCTGAGTTCATCGTCGGCTTTAGGGTTCAGCACGTATCCAACAAAAGGAGGGCAGATCTCTAATTCAAAGGTAATTTAAAGGGTATGAGATTTTGGGGCTTTTGATCTTTTAATTGGGTAGTAATCAAAACCCTAATTGTTCTTGATCTGACATGCATCGGTTTAGAACTTCTTTTTTCTTCTTATCCAGTTTTCATTTTAGTTTATGAAAATAGTAGATTAAATATCATCATGTTGAAACTATGTAACTGATAGAACTTTTGGGATGATTTTTGTTGTGTTTAATTGAATATTTGTTGCCTAAACAATGCCATGAGTAGAAAGTGCTACAAATAGGCTGCCAATGTTAGCTCCCCTTAAAAAGAACCTATTTAGCCAACCATTATAAAGGGATTCCTTTTGTTTTGATAGCCTCTAGCCATAGTTTAATCGTTACAACATGGTGTTCACTTTTATCTTTTTTTTTGGTGAATAATGGAAAACTATGCGTGACTTTATTTGTTATTGGTGTGACTTATCGGAAACTATAAAAGTGAGTACACCAATTGTATTATTCTTGAAATATAACCTCCTCCTCACATCTTCATGTTCATGTAACAGCAAAAAATTTGTAGAAGTGGCACAACGGGAGGAAATCGCTACATCTCCAAAGAGATTTAGCATAGCAGCAGTGGAAGCATCAACAGAACCGATGGTAATTGGCGTTACAACACTAAGAGCCAAGGATTTCATGGGTAAGAAATCACTAGGCCATACACCTACTTCTCATATTTTATAGTTTCGTTTGGGTTTTTACACTCGAATTAGTTGAATACTTTAGATATCTTTTGTTTTTGGATTATGTGCTACTGTTTTTATGTCATCTTTTACTTATAGTGCTAATTAGGTATTTTTCTTACTGATTTTATTCCTGAGTAATATGGTCAAATCGTCATAATGTTTACATAGATTTTAAGGCAGGCTGTTATCGCACATGTGTAAATCTTTTGTTTTTTGATTTGATGCTGCTGGATTGCTATGCCCTTTTTTATTTATAGTGCTCATTGGTTTCTAGCTTGTCAATACTATACCTACTTTCTACTCACTGGTGGGTGATCTTTGGGTTATTTAGATAAACATAGTTTGAGTGAAAGGAATAAATTAGTTTAATGGAGAAAGGAGATTGACATCACTTAACAAGAATTTATCTGCCCTGTAAAGGATGCAAAGAAACTAAGAACACAGTTTGAGTGGAGTAAGGAGAGATAACATCATTCAAAAAGAGTGCATTAGCCCCTCCAACATTGCAAAGAAAGACACTATAATAAGAATACGATCGTATATCTATGTTGACTTTTGGTGAAAGGATAAATTAGTTTGAAACATAACCCATTTGACAAACTCTATCGTTTTCTGTTTAGCTTATGTCGTCAGATATCTACGCTGACTTTTGGTGTATAATTTTTGTATGTGTATATGTTTCAAGGAAAATAAAGCCCTGGCCCCTGTGCATATGATTTTAAGGCTGGTCCACTTAACGTATTGGTAAGCATGATGAGGATTCATTGCAACTAAAATTCATCTACTAAGCAAATCGATCAAAATTACAAGCTCTATTGTCAAGAATTATAGTAATATTATTTTCTATATGTCCTACTACAATTCTTATTCTTTTATAATTTGCATGTTTTATTTATTACTGACATACCTTACTAAAATCAAAATTTGGTCATGGTTTTATTTCATATTGTTATTATCATGAATTCTTATGATCAGGTCATGGTTTTGTTTCAAATGTTGAACTGGAACTTTTTATTTAGATTTGATTTGCTATCCACATCTGAATTGTAGGCAAACAGATAACAAATGCCACATACGTGTATCTAACCCAAGAACAGCAGAAACAATGATCCTTGTAGAATGTAAGATGCCAAAACTATACACTCATCAGCAAAACAACAACATAAACTAATATGCACCTTAAATGCTTAGGTTCAATATCGCACAACAGGACAACCAAGACTCAGCCTCAGTCAGTGACAGCGCGACCACTCAGCAAATTCACTATAGAAAGAAAGACATGAGCTTATGGTAAGTAACTAATGGGACCTAGAACGATTGAATTTGTACCAAACAGACTCATTTTGAAATGCAGGGTCAGGAAATTTACCGTGAAAGCCACAGACATCCATGTATCTACAACAAAGGCGTGGCACTACACTGTGTGTCTAAAGTGCTGCAATTCTCAGGACCGACAAGCAATGGTTTTGCACACAAGATGGCAACTATGACACTCCAACCCACATGTAAGTCACTAATTAATTTGTAATACTACATCAACAAATTTATCTAACTAAAAAATTCCAATATAAAGGCATCAGATCTCAGTAACACTTTCAGACGGAACAAGGAACATCACTGCCACATTATTTGATCGTGCCGCCAATTTCTTACTAGGGGTTACATGCACTGAAGTGCTGACTAAAGAAGCACCAAATATGGGGCTTCATACAATGGTCAATAGGGAGGCAATGCTACATGTGCAGGCACACAAAGACAACAAAACAAGCATTGATCGATGCATTGTTAATAGGGCAGCAGTAGCAACAACAAATTGAAGACCAGCGCTTACTTTGCATAGAATTAACAAGCTAGCTTTTGTTTTTGATGTTTTGAGATTACGAAAACAACTACCCAACTTTTGATTTCAATGTTTTTGATGTTTGTTCCTCATGTACATATAAACAGCAAAACATGAATGCACATGTATGACGTGAACTTTTGATAAAACAAACAAAAGCAAGGAAAGACCAATTGCGCAACGCAAACAAGAAAAACCAGTTGCGCGATATGGTACACCTCTAGTTATAGTTAATTTACCAACGAAATAAACAGTACTATAAGGCTATTTTTGTAATTTTAGAGTGTATACGTGGCAGGTTTTGGGAATCCATGTGAGTTTCTTTGAGTATAGTCTCTCATCACAGCATAAAGTAGTTTCATCACATGTTTCGGGCGACGTCGGCGGTGGTGAAATCACAAGTCACGACTGAAGTAGATCCATCGGACTAGCGGCAATAGTGTTGCTCTCTCCTTCCATTTCGATTGTAAGTTCGGCATGTGCCAGATATTATTCCCGATTGTAAGCTTTTTGTATCTTATCATCACGCGACAATGGTGATGAGCAATCAAAGCAACCGGTTTCTAGGGTTTCGGTGGTGCCCCTCGACGACGACAGTATGTTGTTTTATTTATGTTTTCTCCGTCATTCCACCTTTAAGCTTTCTCTATGGGCTAGTGTTTTCTTAGTTCAACGTCTACTTTTGCAGTTGATTTTCGTATGTTCGTGGTTGCATCTTATTTCTTTGATTTTCTTTTACATTTGCCAATTTTCTGTTCGTGTTTAATGGGCTGTGTGTTTGTGGAGTTTCAATTCATTTCATATGTCATCCTAGGTCATGCACGCCAACTATTTGATTGTTTGCTTCTGAGAAGAAATACATTATCTGATATGGTTTCATGTTTCAGATGGTCATTTGCACTGCATTTACCGACATATTGTTTTCGTTTTTTTTGTTTTCTCAAAAAATTGTAGGTTGCAGGAGATCGGTGTGGGTGTTGTGTTTTGAGTGGCGCCCGGATATGCTTTAATACACCCAAATATTTCAAGTTTTAGCTTTAGTCAAATTCTATAAAAATTGATGCCTGGACTATATTTTCAAGCTGCAACAATATTTTGTAGGGTTTGCATCAGGTATTAGAACAAATCTTATTATTTGGCTTTGTAACTCTGATTTTGTTTGATGTCTTCATTTGGGTTCAAAGTCTTTAAAATATTACAAACCTTATGGAATTTTACTCAAGTTTAGTATGTTTTCTTTAAAGATCTCTTTTGGATTACCATTCATCAGATTATGTAAATTGGATTGTATTCTTCTCAAGTATTTCTTGCGGTTCTTATATGGTTTCCATATGCTTCTGTTCCCCCAATGATAAAGTTCAGTCGAATGCAAATAATTTAGGAAAATTGTTTTCTCCGATTGATGATCGTTTAAATGCAAATATTTGGATTTTTTAAATACTATTTGGCTGCAAAAATGATCTTTTGATGATTAGATCTGCCTTGCCTAGGATTTATTAGGTTCAACTGTTCTGTCAAAGGATATAAACTATAAACATAACAACCAAATTAAAACAAAAGGTTTTGAGGTTGTAGAATTTTTCATTACAATTTTAAAGAGCAATAACACATTTAAATTACGTTCAAAGCTAGGCAAGAAGGCAGCCGAAGATGGTACTGTTTCAATTTTATTGGCTTTTGTTCAATTCCTATTTTTTAGCCTAGAAGAGCATGCATTTGTGTGTTGTTTTAACTATCCGTTTGAGGACCATTACATAATCGTAACAACTACATAATTCAATAGTTTTCATTCCCGCTGGAACAAAAAACTATGAGCTCTTGATAATGGAAGTTTATAGTTATTGTTGGGTCTGAAAATGATAGTCTATATTATTAACACAGTCAAAGTCAACAAATGTCAACGTCACTGTCAAAGTCATCAGAAAAGTCAAACACACGCGTTCGAGACGAAGAACCGAGACGAGACATTGAAGATATATTTGACTAGGAGTTTTATTGTTAATAAATATATTTTGTGTCAACTAAATATAATTAATTATGTTTCAGTCTCTTTTATGTTTTATATGTAACTTCCCTAATTATCTAAGTCTAGGGGCTTAATATGTCATTAGTGAATATTATATTCACTATAAATAGATTAGTGACAAGGAGGTTAAGTAGCTTGAATGAGCCATTGAGTGAGGGCTTTTTCATTTTGTAATATCTTTTGCAATCAAATTCAGATCAAACAAGGGTTTTATTTGGTGTTTTTGGGTGTTCTTCATTTGTTCATCCATTTTATAAGTGTTTGATCCATAATTTTTACAAATATGTGGGAATTGTTCGTGTTTATTCATCAATTGCACTGGTAGATCGATCACATGGACCAACAATTTGGTATCTGAGCCATTGTGCTCTTGATTGTTTGAGTTTTGTATGTTTTTGAGTTCAAAATTATTGTTTCATTCATTATTGATCTAATCTGCTTGTTTTGAATATTGAAATTGATTGAGGATTGTTCTATTTTGGTGTGGGAAGCTCTAGAAATCATCAGATCTCAATTCCATTGAGATTTTGATGAGCTTGAATTGATTTCGTGCTGAAAAAGTTGTTCAGATACGTCGGGCGAAACTAGAGTTCTTCCAGCGAAACTGTATCTTCATTCTACGAAAGTACATAGTTTTTGGTTTTTGGATCTGGTTTCTTTGTCCCTGCGAAAGTACGTGTGTTGTACGAAAGTTCATGCTGTTTGTGTGCCAAATCCTGCGAAATTGCTGCCAAATTGATCTTTGAACGAAAGTTCAACTAGTTTCGGGCAAAACTACCCTGTGAAACTAGCATCAGCGTGCCATTGTCGGGCGAAACTGCCGTCGAAATTACAGGAGAAACTACCAGCGAAATTGCCTGCGAAATTATCTTAATTCCTGCGAAATTAGCTTCTGATCATGTCAAAAATGGCAACTCTTGCAATCTCTGATTAGAGAGTGTGGCACCAAATAGACCTCCAAGATTGATCAACGGGGATAACTTTGATTAGACCAAATTTTTATGAAAAACCATCTTGTCGATTAACAAAAAAAAAATTATTTTTCTCAGGGGAGAAATATTCAACAATTATTGAGGCGTTTAATTGTTTAAATTTTGTCTTAAAATTAAAATGGCTTTTTAAGAAGTCTTTAATTCCTTCAAATCTGATAATCTAATATCGGCACAAAGTCGGTTTGATTCTTTTGCAGCTATGAAAGATGAAAACATATCTGATTTTGTTGATCGATTTGTGATGGTGGCAAGCAACCTTAAGAAGTATAATGACCAGTTGGGAAACCATGAACAAGTCACAAAACTTTTGGACTCTTTTCCTCCACAGTGGAGTCTACAACTTAGATTGTTAAAGCAGGAAAGAAATTTTGCTGACTACAAACTCATGGATGTTATCAACAAGCTGAAGTCATTTGATTTGGATATGAAAATAAGAGAGTACAATCAATCCATGTCTGGTGGTGGATCTTCAAGTGCTGAGATCAAAAAAACTAAAGAACAAATCAACCATGCATTGATGGCAATGGTGGTGAACAGTGATGAGGATTCTGTTGAGAATTTTGATCCATTCAAAGAATTCAGGTGTGAAACTCAAGGTGAAAGTGTTTGTGATGTTGGTGCTTGTGCAAGCTGGTGTGAAGTTTAGAAGCAACAGGATAGTGAAACAGATGAAGTGAAGCTGGAGGTTCAGGATGAAGGAAAGCAAGAGGAAGGTGAAGCTGAGGAAGCTAAGAAGAGAGCTACTGAGGAGGAAGAGTACAAAAAGAACACTCCCGTCTGTGAATGTGAAAAAGCCTTAGCTGCTGAAAAGATGGTTATAGGACCCCCCTATAAGGCAATTCAATACATGTGCTCTCCTCCCTGCAAAATTCATTTATTTGGAGTTTATAAAGCTAATAGGTTATTACTGGAAAATGAAAAAGAATTAAATCGAATAAACAAAGAACTTAAAACCAATAAGTCAAAATATTTTATCAAACTAAGAGAAGCTTTGAAAGAAAATGATCTTTTAAAAAGAAATCTTTTAGAAAAGAATGTCGAGATTAATGTTTTGAGCAAACGAGTCACCTTAGCAGAATTTGAGACTAGCAAGTTTAAAACTAAACTTGATAAATGGACAATATCCGCGATGAAACAGTAAGAACTATTCTGTAAGTAAAGGGGAGCTAGAATTAAAACGAGTATGGGATGTGGTGAAACTTCATATGTTTATCCTCCTCCTAGCACTCATTATTACTCTCCTATGCCTCAACCTCATCCATCTAATGATTTAATTGAAGCTGCAAATACTAACAGTTTACATGCAGGTTTAAGCAGCGTTAATCACAAAGTGGTTCGAGATGAATATGATTCTCCTGCAGGTTTGGGACTCATCAAGCAAGGATCTGATAAGCAAACCCATTATTCCACCTCTGATTCTTCAAAACCAGTATCAGTTGTTTCCCGTAACTTCTTTAACAAATTCAAAACATGTAACATCCCTTCTTTTGTTCCTGTCAGGTTTGTCAAAGAAGGAACAGCTATGGAATCGTCAGGCAATCAGAACTCAACAATACAAACCGGCACAACAAGAGTTATCAATCAAGATCCGTTGGAAGCAGACTTGTGTATACAAGACTGGACAAGCTCAGATGATGAATTAGAGATCATTAAGTCACCTGAAGTTGTCAAGTCTCAAATGCTTCCAAAATTCGAATCAAGACCTATATGGATCTCAACTCCAACTGCTAAACAAATTAACAGTTCCTCCAAAACTCAGCAGAAGCACTCACCATCTTCATCTGCTATCCATCAAGCTCGTCACAAATCTGCCTCCAAGTCTGCCAATTCACCAATCATACAAATAGGTTCTCAGAAGAATGTTTAGATCTCATCTCCTGGAACATCACACAACAAATCACAGCTCAGTTCGAAATCCAGCCTCAAAAAGTTCAATCTTCTGATATCCGACAAAGTGTAACAACCTCAAAGCAGGCTCCACCCTTTCCTGCTTTCCACAGGACTATAAAGAACCAAAAGCCTTTCAAGGCTTGCTTTAGATGTGAAAAAGAAGGTCATGTGCTAAAGAAGTGCCCTCAAGTTCAAAGACATGCTTCGGGTGTTAAAGGCAAAAAAAATTGCTTCTCCGGATATCAGTCTACAAGAAAAGTTCCAGACGATAAAGATAACACGGGTTGCTTCTCTGGTTCAAGAGGTAAAAAACACACATCTTTGAATGGTTGGACGACAAACAATCTATCCAAACCTTCTCATGTGAAGCCGGTTTCACATGATTCAAAGATGAAAAAGGCCAAAGTTTCGAAATCAAAATCTCTTCCTTTGGGACTTAAAAAGAAAATGATTTCCAAATTCAATTTTTTCAAATCAAAAGTAATTTAACAAAAACAAATTTGGAAAGTAAAACAATAGGTTAAAAAGATAAATGATTTTTCAAAAGGGTATGTGCTTAAGCAGGTTATGTACACTGATGAAAATGGAACTCCCAGAACTACGATGGCCTGGGCCCCCCTCTCTAACTAGTTTGTTTATGAGTGCAGGAACAATTCAGGAGGCCTATTAGTAATCCGGTTTACTGACTAAGATTGTTCCTAATTCAAAATTAAGGCGGAACAAACAAGTTATCGTTACGCTATCTCATCCATATTCTGGATTTTTATCTGCACTATTACAGTTCACACTTCACAATCACTGCATTTTTCTTGGTACTTCATCTCTCATCTTTTTGCTAATATAATTTGGAAGACTTTCTTTGGTAAAATTCTATTTTTGTTCCGTTTATTAAAAAAAATAGGAACTAAGAATTTGATTTGGGATGATTGAGAAATGATAGTATGTTTTCTTTGTATGTTTGTTTGCATGACTTGTACATTGTGAGAAATGATAGTAATTGATGTAGATGTCTGTATCACTTAAGGTTCTAAAATTTGAAAAAGATAGTTTCATTATATGATATGCTTGGTAGGCTCAGCCCGAAAACGAAGTAAACAGTGATTCTGTAGCCTAACTAAAGCTTTAGAACTCGATGATAAGGATCATTTACATGACATTTCAGCCTGCATAAAGTTACAAGTCTCTTCAAAAACGGGTTGAGAGTATCTGACTTCTGGCTTGATCCCTTCAATTCCCAAATCACCCTCACCCTAGACCTGAATGACGCTTCTTGTAAGCTCTTCAGAATCTTTTTCGTGCTTATCTTCTCTGCTATGCGGAAGCATTGATCTGGAGATGACCATCTTCTCTATTATACATGAGTATAAACCTGAAGCTCTCATCAGCACGCTCAGATGATCATCTACTTTGTTATACGGAAGTATAGACCAGGAGCTCATCATCTGTTTCCCCTTCAAATAATATCACAATGATTCTTACATCAAAGGTCATTGTCGAATGCTCTCACAAATACTTACACATATATATGGCATTCACAATGGTTCTCAAATGATCATTGTCTATGCCTATCTCAAGAAGAATCGTATCATCAAATCTCAATCTCTATGATTCTCAAATATCATTATCCTTGTGCTTATCAGAAAAATATCATCTCACAGACTCACTCTTTATACTCAATAAACCCTGATGTCGGGATAAGTTCTTTGCCGGATGTCTGTGGGAACCAAGTTACCTGAGCTTCTCTAATCGAACCTAAAACATGATAAAATCAGTTGCAGGTCACTCGTTGAGCAGAATAAGGCATGGGTTTAAATTGGACAAATATACCAACAATCACTCTTGAACTGTTTTGGCTATCAAAAACTTAAAATTTTGATCAGACTCTGTATCAGTGTGATCTCACTAACTTGTCGATGTTTAAATACATCTTTGTGCTTAAGTATATCTTGAGGATGTGATCTCATGATTGAATAGTTCTTGGTGTAAAATGATTAAAAAAAATTCATTTCAAATTATTTTTCAAGTCTTCCATATTATGCTATTAAAATGTTATCATTTTCACATGCATTTCACGGGAAATTGCACGCACAGATAAACACGGGTTTATTTGTTAACTGAAATGATCTGACAGCAAGTCGCGAGATTGTGGTTGTGATTGTGTTACAGATTTTTGCTATAAATGATGGGCGATCATCAGCTGCACAAAGTACCTGACCAGAGAACCTGTTTTTCAAGTTTGCAGAAGATACCAAGCTAGGATTCCTCCTCCTACATCTTCTGAAGCACTCAAGAATAGAGAGTTGGAAAAGCTATTCTTGATCATTCACAAAGGATGGCACGAAGAAGGGAAGCATACAAAAAGGGGGAGCCGGTAAGATGAAAGATCTTTAGAAACATATCATCAACTAGGGGGAGATTGAAGATCATTATATGGTTGACTTATCGGAGCTAAAGATGATACAAGACGTTGATAATGATAGACTAAGGGGGAGTATTGTTGCGTCTGAAAAGGATAGTCTATATTATCAACACAGTCAAAGTCAACAAATATCAACGTCACTGTCAAAGTCATTGGAAAAGTCAAACAGACGCGTTCGAGACGAAGAACTGAGATGAGACATAGAAGATATATTTGACTAGGAGTTTTATTGTTAATAAATATATTTTGTCAACAAAATTGCAGGACCGTTAAAGGGTACTTAAGCTTGCACTTAGTTAACACACTTAGGAGGATCTTAAGATCACTTAACAATTCAAATAGGGAACTGTGAACCTTTACAGAAGATACAAGATAAACACAAGTAAAACAAGAACAAGAGCACAAGATAAAGTTTTCAAAGAAGTTGTATATTGCTTCTCTAGTTCTGTTACAAGTGTTGTACAAGTATATTTTGAATACAAGAACTGAAGACTACTTATACTACATCCTACAACCGTCAATATACAAAAAGACAGTTGGAAGTGACTAATCTAGACAACAAGATCAGCCTAAAGTCAAAAGGCAAATTGCCTTTTGACTAGTGACTACGACATGCCATAGCTCACTGACTTTCCTATTTCAAAAAGCCAAGAAGGAACAAAAACAGAAACTTGCAGGCGAAGACCTTATCTACTTTATCATAAAGTATGGAAGTTTCACCAACTAGTGCTAGCAGGTGAACTACCAGAGCATGCAGCGGAAAGTAGGTTGCTTTAAACAGCTTCGGAAGACTTTGTCTTGAGAGCTTCGGAAGACTTTATCTTTTACCTTCGGAAGAGTTGAGTCTTTTGCTTCGGAAGACTTCATCTTTTACCGTTGGAGACGGATCCTTCGGAAGATCTTGCTTTCACTACAGCAAGCTTCAGTGCTTCGGAAGCATTCCTTTCTTCCGAGACCAACTTTTCTTCCGAAAGCAATTTCCTACTTCCCTTCTTCTTCATTTTGGAGCTTCCGAAGGAAATAGATTTTCCTTCCGAAGCAGTTTGTTTCTTCTTCTTCTTAGAAGTTTTCTTCTTGATCATGTGAATAGTACTCTTGGGATTGTATTGACATCCTTAGCCAGATGTGAAGTACTACCACACATAACACAATCCAATTCTTTCCTTCTGAGAGTCTTCTTTCCTAAAGAAGACTGAACTTGAACACTTTTCTTTTCTTTCTCCACCTTTTCAAATGATGCAGCAGGCTTCTTAGGGTGAAGCTTGCTCTTTGAAGTGGATGGTTCAGGTTGTGTAGCAGTGACACACAGGTGATCAGTCTTCTTGTTGTTGCTGCAGTGAGTTGAAACTGAAGTAGAACTCTTGGTACTAGAATTCTTGACAAAATCTTCGGCTTTCATCACCTTGAACCCTGCAAAGATAAATACTTGTTTCTGTTTGGGATCAAAGGTGGTCTTGATCTCTTGAGGTTTTCTGGATCTTCCCTTTGCTCTTCTGATCAAGTTCTTTCTCTTGGTTTTGCTCAAACCAGCTTCTTTTTCCTCCTTAGGAGCATGGTGACCCTTTTTGGATTGACTCTTTTCACTCATCTCAGAGTCATCCCTCACCTTCCCCTCTTCATCCTCTTCATCACTGGGGTCTATGGATGGCAGCTCATCTTGACTAGTTCCACACCTAGGAGATCTAACTGACAGTAGAGTGTATGGAGGAGCTATCTCACTAGATCCCAGTCCCTGCTTATTCTGATAACACACTTTTGCATGCAGAGATGAGGATATCATGTTCTTGATGGTCTCTTCTTCAAGAACACATTTTTCTGCCCTGGCTTTGCTGATCACAAGCTCAGCCTGGCATTCAGTCAACTTGGTAATGAGATCCTTAATTTGAGTCATGTAGTTTGTTTGCTCATGTTTAAGAGTTGAAACTATTTTCTCTAGATCTTCTATCTTAAGCATATAGTCATTTTCAGCTCTTTTAAAATCAGCTTTAAAATATTTAAAGACTCAATGTCAGATCTCATTTCCAAGTTGTAGGACATGTATCTATTTACTTTAGCAATACATTCTGGAGAGCAAAGATGTTCAAGTACCTTGGCTTTATCATGATCAGCCATGAGTGCTTGGTTTGGAGATGCATCTTCAGCTTGAAAGCTCCAGTCAAAGCCTCCTTCTTCAACAGCAACTACAACTTGCTGTCTTGGCTTCTCATTCTGGTGCCCTCCTTCAGTGTAGTTCTGCCTGGATGAAGCTTGGCCACCATTTGACTTAGGTGCCTTGCATTCACTAGCAAAGTGTCCCATCTGGTTACAGTTGTAACACTTGACTTTGCTCTTGTCCAGCCCAAACTTGCCACTGGCAGCATTGCTAGGAAACCTTCTCCCAGTCCTCTTGTAGAATTTATGGGCTCTGTGAGTGAGAAGAGTCATCTGCTGGACTATCTCCATATATTCCAGATCATCTGGATGGATACAGTCCAGGTCTTCAAGAGTAAAGAGAAAGTTGCCTGAACTTTCATTAGTGGAAACAAAGGCTTGAGAGGAGTTTGTCTCTTGGAAGGGACTTCCTTGGATGTAGGTCTCTCTTGGTGTCTCCGGGAAGGTGATGAAAGGACCCTTTTGTGGTTTCAGGGTAGCTATCCCTTTCAACCACATGAAGGGCTGAACTCTGGTGAGTGTTGGAGTTACCAGATCATTTTGCATATTCATCTCCATCTGGTATCCACTGAGTATCCCATACAACTCAGGGTCTTGAGGTTTTCAGTCCTCTTAATGACCACACAGTAGTGTATCCATTGTCTTGGAAGAGAGGACATGAACTTCCTAACAATATCCCTGTTCTCAATAGTTACCCCAACATCAGCCAGAGTATCCACAATCTCAACATACCTGAAGTATTGTTGAGTCATGGTTTCACCTGTCTTGAAGGTGAAGTTCTCAAAAAGACAGTTGGAAGTGACTAATCTAGACAACAAGATCAGCCTAAAGTCAAAAGGCAGATTGTCTTTTGACTAGTGACTATAACATGCCATAGCTCACTGACTTTCCTATTACAAAAAGCCAAAAGGGAACAAAAACATAAACTTGCAGGCGAAGACCTTATCTACTTTATCATAAAGTATGAAAGTTTCACCAACTAGTGATAGCAGGTGAACTACCAGAGCATGGAGCGGAAAGTAGGTTGCTTTATGATAAAGTTGATGGAAAAGGTATATTTTCTCTCTCTTTAGAAGAAATCAGTATTGTCTTTAAACAGCTTTGGAAGACTTTGTCATGAGAGCTTCGGAAGACTTCATCTTTTACCTTCGGAAGAGTTGAGTCTTTGGCTTCGGAAGACTTTACACTTAGAATATTTTCCAAGTCAAGTGTAAAGCTTCTGCAGCAGTTTCTTCTGAACTTTGGCTTCGGAAGATTTTACACTTAGCATTTTTCTTGAGTGTGTAAAACTTCCGAAGCTAATTCACCTTTGTTCCGAAGTGCATGTTGGAAGACTTGGTTGTTTTGGTATCCTTCGGTTGCATCAGCCTCTTATCTTCAGAGGTTCCTACAAAAATATATTTAATTATGTTTTAGTCTATTTTGTGTTTTATATGTAATTTCCCTAATTGTCTAAGTCTAGGGGCTTAATATGTCATTAGTGAATATTATATTCACTATAAATAGATTAGTGACAAGGAGGTTAAGTAGCTTGAATGAGCCATTAATTGAGGGGTTTTTCACGTTGTAATATCTTTTGCAATCAAATTCAGATCAAACAAGGGTTTTATTTGGTGTTCTTGGGTGTTCTTCATTTGTTCATCCATTTTATAAGTGTTTGATCTATAATTTTCACAAATATCATTGATATCTGTGTTATCAGTGAGAATTGTTTGTGTTTATTCATCAATTGCACTGTTAGATCGATCACATGGACCAACAGTTATCGAAGGAATATATATTGATGAAGCAAAAATGCTACTGATTAGGTATGCTACTGACCCGGTGATTCAGTTTGACTAATTGACCCATTTTACGAACCAAATGCGATCGAGGATTCCACAAATTATAGTTATCGAAGGAATATGTATTGATGAAGCAAAAATGCTTCTGATTAGGTATGCTACTGATATGGTGATTCAGTTTCACCAATTGACCCATTTTACGAACCAAATGCGATCGAAGATTCCCCAAATGAATGAAGCAAGCAACGAAAACCTCGCGCATCGTGCTCGGGGAACTAAACTAGTAATAATAGTAATAATAATAATATTAATAATAAAAATATTAATAATAATAATAATAATATCATAATAATATTAACAATAATATTAATCTTAGTAATAATAATGGCAATTATAATGTTAATAATAATAATATTACTCATAATTATATGAATAGCGATTAACAGAAAGATTTGTATTTAATTTGTTTAATTACCATATTATGAGGTTTGGGTTAAAGCACAAAAACGATAATATCAAGGATCGAGGTCGGAATCGAATCGATTACGTGAGAAAAGTAAATATGTAAGAAAAGATGACGAGTTTTGAGTCAATTGACGGACCTGAGTGTGACGGATGTCATAGTATCCCCCAGTTGAGAGAATTTCGTCCCGAAATTCAGCTGGAGTTAGATCCTGAAGCTCTACTCGTAAACAGGTGCGGATATTTAAGTTCATCTGGTCTTCCTATTCCCATGCAAGGCCCTTGCTTAGAGTTCCAACTCACTCTTACAATTGGATCTTACTGCGCTTCAATCGTTTAACTTCTCGGTCCATAATATCTATCGGTTCTTCCACCAAATGAAGTTTCTCATCAATCTTGATTTTCTTAATCGGTACATGAAGGGACCCATTGGCTAAACATTTCTTAAGGTTTGATACATGCATCGTATCATGCACACCACTAAGCTCTTGGGGTACTTTAACCGATACGCCACCAAACCAATTCTTTCAGTGACCTCGAATGGCGCCACATACCTCGAAGCTAACTTTCCTTTCTTCCCGAAACGTACAATTCCCTTCCAAGGAGAAACTTTCAATAACACACGATCACCCACACTAAATTCCAGATGTTTCCGTCGATTATCAGCGTAACTTTTCTGGCGGTCTTTAGCTGCCTTAAGTGTATCCTTGATTTGGAATATCTTATTAGTCGTTTCCTGAATGATCTCTGGACCTGTCAATTGACTTTCACCTACCTCAGTCCAACATACGGGCGACCTACAATTTCTTCCACACAACGCCAGCACATCTAATGCTCGAATGATAACTGTTGTTATAAGAAAATTCAACCAACGGTAAATGAGTATCCTAACTCCTACCAAAGTCGATCACACATGCCCTAAGCATGTATTCAAGAGTCTGTATCATACGTTCACTTTGACCATCTATAGATGCTTCTTAAAAGATTAACATTAGTCTTTGTGTGTCTTTTGTATTTTTGTCATAGTATAGGGACTTTTTATATAAATATGTTCCTTTGTTTTCTTGATTAGTATAAATAGCATAGATATGCTTTGGGTAGGTAGTTTTTAGTGAGAGAGATTTAGACTTATTGTAACTGTTTCCTACACTTTGTATTCTTCTATATGCTAATCAATGAAAACTCTATGAATTTTTGTTGATTTGCTTGTGTTGAATTGAATACTTGTGTGTTTTAGATTGAATTATGTTCATATATCATCACAGATCGATCCACTTTGAGCTCATCAAATGGTATCAGAGCTTTCGGTTCAGTGATTGAAGTTCTTCAACTGTCGAACTCTCAAAATCACTTGAATCTGTGATTGATAAACAATTCAGTCGTATAATTGTTGAATTTAGTTGTGTTTCATCATCAGGAACATGATTTGATTCACAATTAGCAGTACAATTCATTCAAATCAGTGAATTTGAGCAAAAAGCTCTTCGAACCTGTTCTTCATTTGTCGAACCTGTTCTTGAATCAAAAGATCAATTTTGATAGTTAATTGAAGAAATTGAAGTTGAAGGATTTATTATTGATCAATTTCCTACATAATTTGAGGATTTCAGATCAATTAATCAAGTTTTGAAGTATTTCAGAAAATTTAAGTTCGTATGAAACTGATGAATGTGGCGCACTAGGTCAAAAACACTACTGAAAATGGCCTAGGTGTTAGGCGCATAACAACTGTTGAGGCGCTTTTCCACTGTTTGGGCGTTTTTCTATTGTGTGGGCATTCTTCAACTGTGGACACTGAAGATCTTCTGAAACTAAGGAATTCCAGGTGTTTTACAACTGTTTAGGCGCATTACAACTATTTGGGCGTTTTGGAATTTTTCTAAGGCAATCCCTTTGACGTTTCAAAGTCAAAGTCAAAGGAAGTATCACAACTGTTTGGGTGTTTTACCACTGTTTGGACGCATCAGCTTTCACACTTAGAAAATTTTTTGAAATTTTTCAGAAACTTAAAAAATCCAAAATTATTTTCAATTCATTGTTTTAATTCAAAACATTAAAAACAAAAATAAAAATAAAAATGGTAAAATCAGAAGACTCAGAGAACAGAGTTCCCAAGCTGAAGAATAGAGCAGATTTCAAGAATTGGCCACTGAGATTAAAACATCACTTGAACTCTATTGATACTGATCTTTGGAAATCAATAGAAAGAGGGCCATATATTCCTATAACTTCAGATGGTCCTGACAGAGGGTTTATCTACACAAAAGACTCTCCAGAACCATACCCTGAAGATGGTCTGCAAGGTGATGATCTAAAAAAAGTGAAAAATGATATAAGAGCTTATTCTCTGATGTGCAAAGGACTGCCACTTGAAGTCCTTACAAGGCTTGATGGTTATCATACGGGATACACCATGTATAAGGCCTTGAAAATAATATGTGAAGGTGGAAAGGAGATCCAGGATCTGAAAAAGAAAAAGTTAAAGAGACAATTAGAACTTTTTGAACATTTATCTAGTGAAACAATAAATCAGATGATGAACAGATTTGTTCAACTAACTACTGAGATGTCGACTGCAGGCATCAAGAATGATTTAAAAGATCTTAACTTTAGGCTTCTCAATGCTCTTCCATCTTCATGGAAGCAAACAGTCACTTTGTTAAAGCATACTGAGAAATTCCCAATGGATCTTGATCTCTTGATTGCTAAAATAGAATCTGTCGAAATTGATGAAAGTTCTAGAAACAATGACAGAGCAGCTTCGATGTCACAATATAAATATGTTGCTTCTCCAGCAAGTACTATGGAGAATGCATTCATGGCTAAGAATGAAACTTCACCAGAAGATGAGGGTGATCTATTTGTTGGCGCAGGGTTCTTCACTGATTCTACTTACACAAGTGCTCCTGCCTATACAACTCAGAATCAACCTCAATCTCCTCCTATGCCTAAAAGTTCTAAATCTCAAGCAGAGACTCCATCTGCTAACTCTGCTAAAACTAGCAAAGTTAACGATGTAATAAACATCCTATTACAGGATGAAGAGTCTAAAACTGCTTTCACTGCATTTATGGCAAGCTCTCAAACTTATCAAGGTAGTCATCTAACTCAACTTGATCTTGTTTTGCAGGATTTGTTTGAAATGGATCCAGACGATGTAGAAGAAATGGATCTCAACTGGCAAATGGTTATAATAGCTTACAGAACTCAGAAACACTCGTATGTCAACAGAAACTGCAAGCCGAGTGCAAACAAGTCTGTTGGATTTGATATGTCCAAATCTAGGTGTTTCAACTATAACAACTATGGTCACTTCTCTAGAGAGTGCAAAGCTCCAAGGAATAAAGGAGGAAATGGCCAATCAAGCTCAAGTTATCAAAGGTTTCAGCAATCTCCATAGAAGACATTTCAAAAACCTTATTAAAGCCTACCGATGCCAGAATTGAAAGATGATTCTAAATCATCAGAGGAGCCCAAGAAAGCTCTTGTTGTTAATATTAAAGATGGTTATGATTGGAGTGCATACGCTGAGCAATTTACTGCTGATTTAACCTCTAATTTATCTCTTGTTGCAGAAATACAAAAGAAGATTGGTTTGAATTTAATGATCCAAAAGCTGATGGAAACTCTGAGAACGAGGAAGAGGATTATGACTGGAGTGACAAGTCTGATCCCAAGAAAGATTCAGAGGAAGTTGCATTGATGGCAAAATCTGATCAACCAAAGGTTGAAAGCTCTAACTCTGAAACTTCTCCTCCTAAATATTCTGAAATTCCATCAGAAGTCAGAGAAAAGTTATGCACAAAGTCTTGCTTCGAACATGGCGAATACTACAAAAATTATTCTTATAAGATTTGTGAAAAACTTAAGCAAGAAGAACTAATGCATAACAAACTCAAAAATGATCATAAAGTATCTGATGAAAAGATTATATCTCTTCAAAATTCATGGAACAAAACTCTAAGAGAACTAGAAATTGTATCAAAACAACTTGAAGAGATGACAAAAAATCTTGAACTAGAGAAGATAGCACATGCTGCTACACAAGTGGATCTCGCAAAAGTTAAAAATTCTAAAAGTATTATGGAAAAACTGGTAAACAAAAGAAAAGATAAACAAAAGGCAGGATTGGGTTTCACTCATGAACCGATGCCTGAATCAATAACAAATACTTTACCAGAAAACTTTAACACTCATGATCACTCTCCAGAAAACAAGGCAAAATTAAAAGCTTTCCAAAACAGGACCAAGATGTCTGATGCTGAAGAAGATAAAACAAACGTGGAAATTTTTGAAGAGAAAGATAACGAAAAGATAAAAAATGGTCATCCTGTTAAAGTAAAATCTTATGAATCAAAGCCTAAAACAAAGAAACTTTTTGTTCCTAAAGAGTCAGTTTTGGAGGAAGTGAATATTATAACTGATAACCAAAACTCAAAAAATCAAAACAAAGCTAAAAACGATGAAGAAACATCAGAAGATTCAAATTCATTTGGTCTAAATAATCTAGAATTCATTAAATGAAAAAAAAAGACCAGAAAAAGAAAGAATGTGAAAGAGAATCTTCTACTGAGGATGTTCAATCTAAACCAAAAACTGGTTCTACAAAATCAAGAAACCAGAGAAGAAGAAGAAAGATAAATAAAGCTAAAAATGAACAAATAAAAATTCAGGAAAATCAGACAAAAGAAACAAATCAAGCAACAAAATTAAAGCCAATTAAATTTATATCTGCTGGTTTGTTGAATGTGAACTCCATTCAAGATGTTAAAGAAAATCCTAAGAGCAAATCAACCTCTGATCTGAAAACGGGTTCAGATTCTAAGACTTCCGCTGTAACTAAAAGATTTGTATGTAAGGAAAACAAGAATGAAATTCATGTTCAAAAACAAAAAGAAATTGTGCAAAAGAAAAGTGGTTCAAATCAAAAGCACAATCCTTCAAATCAAAAACAACAAATTAACTCTTTGACACCTAAAAGTAAACAAGTTTCTAATGTTACGTCAACGTCAAAGGTTAATAAGCAATTATTCAAGACTCCACAGAGGTATTGTAACATATGTGACATGTATAATCACAAAACGTCTGAATTTTTTTTTTTTTAACAAATACTGTCACATTTGCGATAGGAGAAATCACTCAACTTCAGAGTGTTATTTTAACAAATATTGTACCTACTGTGATGAGCAAACTCATAACACTAAAGATTGTTACTTTAGAAAGAATTCACAGAGGAGAGGATTTGCCACTTTAACAGTGAGCAAAGGTTATGTTAAGCCGTAATATAAAAGAAACCAAAATGTTAGTATTCAAAGATTAACACACCAACCCTCCTTAGGTATGAACACTTTCAAAAGAAATAATTCAGTGAGAACAAAACAATACTTAAATGATAATTTTGTTACAAGGTTAGTGAGAATTAATAACAAAAGTTATGAAATTAAAAGCTTTTCAAACAATGGTCAGTCAAAAATCATGAATTTTCAAACTTCGGCTTGGGTAGATAATTCAACTTAAACGTGTTTCTTTTGCAGTTAATACGCCATAGAAGACCAATCAATACTTGGTATGTGGATAGCGGGTGTAGCCGGCATATGACAGGCAATCGGCCCTTATTACAAGATTTTAAGTTAAAAGATGGATCGCATGTCGCCTTTGGTGGTGATGCGGGAGGAAAAATAACCGGAAAAGGAACAGTATCCAACGGGATTATAAGCTTTGATAAAGTCAACTTCAGTTCACAGTTGAACTTTAATTTGTTAAGCGTATCCTAAATTTGTGATAAATACTACTCTGTACTTTTTGATGATTCTTTCTGTTATATCTTGAAACCAGGATTTCAGATAAGCAAGGATTGCGTGGTTGTTAAAGCTGTCAGAGACCGAGATGTATACAAACTGGATATGTCTCAAGTGAACTCTTCTACAGAAACAACTTGTCTCTTTGCTAAAGCATCAAATTATGAAAGCTAGCTTTGGCATAGACGTCTGGGGCATTCAAATTTCAAGAATATGAACGTAGTGGGAAATCATGTTATTGGCCTTCCATCGAAGAAGTTTGCCATAACTGATTTATGCTCAGTATGTTTAAAGGGGAAACAGCACAGAGCGTCTTATAAGTCCAAGCTGATAAACTCAAATTCCAAACCCTTTCAGTTGTTGCATATGGACCTTTTTGGACCAACCAACGTGAAGAGTATTAGAAGAAAATCTTACTGTTTAGTTATCATTGATGACTATACAAGATTTTCATGGGTTTTCTTTCTAAATGCTAAATCTAAAACGGCTGAATTAATAAAAGAATTCATCATAAAAGTAGAAAATCAACTTGATCAAAAAGTAAAAATAATTAGAAGTGATAATGGGACGGAATTAAAAAATCTAACTCTTGACATGTTTTTTGCAGAGAAAGGATATCATCAGTTCAGTGCTCCCAGAACTCCTCAACAAAACGGAGTTGCTGAAACAAAGAACTGAACATTGATTGAAGCTGCACGATCCATGTTAGCCGATGCTAAAATTCCGATCACATTCTGGGATGAAGCAATATCAACTGCTTGTTTGTTCAGAACCGTTCATTAATTGTTTAAGACAAACTAAAAACTCCATATGAGTTATGTTTGACAGGAAACCAAACATAGATTTTCTTAAATCTTTTGGTTGTCCGGTTATGATTCTGAATTCAAGTGATCATTTAGGAAAATTTGAATCAAAATCTGATGATGGATTTTTCGTTGGATATTCATCTGTTTCAAAGGCCTATCGAGTTTATCACTCTAGGACTAACGTTATAGTTGAAACATTCATTGTTAAATTTCTTGAAAACGTTTTTCCATTAGTGTCAAATGTTCCTGCATGGTTATTTGATTTAGATTCATTGTCAAAATCTTTTCAATCCAACTTATTTAATCAATCTAACTTACTTGATTCTACAGGTGAAAAGAAAATTCAAGGAGATCTCGGTTCATTCAGTGACGATTCGGATTCTGATGATGCAGATGATTCAAGCCCAAACTATCCCTTCTTTTCTTTTATTAGAGATTCTATTTTTTAGTTAAATAATGATGATCATTCTCATCAACCAATTCCTAATGATGGTACAGAAATTGTACAACCTGAGTCTGGAACGTCATCTATTTCTGGTGATGTAGTTGATTCCGGTAATCTTGATTACTTTATCAACTCACAGACTCAAGTTCCTAATTTTAATCCACATTCTTCAAGCCTATTGCATCAGCTTTCCAACTTGAACCAAACCAATCTGGATGTTCATGTTCAAGGAAATGAGATTCCAACATCTCGTATCCACAGGAGCCATCCCACATCTCAGATTATTGGTCCATTGAATGTGAGAATTATGAGGAGTAAAACAAAACAAGCAAATGTTTGTTTATACTCATGTTTTCTTTCTCAAATTGTTCCTAAAAACGTTTTCAAAGCGTTACGGAAAATGGTTGGATCGAGGCTATGCAAGAAGAATTATTACAATTCCGCAAACAAGAAGTGTGGAATCTGGTGGATTTACCTGAAGGAAAAATGCTATAGGCACAAAATGGTTGTTTAGAAATAAAACTGATGATATATTGTCCATGAATGAGAATTATGAGGAGTAACAACAAGCAAAGGTATTTATATGAAGTTTTCTCTCAAATTGAATCCACGTTTTGCTTACAAGTTGATCATTATGCAAGAAGAATTATCAATTAGTGTGAAGTGATTATGGAAATCACAGGATGTGTTTGTAAAACTATGAGATATAATATCCAATAGTGAAGTTGCACAAGGTCTACTCAAGCCCCTAGAAGGTATGATTATCACAACATTTCCCATGCACGCGAGGAAATCGATCCGACTCTGCTTATCAGAAGGATGTTGAGATCTTTATGTGTATAAGTGTATGTCGATGATATCATATTTGGTTCTACAAGTCCAAAATGTGCAATGAATTCGAAGAAATCATGAAAGCTCGATTTCAGATGAGTTCTATGGGAGAGATAAATTTCTTTCTTGGCCTACAAGTTAAGCAATCTGCAGATGGTATTTTTATCAACCAAGAGAAGTTCGTCGACAAACTCTTGAAGAAATTTAAGCTGCTAGATTGTCAGTCAATTAGAAATCCAACTGTTGTGAACACCAAGATTGAGCCTGATCCGAAAGGAAAATCAGTAGATCAAACATTATACAGATCGATAATTGGTTCTTTGATGTATCTCACTGCATCTAACCTGACATTATGTATGCTGTTTGTGTCTGTTCAAGGTATCAATTAGACCCGAAAGAATCCTACTTAATTGCTGTCAAAAGAATATTCAGGTATCTTAAAGGTAAACCGGCTTTAGGGCTATGGTATCCTATGAAGGAAACTTTGAGTTACATGGGTATACTGATAGTTATTATGGTGGATGTTGTCAAGATAAAATCAACAAGGGTGGGTGTCAATTTCTAGGACCAGATTAGTCTCGTGTCAATGCAAGAAACAAACAAATGTCTCTGTTCTAATGCAGAAGCTGAGTACATTGCTGCTTCAGCAGGATGTTCTCAAATCCTTTGGTTACAAAACCAACTGCTGGATTACGGGTTCAACTTTCTTAAAAACCTATTTACATTGATAAACAGCTGCTATGTTCATTTAGCTAACTATCCAACATTCTAAAACAAAACATATCGAAATTCGATATCATTTTCTTAGAGATAACTCTGAAAAAGATTTAATCATTTGATTCAAATTGCTATTGAAAAACAGTTGGCCGACCTTTTTACTAAAGCCTTCTTACCAGGACGGTTTGAGTATTGGTTGAGTCGATTAGTCTTATTAACCACACTTAAAACTGGTTTTTGAGTCTTTTAGTTAATTGCATCTAATATGATCAGAACTCTCCTTATCTAAATTAGACACAGCAAGAGAACTGTCAAAGTTAATTGCCTGAGTATTTTGTGTGTGCATGTTTTTTTTTCTTTACAAAAACAAAAACAAATATAAAATAGAAAATTGAAAAAAAGATAAAAGTAAAACCAAAATCACAAAAATAGTGTTTTCCTTAATAATATATAGGAATGAATTTGTTTTGCAATAAGTGAGAAATGATAGTACATTAGTATGATCAGTTGCATACTTGCTTTCGACTAAAGTCTGACATGATCAGATATGATGTGCAAGTAAGTTCATGCAATTAGTCTGAAAAAGTAAATTCTTGTGATTAACTAAATCACTCATGCATTCATGTATGTCTATCTTAACACTAATGAGTAGTGTTGATTCTCAAATTGATTGCTTGTTAAGACATAATCTCACACCTGATGGTGATGAATAACCATTGAGCTCTAATATTTAATGCATCTAACTTCTCTGTTATGAGTCATCATAGACCTGAAGTGAAGATATCCTTTGTTGTAAGTGATTACAGACCTGGATATACTCACTGATGTAACAAGATGCCAATGTGCATAAACATCAAATGAGATCTGGTTATGGTATATGTCAGGTTAACAAGTTGAGAACAGTGACTTCTTGCATATCTTTATGAGAATTAACATCTCTAAGTCTATGTGTGACTGCATAATGTCATATCTAATTGTACCTAAACAATCCAAGAATTGAAAAAGTAAGTGTGCTGAATATCTTGCTAAGTGCACTCATTTTCTGTCCTTAGATCGTGTCTCCTTTTCTGTAGCAATACTAACCAGGAACACACTTGATCAGGATTTATCATTGTCTATGACTATCCATCAATTTTTTTTATTTCAATGTGCTGATCTTATCTAATATGATCACTGCAGACATTGATTCATTTGTAAATATTAGATTTTTATTCTGCTTTAATTTTGATTTTGCATGTTTTCTGTGTGCAGGCATATAACAATGATTTGTGTGATCTTCATGTGACAATTCAAGAAACTTCTAAGTTTTGTTAAACTTAAAAGTTTAGGGGGAGTAAAAAGAGTAAAAGGAAAGCTGTCTAGAAAATTGATTTTCAAATTTCAACATATGAAAAATCAAAATTTAAATGTTTTGGATGGAAAGGATGAAGCTAAAAAGTTCAGCATGTGTGTTTGACATATATAAAAATGAACCTGAAAACATTTTAAAGTGGAAAAGATTCTGCAAAAGTATTATGAGACTATTTGTTAAAATCTAGAGACTAAAATAATGGGAAATATTTTTGAAAAATAAATAAAAATAAAAATTGTCAAAATATAAAAATTAAAATTCAAAATAAAAAATAAAAAATTGAAATGCAAAAAGTTTAAAATTGAGGGTACATTGTGAAAATTTGGATGAAAAGTCAAAAGTTGACTTTGGATGAAAAGTCAAATTTGACTAATCAAAGTCAAAATTTGATATATTGTTTACATATTAGTATATGAGCAGTACTAATATGTCTAAACAGTGTACAAGTGGAAGATCTGGAAAATTACAAGTGTTAGACACATGGAAGTAATCTCATGCGCCTAAACAGTGGTCAAAAGTCAAAGATTAGAAGCATGATGAATTTTTCAGATTTGTTCAAGTGTTGGGCGTTTTAATCTTCCCATGCGCCTGAATGATAATATAAACTTGATTTCGACCCTGTTGTGCATTCAAATCGGATCATTCATCAACTGTTGGTTCTGTGATGAATTTTCATGACCGATGATGAAGATGAACAGTTACCAAAAAAAATTTTTTTTTTTTTTACAAAAATTCAAAATAATATTTTTCCAAAATTAAAATGGTTGATAAAATGTTAACAAATCAAAAATATGTAAAAAATTAAATGTGCAAAGTGACTGAATGTGATTGATCTTAACACTCAGAAATTTTTGAAAATGACAAATTAATTTTGTTAAAACATACAACATCTTTAAATGCAATAAAATGTTAATTGATTTTAATTGTTAAAACTTCGAATCTAAATGTCTTGTGTTTAATTTTGCAGATGGCTGATTTAAAGTTCTAGCCAAAAACAATGTTGCTGCTCTTCTAATGAAGAAGGTAGAGATGCTATCGGATATGAAGAGATGATAAGATTTTGTTGAGAACCAAATATGTTTATGCAATGTGTTACCAACCAATATATTCAGGTGATTAAGAAATTTGAAACACTACATACATTGACACTGATAATAATGGAAGAAAAGTTAGAGGTTTATTAATAATCTGAGGATGATTGAAGTCTCTAAAGATTCTATTCGAGAAGCTCTGAGATTGGGACAAAATGACCCTGATGATTATTCTGAGTTGACTTTTAATGAATGTAGAGAAGCATTCTTGGCAATGGGTCACCCTAATCACTTTCCAAAGAAGCAATTTTCAGAGCGAGAGTATATAATCATTGAAGTTACTGTGCTACATTTTCCAACATTGCATGTCCAAGAGAAGTGCAGGATGGAATTCGTTTCCTGTGAACATTGCATTCTCGATTGTAGCATTGGCAAAAACAGAAGGTTTAACATGGCCAAATGGATTTGAATGGATCATCTTAACTTGGAAAAAGGAATCAGAAATAAGTACTTGATGTATCCAAGATTTCTTAAATGATTATCAATGAAGAACATACAGACATTAGAGTTCTGGTGTTAGTGGAGAAACCATGTCTTGAACACATGTCTGAGATATCTTATAAGAGATTGTGTATGGTGACAGGAGCTCATAATGTTCATTATTTGATTATATCAGGAATGTAGCAAATGATGATATTGATATAACGTTGATCATTATCACTTATCGAAGAAAACCGTGATCCTAATGATTTGATAGAGGAACTTCCTATTGAGGAAGAGAATGATGAAAATGATGATGAAGAAAATGAAGATAATGATGATATGATGAGGAAGATAGTTCTAGCTCATCTGATTCTGATGTGGTAATGAAGGTGGTCAATTTGATGATGTTATGGAATGTATCATGATAATGTTCCAGAATCTGAGCAAGTAATTAAGGAACTCATGAAGAAATCATGATGAGACAAAAGAAGAAGATCAGCTACTGAAGAAGTGAATGAAGAAGGATGAAAATGTCCAAGATACAGATCAAGTTACTAAAGATTCAATGATAATGATACAATTGTAGAAGTGAACAAGAGATTGATGTAATCAAACGGTTGATGATATTGTGAGTATGATTGAAGAAATGGTAGATCAAAATGACCAGTTTGAATTAAATGAGAACACTCAAGAGTTTGATATTATAGAAGCTGCATTATGAATGATTTATAGAAGAACATCTACTAAAATGCATGTATCTGAAGAAGAAACTTACAAAAGAAGATTGATGATCTTAAAGAAGAAATTTAATCAATTAAGATAATTGAAGAGTTGAAAGCTGTCAATGAAAGGTGATTGAAGAAATGAAAGAGAAAGATAAACTAATTGATGAGTTGAGAAAAAGTCAGATATAATATGAAGACGTTTGAAGTTATGATGATAGTTTGATGTGATGGAAGAAAAATTAAAGAAGGTGATGAGAAAATGAATTGATGAAAGAAGAATTAGAAAGTTAAAAGAAATAATAAGTCTCCATCTCCTGATTTAATGATTATTTCAGAAATTCTCCTATTGATGTTGAGAAGATTCCAGAAGTTGACAAAGGAAAAGAAAATAGATGTTGTAGATATTTCAGTTATCCTGAATCATCACTAAAATTCAAAAGATGATTGATGAAACTGCTATAGAAGAAGATGATGATGTTCAAGAATTTTTGGTGCACTTGATAATATGAGGGTGAATTTGAAGATGACTGGTACAATGAAGTACTTGAAGATGAGGATTTGGCAATGCTAATGTAGATAACACTTTTCACCGGTTGATTTGAGCCATGATGACATACCTATGATATTGAAGATAGGTATAATTATTTGGTGAAAAGAAGTATAACAGAGTATTTCTAGATGGACTAACAGTATCTCAATAATGAAGAATTTGAGAATGTCTACTGCTGAGTTGTTGCTCCGATAGATCCAGATGAAATCATTGTGAGCATGTAATGGAATCCTTTACAGGAAAGTATAACATTGAAGAGTTATCAACATCTAAGTTACACCGTCCTAATCCTGATGATATGATATCAACGCTCTAAGGATGTGGTTGCATCAAGAAATTATCCGAGAAAGAAATGAATAGATTACAAGGAGAATCGTTAAGAAACTTGGTCAAGTTTTCAAGAAATGAGAGCAAACCAAGAAAATGATTGTACTTGATATGGATAATCCTCAGTACCTTGAGATTACCAAGAGATCAAAGATTTTGAAGCCTCAGAGATAAAAGCTATTGCTATGAAAAGCTCAAGATATGAGCAAGAAAAGAATATTAAGATGTTTCCAAACAGAGAGGCAAGGATATCAAGTCTCCAGTGAACAAAGCAACTTTGGAGAAAGCTCGAACAATAGAGACTTAGGCGCAACGTTTTACAAAAAGGACAATCGTATCTGAGTATTAAATGCAATGATTGTTCTTGATTCAACGAAAGAAGTTAAATAGTTGCATGGAAGTTGATAGGTGTTTGGTGCATTTTAATCAAAAGAGTTAGAGCTATATGTGATTATATCATTTCTTTTCTAGCATCATACAACTTCAGTGCAAAATTTGAAAGAATTGAACAAACTTCCATTGAAACCCAACAAAAGCCATGAGGGGTGAAATGTTTGTACAGTCTCAACAGAGGTATTTCTCGTATGAGTTATTTCTGAAAACAAGATGTGACCAAGAAGACAAAGAATATTTCATTCTTAAAGAAAAAGAAGAGGTGTTGAAAAAGAAGTTGGTGAAGAAATTTTCTCGATGCTTTAAGTGATCAGTATTTCGAGAAAGTTACAAATCCGGGATTAAAGTGATGAAGGGACTCAAAATCAAAACCAATTTTAAGATGGTTTTATAATTATGATACTTTTGAATTGAAGTGGTGAGAAACTTAGAAGATTGGGATAAAGATATGATATCATTGTTGGTGTTTTTGAGCTAAACTTTTACATCCCAGTTATATCTCGTTTCGTCCATTAAAAGTTTGAGAAAGTAGTTCCTGAATAGCAGAAATCGATAAGAAGTATTTTATGTCTATAATCAAAGTGATGAACGCAGCTTGGAACGAATTTCATTGAGGAAAGCCTTAGCTTATGCAACATTGTGAAGAAAGACATAAGGATATGGTTCATGGGATTTCTAGTAAAGTTGTATTGGAAATTCATTGTAAACAATTCTAACCTAATCGAATGCTATGCAAATGTGATATAGCAGTACTTAAATCTAATCGAGTGCCCATAGCCTTCTGTTGAGTCTGCCAAAACCGCGACGTAAATCGAATCACGGTCTGATATAACTGACACATGCACGCCATGCCTAGCCACAATCTCATTCACATATAATCTCACTGACTTTTCCATCTTATAATCCTCGTGAATCGGTAAGAAGTGAGCGGATTTCGTCATTCGGTCCATAACAACCCAAATAGAATCATGTCCACTACTTGTTCTAGGCAACTTCATGATGAAGTCGATTGCTATATTCTCCTATTTCCATTAGGGAATTTCTAGTTGTTGCAATAGTCTTGATGGTTTTTGGTGCTCGGCTTTAACTTTCGAACAAGTCAAACAATCACTTACATACGTCGCAATGTCTTTCTTCATACCTGGCCACCAATACAATTCTTTAAGATCTTGGTACATCTTGTCTGCACCAAGATGATTAGAATACTTCAATTTGTGTGCTTTGTTCATAACTAGGGTTCGAATATTTCCCCACTTAGGTACCCATATACGATCCACAAAATACCGTACGCCATCCTCCTTACAGTTCATCTGTTTATCCAAACCTCAAAACTCTTCACTTGTAATATTCTCTTCCTTTAGTGCTTCACCCTGTGCTGTCAGGATTTGAGTTTTCAGATTTGATTGAATGGTCATTCCCAAAGCTCGTGCACATAAGGGTCATTCCCAAAATACCATACTCCATCCTCCTTACAGTTCTTTCTACTCAAGGCATCGGCCACCACATTTGCCTTTCCAAGATGATATCAGATTTCATAGTCATAGTCACTGAGAAGTTCCACCCATCGCCTTTGGTGCATATTTAGTTCCTTTTGATCAAAAATGTGTTGAAAAGACTTTTATCGTCAGTGTATATAACGCACTTAGTTCCCTACAGATAGTGCCTCCATATCATAAGCGCGAATACTACCGCGCCTAATTCCAAGTCATGTGTCATATAGTTCTTTTCGTGAACTTTGAGTTGATGCGAGGCGTAAGAAATCACCTTTTCCTTTTGCATTAACACACAACCTAGTCTTTTATGTGATGCATCATAGAACACCACAAAGTCGTTGGATCCATCAGGGAGGGTTAATATTGGCGTCTTGCATAATCTTTCTTTCAACGTTTGAAAGGCCTCTTCTTACTTATGACCCCCAATCAAATTTCTTATCCTTCTTGTTAACATTGTCAAATGGTTGAGTGATTTTGGAGAAGTTTGCAATGAATCAACGATATTACCCAGCCAATCAAAATTGCCGTATCTCCAAAGGCGTCTTAGGAGTATCCCACTTTTTCACTGCTTCAATCTTTCCAGGATCAACTTGAATTCCCTTCATTAACCACGTGTCCTAAAAACTTCACTTCTCGTAACCAAAATTCACACTTCGTCAACTTGGCGTAAAGTTTCACTTCCCTTAGCAATTCAGTATCACTCGTAGATGCTGATCATGGTCTTCCTTCGATCGAGATAGATAAGAATATCGTCTATAAACACAATTACGAACTTATCCAAATTGGATTTACATACCCCTTTCATCAAATCCATAAACATTGCCGGAGCATTGGTCAGTCCAAACGGCATGACTAAGAACTCATAGTGTCAATATCGAGTCCTAAATGCTATTTTTGGTATGTAATCCTCATGGAACCTCAGTTGATGATAGCCCGATCGAAGATCAATCTTAGAGTAGTACGAAGCTCTCTGCAATTAATCAAATAGGTCATCGATTCTAGGAAGAGGATATCGATTATTCAACTCGAGATAATCTATACACATTCAGAACGTTCCATCCTTCTTCTTAAAATACAATATCGGTGCTCCCCGCAGCGAGTGACTTGGTCGTATGAAACGCTTATCCAACAACTCCTGTAATTGACTCGATAACTCTTGCATTTCTGATGGTGCCAACCGATATGGTGTCTTTGCTACGGATGTTGCTCCAGGAATCAAATCTATTTGGAACTACACCCGTCGAGGAGGAGGCAAACCGGACAAGTTATCAGGGAATACTTTTGGAAAGTCTCGCACCACCGGAATATCTTAAACTTTCCTTTCCTCCACTTTCTTTTCCACTACATGCGCTAAGAATGCATAGCACTACTTCTGCAGGCATCGACGAGTCTTCATACAAGAGATAAGCTTTAGGTTTCTTCCCGGTCGTTCTCCTTGAATCTTGAGCACACCGCCGTTAGGCATAGGGATTCACATCACTTTTAATCGGCAAACAATCTTGGCTCCACATTTCGATAACTAATCCATTCCCACTACTACATCGAAACTTCCCAATTCAAAAGGTATCAAGTCTATATCAAAGGCATGGTCCTCTAACGTTATCGTGCAACCTCTAATTATCTCACTAGCTTTCACAAACTTACCATTAGCTATTTCTACCAAGTAACTAGTCTCTAAACAACTAGGTTTCAAACCAAGCAAAGGTGAAAATTCAGAGGAAACAAAGCTATTATCTGCCTTGGTATCAAATAATACGGATGCAAAATGATTATTGAGAAGGTATGTACCCATAACAACATTCGGGTCATGATGGGCATAATTTGCTCTAATTACGAACGCACGTCCACGGGTAGCATTCCCCTGCTTCATCTGACCCTGATTACTTGATTCTGATTGTTCCCAGGTTGACCCGGTGCCCGGTTCAGCCTAGGGCACACATTCTAATAGTGATCAGGGCTTGCACACTCATAACAAAACCTAAGGTTCCTAGTCAAATTTACTGCATTTATCGGTGCAACCAAGTTGGGCGCCACCCTACAGTCCTTCGCAAAATGCCTTTGGCGCCTACAGTCCACGAACACCCTAAATGCGCCCGCTTGGGATGATGAAATTACATTTACCAAATTTAGGATGTGGCCCAACGTAGTCCTTTCCTCCCTCGTTCACCTCCACAAAGTTTCTTGTCACCTTCGTTTTCTTATCAAACCTTCCCCTTACTTGCTTGCTTGATTCCCCATTATCCCTCCTTTTCTTACCACCTTTACCTAATACTCCAGTCCTCACCATCTCATCAGTCAGAGTGCCTGCCTTTAAGATCGCACTCTGGATTGTGGGAGGAGTGGCTACGATTACCATTGCCTAGATTTAAGGACCCAAAATCCAGATGTACCTCTCAATCCTCTTTGATTATGGGGTCACCAAGTGTGGAACAAGCCTAGCCAGTTCATGAAATCGATCCGTGTATGCCGCGTGCCAATCTGCTACCATAGTATGATTCTAGAATTCATGCTCTGACTTTTACATTTCATTATTAGGGCAATACTCCTCATTGATCAAATCCTTAAATTCATCCCATTTCATTTGCATTGCCGTTTCCCTACCTCTTGCCTGAATCTGAGTGTTCCACCAAGTTAGCGCCATTCCTTGTAGTGAACTTGTAGCATATTGATCTTCTGAAGTCCAGTCACTCGCTAATGTCGATCATTGCTTCCATCTTTTTGATCCACATGGTTAATGCTATTGTTCCACCCTTTCCATCGAACTCCTTAGGCTTACAAGCCACAAATTCCTTATAAGTACATCCTCTTCTTCTCCCGCCATCACCATGTCCATTCCAATTTCCACCTCTATTAGCCAACTGCTGAGCAATCATAGCAGCTATGTCAGGATTCCCAGCTCCATGGTTGTTACCTGTTGGACCACCTGTATTTCCTCCATCAGGTGCTTCACCCCTACCACCAGTACCTCTTCCTCTACCTCTGCCTCTTGGGGCAGCACCACCATGACTGTTACTATGGGTAACTCTTCTGGGTGGAATTTTCTAATCAATCATAGATAATATGTAAGCTTCAATCATATAAATGTTTACCACAATTCAGTCATCCACACGTAATTAACACGTCATTGTAAGCCATATAATTCACAAGATAATATCACATACTATTTCATAATAATAATACAATGTTCCATTTCCATAAATCATAATATCCCAAACATGATCAAATACCAAAATATCCAAAAAACACACGCGTACTGATAATCTAACAAGTCCAAATACGAAATATAAAATAACTAGAAATAAAATCATAGCGAGTCTTCAATGCTTCACCAAGGCTCGTGTAATATCAATCCTGACTGTCGTCACTGCTGGAGGAGCTAGAGGGACTCAGGGGCTGGTCACGATAATCACCCCATAGACTGGCCTCATTTGCTGGTAGCTGGATCCTAATGCGATTCGCCGGGAACACCATCTTCCTGGTCGTCATCATCCTCAACGGTCCTATGCCGTTCACCCGATACGACCCTCTAGGGTAGCCAGGTACCCAGGGTCCCACCTTGGGGGCGTACCTCGTGATCGCCGGCATAGCAGGCAGCTCAGGAACAACCGGAGTAGTAGGGATGATAGGAGCGATCGGTGCGACAAGAATCTCAGTGCTGCAGAACGGTCGGTGCAGGTCGAACAACACGAAATCCCAACATAATAGGGTTACCTAATTCTTCCTCCTCGGATGACTCCAACATATACTCCTCTGGATGGGACTCGGTATCTGATGACGAATGTAGCATATGATCCAAGAAAACCTCCTCGGGTTCTGACTCTGAATCAGATAGTACAACACGGGATGTAGAAGGAACGGAAGGACCAGTAGAAGACATCCTATAAGGAAAAAGTATAAGTACTTTTCCTCAGGTGAAATAGCTCAGATAATAAACGAACAGGTAAACAAGATAGGATGAACATACATGTAATACTAGATGCACACAAACCCTAGTATGCAATCTACATAAAGGTTCCTAGGTTATAGTCTAGGTCGAGTGATCCACCTAATTCTTTATAACCAATGGCTCTGATACCAATTTGGCACCACCCCGCTTATAGTAGAAACACAAGGATGTAATGGATGGGATCGTCATAACACATTGATTATTAATAGAGATGCATTAAATGAGGAAAACCAACGTGTCATGACATCACCCGACACCAATGGAAACTTTTTTCGCAGTTAGTCAATTCCACGACATAACATAGTCAAACAAATAAAGTACGATTTAAAACCCACAACCGGGAACAAGTAATGAAAACATGATCAACAATGATAACCCCAAATGAAACATTATTTATAGAAACGCCCATGCTAGTCTAAAATTCATTTCTTAAGGTCATCACTAAGGCAACATACCTAGCTATCCTCGATGGTTGTTACTTGAAAAGATATGCTCAAAATGGTCAACACATTGTTGGTGAGTTTGTAGATTTAAATAATAACAAACTGATGCTGTGTAATAGTTTGGTAGGACATAGGTATATTATAAGCAAAGAATATCACATGTAAACATGATCCTCACAACTAAACCTATGACGAACACACATACCTTGTCAAGAATAAATGAGTTCACAGCATAAAAGGTTTGAACATACTTTTCCCTCTTGATGTTTTATAAATAATTATAATAAAATTGTAAGGCCCCCCCCGTTCCCGGGACGCTACAGCTGGACCGTCATTGCACATAAAACATAAAATATATTTAGGCGTACTAAAACATGCAGCGGAATAATTTAAAATCATTTCATTCATTGCTTTTGCAAAATAATACAACATTCATAATCGTTACAAAATATTGTTTTGTTCGCATTACAATGCAAAAAGGTCATAATTTAAACAATGGATGCCATCCCAAAAACGCCAAGTAGCTGCCCCGTGCCATCCTCAGCAACATTTCTTGCCAATTGGAAAATACATAATAGTCAGCGTTGCTGAGTGAGTTCTAGTTTTATAAATAAAATACTTTTCTTTCGTTTAAAACCGTACTTAACTTTCGTAAGCGATCATACAGCATACGTACAAATAGATAATCTCATTATTATCTTTCATCATCTTCACTTACATCATTCATTCATCTCTCTTTCTTATCGTATATTTCATTTGATCATTATTACTTTCACTTCTCTATGCTCCAGGCTAATGCCTCGAGCTATACCTCAAACATCATGCACAAGGCGGGTACTAGGCTGAAGACTATAAATAGACTTCAAACATTATGCACTAGGCGGGCACCAGCACCGGGGTATCATCAGTTGGGCCAATGCCATGTGCTATACCCCAAACATCATGCATAAGGCGGGTACTGGACCGAAGACTATAAATAGACTTCAAACATCATGCACAAGGCATGCCCAACACCGGGGTAAGCGACAATGGTCCCGTACTTATTGTCAGTCACAAAGACTAGACCCCTAGTGTGCATCTTCCGGGGTAGCTAACCCACACAGTTGAGCTAACACCCTTCATGGGTGTGAACCTCCATACATGCTTGCAAGACTTTTCATTACATCATTCATTAATGCATGCATTCTTTCATTCTTTATGTTCCTCTTTTCATTCATCATTACTTTCCGCTTTACGTTACATAATACTTTTCGTTCATTTCATACTCATAACACGTAAGTCTGAATAATACAAAAGGAACTAAAGTCAACATAACACATTCATACATAGCATCACATAAACATCACATATACCCCTCACACATCATCATAACATCATGCATCAACCTTCACATACGTTCAACATAAAAACATAACCGACCCTCCGCGGGCACGGGGTTCGGGGGCGGCAGCCCGTGACTGCAGGGTCCCGAGGGCCAGCAGCCCCTAGTGGGGTCCAAGGGGCAACGCCCCTGGCTGGCCCTGGCTGCCATATTTTTAAAAACATTTATATGCACATTTCAATGGAAAAATCGATCTTCTGTTAAAAACCTTTTTAAATTCTTGGACATTTAAACATACATTCAGTATGCATTTCCAGCCCCAAACAAGTTTAAAACCGTTAAAATAGGGGATCTAGAACTCACCTGGATCAGCGAGTAGCTTCTCAATCAAGCTTTCTAAGCAAGCGTCGCACTACACAGGCTGCAGATAAGTTAACACTCAAGGGGTTAATTTCTGCCTATTTCGCTGCTAGTTCGCTGGCAGTTTCGCTGGCATCTTCGCTGCCAGTTTGCCCAACTTTCGTTGGAATTCAAGTCTGGCGAGACTACATAATTTCGCTGGATGAACATCCAGTTTCGTAAGAAGGGCTGAAATATATGACCAAACCCATTTTTGACCCAAACTTCAATCTTTTACCGCCCAAAAACTTGGTTTATCAGCCCAAGCTATATCTAAGCTTCTTACATGTTTTCTTACACAAAAACGGGTTTTTGGTGATTCTTTGCCACTTTCAAAAACTCCAACCCTATAATCCAGGTTTGCCCTTAAAGAACCGATTAAACGTGTGTTCTTACCTGGATTCTTGGTCTTTTCTTGTTGTTTGGATGCTCACAAACACCGATCTTCAATCTCTTGATCAACCGAACCTTGGATCATCACTTCTCTCCTCTAAAGTGGGTGTTGAGTTGCAAATGAGAGTGGCTCTTGCTGATCTGCTTATATATACTGGGCGTTCTCGGGACCTTAAACTCGCTGAGCACATAACCCGCGAGGTCTACTCGGTCCATACTCCATTTCCCGCTTATTTTCTTTAAATAATCCCGGCTAAGCCCATTATTATTAACTGGCTCGTTTTGACTTTATTCCGGGCGTTACAAAAATGGGGCCGCGAAACTCATTTTAAACTAAGACGAAATAAAGTGAACAAAGAGGCTTCAAAGAATGAGAGCAACGAACGATCAATTTCCTATGATTAATTGAAATTAAATCTTAAAACACGTCTACAGAGTATCAGTATAAATCCAGTTGGTCTCGGGTCGGTTTGGGTTCTATGTGCGACTCACACTCAAACTCGTGGTCCAATGATCGAAGACAATGGTGACTTCACGCGGCGGATTAGGGTACGGGAAAGGTTTGCAAGATCGAGGGTTTCAAGATATATATGTTTTATTTCGGATTTACACTCTAGTACCTCCACTATCATTTAATTTATCCCCTTAAGTTTTTTTTATTTACAATTTAAACAGTAAACTTATTAATTATAATAATAATAATAATTATAATAATAATAATAATATTAATAATAATAATATAGTATAACAATAATATAATCTTAGTAATAATAATAGCAATTATAATATTAATAATAATAATCTACTCATAATTATATGAATAGCGATGAACAAAATATTTGTATTTAATTAGTTCAATTACCCTATTAAGGTTTGGGTTAGCGCGCGAAACAATAATATCAAGGACGAGGTCAGAATCTAATCGATTCCGCGAGAAAGTAAATATACAAGAAAAGATGACGAGCTTTGAGTCAATTGACAGACCTGAGTGTGACGGATGTCACAAAGTAGGTCTGCTACCTAATAGAGACCGGTGGCACTGAGGTAGGTTATCATGTTTTGTCTATCTAGTTACCTACCTACCTGAGTTTTTTGTTCAACAACCATAACCTCTACTTCAGGGCTTTCTTGAACTGGAGAGAGGACAGGGGCTTTGTAACGTCTTTTTCTATTCCTTTCTTCCTTAATCTTGAGGAGCAAGTCTGCAACCTCAGGCCTACCTCCTATCTTTTGACACTTCAGTGTCAGCCAGTTCATTTAAATCATTTTGACACTTCAGTGTCAGCCAGTTCATTTAAATCATCAACGGAAGAGAGATGATTTCACCGATGTTGTAATTCCTAGACCCTAAATAGTTCAATCTAGCTGCCCTTAACTCATCCTCCTATGTGTTTGGCCTAGGGGCAGCCCTGATTGCAGCTTGCATGAAGTTGGGGGTCTTATTTGTTCTCTATCTCTTTGCCTATCTCTTCCTCTCCCTCTTCTCCTTCTTAATCTCCTCAGAGCTCATGATCCTCTTCCTTTTGAAAGTCATTGTCCTGTGTGACTCAGGGTGGAGAGAGCTTTGGCCTTCATCACTTGGTGTAGCACTTGAGCTCTAGCAGGGAGAGGCTGTAAACACCTTCACCAACTTGTGTCTCATTGAGGTACTGGGTGTTGAAGTAGTTCCAGTCTCAAGGTTCACAAGTTCAACTGTTGGGCCTTCAACTTAGGTTTCCCCTTCGAAGCTAAGTGTTGGATCATATGAGGCTGGTGCAACTAAAACAACACTTAAAACAATTTTGTGTACAAGTTGAAGAAAGTCTTCTGAAGACAAAAAGACTCTTCCGCAACTATGTCAAAGATCTTCTAAAGCATTATGTCTAAAGAGCTTCCGGAGGATAACTAAGTCTTCTGAGACTTAGTAGTTTTTCTTCTGAAGTATGTGAAGAACTTCCGAAGGATAGAACAAAGTCTTCTAAGACCAAGCAGTTCTCCTTCCGAAGCATTCACACTTAGAAGATCCAAGACAAAGTCTCTGAAGAATAAAGTCATAAAGACCTATAGAAGACTCGAAAGAAGTTGTTTCTTCCGAAGTATAAATGGTCGGAAGAACTTATTCTTCCGAAGCCATTTAGCTTCGGAAGAATCAACTATGAACCAGTGGACATAAGGGGTCTGTCTGACAAACTCTGATACACTACATGGTGCTTTTCCTAAACATGTAGTGACCATACTTTAATCACAGTTCAACTTTTCAACTTAGTACATTTGCCATCTTTAGTTGGTGACAAAAGGTAAGTCATGGACCTATCATGACTACCTTATCTAGGATATTATTTTATCTTAGATACTTTACTTTTAGCAATGTAGTATTTGTCTAGTTGTAGATTCCAGCTGGTTTTCCAAGTATAACTGGCAGTAGATAGTAGCATATATAGTTTCTCATTGTAACTTAAGTGGACAGGGGCTTAAAAAGAGTCTTGTAATACTGAGTTGAGAAGTAATATATACAAGTATCTTGAAAACCATTCTCTTGTTCATTAACTTTGTATATTATTATCAACTTAAGTTTCTGTGTTTCATCGATTAAGTGAGACTTAGTGAGTTTTGTGTTGAGAGTTAAAACTGATCCTGCAATTGGTATCAGAGTATCTAGGCTCTTGATTGTGAGATCTAACCATCCCAAATCACCCTTTCTTCTTCACACTCACTCACTTCACTTTAATGGCTCTTAACCAGAAATTTTCTAAGTCTGAAATGGGAACCATGACCAAGGCTCCTATTATCACTCCTAATGATTTTAGAACTTGGTGCAAACGTATTGAAGGGTTCATCAAGTATCAAGATAGCCACATGTGGAGATCTATCACTCATGGTCCTTACCTTCCTAAGGTAGAATCCCCAGCTGGTAATGGTGCCATGATAGAGAAGGCCGTTAAAGACTACTCTGATGAAAACTTTAAGAAAATAGACATTGACTGCAAAGCAATGACTGTTTTACTTACATCCATACCAAACTCCATAATGGTTGGCTTTCAGCAATGCGAGTCAGCCAAAGAACTCTTTGATGCTTTGAAGCTGATCTACTCTGGTTCCGCTGAATCCAAGGAGTCCAAGAAGGATGTAAAGAAGCAGAAGTTTGAAACCTTCACATATATCGTTGGTGAGACCTTGAGCCAACAATACTTCAGGTACATGAACTTGATCACCTCTCTTCAGTCTATTTGAGTGGATCTTGAGAAGAGAGACATTGTAAGGAAATTCATGAGTGCACTTCCTCATGAATGGACTTTCTATTGTGTTTCTATCAAGAGAACTAAGAATCTTAACACTTTCACCATGACTAAACTGTATGGAATCCTTGATGGATACCGTATGGTGATGGAGACTCAGAAGAGCCACCAGATGAACAGACCCTCAAATCCTGCTGTCAGCAATGCTCTTCATGTTGCTAAAGATCAAGAACTCCCCAACCAAGTTGAACCTGAACTATCCCCAACAGCCATCATCTTCCTCTGGGCCATACATCAATTTCCCCGAGACCCCAGTCTTAACAGGCTCAACACACTCTTTTTCAGGATAGTTATGCCTTGTCTCAGGAAGTGAACCCTCTAGAGATTTTCAATTCTGCTTGATGATCTAGAGTGCTTTAGCCCAGATGACATTGAGTACATGGACCAAAAGAACTGGAAGGCGGTTCCCTCAGAACCCAACCAACAACAAATTTGGATTTGATAAAAGCAATGCCAAATGTTACAACTGAACCACTTGGTCACTTTGCTAGGGAATGCAAAGCTCCAAGATCCAATCCTGGAGCAACTCAAGCCTCCTAACATCCTACTACCTCGAGGTGGCGCCAAAACCTACTGAGCAACAAACTGCGGCTATTGCTCAAGAGGTTGACTGGAGCTTTATGGTGCAAGATGTCACTCCTTCTTAACCTCTCATGGCTGGAACTGAAGACAGCAAGGTATATGAAAACCTCTGTACTCCAGCTTGTATTGCTAAGGTTAAACTTTATCAGGACTACAACATGGAAATTAATCTGATATTGAGTCCTTAAATCCCTAAAATCTAATTTCAAGAGAGCAGAATCTGACTATAACTCAAAATTGATGAGTTAGAGAAAACTGTTTCCTCTTTAAAACATGAACACACAAACTACAGAGCTCAAATAAAGGATTTGATTTCTAAGTTGACTAAGGCTCAAACCTACCTAGTAATAGCTGAGGCTAAAGCAAAGAAGTATGCTATTGAAGAGCATAACTTTAACACCATCATTGCATCATCCTCCCACTCAAAGGTGTGTTATCAAAACAAAAGTGGGTTGGGAACCAATAAAATTGCTCTACCATATTCTTATGTGTCTGTTAGACAACCAAGATGTGGTACTCATGAGCAAGAGATTCCAACTGCTGACCCATTACCCAATGAGCAGAAGAGTGATCCAACTATGTTGACCACCACAGGGAAGGATAAGGTAGAAAACCTCACTCCTACCGCTGATGTCCTACCCCTAACCACCAAAGATAGAAAGAACAAAATCAAGGCAGTAAAGAAAACTGCTAAGAAGGTGACTGAGTCCAGGATAAAGATAGATCCCAGGAAAAAGGGTGTATTCATTTCAGTCGGATTCCAAGTGGTTGGAAACTCTGACTCAGGAAAGGAATGTAGTACCAACATTCCTATCCAACTGAAGGATCAGAAATTAATGGGGAAAGTTGTTGAAGAAAAGAAGTGCAAGAACCAACAGCCATCACGCCCCATCAAGAGTAACATTGAGTGTTGTTGGTCCCTCTGATCGATATAACCTGGCAATTGATTAACCAAACAAATCCCACTGAAAACACAAATATCAATGATATTTGTGTAAATATAAATCAAACACAATAAAATATTGATAACAAGATGAACATCTTAAGAACACTCAATAAGCCTTGTTTGATTTGAATTGATTGCTAAAGATATTACAATGTGAAAAGATCATCAATCAATGGCTCATTCAAGCTTTCTAAACACACTAAGGACTCTAGCTATATATATCTAATGACATTAGACTTAATGATAATTAACCCCCTAGACTATCATTAAAACAAAAAAATGACTTAAACAAAAATAAAATATTTTGTTGACACAAATATATTTATTAACAATAAACTCCTAGTCATTTATATCTTCAACGTCTCGTCTCGGTTCTTCATCTCGAATGCATCTGTTTGACTTTTCTGTTGACTTTGACAGTGACATTGACATTTGTTGACTTTGACTGTGTTGATAATATATACTATCCTTTTCAAAACCAACTATAAAGAACCAAAAGCCTTTCAAGGCTTGCTTTAGATGTGGCAAAGAAGTCATGTGCTAAAGAAGTGCCCTCAGTTTCAAAGGCAGCTTTGGGAGGTAAGATACACAGGTTGCTTCTCGGGTTCAAAAGGTAAAAAGTCATATCTTTGAATGGTTGATGAAGACAATCTATCCAAACCTTCTCATGTGAAGCCGATTTCACATGATTCAAAGATGAAAAAGACCAACGTTTCAAAATTAAAATCTCTTCCTTCGGCTTAAACAGACAATAATTTCCAAATTCAATTCTTTCAAATCAAAAGTAATTGAACAGAAACAAATTTGGAAAGTAAAACAAAAGAAAAGGATAAAGAAATAATAATTTTTCAAAAAAGTTGTGCTTAAACAGGTTACATACACTGATGAAAAAGAACTCCCAGGACCACGATGGCCTGGGTCCCCCTCTCTAACTATTTGTTTATGAGTGCAGGAACAATTCAGGAGGCCTATCAGTAATCGTTTACTGACTGGGATTGTTCCTAATTCAAATTTAGGGTAGAACAAACAGTTATGGTATCTCAAGGTTATGGTATCTCATCCATATTTTGGATTCTTATCTACCATTCACAATCACTGCATTTTTCTTGTTACTTCATTTCTTATGTTTTTGCTAGTATAATTTGGAAGACTTTCTTTAGTAATTTTTTTTTCAATTCCGTTTCTCCCAGGACCACGATGGCCTGGGTCCCCCTCTCTAACTAATTTGTTTATGAGTGCAGGAACAATTCAGGAGGCCTATCAGTAATCCGGTTTACTGACTGGGATTGTTCCTAATTCAAATTTAGGGTAGAACAAACAGGTTATGGTATCTCGGTTATGGTATCTCATCCTATTTGGGATTCTTATATACCATTCACAATCACTGCATTTTTCTGGTACTTCATTTCTTAGGTTTTTGCTAGTATAATGGAAGACTTTCTTTAGTAATTTTTTTTTCAATTCCGTTTATTATATACTTAAAAAAATAAATTAAAAAAAGGGAAATTCCTTAATGTAGATGTCTGTATCACTTAATATTCTAAAATCTGAAAAAGACAGTTTCATTATATGATATGCTTGGTAGGCTCAGTCTGAAAACGAAGTAACAGGAATTCTGTAGCCTAACTAAAGCTTAGAACTCGATGATAAGGATTATTGTCCTGACATTCGGCCTGCACAAAGTTATAAGTCTCGTCAAAAATGGGTTGAGAGTATCTGACTTCTGCCTGATTACTGTGATTCCCAAATTCCCTCACCCTTGCTTCTGAAATGATGCTTCTTGTAAGCTCTTCAGAATCCTTTCGTGCTTATCTCCTCTGCTATGCGGAAGCATGACCTGGAGTGATGATCTTCTCTATTATACAGAGTTAGACCTGAAGGTCTCATCAGCACGCTCAGATGATATCTCCTCTGTTATACGTAAGTATAGGCCTGGAGCTCTCATCATCTGTTCCCCAAAAGGATCTGTAACACAATTACAAACACATTCTACACAATTCTCGTTAGATCATTTCAATAATACAAATAACCCCGTGTTTATCTGAATGTGCAATTTCTCGTGAAATGCATGTGAAAATGATAACATTTTAGTAGCATAATAGAAGACATGAAAAATGATTTGAAATGAATATTTTATTGTATTTTGTTTTATCATAGTACACAAAGAACTAATTTGATCATGAGATCACATCTAAAGATATACGAAAGCATAAAGATGTATTTGAACATCGACAAGTTAGTGAGATCACTTGATATAGAGTCTGGTCATAATTTTAAGTTTTTGAAAGCCAAAAACAGTTCAAAATGATGTGCAATTTCTACACAATCTCGTTAGATCATTTCAACATACAAAAAAACCCGTGTTTATCTGAATGTGCAATTTCCATGGAATGTATGTGAAAATGATAACATTTAATAGCATAATATGAAAGACTTGAAAATGATTGAAATGAATATTTTATTTTATTTTGTTTTATCATATACACCAAGAACTAATTTGATCATGAGATCACATCCTCAAGATATACAAAAGCACAAAGATGTATTTGAACATCGACAAGTTAGTGAGATCACATGATACAGAGTCTGGTCACAATTTTAAGTTTTGAAAGCCAAAAAAGTTCAAAAATAATTGTTGGTGTAACTTTGTGTAGGCCGAAATATCAGGAGAATAATCCTTATCAAGTTCTAAAGCTTTAGTTAGGCTACAGAATCACTGTTACTTTGTTTTCAGGCTAAGCCTACCAAGCATATATTATAATGAACTATCTTTTTTAGATTTTAAAATTAAGTGATACAGACATCTACATCAGTTACTATCATTCTCATAAAGTAAAGTCATGCAAATAAGCATACCAAAAAGAAATACTATCATTTCTCTGTCATCCCAAATCAAGTTCTTAGTTCCGTGAATTTTTATTCTCCCCGAAATTTCTTTTAACTACCATGAAAAAAAAAGAAATTCCTTTTTTATTTTATTTTTTTTTTCAATAAAACCCTTGTTTGATCTATATTGATTTGCATATGATTGTTTACATGAAAACCCTCAAATGTGAAAAGACCCTCAATCAATGGCTCTTCCAAGCTTAACAACACTCTAATAACTCTAGCTATATAGTCTAGTGACAATTAGACTTAATGACATTTTAGCCCCTAGACTATGATTAAAACATAACAATTATGAATTACAATTAACACAAAATAGACAAATAAAGATTAAATAGATATTTTTGTTGACAACAAAATATATATAACTCTAAGACCCGTGTTCTTTGTATCTTCAACGACTCTGTATAATCTGTGGTCTGCATAACCACATAGCTAAAGACTGTTACTACAATCCTGCAAGCACACATTATGCACCCAATGTTAAAAGGGAAGGAGTCAAGGAAGGTTTAACATTTGGACCTTATCACATGGTCCAAGTGATAAGGAAAGGAAAGCTTGTTTCTAAAGCTAAGTTGCTTTAGGAAGAAAATCATTCTTCCAAAAGAAAAATAGCTTTGGAAGACAAGCCAAAGAACAAACAAAGGAACAAAAGGAAGCCTTTGAAATCTTCCAAAAAGAAAGTAGCCTTAGAAGAAGGTCATGCTGCTCAATCCTCTTCAGGATCATCTACATTGGTCAACCATAGAATGGTATGGAAGAACAGACAGATGCTGCAGCCAAAACCTCTTCTTCACAAACACAAATTGAACCCACTTGCCTATACTTAGGTTCAAATAAATCATCTACATTGGAAGAACCCAAGACCAACAAGGCTTGGGTTTCCAATAGTAACTAATCATCTAACTATATGTACAGGAACATCCACATGACAAGAATGGAAATGTATGGATTGTGGATAGCGGATGCTCTAGGCACATGACAGGGAACAGATCTCTTTCTCAACAATTTGGACATTTTGATGGAGGTCCTGTTCAGTTTGGAGGTGAAGCCAAAGGATACATTTTTGGTAGAGGTAGTGTATCCAATGGTAAGTTAAAAGTTGACAAAGTAAACTTTGTCAAACAGCTTGAACACAATTTGTTAAGTGGTTCTCAATTCTGTGATCCAAACCACCAAATTCTTTTCACAGAACATGAGTGCATTATCCTTAAATCCGGGATGACAATTTCTCATGAATTGGTGCTTCTTAGATCTCCTAGAAGAGGGGATATGTACAAGCTGGATATGAACAATGCTTCCCCGTTGGGTGAAGTATCATGCTTTCTTTCCAAAACCAATGGTGATGAGTCAACTCTTTGGCGTAAAAGAATGTGCCATGTTAATTTTAAAACCATGAACAAGTTGGTTAAAATAATTTGGTACATGGTGTGCCTAAAAAGGAGTTTTTCTGTAAAGATGACTGTGTTTGCTTGCCTGAAAGAAAACAACACAAGGTCCTCACAAATCCAAAAAGGTTAACTCTATCACCACTCCATTACACTTATTTCACATGGATCTTTTTGGTCCCACAAGTATAATGAGCATTGAAAGGAAATCATACTGCCTTGTGATTGTTGATGATTTTACAAGATCACTTGGGTATTTATTCTTTTAAGAACTAAGATGAAACGGCTGAAACTTTAAAATCTTTTATTCTTAAAACTGAAAATCAAAAGGATCACAAGGTAAAAATCATTAGAAGTGATCAAGAGACTGAGTTTAAAAATCAAGTTCTTGACTCATTCTTTAACTCAAAAGGGATTACCAGACAATATAGTGCTCCTAGAACTCCTTAACTGAATGGTGTTGCTGAGGGAGGAACAGGACACTTAGAGGAGGAACAGGACACTTATTGAGGTCGTAAGAACAATGTTAGCTGATTCAAAACTACCTCTAACTTTTTGGGCAGAGGCAATTAGCACTGCATGCTATGTGCAAAATAGAGTTCTCATTGTTAAGCCTCATAGGAAGACCCCTTATGAGCTATGGAACAAAAGGCCACCATTCATTGGCTTTCTTAAGTCCTTTGACAGTAGGTGTTCCATACTCAACACAAAGGACAATTTAGCAAAATTTACTAAAAAATCAGATGATGCTATCTTTGTTGGATATTCCTCCACCTCTATTGCTTATAGAGTGTATAATATCAAAACTCAACAGTTTGAGGAATCATCCAACATTGTTGTTAATGAGCACACTTCTTGTGTTAAGGGGAATGGACCTGAATATATTTTGATTTAGAATTGTTTCTAAACTATTCTAAACCATCTTGTGAGAATGTTTCAACTAGAATAGGAATTCAAAGTGACCCATATGAAGATCAACTGTTTGAGTTACCCAGACCTATTTCCAGTTCTCCAAGAAGAAATGAAGAACAAGCTCCTACCGCTAAAAGTCCTGAAAGCATGAATATCTCAGGAAACAAAGGAGCTTCAACAAATTGTCTGTTCACTGAGCCTCAAAACCCAAATCAAGCACTCAACACCAAGCTGATGAAGACAGTGACATGGAGGAACAGGCGACTGTTGATGCTGCTTCACAACATACTGCCATTGATGATGTCACTCATTCAATCAATCAGTCCTCATTGAATGAATGTGAGGCATCAGCTGGAGAAGGTGTTCGAAGTTCTGAGCAAAACTTCTCAAACTTAGATCTATCTATGCAATTAGATGTAATTCCTAGGCTCAGGATACATAACACTCATCCAGCTGAAACATCATTGGGGATGTATTAGAAGGTGTGAGAATAAGAAATTAGACCCACAAGGGGAATGCATGTTTGTACTCATGCTTTCTCTCTCAATTGGAACCAAAAAATGTGGAAGAAGCTCTCAAGGAAAACAATTAGATTGAAGCTATGCAAGAGAATTGCTTCAATTCAAGAGACAAAAGGTATGGAACCTATGTCCCTTGCCACCTGGCCAAGTCCTTATGGCACCTAGTGGGTGTTCAGAAACAAAAAAGATGATAGATGTTTGATCATCAAGAATAAGGCAAGACTTGTTGTTCAAGGATACACATAGGAAGAAGTCATAGATTACACTGATGTCTTTGCACCTGTTGCAAGACTTGAAGCTATGCGAATCTTCCTTGCTTTTGCAGCATCCAAGAACTTCACAGTCTATGAGAAAGAAATTTGAGATGAGCTCCATGGGAAAAATGGATTTCTTTCTTGGAATTCAAGTGAAGCAGATGGAATAAGGGTTCTTTACCAACCAGTCTAAGTATGTCAAGGATATCTTAGAAAGATTTGAGAGGAAAGATTGTAAGATAGCCAAGACACCTATACCCAGAAATCATAATCTATGTCCTGATTCCAAGGGGGAGGATACTGATCAGCATCAGTACAGGGCAATTATTGGATCTCTGATGTATCTCACAGCTAGTAGACCTGTGTTAGGTATAGATCTCATGTATAGGTTTAGATGATAGATCAAACTCTTGTAATCACTCTTTGTAATTATAATTTTGATGATATAATATAATGCTGATTACATTTGAGTTTATGAATTGCATGATATACTATACTGCATTAATTTATAATGTATCTCATAAATAATGTTGATATGTGAATGATTGCAGTAAACATCAGACTTGGTCAATTAGGAAAATTCATTGTGTTAGAACAAACTGCAGATGAATAAGTATTCTTCCATGGATGTTCTCAAAAGTACAACTGAAGTGAACATCTGTAGATCTCATACGGAAGAACAACTTCAACTGAACAAGATTAAAGAAAGCTATTGAAGGAGGACTTGCTGCTGAAGAACAAGTACAAGAACTCCTGCTGAAGCACAATCACTAAAGAACAAGCACTGAAGACTAAGTGTTCCTGCGGAAGACAAAGGTTTCTGCGGAAGAAGAACTTCCTACGGAAGACTGTTTAACACTTGTATGATTTCGCATCATCAAGTAGTCAACAGAAAGTCAACAAGTCAACGTGGCAGAACAACAACATTAATGGCGGTGGAAGACATATAATTAAAGCGAAGATACCACGTCACATCAATAATATTATTTGTATTTATTTCATTGTAAATCACCAACTCCTATACCGATAAATGTGGTAAGGATTCGGATAGCTATAGGAAGTTAGCTTAATTATAGCACCAGGATAGCAAAAGATTAGCAATGTTTTAGGAACAGAATAAGATCTCTATATAACAAGAGATCAAGAACATGTAACAGAGAATGATTAACATACAATCAAGCAACATCAGATCATATAACAATCATAACAATAGAATCAATAGCAGAAGAAGCATTAAAATCAATTGATTGTAATTATTAAGCGATCGTGGTTTGTTTATTATTATATTTTGATTGTTCATTATACTGTTTGATCGATTTCAAGTTCATTAATCAATTAAACAGCAAGTATTGGTAATTCCACGATCAATACTTGTTAAAATCAAATCTGATAATTCCTATATTGATCCTTGGATTCACTCAGGTGGTATCAGAGCTTGGTGCTCATTGATCCAGATCAATTGATCTATTGGTTTGATTTGTTTAATCGATTTTTGCTAAAACAGAGTTGTTGTTTTTTCAAAATTAATTACATGAGTAATTCAGTTGTTGGTGCTTATTAAACTCCAAAACTAGAAAACAAATCTGATTTCAAAACATAGAAAATTAGGTTCAGGAATCATGTTAATTATACAGATTCTGATTTATGGGTTTCGATTACTGAAGGACCTTATATTCCACCTGCGTTAGGAGCGAATTATAAGGATAATAATCAACCCATAAGTCTGAAAAATCTGTCACCTGATGATGCTAAGAAAGTCAAGATTGACATCAAAGCCTATAGTATGCTTACTATGGCTTTGCTTGAAGATCTCCTGATCAGGTGTGAATCATACAAAACAGCTCACTCGTTATGGAAAATACTGCACACCCTGTGTGAAGGAAGTGACGAGATTAGGAGTATAAAGAAGGATACTCTTCGCTCACAATATGAAACCTTTCATCATATTGCGGGTGAGTCAGTTCCTCAACAATTGCATAGATTTATGCAACTTGTTATAGAGATGAACATCTTTCAACTTAAGTACAGCAATAAAGAGCTGAACAAAAAGATGCTTCATGCCTTACCAGAAAGTTGGACACAGACTGTGTCTATGTTCAAGAACACTATTGATTTGAAGGCAATAGGACTAGACACACTGGTTGCGAAGGTCAAAGCTTTGGAGCTAGATGAAAAGACCAGAAACAAAAGTGTGAAAGCAGTTATAGCACCTTATCAATTCAAAGAGTTAAAGAGTGCTGGAAGTGCATTCATCTCCAATAAAGATGAAGATAACTCTTCTGATGAGAGTGAACATGAAGAAGAAACAAGCTTTTGTGCTGCCAAGTCTTCCAAATCAAGCACTCAAAACAATCAGCACAGAAAGTCCAAAGGAAAAGCTGATGACTCCAAGAATAAAAAGAACAACAATCAAACAGAACCAATTACTATGGTTCTGGAATCAGAAGAACAGAAAGCTGCTTTTGCAGCCTTTAGTTCAAGCTTTCAGGCTTATCTGGGAAGCACTTTGACTCCTGCTCTCTTCTGTCAACAAGATCTAGAAGAACTTTAGCCTGATGAGGTAGAATAGATGGATCTAGAATGGCAACTAGCAATGATCGCCTATAGTGCCAAGATGTACATGAAGAGAACAAAGGACTGTCTGTAGGAGGAAGATTAACTTAAATTGGTGTTGACAAGTCCAAAGTAAGATGCTTTAAGTGTAATTTATATGGACACTTCTCAAGGGAGTGCAACAGCAATCAACAACAATCAAATGACTCAAGACAGCCTAGTCAAAGAAGTTTCACACAAGCTCAACTAACCAATTCATCCCCACCATCAACAAGCAACACTACAGGTACTAACAATGCTAAAGAATCTGGTTTAATTATTTTGCAGGATGGTACTTGTGATTGGAGCATGTATGAAAAGGAAGCACTAGCGGAAAATCAAGCTTTGATGGCTAACATGGAAAACAAAGTTCAACCAATGGCCACAGAGGTAAGAGAAAGGTTATGTTCTTCCACTTGTGTTGATGAAGTTGAAAGATATAGAACACATGCTCAACAGTTGGCTGACAAAGTAAAAAAACTCTACTTTTAAATGAATCACATGTAAGAGAACATAAACTTTATCAAGTCAAAATCAATTCTTTACAAAAGGATTTAGATAAACTTGTATCTAAAAATTACAATTTGAAAGTACAAGTTGAGCATTTGACTACTTCTTTAACTAACTCTATGTCAGATCATGCATCTACTGAAGTGAAACTTCAAAAATTCCAATTGTCATCACAGCAGTATGAGAAACTACTAAACTCTTATATTGAGTCAAAGAACAGATCAGGTTTGGGATTTCATGCTGTTGCACCACCAGTAAATGATAATTACACTTCTCTACCTGAGTCCATGACTAACAGCTTATCTAATCACTTTGTGTCTAGTACCAAATCTAAATCAACAGATAAAAATAATGATGATGTAACTAATGACACTGAATCATATGAAACTAATTCATCAAAATCAGAACTTTCAAAACAAAGTCAACCAGAATTTGATTATGATAACTGTGATGATCTGGATGAGGATGACGATGAGCCTCATAATACTAGTTTGGGTAAGGGTAAAATTGTTTTAAATGAACATTTAATTCCTAAAGTGTTAGATGAAATCAAGCTCCTTTATCCACCAAAACAAAGAAATCTGCTGAAGACCATTTACACAAGGATTGGTCAATTGAATGAAGGCATTCATGCTCTCAATAATCAAAACAAAAGAAAATCAGCAAAAAGAGCTTCGGAAGACAACAAATTCACTTTAGCAGATCACCTTCGGAAGCAGTCTAAGCAATCTATAAAATCCAAGAAAACTATTCCTAAACAGCCATCCGTAGAAGAAATACGGAATAAGAAAGAATTTGCTGAAGCATCATCCAGTAACAACAAAGTTCAGAAACTACAAAAAATGGATGCTAAACAAGAACCTTTTGACATCATGTCAGGCAGAGGTAAAGAATCATCAGCTGCTAAATTTGAAAAGGAGTTGAAGAAGCAAAAGAAGGCAATGATTAAGAAAAAGACAAAGGTAAAGGCTGCTTCTGATAGTGAAGCTGAAGAGAAGTACTGTAAATGGTGTGATATGCACAATCACAGCACAGAAGAGTGCTACTTCAGCATCTATTGCTCAATATGTAATATGAACAATCACATGACATCTGATTGTTAATTCAACAAATATTATACAATATGCAACAAACACAATCACTCCACTCAAGAATGCTTCTTCAACGAAAAGAACAAAACAAAGATCCTCAAGAAGAAGCTAGCAGAGACCACTGAATCAGACTCATATTCTTCTGAGGATGATGATTCAAGAGTCTCAAAACAAAAGAAGCAGCAACAAAAGCAGAAAGCTTCCAAGATAAGGAAAACAGCTGCTGAGGTGCAAACAAAGAAAAAGAAGGACAAACAACAATTTCAAAGCAAGACACCTCACAAAAAGGTAGCACTTGAAGAAGATGATGACTTCTTTGACCACTTTGACAAAGGCAATCATGTACCTCAGTCAAAATCAAAGGATGCAGAAATATTTTCTGGGCAATCCTCAACATCAGGATCAAAGAATAAGTCACTGAAGGAATGGATGACTGACCAAGTCAGTATGAATCAAGATAAAAACACCTCAACATCATCACCAAAATCATCCTCACCCAAAACAAAACATAATGAATCAACTGATATTAAAATTAATTTAGAAACATCAAGGCTCATTCATAAGAAAGTTACTATATTAGATAACAATGGCAAGCCCAAGACCAACAAGGCTTGGGCTCCTCGGTTTAATTAAGTTCATTATGTTTTGCAGGAACATCCAAGGAGGGCTGACAACAAGTGGTATGTTGACAGTGGCTGTTCCAGACACATGATAGGAAACTGTTCTCTCCTCCATGACTTCAAACATAAAAATGCTTCATATCTAGCATTTGGTGGGGATAAGAAGGGAGGTAAAATCACTGGTGAAGGAATGGTAACCAATGGAGTTCTCAAATTTGAGAAAGTCAATTTTTGTGAAAATTTACAATTTAATTTGCTAAGTGTATCTCACATTTGTGATCAAAACTATACTACTTTCTTTGATAACTCTAATTGTTACATTCTCAAGTCAGGTTACAAAATTCCAGAAGACTGGATCCTTCTCAAAGCACCAAGAAAAGGCAACACCTATGTGTTGGACATGAACAACACAACAATAACAAGTAAAGAAACATGACTGATTTCTAAATCATCAGAAGATGAATCTCAACTGTGGCATAGAAGGATGGTTCACTCTAACATGAAAAACATGAATAAACTGGTGAAAAATGACTTAGTCATTGGTGTTCCAAAGAAAGAATTTTTCTGTTCTAATCACTGTTTATCATGTTCTAAAGGAAAACAACACAAAATATCACATAAATCCAAAACAGTCAACTCTAACACAACACTACTAAAGTTATTGCACATGGATCTGTTTGGTCCAACCAATGTAATAAGCATTAGAAAAAGGCAATACTGCTTGGTAACTGTTTATGATTTCACTAGATTCACTTGGGTATTTTTATTAAAACACAAAAGTGAAACATCCAAAATATTTATGGAGTTTATCACCAAGATAGAAAATCAACTTGATCTAAAAGTCAAAATTTTAAGAAGTGATAATGGAACTGAATTTGTTAATTATGTCTTAGACTTATTTTGCAGGGACAAAGGCATAGCTAGGCAATTTAGTGCTCCAAGAACTCCAAAACAGAATAGAGTTGCTGAAAGAAGAAACAAAACTCTAATTGAAGCAGCAAGAACAATGTTGGCTGATTCAAAGCTACTAATAACATTTTGGGCTGAAGTAGTGAATACAACATGCACTGTTCAAAACAGGACTTTAATAGTCAAAGAACACAACAAAACACCCTATAAACTTTTGTTTAAAAGAAACCCTTTCTTAGGATATCTTAGAGCTTTTGGGTGTCATGTGTCTGTCTTAAACACTAAAGAACAATTTGGAAAGTTTGCTGAAAAGGCATATGATGGTTTCTTTATTGGGTATTCCTCAACATCTAAATCATACAAAGTATATGTCCCACATGATAACATTATGGAAGAAACTCCTAATGTGTCATTTGATGAATCCTTGTTTACACAGTCTGTGAAAGGATCATCTTGGTTGTTTGATATAGATGCATTAACTAACTCATTTAACACTAGCTATCTCAATGTGACAGGTGCTATGGATACATGTTATCCTTATGTTCCTCCAAATATGGGTGTACCATTGACAGCTGATCCACCAAGACAAGTTCATACAGATATTCAAAGACACAATGATCCTGGTGCTTCAGCTCAAACAAGCAAAGACATGTCTGATGTCCTTGGAACTTCTACATCAGCAAAAATGCCATCTACTTCAGAAGAAGTACCTCCCTCCACAGAGGTTCCTTCCACTTTCGTAGATGTTCCCACTTCTACAGATGATGCACTGAAACTCCCTAAAGTTCCTCACACTTTAGAAAACATCCCAACACCACTGCCACATGCAGATACACCAATTACAGACTCTGCAGCTGATCCTTTAACTGCTAAGGAAGGTATATCCATATCTGCAGAAACACAAGTCCATGCAGAACATAATTCAGCCGCACATAATCACCATAATGAGGAGTTATATTACTTTATTGACTTACCATCACAGCTGAATCCATCTCCACCAACTAACATCAAAAACCTGGATTCATCTATCCAAGTTCAAAATGTTCCAACAGCTAGGATTCATAAAGATCATCCAATTGACAACATGATTAGTGAACTCAATAGCAGAACTACAAGAAGATAAGGGGAGCGGCCAACATTTGTATGTTCTCCTGCTTTCTATCACAAGTAGTTCCTCCTAACATAACTGAAGCCCTAAAAGACAATAGCTGGATTGAAGCAATGCAAGAAGAACTTCAGCGATTCAGGAAGCAGAAAGTCTGGAATCTAGTTGATTTACCTAAAGGCCAATAGCCAATTGGCACTAGATGGTTGTTCAAAAACAAACTAGATGAGAGAGGAATAATTGTCAGAAACAAAGCAAGGCTAATAGCACAAGGATATACATAAGAAGAAGGAATAGACTATGATGAAGTCTTGAAGAAATTCAACCTTACTAAGTCTTCATCATGCAAAACACCAGCATTAACAATAGAGAAAATAGTACCAGATCCAACAGAGAAGTCTATTGAACAAAGATAATATAGATCTATGATAGGATCATTAATGTACTTAACTGCCAGTAGACCTGACATAATGTTTGCTGTGTGTGTTTGTGCTAGGTATCAAGCCGACCCAAAGGAGTCACACTTGAATGCAGTGAAAAGAATTTTCAGATATCTCAAAGGGAAACCAACACTTGGACTGTGGTATCCCAAAGAAGGAGACTTCAAACTGTACTCTTACTCAGACAGTGACTTTGGAGGATGCAACAATAACAGAAAATCAACAACTGGAGGTTGTCAATTCATTGGTTCAAGACTTGTTTCTTGGCAGTGTAAAAAGTAGACTAATGTTTCAGTATCCATAGCTGAGGCTGAGTACATAGTTGCTTTAGCTGGTTGCTCTCAGGTTCTATGGTTGCAAAACCAATTACTTGACTATGGTTACAATTTTCTTCAAACTCTAATTTACATAGATAACTCAGCTGCTATGTTCATCACTGCTGATCCAGTACAACATAGTAAAACTAAACACATTGAAATCAGATACCATTTTTTGAGAGACTGTTAAGAAAAGGGTCTAATCAAGTTGATGAAAGTGGACACAACAAATCAACTTGCTGATTTGTTCACTAAAGCCTTTGATTCAGTTAGATTTAATTTCTTAATTGAGTCCTTAGGCATGCTCAACTTAGATTTGATCACAACAACAATAGAAATATTTGTCCATTAATTGTAATCATATGAGAAAGGCACACACATTATCAAAACAAACAACTACATAAGGCAGTTGATATACTAAGGATATGATAGTACACTATAACTTGACATATATCCCTGCTTTCAACTCACCAACTAACTATTGATCAGATGTGTTGGATGTGTAAATAGGTTCAGCTTGAGTGGAAACTAATATATGTCATGCACAACATAACGCTAAGATGACTTAGTATGGACAAGTCATTGTCAGGAGCACACAAGTAAGTCTTCTCAGGATGTGATCATGTTCATCACCCACGCACACTTACTATGTTGCAACATCGTATAACCTCTATCTTTGCGCTCATGACCCTCTGTTTTGTGTGAGCAAAGACCTGGGTCAAAGGGCACCTTTGTTTTACATGAGTAAAGACCTGGTGACCTGATGCTGATCATCAAATGTTCCAAAAAGGAACTGCTCTAAAAGAATCCAAAATGATCAACTATATATTAAATTCAAGGAGCAACCAAACCGTCTCAGCATTAATAAGATTTCAAAGAAAATTTTAAGATAGAACTTATACTCTACGAAACATGGTTTAAGTGTAATAAAGTGATAACTTGATTACGTTCAGGGGGACTAACTTTCACGCAACTTCAATGATGCGTTCATCTTTGTTTCTCTTTAATTCTTACCAAAACATGATAAACAACATGAACAGTGGAATTTACACTCTTCTTTGAATTTCTGCGGATCACAATATTTGTAATCTGCACTAGATCAAGTAGACCATAACCTCGACAGTAATATGCAGAATATTACCTGGTTTATAGTATGATCCCTAGTATATCATATATTTTCCTGTAACAAACTTTAACCAACACTTCTTTTCTCTATGATTATCAGCCAGACAGATTAACTGTTGTTCATGCTCTTTTCTTATAAATTTTTGATAAATACATAAGTTTATGATCACAAATTTAGGGGGAGTAGTCAAAGCATGAAACTGATTTTAACTGATCTTAACATAATGATATGAAGAAAATTGAAACTTGAGCACTACCTTGGCTGTAGGATATCTGAAGGTTTTAACCAAATCAATTTTGCACAATTACCATGAAGCATAATCAACAAGGTCCAATAGCAAACAACAAATGATCTAACATTGTGTTTCAAAAAAAAAAGAACAATAATTTTGTCTTTCCGTAGATTAGTAACCTACAGATAAAACAACAAATTCATAACAAATTTTGTCTTCCATAGATGTTCCTGTGGGAGAATTAATCTGTTAAAGGTTAAAACAGCAAAGTTTTTGCCTTCCGTAGATGTTCTACGGAAGCATAAGCTTGTGGATAACCTTGGAAGGGTTAAAAGGGTAAATGGGTCCCACGTCATTAAGATTAGGTTAAACAGACTGGAAAAGTATAAAAAAGGGCATCTCGACAGTTGGCCTTTCTATTCACTTGCAAAACACTTTCAGACCTAGAAATCTGTCCATCCAAAACCCCCTCTTCATCTTCTACATCGAACACTACTCAAACACCACAATCACCATGACTAATCGGGTTGTAAAAGACCACAATGTCTGTGCATTTCTGAATCCAGATGTGGAGGACGAATGCAGAGACATTATAAGATACTTAAGAAGAACAAGACTCTACTATGCACTAACTGTAGTTCCTGTTATCTATCAAACACACATGATAGATTTCTGGGACTCGGCTAGGGTGGAGGAAGAAGATAAAGCACACGTCATATATGCTACCGTCAGAAATCTACAACTGTGGATTGATGAATGCACAATCCGGAGGGCACTGGAATTCAGAGATGCTGAAGAAGGCCACCTTGATGTGTTCGAACATGAATACATTCAGAAATTATTTGGATTGATGGGCTATGACGGTGACTACCGAAACAGTGAGATCAAGAAGGGGAGGCTGAGCAAACCATACAGATTCTTGTGCCATACTTATGTGAAGTGTATCTCCAATCGAAAGTCAGGATTGGATAGGTTCTCTAGGCACATTTCATCAGGAATTATTGGGATCCTTGAGGGGAGAAAGTACAATTATTCCAAGTACATCCTTAGCTTCCTATGTGATCACCTAAGGGTGCAGAAAGAGAACAAGATGTACATGTTCCCAAGATCCCTTCAACTCATCATCAATGATCAACTGCCAAACATTGCAAGAGATGGTGATGTCTGCGTACAAGCACACCTGGGAAGATCACTCCTGAACAAGCTGACAGGACAATACCAGGGAGGAGATATAGAGATGTTCGCTCATATCCTAGATGAGGCAGAGGACATACCTCAGGAACTACTGTGGGTTGAAGAACCTCAACAGCATAGTCCACCAGCTAAATTCCCTGAACTATCCCAACATCAAACACCAGCAGCCGAATCTCCTAAAGCTCATCATCAAGAACATCAACCATCATTATCACCAATCCACTTGATATCCTCTTCAAGTGAACACACACAACCAATCTCTCCTGAACACTCTCAAACCACGGCTAACACAGCTTCAACTGAAGTAGTTGGTAAGGAGGTTGTTTAGTTCTCACCCACACACTCCCTAACATCCCATGACTCCGTTACCACTGAGCCAATCTCACCATAACTCATCCAATCACCAACTGATCCAATTATTTTACCCATACCTACGGAACCTGTCTCACCATTAGTAAGCCCTGCACACACTGAGATACTTAATCTGGAGGAGGTTGATGAGGTTGAAGAAGGCACAACTGAGGAGATCTATGTAGAAGATGAAGGGGAGAAAGATGAGAATGTTGAACAAGAGGAGAGGAGATATGTTGACATCATTGCTTATAATGAAGATCACTTGTATGAAGAAGATACTGATGTGAGTAAGAGCTACTTGGTAGCAAAATACAACATTTTGATCATTAAAAGCAACAAAAAGTAAGAAAAGTTGAGGAAAATGAAGAAAGAGCTGATAGAGAAAGACAGACTGATAGCTGAGAAAGATGCTACAATCACTAGTTTGGAAGGAAGGTTGAAAAGGCTGAGAGAAGATTGGAGATAGATAATGAAGAGATAGATGCTTTGAATGACCTAGTTGATGAACAATCAGATTAGTTAAAAGCCAAAGATCATAAGATTGAGAGGTTAAAGAAGAAGTTATTTGAAGCTGAATTGATCAAAAGTGAGTCAACCATGATCACTTACAGCAGAAAAAGGAAATACCTGGGGAAAACAACTGATGTTGCTGGTGACTCACCAAAAAGAAAAACACTAGATTCACCAGAGATTTTAGCCCCAGTGGAACAAAGTAAAGAAGATAGTGATGCGGAGTGGGAAGAACTGACAAAAGAAGAGCCTGCTGAAGTGGCTAAAGAAGTTGAAGATGATGAGTTGTTAACAACAAAAGACATTCTAGAAGAAAGACCTCACTCTGCCATGTTTATGGACCTTGACATGGTGAAGAAGTTGAACATGTCTTAGTTGATTCAAAAACTGAAAGTGTTTGATGTTGTCAGAATGATGCTCCCTATATGCAACTATGAAACCTTCTCCAAGCTCAAGGCATTAGAGAAGATCAGAAAGGAGTTAGGACATTATGACACAACCAAACTGACAAGATACAATATGATCTACTGGTTACAAAATCACAATTATAAGCAGCATGAACTTAAGGAAAGAACAGTTGGTGAGCTCAAAAGAATGATAGAATATGTGATGAATACTGAGCTGAACACAGGAGTGAAGTTCAGGACTAGGGCTCCCAATCCTGCTTATCAACATCAATCTGATCAAACTCCTGCTGAGCCAACTGTAGTTGAAGTCAAAGACATGCACAGAGAAATTGAACAAATGATAAGAGAGCCAAGGGATGTGATTACTAACAAGATCTGGCCTCTGAGCACTGCTGTCAGAGATATCACTGAACAGAAGACTACTTTAATTCAACTTTTTGATCTGATGACAACTCCAATTGCAACAGAAGAAAACAAGATAATAGCATGGAAATTTGACTTAGACTGGGATTGTGCTATGATTAAGAGAGCATCTAGTATGTTCTAATACTTTCCCTTGGTGGAAACCATTCTCACACTACCAGATGCTGATCTAAATACTCTGCAAAGCACTCCTATCACTAACTACCCAATCAGTCCAAGAAGTAGAGACTTCTCTGGACTTGTGGCCAAGTTGAATCACAAGTTCAAAGGGGATGTGCTCAAAGAAGCAAAAAGAGTAGATGCTGAGCACAAGAGAAGAAGTCAGAGAAGGTCTCATTCCAGTTCTCAACTTGTCGATGGTGATTTTAAACAAAGAACTGGATATGATGACATGACCAATGCTGCTATGAAAGTGATTGAGGGAAATCAGTTCTCTTTCCCTATCACTGAATGGGGTTATGTTGAAAAGACTAAAGAGTTGGTGCTGCAGAGGAATGATCCCCAGAAGAAAGTCTCAAGCATAAGGCTATTTGACCCTGTAGAGATCAAACTCCTGCACCCAAGCTACACATCATACTTACATGACAAATTCTTCCCAAAGTTGAATGACCAAACTGCTCAGAATGACCTGTGCCTATATGTTTATCTGATTCAAGTCATAGACAAACTACATGCTAAGGCACATAAAAGAAGAAAGTTTGAGGATGGGCAGTTAATGGGAACAGAGATCAAGAACATAACAGAACTAAGGATTTCAGATCAGGATGAATTGGAGGTCGTGTCTAACAATAGTGTTGTTGGAACACTCACCACTGAAGAGGATATCCTGGGTTTGAAATACAAAACTTTAAAGAGAATAGGAAGACGGCAAATCAAGTACAAATATGAAAATCAAAAGAATGTCGTGAGTTACTTCAACACAAAGATTTTGGCAAGAGTGCAAGAACTGAAAGACCTAAACCCATGATTACTAGAGTCTAAACCTAAGGGGGAGTATTGTTAGGTATAGATCTCATGTATAGGTTTAGATGATAGATCAGACTCTTGTAATCACTCTTTGTAATTATAATTTTAATGATACATTTTGAGTTTATGAATTGCATGATATACTATACTCCATTAATTTATAATGTATCTCATAATATATGTGTTGATATGTGAATGATTGCAGTAAACATCAGACCTGGTCAATTAGGAAAATTCATTGTGTTAGAACAAACTGCAGATGAATAAGTATTCTTCCATGGATGTTCTCAAAAGTACAACTGAAGTGAACATCTATAGATCTCATACGGAAGAACAACTTCAACTGAACAAGATTAAAGAAAGCTATTGAAGGAGGACTTGCTGCTGAAGAACAAGTACAAAAACTCCTGTTGAAGCACAATCACTGAAGAACAAGCACTGAAGACTAAGTGTTCCTGCAGAAGACAAAGGTTTCTGCGGAAGAAGAACTTCCTACGGAAGACTGTTTAACACTTGTATGATTTCACATCATCAAGTAGTCAACAGAAAGTCAACAAGTCAACATGGCAGAACAACAACCTTAATGGCGGTGGAAGACATATAATTCAAGCGAAGATACCACGTCACATCAACAATATTATTTGTATTTATTTCATTGTAAATCACCAACTCCTATACCGATAAATGTGGTAAGGATTCGGATAGCTATAGGAAGTTAGCTTAATTATAGCACCAGGATAGCAAAAGATTAGCAATGTTTTAGGAACAGAATAAGATCTCTATATAACAAGAAATCAAGAACATATAACAGAGAATGATTAACATACGATCAAGCAACATCAGATCATATAACAATCATAACAATAGAATCAATAGCAGAAGAAGCATTACAATCGATTGATTGTAATTATTGAGCGATCGTGGTTTGTTTATTATTATATTTTGATTGTTCATTATACTGTTTGATCAATTTCAAGTTCATTAATCAATTAAACAGCAAGTATTGGTAATTTCAGGATCAATACTTGTTAAAATCAAATCTGATAATTCCTATATCAATCCTTGGATTCACTCAATCTGATATCATGTTTGCAACTTGCATCTGTGCAAGATATCAGGCTGCTCCCAAGGTGTCTCAACTAATTTGCATCAAATAGATTCTTAGATACCTCAAAGGAGTTCCCAAACTGGGTCTCTGGTATCCTAAGAATAAGGATTTTTATCTCTATGGGTACTCTGACAATGATTATGGTGGCTGTAACATTAACAAGAAATCCACATCAGGAGGATGTTAATTTCTTGGTAGAAGGATTATTTCCTGGCAATGCAAGAAGCAATCATGTGTCTCTACATCAACTGCTGAAGCTGAATACATTGCTGTTACGAGCTGCTGTGCTTAACTGGTAAGGATTCAAAATCAGATGTTAGACTATGGGTTCAACTTCATGAATACTCCTATCCATATAGACAACACGAGTTCTATTTCCATTACAAAAAATCCAGTCAAGCACTCCAAGACAAAGCACATTGACACCAGGTATCATTTCATTCGAGATATTCATGAGAAACACTTGATTAAACTAGTAAAAGTCAATTCAAATGAACAATATGTTGACTTGTTCACCAAAGCCTTTGATGAACCAAGATTAAAATACTTAATCACAGCTATTGGGATGATTAACATTGACTAGTTTATTTCTATTGAAAACCTTTTTAAAATGTGTCTTGTTTATGTTGTCTAATTACAATCTAAGCCCTGTTACTACAGTTTTTCTTCTAATTGGAAATTCTTCCAAAAAGAAATTTGCCCTCGGAATAGATCTTTATATCTTCCGAAGGTAAATTCCTCCACTTTAATACTCTCTTCTGAAGAGTTTTTACCCTCGGAAGAAAATTTGATCATAGATCAAATTTATTTTCGAAGATTATTAACTTCTTCTCTCGGAAGAAGTCTTTTCTCTCGGAAGCAAACTTATCCTCCAGATATGGTTTGCCTTCGGAAGTAAATATAACTTCCGAAGAGAATACTGAGAAGCCCAAGGGTTTTCTCTCGAAAGAAACTTTCCCTTCGGAAGAAAACTTTTACTGTGTAACGGAAATCTTTGGGCTCCACTGTGTAAAGTTAAGATCTTTTCAGAATATTTTAAATTATCTACCTTACCGCCGTACTCAAGTATACACCCAAACTATCTTTTCACCTTATCGGTATGGTTTTTTACCCCCTATTTAAAACTTCTGACTCTCTTTCTTTACCTTTTTTTACCACCACTGAAACCCAATATTCCTATTATCGTCTTCTCCCTCTCTCAAATTCCTTTAATCAAACAATACTTTCTTACAATGGCTCTCAATCCTCAACACATCCAAGTCACCATCCTTGATTCCTCTAAGGATGCTGACTTTGCCCCCATCATTGATTTTCTGTTCCACTCCACATACTTTACCACCCTCACTGTAAACCCCACCATATACTCTAATCACATGACCGAATTTTGGGCAAACGGTCATTATGAAACTCTAAATGATGAAATCATCATTTCGAATGATGTCATCAGGTCGAGAATCAGCGGACAAGAGATCATCATTTCTGAATCTACCATCAAGGAGCATCTGGAGCTTCATGATGAAGGCACCCCTACTAAATTCCCCAAATCTAAGCTAGTAAACACATACACTCAGATGGGATATGATGGTGATGTGCACAAGTCCACTGTTTACAAGTTTAATTTCTCTTACAACTGGAAATTCTTATTGCACATTGTTCTACACTACCTATCCAACAAGTTAGGGGGTTGGGATCAAATCCCATATGATCTGGGCTGCCTAGTCCATGGAATGGTAAAAGGCCTCCACTTCAACTATTCAATGTTTGTGCTGAACAATCTACGAGGAAATCTTACCCGGGATTTATTTTTCATGTATCCCTAGTTTATTCAGCATATCATAAACTGTGAGCTAGAGCAGAACAGACTACAACAAGTAGACAACAAGTAGACCTTGAAGAAGGTGTCCACCAATTTCACAAGGAGATTCACTAATCTTCTCCCAGATATGCTTGAGCCAACAGCTCCTAGTGATATCCCTGCAAGCCCAGCAGGTGATGAATCCACACCAGACCTCCCCACTAAAATGCCAACTACTTCTTCACACCCAATAAAGGTTACATACACCAGACGCCCCAAATGAACCCCTAATCAATCTACTCTGATTGATCAGGTACCCTCTGTTTACACTAAAAAGGCTCGAGTGGAACTCAGGGCTTCCACTAAGCCAGAGGTTCCACCATCCTCCACCATCAACCTTACTATCAGTGTTGAGTCTCCTCAGTCTCAACCTAATGAGCCCAAAACCCAAGCCATTAGCACTCAGGGTGAGTCCCAACACTCCCCTGAGCAACCAAAAAGGGACAGCCACATCATTGGAACAACTGTTATTGCAGAAGAGTCATTAGGTGCTGACCAAGGTCCCGAGTCGCTAGAATTAACCTCTCTATCCTTCACTGACCTTTTAATCCAACCAGATGAGGATATCATGTTCCATCAGGGCCATGATGTTGATCTACAATAGGTCCTCAAGAATACCAGCAGTTGTTCTTCATATATTGGGGGGTCTATTGTAAGTGCGGTGAGGTAGGATGATCAAGTAAGAAAGCAACAAACATTTGAGAAACCATGCCTTTCTCAGACAATAACAGAGCAACCTGATTGTGTTGCTTGTGAAGGTGTAAGGAGAAATCTGGCTGGTTTCGGGGTTCAGTGTTGGCCATTTGTAAAAGCTTTAAAACAAAGAAATCTAAGAACAATAAGGGTTTGTGGGTGAATTTAGGGTTAGAAGTTTGTAGATAAAGAGGAAGAAGAAAGAGGGGGAACCGTTATAAGGCTATATATATGGTTGGATATGAGAAAAGGTTAATGTAAAAAGATAAACTTTAAAATCCAAATATCGACCCCACCTCTGAAAACTTGAACCAGCATCAAGTCATTCCCTGTCCCTTTGATGAAGAGTGTACTGTTAATAGTACCTCTCTTGTATCCATATTGGACAAGATACTATGACAATGTCTCATACCACTTCCTTGAGCTTGATACAGCCCATAAAGAGCTTTGTCAAGCTTGCAGACATAATCAGGATGATCTGGATTTGCAAAGCCAGGTGGTTTCTTGACATATACTTCCTCATCTATCACACTATATAAAAATGCACACTTGACATCAAGTTGGTAGACCTTTAAATCCTTAGAAGCAACAAAAGCAAGGAATATCCTAACAGCTTCCAATCTTGCCACAGGAGCAAAAACATCTATGTAGTCAATCCCTTCTTCTTGAGTGTACCCTTGAACAACTAGTTTTCCCTTGTTCTTGATGACAAATCCTCTATCATCCTTCTTATTCCTAAAAATCTACTTCGTAACTATTAGTGTCTTCCCATGAGGAAGAGGGCATAGGTTCCAAACCTTTTGTCTTTTGAATTGATGCAGATCCTCCTGCATTGCTTCAACCCAACTTTCATCTTTCAAAGCTTCATCAACTTTCTTTGGCTCATTCCGGGACAAGAAGCAAGAGTATAGACAAACATTTTTGTTATGGGTTGGTCCTCTTATTCTCACCCCAGTCTCAACATCTCCAATGATGTTTATGGTGGGATTGGAATTGTGGATCCTCAATTGAGGAATTACAGCAAGTTGGTTTGAAAGATCTAAATTATTGAAATTTAGATCTGGTGATTGAGTATCACCCACTACATCAACATATTATCAAGCGAAACTTGATCCAATGAGTGTGTGACATAATTGATGTTGTGTTCAGTGGAGAGGTTGTTAGCATCATGAAATTCTTGATAACATTCACCATCTCCATCTCCTCCTACATTGGAAACCCCTTTATTTGAGTTTTAAGCCTCAGTGTTGGAATTAATAGGCACCTCAGATGTGTCAGCTGAAGAGTTTGTCATGGTTGTGCTGATAGGATCTCTATCTGTAGGGTTTGTTACCACTGGTGCTGCGAGCTGTAAGGAGTCTTGATCTCGAGTCAAGCCGGGGCGTCATCTATCTTTTAAGTTAAGTCGTTTCCTAAGAGGGCTCCTCTTATTCTTTCTATGAAGGGAATTCTATCACTTGGTCTTCTCAGCTCAAATTTTAGGTCAGGATCTCCTACTAATATGTTACCTATAGATCTTGAAACATCTTCACAAGATTTGTGCTCATTGAAGGTCACATTGGCTGACTCCTCAACTACTCTAGTTTTGAGATTGTATACTCTATAAGCCTTAGCTTAGGAAGAGTATCCAATGAAGTGTCCATCATCTAATTTCTCAATAAATTTGGCTATATGATCTTTGGTATTCAAGATGGTGCATGGACATACAAGTGATCTAAGGAAACCAATGAAGGGTCTCCTTTTGTGCCACAGTTTGCAGGACCGTTAAAGGGTACTTAAGCTTGCACTTAGTTAACACACTTAGGAGGATCTTAAGCTCACTTAATAATTCAAATAGGGAACTATGAAACTTTACTGAAGATACAAGATAAACACAAGTAAAAACAAGAACAAGAGCACAAGATAAAGTTTTTAAGGAAGTTGTATATTGCTTCTCTAGTTCTATTACAAGTGTTGTACAAGTATATTTTAAATACGAGAACCGGAGACTACTTATACTACATCCTACAACCGTCAATATGAAAATAGACAGTTGGAAGTGACTAATCTAGACAACAAGATCAGCCTAAAGTCAAAAGGCAGATTTCTTTTTGACTAGTGACTATGACAAGCCATAGCTCACTGACTTTCCTATTATAAAAAGCCAGGAAGGAACAAAAATAGAAACTTGCAGGCGAAGACCTTATCTACCTTATCATAAAGTATGGAGGTTTCACCAACTAGTGATAGCAGGTAAACTACCAGAGCATGCAGCGGAAAGTAGGTTGCTTTATGATAAAGTTGATGGAAAAGGTATATTTTCTCTCTCTTCAGAGGAAAATCAGTCTTGTCTTTAAACAGCTTCGGAAGACTTTGTCTTGAAAGCTTCGGAAGACTTCATCTTTTACCTTCAGAAGAGTTGAGTCTTTGGCTTTGGAAGACTTTATACTTAGAATATTTTCTAAGTTCAGTGTAAAGCTTCCGTAGCAGTTTCTTCTGAACTTTGGCTTTGGAAGATTTTACACTTAGCATTTTTCTTGAGTGTGTAAAACTTCTGAAGTGCATGTTGGAAGATTTGGTTTTTTTGGTATCTTTTGGTTGCATCAGCCTCTTAACTTTAGAGGTTCCTACAAACTCCCCCTAGGCTGATGCTACCAAAACAGAAAGGTTCTTCAGACTGGGATAGTCCACATGAGGATCTTCAGAACTCCTTTCTTCATCAATAGATCTGGATTCTTCAGACTCATGAAGTACCTTCTCATGTCATAAAGATCATGCAGAGGGAGTTAAAGCATGTCACTTATGAAGTAGACATGTTGTTCTCCCTGATCTCTAGTGACATACCATCTGTCTGGATCTTCAGCAAAAGTCCAGGACAGAATTTGTCTTCCAACAGAGAGAGGCTCTACTATGATAGGAGTTGGTTGAGAGTCCTCTTCATGCACTTCCTCAGGATGTTCTGACTCATCTTGAGGTTGGGAGGAGGATGCCTTTCTTCTTTTCTTCTTTGAAGATGATCTTCTTTTGGCCATCCTCTTTTTCTTCCCTGATGATTTTAACTGAGAGGGTTGGTCTTCAGTACCAGGTTCTTCAGTGGATTCCCTCTCGGTTGGGATCTCCTCTCTCCCAGTTTCAGAAGGAGAGGGAGGAGAACCCTGCTGTGAGTTAGACGATGAAGTTGGCTGTTGTGCAGCTTCAGGTGCAGGTGGTGTTGTCTCTGTAGGTTCCACCTTTACCTCAACTTCAGGTTGAGCTTGACTTGATAATGAATGAAGGTCCACAAGCTCTCCCCTTTTTATCTTCTGCTTGATCACCCTTATGTGCTCATCCATTGTGGATTGAGACATGGGACCAAGCCTCCTTCCGGAGAACCCATACAGCTTCAAGAAGCTCATCATCCTCTACCTGTCTGTAGACTTTTTTTGACTTTTTTGGATGATGGCTCTGGATTTTGCAGCTTCTTCCCTTTGCCTCTTCTTTGCAGTTTGCCTTTCTTTCTTGGCTTGCTCTTCTAGCTGCTTATTGTATTCAAATAATATATAATCATAAGGCAAGGGGAGGAGTGTAGGTGCCTGATAGAGACCTGTGGCACTCAGGTAGTTGATCATTTTTAATCTTTTTTCTTCATCAACTACCTGAGGTTGTTCAGTAGCCATAGTCTCTGACTCAGGACTTTCTTGAACTGGGGAGAGGACAGGAATGTTCTTGTAAAGCCTTTTTCTCCTCATTTCTTCCTTGTGTTTGAGGGTCAAGGCTGCATCCTCTGCTTCCTTCCTCTCCTTTGACAATTCAATGTTAGCCATTTCATTTAACTCCTCTAAGGGGAGGGAGATGAGTTCATCTATGTTGTAGTTCCAGGTCCCCAGATAGTTGAGCCTGGCTGCCCTTAATTCATCTTCTTGAGTGTTTGGTACAGGAGCAACCAAAATTGTAGCTTGCATAAATCCTGGGGAACCACTTGAACTCTCTCCCCTCAGCTTCCTCTTCCTCTCTCTCTTTTCTTCTTCAATCTCTTTAGGAGTCATCTTCCTTTTGCCTTTGTCAATTGCAAATCTTGATGACTCAGTCTGAGGAGAGCTTTGGCCTTCATTGCTTGATTCAGCAGTCAAGCTTTGGCCAGAGAGAGGTTGTGAAGGACCATCACCAACTGGTGCCTCACTAAGGGTATGGGGTGCTGGAGGAGATCTTGTTTCAAGGTTCACAGTCTTAACCTCCGGACCTTTAGTCAAGGCTTTCCCTTTAAAGCTAATCTTGGGGTCTACCTTAACATCCAGTTGACCAAAGGCTTCAACTGCTAGCCTCTGTCTATATAATGTAGTTCTCCTTTTGAATTCTGCCAGCACCCAGTCTTGAATTTGATTGGCTAATCTGATAGCTTGTCTGTTATTGCTTGGGTTGACAAGTGCCAGATCTACCAAGTTTATACTCTCGTAGAAACTCAGGGTGGAGATGTTGAGAATTTCTTGTTGACCCTGAGCTCTAGAGATCACAAGAGCTTTCCTATCATTATCATACCCCCAACCTCAGATTGGGTTCTCAGATGGGGCAGACATTGCTCTTGGTACTCCCTCCTCTTCCAGATCACTGTCTAGAGGAGGTTGCTGAGCATGGACAACTACAAGATAGGATGGTGAGTCCTGTATGTCCATACTTGAGAAAGAACTCCCAGGTTCTGTGGCTGTCAGAACTTCCTCCCCTTTTTTGGTAGCATCACCTCATGCATAGGTGAGCTGGGGAAGTGATCCATAACATCCATAGGTTCTTGTAGAACTGGATGAGTTTGTCCTATAGGTCTCTCAACTAACTGGTACTTGAGATCGGTGATCTTAAGTTGCTGGTCATGGACCCTCCTTTGCAAGATAGTCACCTGTGATTCAAGGTGAGCTATCTATGAAACCAGTTGGGTGCAGATGTCTTCGAGTTGGTGCACCCTGAGTTTCAGACTCCCCTCATCTTCAGTTGAATAATCATTGGGGGACGAAGGAGGTGAACCGAGGTCTGCTCCTTCACCACCAGCATGGGGTTCTTGGCTGCTAGATTTCCCCTGCCCAATGACAGTGTCAAGAGGCTGGGTTGCCGTGGTTAAGTTCTTAAAGATGTAATCACTAGCTACAGTGAGAGCCTCTTTCACATGGATCTCCTGGACAATCATAGGAAGATCCACCTCAGTTTGGGGTGTCTGATGTGGGCTAGACATGGGTGAAGCAGGAGTACTCATCTCCCCTTAAGAGTGGGTAGAGAGGGGAGAGTCATGATACTCACTGAAACCCAAAACTTCATCAGAGTAGAAGTCAAGGCTGGGTATGGGGCGTTTGAGATCAAGAGGCTAGGGATGGTAGCTTTCCCCTGAAGGTTGATCACTAGATTATTGAGACTCAGAGTGATGGCTTAAGGCTGTTTGTGGAGTTGTGAGCTCATCAGGCTGAGCATGAGGAACCTCAGCACTGATTGTTTGAAAGATTGGAGTGGTCTGCTCCTCCGGGGAAGTGGGAGCTCGAGATTCCACTTCCTCCTGTATGGGTTGTGATATGGGGGCCTGCACATGCTCAGTAGCAAGTGCAAGGGTTCGCTTGGATTTTCTTTGGTAGGTGATTTTGATGCTAGGTTGTATTTGAGGTGCGTGAGAAGTAGAGGGTGTTGGTTCATCACTAGCTGGGGCTGGTAGGATGTCACCCTGAGCAATGAGCTCAAACATTTTCGGGACAAGGGTTGTTTCTACCCCTGAGAACCCAACAGTTGGCTTTTTCAATATCTTGAAAATGCCGGGCCTTATATGTGCAAGTTTAAGAACATTACCTGTTCCCCTCAACTGTGGTCCTAATTCACAGTTAAGAATGTTTTGAACATACCGGGGGAACATGTAATATTTTAAGGAATCCAAATTCGCCAGTAAATTTGTAAATACAAACTGAGAAGTACCTGAATTTGACCCCTTGAACCATCCCATGGACAATAAAGGAGAGGTCTTCTAGAATCTGGTCCTATCCTCCATGTTTGTTGGATAGGCTATGTTTGATGACATGGAGGAGGTATTTCCATTGGAATGAGACCTTCCACTTCCTGAAGGTTTTGACCGAAAAGTCACCTTCGTAGCCCATTTGCACAAAGGATTGGTTGACAGTAGCTTTTGGAAAGGACAGCTCACCTGCTTTATCATCCAGCTGCAAATGGGTGTTTATAATGGCTGGAGTGATAAAAACCATCCTCCCCTGCACTGTGGCAGACAGTGCCTTCTCCCCGTCCATGGTGACCTCTTGACAGGTCCGCCGGAACTCAAGCAACTGATCCTCATAGAGAGGAGGATCGATTGTAAGGGAGGTGAAGTAGTGAGACAAAGAAAGATAGCTACACATGTCTGAGAAGCTTGGATCCTTCTCAGAGTTTAACAGAGCAACTTGATTGTGTTGCCTGTGTAGGTGCATGGTGAAATCAGGGTCGTTACGACGATCAAGATTGGCCATTTGAAGAAGCTTTGTAGTGAAGGAAAGAAGAAGATGATGAAATTTTGGGGGTAATTTTAGGTTAAGGAACAATTAGAGAAGTGAGATGAAATAGAACCGTTTGGAAAGATATACTCTGGATTTGAGACAAAGTTATGACAAAAAGATAAACTTCGGAAGATACTTCAAGAATTTCTTCCGAAGGTAAATCTCAGATAAGCTGTTTAAACGATTTAGACATGAATTTCTTCCGAAGGCAACTTTTGTTTCTTCCAAAGGTAAATTTTCATCATTCTAAGAGATATCATTTAAAAAAAATGTTTTTCTTCCAAAGAGAACTGGGCTTATGAAGTGATCTTATAGACAATCTCGGACACACAATTTTAAGAAATAATATTGATTAAGTTATTAAGAAAATTCTACTCAAAGTTAATCATCCCAATAGCTGATACAAGATATTTAAATCTCTGTTCATCAAACGCTTTTGTAAACAGATCGGCATATTGTTCATTTGTGTTAACTTTGATTAGTTTTATCAATCCCTTTTTCAAAATTATCCCTAATCAGATGATGCCTGATGTTGATGTGTTTGGTCCTTGAGTGCTGCACAGGATTCTCTATAATAGAGATGGCACTATTGTTGTCTATGTGGATGGGAGTCTCTTTGAAATTGAACCCACAGTCTAGCATCTGATTCTGAATCCAAAGCACTTGAGCACAGCAGCTGGTAGTAGCGATGTATTCAGCTTCAGTAGTTGATGCAGTCACACAGGATTGCTTCTTGCATTGCCAAGAGACTATCCTTCCACCCAGGAAGTAACACCTCCCAGATGTGGACTTTGCAGTCATGTTGTAGCCACCATAATCACTATCTGTATAAGCATACAGATTGAAGTCTGAATTCTTTGGATACCAAAGGCCTAGATTTGGAGCACCTTTGAGATATCTAAGGATCCTTTTGATAGTGATTAGGTGTGACATCTTGGGGTTGGCTTGATATCTTGCACATATGCATGTGGCAAACATGATATCAGGCCTGCTAGCAGTAAGATACATAAGTGACCTAATCATAGCCCTGTAGAGATGTTCATCAACACACTCCCCTCAAGATCAGGACTAAGGGAGTGGTTTCTGGCTATAGGTGTCTTTGCAACCTTACAGTCAGTCATCTTGAATCTTGTAAGTATGTCCTGTACATACTTTGACTGACTGATGAAGATTCCATCTTCAACCTGCTTCACTTGAATTCCTAGAAAGAAATTGAGTTCCCCCATGGCACTCATTTCAAATCTATTCTACATCAGCATCTCAAAGTCTTTGCAGAGCTTTTGATTAGTTGAACCAATGATGATGTCATCCACATATATCTAAACTAGCAATATGTCATTTCCTATTTCTTTGATGAAGAGAGTCCCATCAATAGTACCTCTTTTGTATCCATGTTGATAGAGGTATGTTGATAGTGTCTCATACCACTTTCTTGGAGCTTGATGCAGTCCATAAAGGGCTTTATCAAGCTTACAGACATAATCAGGATGATCTGGGTCTACAAAGCCAGGTGGTTGTTTAATATAAACTTCTTCATTAATCACCCCATAGAGAAAAGCACACTTCACATCAAGCTGGTAGACCTTGAAATCCTTGGATGCAGCATAAGCCAGAAATATTCTTACAGCTTCAAGTCTTGCAACTAGAGCAAAGACATTAGTGTAATCAATTCCTTCTTCTTGAGTGTATCCTTGGACAACCGGTCTAGCCTTGTTCTTGAAGATGATCCCTCTATCATCTTTCTTGTTCCTGAATACCCATTTGGTTCCTATGACACTTTTCCCTTAATGAAGAGGACATAAGTTTCAAACATTCTGTCTTCTGATTTGAAGCAGCTCATCTTGCATAGCTTCAATCCAGCTTCCATCCTTTAAAGCCTCATCAACCTTCTTTGGCTCTATCTGGGATAAGAAACAAGAATGTAGACAAACATGGCTGTCATGAGCTTGTCCTCTTGTTCTTACCCCTGAGTCAACATTTCCAATGATGTTTGTGGAGGGATGTGACTTGTGGATCCGAAGTTGAGGGATTACAGCAAGTTGGTTAGACAGATCTAAATTTGAGAAATTATGATCTGGCAATGAGGTGTCTCCCACCACATCAGCACACTTATCAAGAGAGACTTGATCCAGTGAGTGTATGACATCATTCATGTTGTCTTCAATGGAGTGGTTTTCAGCATCAAGAAATTCTTAATCACTGTCACCACCTCCGGTTCCTCCTCCTGCGTTTGAAGTTCCTTCTCCTGAATTCTGAGCCTCTGAGCTGGAATTTGAAGGCAATTCATTTGAATCAGCAGTATTTGTCATGCTAGTGCTGATGGGAGCTTCAATTGCAGGGTTAGTCACCACTGGAGCTGAAGTAGTCTTCTTGTTTGGTCTTCTCAGCTCAAATCTTGGATCAGGATCTTCTGTTGACCTGTTATCTATAGATCATGAAACATTCTCATAAGATTTGTAAAAACAGTTGGTAACTAAGTCAAGATCAAACAGCCAATCCGGACCAGAACCTTTTACACAGGGTGTGTGTTCATTGAAAGTCACATTAGCTGACTCCTCAATGATTCTAGTTCTGAGATTGTATACTCTATAAGCCTTAGCTTGAGAAGAGTACCCAACAAAGTGTCCATCATCTGATTTCTTAGCAAACTTGGCTATTTGATCTTTGGTATTCAAGATGGTGCAAGGACATCCAAATGTTCTGAGAAAACCAATGAATGGTCTTCTTTTGTGCCACAGTTCATAAGGAGTCTTACCATGTGTCTTAACTACCAAAACTCTATTTTGCACATAGCAGGCTGTGTTGCCAGCCTCTGCCCAGAAGGTGATGGGCAGCTTAGAGTCAGACAACATGGTTCTTACAGCTTCAATAAGTGTCCTGATTCTCCTCTCAGCAACACCATTTTGCTGAGGAGTCCTGGGAGCACTGTATTGTCTTGAATACCCTTTTCATCACAAAATGTTTCAAGGATTTGGTTTTTGAATTCGGTTCCTTGATCACATCTTATGATTTTGACCTTGTGATTAGATTGATTCTCAATTTTCAGAATGAAATTCTTTAAGATTTCAGGAGTTTCATCCTTAGTTCTAAGGAAAAACACCCAAGTAAATCTTGTGAAGTCATCTATGATCACCAAATAGTATGAGGTCCTTCCTAAACTCATTACACTGGTGGGGTCAAACAGATCCATATGTAACAAGTATAGGGGAGTAGTGATAGAGTTCATTTCCTTTGGCTTGTGAGACACTTTGTGTTGCTTCCCCTTCAGGCATGCAACACAGTGGTCATCATGCTTTTGAGGAATGTCAACCCTATACTTGAGAACAATGCACTCATGCTCTATAAAGAGCATATGATGTTTTTGGTCACAAAATTGGGACACACTCAAAAGATTGTATCAAAGCTCCTTGACAAAGTTTACCTTCTCAATGCTAAGCTTACCATTTGAGACCATGCCCCTACCAGTAATGTAACCTCCTGCATCTCCTCCAAAAGCAACTGGTCCTCCATCAATTCTTTCAAAGTTTTGAAGTAGGGACTCATTGCCTGTCATGTGCCTGGAGCAACCACTATCAATGATCCACACATTTCTATTTGCCTTTGGCTGTCCCTGTACAAAAAAGATGATTTAGTTACATTTGGAAACCCAAGCCTTATTGGTCTTGGGCTTATAAAGTTCAGATGAAGGCAATGAAACAGTAAGTGATCCTATGTTCAGGCTTTGAGGATCATTTGCTGTTGCTGAAGAGGAGCTTTCAGTCTCAAGGTCTTCCTCATCTTCCACACCACCTTTGGAAGATTGGGCTTGACCTTCACTACTTCGGAAGCTTTTGTAGCTTCGGAAACTTTGGAGACGGATCCTTCGGAAGATCTTGCTTTCAATGCAGCAAGCTTCAGTGCTCCGGAAGCATTCCTTTCTTCCGAGACCAACTTTTCTTCCGAAGGAAATTTCCTACTTTCCTTCTTCTTCATTTTAGAGCTTCCGAAGGAAACAGATTTTCCTTCCAAAGCTGTTTGTTTCTTCTTCTTCTCAGAAGTTTTCTTCTTGATCATGTGGATAGTACTCTTGGGATTGTATTGGCAATCCTTAGCCAGATGTGAAGTACTACCACATATAACACAATCCAATTCTTTCCTTCTGAGAGTCTTCTTACCCAAAGAAGACTAAGCTTGAACACTTTCCTCTTCTTTCTCCACCTTTTCAATTAATGCAGCAGGCTTCTTAGGATGAAGCTTACTCTTTGAAATGGATGGTTCAGGCTGTGTAGCAGTGACACATAGCTGATCAGTCTTCTTGTTATTGCTGGAGTGAGTTGAAGCTGAAGTAGAACTCTTGGTACTAGAATTCTTGACAGGATCTTCAGCTTTCATCACCTTGAACCCTGCAGAGATAAATACTTGTTTCTGTTTGGGATCAAAGGTGGTCTTGATCTCTTGAGCTTTTCTGGATCTTCTCTTTGCTCTTCTGATCAAGTTCTTTCTCTTGGTTTTGCTCAAACTAGCTTCTTTTTCCTCCTTAGGAGCATGGTGACCCTTTTTAGATTGACTCTCTTCACTCATCTTAAAGTCATCCCTCACCTTATCCTCTTCATCCTCTTCATCACTGGGGTCTATGGATGGCAGCTCATCTTGACCAGTTCCACACCTAGGAGATCTGACTGATAGTAGAGTTTGTGGAGGAGCTATCTTAGTAGATCACAGTCCTTGCATATTCTGATAACACTCTTTTGCATGCAGAGATAAGGATATCATGTTCTTGAAGGTCTTTTCTTCAAGAACATATTTTTCTGCCCTGGTTTTGCTGATCACAAGCTCAGCCTGGCATTCAGTCAACTTGGTAATGAGATCCTTAATTTTAGTCTGTAGTTTGTCTGCTCATGTTTAAGAGTTGAAACTGTTTTCTCTAGAGCTTCTATCTTAAGTTTATAGTCATTTTCAGCTCTTTTAAAATAAACTTTTAAAATATTTAAAGACTCAATATCAGATCTTATTTCCAAGTTGTAGGACCTGTATCTATTTACTTTAGCAATACATTCAGGAGAGCAAAGATGTTCAAGTACCTTGGCTTCATCATGATCAGCCATGAGTGCTTGGTTTAGAGATGCATCTTCAGCTTGAAAGCTCCAGTCAAAGCCTCCTTCTTCAACAGCAACTGCAGCTTGCTGTCTTGGCCTCTCATTCTTATTCCCTCCTTCAGTGTATTTTGGCCTGGATGAAGCTTGGCCACCATTTGACTTAGGTGCCCTGCATTCTCTAGCAAAGTGTCCCATCTGGTTACAGTTGTAACACTTGACTTTGCTCTTATCCAGCCCAAACTTGCCACTGGCAGCATTGCTAGGAAACCTTCTTCCAGTCCTCTTGTAGAACTTCTGGGCTCTGTGTGTGAGAAGAGCCATTTACCGGACTATCTCTATGTACTCCAGATCATCTGGATGGATACAGTCCAGGTCTTTAAGAGTGAAAAGAAAGTTTCCTGTACTTTCATCAGTGGAGACAAAAGCTTGAGAAGAACTTGTCTCTTGGAAAGGACTTCTTTGGATGTAGCTCTCTCAGGGTGTCTCTGGGAAGGTGATGAAAGGACCCTTTTATGAGTTTTCAGGGTAGCAGATGAGATGATGCTTCTCTGCTATCCCTTTCAACCACATGAAGGGCTGAACTCTGGCTTATAAGACTCCTCATGTTGCTTTCTTTTTAGACATGCAACACAATGGTCATTACTTGTAAACTCTTTCTTTGGCCTTCTAGTTTCCAAATCATCTTTAATTAATTTATTCATGTTCTTAAAGTTTACATGGTACATTGTTTTATGCAAGAGGAAAGACTCATCACTATTGGCTTTAGATAGAAAGCAAGAAACTTCTCCTGATGGGGATGTTTTCTGCAAATCCATCTTGTTCATGTTCCTTTTCCTGGCGGATCTGAGCAGGATATGCTCTTGATAAATGACCACCTCGGCCTTGAGAACAGTGCACTCATGCTCAGTGAATAGCATGTAACCATCTGATTCTCCTCTAAAAGAAACTGGCCCTCCATCAATTTTCTCAAAGTTCTGAAGCAAAGAGCCATTGCTTGTCATATGCCTTGAACAACCACTATCAATGATCCATACATTTCTTTTGGTCTTTAGTTGTTTCTACACATGAAAAAGAGATAGTTAGTTACATTTGGAAACCCAAACCTTGCTGGTCTTGGGCTCATCAAGATGATCTGAAGATAGTTCAACAGTTATTGATCCTATATGCAGACTTTGAGAATCCTTGACTGTTGTTGATGAAGAAACTTTAGTCATATAGCCTTCCTTCATCTTCCATACCATCTTGGAAGACTAGACTTGTCCTTCAAAACTTTAGAAGTTTTGAACACTTCAGAAGTTTTGGATCCTGAATCTTTGGAAGCTTTTGCATCCACTGCAACAGACTTCAGTGCTTCGGAAGCATTCCTTTCTTCCGAGACCAAATTTTCTTTCGAAGGCAATTTTCCACGTATCTTCTTCTTGCTCACCTTGGAGCTTTCGAAGGAAAGTGATTTTCCTTCCAAAGTTGTCTTCTTCTTCTTCTTCCACTCAGAAGTCTTCTTTTTGTTCATGTGGTTGGTACTCTTAGGATTATAGATGCAATACTTAGTAAAGTGAGTAGCATCACCACACATGATGCATTCAACAGGCATCATGTGTGGTGCATATTTGATGCACCACACAAGGGGAGAAGGTTGAGCTTGATCTCTTTCTACTTCCTTCTTATCTTAATAGATGATGTAGAAGGCTTCTGAGGGTGAGGCTTGCTCTTGGAACTGGATGGTTTAGGGTGTGCAGTAGTGGTGCATATTTGATCAACCTTCTTCTCTTAACTAGGATGGTTTGAACTTGAACTAGCACCCCTGGTACTAGAGTCCATAGTTGAGTCTTTAGTGTTCACCACTTCAAATCCAACAGATATAAAGACTTGTTTTTTTTTAGAATTGAAAGTGGCCTTGATCTTTTGGGCTTTCTTTGATTTTCTTTTGGCTGCCCTGATCAAATTCTTCCTAGCTGACTTAGCCATCCTTGGTTCTTTCTTCACTCTAGGAGGATAGTGACCCTTCTTAAGATGATCCTCTTTACTCACTACTGATTCATCCTTCATTATCTCCTCTTCATCTTCATCCTCTTCCTAGATAGGGTTAATGAGGGGCAGCGAATCTTGACTAGTTCCACAACTTCAAGATCTTACAGATAGTAATGTGTGTGGAGGAGCTATCTCACTTGAACCTAGTCCTTGCATGTTCTGATAAAAATCTTTGCATGCAAGGATAAGGATATGATGTTCTTGAAGGTTTCCTCTTCAAAAACACACTTTTCTACCTTGGCTTTGCTGATCATAAGCTCAGCTTGGCATTCAGTTAACTTGGTAATGAGATCTTTGATTTGGGTCCTGTAATTTGTGTGCTCATGTCTAAGAGTTGAAATTGTTTTATCTAAATCTTGTATTTTAAGCTTATAGTTATTTTCAGCTCTTTTTAAATCAACTTTTAAAATATTCAAAGACTCAAGGTTAGATCTTACTTCTAAGTTATAGGACTTATACATGTTTACTTTAGATTGCATTCAGGTGTACAGAGATGTTCTAATACCTTGGCTTCTTCATGGTCAGCCATCAATGCTTGATTGGGGGAAACATCCTCTATCTGAAAGTTATAGTCAAAGCCTCCCTCTTCAACAGCAATGGCAGCTTGTTGTTTTGGTTGGCTTGGCTTCTCAGATCTGGGAGCTGTATCAGTGTAGCTTGGTCTGGATTGTGCTTGGCCACCTTTAGTCCTTGGTGCCTTGCACTCCCTAGCAAAGTGTCCCATCTAGTTATAGTTGTAACATTTAACTTAGCTTTTATCTAGTCCAAACTTTTCACTTGTTACATTGATGGGAAACTTTCTTTCAGTTCTCTTGTAGAATATCTTGGTTCTATGAGTAAGAAGAGCCATTTGCTGGACTATCTCCATATACTCTAGGTCATCTGGATGAATACAATGCAAGTCTTCAAGAGTGAAAAGAAAGTTGTAACAAATTTCATTAGCAAACATAAAGGCTTGAGATGAGTTTGTCTATTGGAATGGGCTTCCTTGGATGTAGCTCTCCCTTGGTGTCTCAGGAAAGGTGATGAAAGGGCCTTTTTTTGAGTTATATAGGTAGCAGATAAGATGATGTTGTGGTTCTCTATTATCCCTTTCAACCACATGGAGGGTTGAACTCTATTGATTGCTGGAAGAGCTACTTGATGGATTATGCATGTTCATCTCCATCTGGTAACCACTAAGGATATCATATAGCTTTATGAGAGTAAGGGTGGAGAGGTTTTTAGTTCCTTTAATGGCCACACAGTAGTGAGTCCATTGTCTGGGAAGAGAGAATATGAACTTCCTTACAATGTCCATATTCTCAAGCTTAACTCCTACATCCATAAGAGTATCTACAATCTCAACATACCTAAAGTATTGTTGAGTCATAGTTTCACCTGATTTGAAGGTGAAATTCTCAAACTGCTCCTTCATGAGGTCCTTCTTGTTTTCTTTAGCTTAATCAGACCCCCCGTACATAAACTTCAGTGCATCCTAGAGCTGCTTTGAAGTTTTGCACTTTTTGAAGCCTCTGTATATAGAGTTGGGAAGAGTAGTTTGTAGAGCGTTCATGGCCTTCTAATACATATCAATCTTCTTATAATCTTCCTCAGAATAGTCAGCCACTTCTTTTGGAATCATCCCACCTCCAGCAGTAGCTGAAGAGGTGCTTGGGATATGAGGTCTTGAGACAACAGATCTCTACAACCTGCTGTCTTGAGACTTGATTAAGTCTTCCATTCTTTGGCACCAAGTATCAAAATGATCAGGAGTGATTAGTGGGGATTTTGTCATGGTACGGGTTTCCATGTCAGCCTTAGTGAGAGCTATCATTTGAGCTGGTAAGTGTTTTATGAAACTGAAGGGATTTAAGATAGTGAGATCTTACAATCAAGAGCCTAAAATGCTCTGATACCAATTGTAGGACTAGTGCAGGGAGCAATGCAACAGTTTCACAAGGCTGGAGTGAAACAAACAACAACATTTAACAGATCAAATAGTAAACCGGCTTATGAAATAAATAACAAAAGTAAAGAACATAAGCAGAACACAAGTATTTGGTTTTCAAAAATGATGTATATTTCTCTCAAGTGTTTTACAATTGTTATAAGGCTTAGCCCTAAGGACTGGTACCTGAGATACTTTATACTACATCCTACAGCTGGCCATACTTTGAAGTGTAGCTGGAACACTAATGTAGACAACAAGATCAATGTAAAGTCAAAAGACAAATTGCCTTTTGACTAGTGACTATGACATGCCATAGCGTACATCCTTATCTATTACAAAAAGGATAAAAGTACAAGTAGAAAGTTACAAACTCTAAGACCTTAATCTAAAGTTGACAAAAGTATGGAGATATCACCAACTTGTATAAGTTGGTGAGTCCTCAGAGTTGGCAGCGGAAGGTTGTTCAACTTTTGTCAAAAGCATGTCAGAGAAAGCATGTCTTCTCTGTCTTCAGAAGAAATCAGTCTCTTGGCTTCGGAAGACTTTGTCTTGAAGCTTCGGAAGACTTCGTATTTGGCTTTGGAAGAAATGGTATTATGGCTTCGGAATATTTGACACTTAGAGAATTTCTTAGTGCTTTTGTCAAATCTTCCTAAATAAATTTTCTTGTACTTCAGCGTGCATGTTGAGAGCTCTTTGGTTACATCAGTCTTTAAGTTAACTCTTACACCCATCCCTGGATTGTTGTCACCAAAGCACGTTTAACTGTGGAGTTCTCCTTTCATCCACAACCACTATGCCCAAAATGCGTTAGTGATATTAGAGGCTAGACATACTTATGAACCCAGCATCTCTCCTGTTCGCGGCCAATGTGAGATTTACGTAGGGTGTAGCACGTCTTTCATTGAGTATTTTTCTTTTCTTTCATATCTGACTCTAACGCACCGCACCACCTCCGGCTACTAAATCCAACAGATCGAACAAAACAAAATCAATAGTGAAAGAAACTGTAAAAAAAGATGTTAGCTGCGATGATGGAAGTTGTAGTTCGCCAAACCCCTAGAAAGAGAGATCAATAAAGAGGGTGAGCGAAAAGGAGGATGTATATAGAGACAGAGCAAGAGAGATCGTGGGGAGAGAGAGAGAGGGGGGAGATCATGCTGCCTCGAATGGTAGTGGCTAGTGGTTGTGGCGTTTTGGTGGTGGCTAGTGTTTGTAGAAGTTGATATAGAGATGATATAGAAAGCAAAAATATAAAAAGATATATAGAGAGAGATATCATAACAAAGAAGGGCGTCATTGACTACTTCAAGCAGTGGTGGTCATCGGTTTTTGAGCCCTGGTGGTGGTCGCCTGTTAAGAGGCCTGGTGGTGTCTAGGGGCGGAACCACATGAACTTGAATTAGAATTTGATCAAGTGTTTCTTTGTGAAGAAGATGAAGAATAATTAAGGACCCTTTAAGGTTTTCAATGGTAAAGTTGTTTTCCAAGAGGTGAAAAACGATGATAATACTGATGATGTTGAAAGTGAGAGAGAGAGGTGAAGAATTAGAGCATTCACGGTAGATGCCTTATATATTTATGAGTGTGCTTCATATATTATATGGAATGGTTTGTGAGTGTACGTGAGTGGATGAGAGAGAAAATGTCACTCTTCATCTCTATTTTTAATAAGACATTGTTCATCCTTATTAATTTTTTAAATCTTTTTTAAAGTGGTTGTGAATGGATAAGAAAGAAAAAACAATGATAAATATATAAAAAAATTATAATTAAATTGAAAACGAGAAAGAAAAAATAGTAACATTTAGTGTAGTTATAAAGATAATGATAAAAATATTGATGTAAATGCTTTTACGTAGACATTTCACGAGATAGAGAGATGAAGTAACATTTTAAGTGGTTTTAATAAACATGTGTCGTACATTTGTCAAATTCTATATATTATTAATTTTGTATGTCGGTTCTCCAGTACATTTTTAGTTTTTTTTTCACATTGGCCACCGATGTTTAATAACTTGCAAAAAAAAATCAGTTCACTTTTCATCTGCCTTCTAATTTTTCAGGTATGAGCAGTGGTGCTTTGGGTGCAGGTGGTCTGTTCGATGATGGTGATTGTTGGTGGTGGATGATGGTGATTGGTGATAGTCATCAAGGTGTCAGATCTGAGCGGTGGCGGCGTTGGTATAAGTTGCATGTTCGACTATGGGAACATCATTGGTAGTGGATGGTGGCGATACGTGGTGGTCATCAAGGTGAGGGGGAGAGAGGGAGGTAGAGAGAGAGAGAGAGAGAAAGCAAATATGATGTTTAGATTTGAGCGGTGGCAGCGTGTGTATAAGTGGTCTGTCCGACTACTCTGGTTACGACACCATAGGCGGTGGTGACTGGCGGTGGATGGTGATGATTCGTGGTGGTCATCAAGGTTAAAGAGAGAGGGAGAGAGATAAACAACATTTACATAGGGTTTGTTCGTGGTGGTCATCAAGGTTAACGAGAGAGGGAGAGAGATAAACAACATTTACATAGGGTTTGTTCGTGGTGGTCATAAAGGTTAACGAGAGAGGGAGAGAGATAAACAACATTTACATAGGGTTTGTGTATTTGAGTTTTAATACAGAAGTTCTGGGTCAAAATAAGCTTTTACTAAATTTTTTCTACAGTAATTAATCTTTTTCTTTTTTTATATTTTCATTTTTATTACACTTTAATAAATAATTGCGAGAACTTTCCCTAAGTTATTCATTTGGTTTAGTTATTTTAGTTATTGGGGCTTTATAATTGAATCAAGTGAACCATGTTCTAATCTTGGAAACGCCCAAAGTTTTGCAATTACTTTTATGTTTGTTTCTTTATCTTTTATATAACTTAATTGTTAAGTAGTTAAGTTACTCGAACACACCGACTTGGAGCTTGTAGTTATGTTCAAAACACATGCAAGTAATTTCATATAAACTAGACTTAGATCACACGCGATGTGTGGTGAACGACGTTGGTATCATCTTTTTTAAAATCATCGGTTGAATCTTGTTAGAGATTAGGAGGATGAAAAACGAATAAAGATAGTGAGCCGATCGAATGTGGTTAGCCAACATTAATTACACTTAAATGGTTAGGTCGATTGGTGTTCACCGACAATGATTGAAGAGGAGTAGGAATATGAGAATCTTAGACGAGAAAGATAATCAGTATGTATTTTGGTTTTCTAAATGGTATTTTGAAGTTTTATAAGTAAAAAAAAATTCAAATAATGCCGTTTGTGTGATACGATTAACCATAAACAAGACTTGTGCCCTTGACTCTCCAAGGTCTTGGGTTTGGATCCTAGACTCTACTCTAACAAATTTTATTATTTTTTTATTTTTTCATTGTTTGTTGTTTTCTTATATGACTTTTAGATGGTTTTTTCACAAGTAAACCCCACAGAAATGTACACTAATATACATAAATTATTCTGCAAAATGTACGGAGTTTATCACGCAACAATGCTTAACATTTGTGTCTGTTAGGCATTACAAAAGAACCATGGCAACACATAGGTTCAAACTCTAGTTTACTAAATTCATACTTGTGTGTAAGCAGGAAAAAGATAAGTTAACTAGAGAGGCATATAGGCGTTTTGAGGACTAATTTTGAAACAAATATAGTATAGTTACGAATTACGATCTTGATAAATTAAGTTCCAAACTGTTAAGGTTTTCGACGAGGGTTCAAATCATATTTAAAGTCATATTCAAACCATAATCCAATAAATTAGTGAGCCCAAAGCCCACAATAAAGCGTACTAGATTAAAAGTCCACTTTGTGCTCATTTTCACTATCCACTTCATATTAGTGAAACCCATTGTTATTTATAAAACCCATATAATATTTAGAATTAAATCGAGCCCTCATCCTTAAGACACATAACTCGTTAATCTCTAATGTTATTTATCGACCAACGAGTTAATCCAACACACTAAAATATATGTTAACAACACTAAAATTAATAACATTTTATTATGTGATTTGACATTGTATGGCCTCAAAACTTAAAATTAGGTTGTTAGAAATCCACGATTGAAAAAATAACTTGATAATAAAAAAGAATAAAAAAATTTCTCAAAATTCAATGGTTGGGTCTAATGACAAATCATTTGGAATTAAAGTGACGAAGCTCTCTTTCAGATTAAGGGTTTGATCTTCGCTTATAACAATTTAGTGTTATTACTTGTTGTGTAGATTAAGTGAAGTAAAATTTGATAAGACAACATATAGCCGCTAAAATTAAATAGTCTTAGGTCCGGTAAATATTTGATATGTTACCTTCTTCGATGATAATCATCCCTAGGGTGGGGAGATGGAAAAAGCGTATGAACACGTGGGCAACAATGAAACTGACATCATTTGAAGGCGACGTGTGAGATTAGGCAGCAAGGGTTTTACATTTATGCAAAACCCTTGTATTTTACTGTACATGTTAATGTTAATTGTTATTGTATAGGTATGTTACTGAGTTAGTTTTTATAAATAATGATGCCTTTTTATTGATAGTATAATCTTAATAAGTATTTACCTATATATTAAATTCATATTATCCAATCCATGTGGAGGGGAGAAAACACTAATTAATGGTCCATGTGTTACATAAACGATGAATTAAATTATTATTATTTTTAACATTAACTTTTTAATACTAATCGGATCAGATTATCTACAATAAGTTAGTCCCTATTTTGATACGCCAGGTGTTTGGAGGGGTTTATTATTATTGTTGTTTTTATTATTATTATTGTTGCGTAATGAAGCATTACAGCTATGATTTTGTATAATCGATTTAATTTTGTTACAATTCTAATGTAATCAACTTGTTATAAATAGAAGACCACGACTCTTATTATGATTTTGCTATAGCAGATAAAAATTTTATATGAGAACTATTTTTTAGTCATAACATACATTATATAAATAACGATTAACTATGCAACATTGTCTCATAGGCTACTAGTCATTGTGATGAAATCAACCCAACACCAATGTGATGTTTATGAACTTACACAACAATGAAGAACATAAACAGATTGATTTCTCCAAGGATCTTTTCAAATCTCTCAAACAAAATATAACAACAGATTGTTATACTTGTATTCAACAAACAATAATCATGGTGCGGAAACCCATGATTAATGCTATAATATCAGTGTGTGTATGATTGCTAGTGATTGAATGCTTGTATGATAATAACTGCTTGATTGTATTAATTGTTAAAAAGCTTACAAAGGATTAGGGTAGTATGCTATTTATAGCCTATACAAAGAGCTATATACAATTACTGAACTATCCTTATGTAAACGAATATTACATAAATAATCCTAAGTCTATAAGTTGTCCGCTGTGGATGATTAGCTGTCCGCTGTGGATGTTAAGCTATCCGCTATGGAAGTCAGATAACTTGTCCGCTGCGCCCTGGATGTTGTCCGCTGTGAACACTTGTGTGTGTTTGCTTTGTATGTTGTCCGATGTGGAATGTTCATTCGCTGTGGATGAACATCCGCTGTAGACAGTTCATCAGCTGTGGACTTTGGTAGTTGTCCGCTGTGGAATGTTCATCCGCTGTGGATGAACATCCGCTGTAGACAGTTCATCAGCTGTTGACTTTGGCATCCGCTGTGTGTGTTGTTCATCCGCTGTAGGCACTTGGACTTGATCTTCATCCGCTGCATCTTCTTAGTCATCCGCTGTCGACACTTGGAAAAAATTCCTTTTTATCTAAACCTGAAAAGGAAATTTAAGCAATATTAGTGTATGTTATGAGTGTTAATGATACTAATGTGTTAGTTAATGATTGTTTGAATGTTAGAACACATTATGTTTGATTATGGTAAGCATTATCCTTTTAAGCATTAACCTATTAATGACTTGTTGAGTCCAACAATACTCCCCCTAAGGATGATGTTGCCATCGCTTTAATGTTTGCTTGTTAATGTTTTGTTTGTTAGGAATAATGTGTGTGTGTTGATGCTTGTTAATGATGTTGCCATCTCTTCTGTTGATGATTGCATGTTTGAATGTTATGCATGATTGATTGTTTGTTTGTCTGATTACATGTATGATTGTTTGATTACATGTATGATTGCTTGTATGTTTATATTTATGTTTGTATGATCACATGTTTGTTTCACTGATTACTCATGTATGATTGTATGATTGAATGGTTGACTGTTTGTACGTTTTTGCATGATTGAATGATTGATTGTTTGTCTGATTATACATGTGTAATCAGATTACAATGTATGTTCTTATTTGTAGGTGTTTGCTTGTATAATATGGTACTTGTATGATTGACTGTTGTTGTCTGTTATGTATGTTTGGATGTTTGTCTGTTTGTTTTTGTCTGTTTGTTTGTTAGAAACCTTTATGTGTATGATGGATCAGCTTCATCAACTTTTTTCTGAACTTCAGCTGTTGCCTTCAAGGATTCTTCAATATCTTTCTCAAGCTCTTGATCTTTGGCAGCTTCTTTTACTTGATCAGATAAAGGAGTAATCCTCAGTGTATTTTTGCAGTGAAAAAGATTAATGTTAGTATCTTGTATGTTAAAGATGTGTGATAATTGAGATGATGAAATGTTGATCAAGTGTTCACTGACTGTTGTGATTGATATGAAATGATGAATTATGTATGCTTATCACTTGTGACTTGTTTCAAATGTATGTTTGAATGACTTTAACAAATTAGTCAGTTTGACTTATCAAAAGTCAACTGTTTGGTTAATTTTGATCATGAAGATCTTGTTTGATTCAATTTGTTTTGATCCAAATTATTTTGCATTGTGTTTGTTTTGTCATAAAAAGTTGTTTGGTCAAATCATACAATAATTATAACTCATAACAGCTTGTTCATGAACGTCAGTTTGACCTTTTAAAGTCAAAAAGACCTTTTAATGCACATTGAATGAATATGAATTTAATGTTTGTGTGTTCAATGTCATGCAAAGTTATAACAAATTTTAAGTCATTTTAAACATTTTCAAGATCAGACATCAGTTTTTGTATGATTTTGGGAAGAACATCATGACAGTTCATGAACCCGATGAACACTTAATCAAATTACATCAAAACAACAGTCTTAATACATTCGACTAAGATCATCTAACACATATTCAGTGTTTGATTTGGTTTATAACATCAAAAGATTCATATTTTGATTTCGGTTCAAAGTTCGACTTAGGTCGAACAATGTTCGAATTAGAACCAATGAACAAGATGTTTTAATGGATGTTTGATGATTAGAATAATGTTGTTATACCTGTTTGATCGTGAATCAGAAGAAAAATCAAATAGATTTTAGGTTTAGAATCGAACAGGGTTTTAAGGGTTTAACACACTGTAGCAACGTTGTAAGATAATATCAGAGGATTATAAGGCTGATGCAACCAAAGAATCCAAAACAACCAAGGGTCTTCCTGCATGCATGCACTGGACGTACAAGGTAGAAGTGCTTTGGAAGTTTTACACTCTACATTAGAAAATACTCTAAGTGTAAAATCTTCCGAAGGCAAAGTCCAAATCTTTCAAAGCCAAAGATGAAGTCTTCCGAAGCTTCAGAGACAAAGTCTTCCGAAGCCATTTTGCTGTGAAGACTGATTTCTTCCGAAGACAGAGAAGACATGCTTTCTCTGATCTACTTTACATAAAGTTGACACACTTTCTGCTGTAACTCTAAAGACTCACCAACTTGTATGAGTTGGTGAAAGTCTATGCTTTTGTAAACAGTAGAATAAGGTCTTTGTCTGTAACTTCCTACTTTTGTACCTATAAACCTTTTTATATTAGAAAAAGATGTGAGCTATGGCATGTCATAGTCACTAGTCAAAAGGCAATCTGCCTTTTGACTCTACATTGATCTTGTTGTCTAGATTAGTGTTTCCAACTATCTTTCTAAGTATTGACGGTTGTAGGATGTAGTATAAAGTGTCTCAAGTCCTTGTAATTCGAATATGCTTTGTAACACTTGTAATAGAACTTTAGAGTAATATACAGCATCCTTGAAAACCATATTTGTTGTTCTTGTTCTTAGTTCTATCTCACTACTTACTTATGTTTTTAGTATCATCATACTCAAACCCAGTTCCTCATTTGAACTGTTAAGTGTTCTAAACCTCTCCTCATTGTGCGACTGATTGTATTGACCACCCTTCACACGGTCCTGCAATTGGTATCAGAGCATTTTAGGCTCTTGATTGTAAGATCTCACCATCTTTAATCCTTTCACTCTCATAAAATACTTAACATATCAAATGGCAGCTATCACTAAGGCTGACATGGAAACTGGTACTATGACTAAGTCCCCGCTGATCACTCCTGAAGACTTTGACACTTGGTGTCAAAGAATGCAAGGCTTCATCAAGTCCCAGGACTCTAGGATGTGGGGGTCAGTAGTCTTTGGACCTCATGTACCATTCACCTCTTCAGCTGCTGCTGGTGGTATGATACCTAAGGAAGTGGCTGATTATTCTGATGAAGACTGGAAGAAAATTGATATTGATCAGAAGGCCATGACCGCCCGCCAAACTGCTCTTCCAAACTCTATCTACGGAGGCTTCAAAAAGTGCAAGACTGTAAAACAACTGTGGGATGCACTGAAGCTGATGTATGAGGGGTCCAATGAAGCTAAAAAGAACAAGAAGGACCTCTTGAAGCAGCAGTTTGAGAACTTCATGTACAAAGCAGGTGAAACCATAACTCAACAGTACTTCAGGTATGTTGAGATTATGGATACTCTTGTTGATGTTGGAGTAACTTTAGAGAACAGGGATATTGTAAGGAAGTTCATGTCCTTTCTTCCCAGACAATGGACACACTATTGTGTGTGTCATTAAGAGGACTGAAAACCTCAAGACCCTTATTCTCACTGAGTTGTATGGCATACTTAGTGGCTACCAGATGGAGATGAATATGCAAAATTCATCTGGTAACTCTAGCGTCCAACAGAGTTCAGCCCTTCATGTGGTTGGAAGGGACTGCAGAGAACCACATCACCACCTTATCTGCTACCCTGAAACCTCACAGAAGGGGCCTTTCATCACCTTCCTAGAGACACCAAGGGAGAGCTACATCCCTGGAAGCCCATTCCAGGAGACAAGTTCTTCTCAAGCTTTTGTGTCTTCAGATGAAAGTATAGGCAACTTTCTCTTCACTCTTGAAGACCTGGACTGTATCCTTCTAGATCGTCTGGAGTACATGGAAATAGTCCAGCAGATGGCTCTTCTCACTCACAGGGCCAAGAAGTTCTACAAGAGGACTGGGAGGAAGTTTCCCAGCAATATGTCAAGTGGAAAGTTTGGGCTGGACAAAGGCAAGGTGAAGTGTTACAATTGTAACCAAATGGGACACTTTGCTAGAGAGTGTAAGTCACCTAAGTCAAATGGTGGCCAAGCACCAGCCAGGCCAAACTACATTGAAGGAGCACACCAGAATGTGAAGCCCAGGCAACAAGCTGTAGTTGCTGAAGAAGGAGGCTTTGACTGGAGCTTTCAGGTGGAGGATGCTGCTGAAAACCAAGCACTTCTGGCAGACCATGATGAAGCCAAGGTATTGGAACATCTTTGTACACCTGAATGTATTGCTAAAGTCAATAAGTATAGGTCCTATAACTTAGAGATGAGATCAGATCTTTAGTCCTTAAATATCTTAAAAGCTTATTTCAAAAGAGCTGAAATGATTATAAACTTAAAATAGAAGATCTAGAGAAAACCATTTCAACTCTAAAGCATGAACACACCAACTATAGGACTCAGATTAAAGATCTCATCACTAAGTTAACTGAATGTCAGGCTGAGCTTATGATCAGCAAAGCCCGGGCATAAAAACTTGTTCTTGAAGAAGAGACCTTCAGGAAGATGATATCATCATCTCTGCATGCACAAGTTTCTTATCAAAATAAGCAGGGACTGGGATCTACTGAGATAGCTCCTCCACACACTCTCTTATGGGATCTACTAAGATAGCTCCTCCACACACTCTCTTATCTATAAGATCTCTAAGGTGTGGAACTTGTGAAGATGAGCTTCCCCTCATAGACCCCATTGCTGAAGAGGATAAGAAGGAAATAGTGAAGGATGTGTCTAAAAAGAATGAAGAGAACCATCCTAAGAAGGGACACTATTCTCCTGAGGAGATAGATGAAGAAGCTGGGATGACCAAGTCTTAAAGAAAGAACTTGATCAGGAGAGCCAAGATAAAGGCAAAGAAGGCTCAAGAAATCAAGGCCACTTTTAACTCTAAACAGAAACAAGTGTTTATCTCTGCAGGGTTTGAAGTGGTGAAGGTTGAAGACCCAACCATGAACTCTAGTACTAGGAGTTCTAGTTTAGGTCCAAATTATCTCAGCAAGGAGAAGAAGACTGATCAGCTGTGTACCACTACTACACAGCCTGAACCATCTACCTCCATGAACAAACCTCTCCCTAAAAAGCTTGTTGCATCATCTATAAAGGTGAAAATGGAGAAGGAAAGTGATCAAGTTTAGTCTTCCTCTCAGAAGAAGACTCTCAGAAAGAAGCAAATGGACTGCATCATGTGTGGTAGTACTTCTCATTTGGCTAAGGATTGCATTTACAATCCTAAAAATACCATCCAAATGTTCAAGAGAAAACTTTTAAGAAGAAGAAGGAGAAGCTAGATTCGGAAGGAAAATTTGTTTCTTTCGGAAGCTCCAAAGTGAAGAAGAAGACAACTGAAAACTTGCCTTCGAAAGAAAATTTGGTCTCGAAAGAAAGGAATGCTTCCGAAGTACTGAAACATGCTGCAGTGAAAGCAAGATCTTCCGAAGGTCCAGTCTCCAAAACTTTAGAAGTTGTTGAAACTTTCGAGGTGTTGAAGGTCAAGTCCAATCTTCCGAAGATGGTGTGAAGATGAAGAAAGACCTGGTGACTGAAAGTTCTTCATCAACTGCAACTAATGATCCTTAAATCTTGAATATAGGATCAGTTACTATTATATTGTCTTAAGATCACTTTGAAAAGCCCAAGACCATTGAGGCTTGGGTTTCCAAATGTAACTAATCACCTTTTTTTGTGCAGGAACAACTAAATACCAAGGGAAATGTATGGATCATTGATAGTGGTTGTTCCAGGCACATGACAGGCAATGGTTCTCTACTTCAAAAATTAGAGAAAATTGATGGAGGAGCAGTTGCTTTTGGAGGAGATGCTGGTGGTTACATTACCGAAAGAGGCAGAGTCACAAATGGTAAGCTCACCATTGAAAAGGTAAATTTTGTTAAAGAGCTTAGGTACTATCTACTAAGTGTATCTTAGTTTATGATCAGAGACACAACATGCTCTTTACTGAGCATGAGTGCATTGTTCTCAAGCCCGGGGTGGTCATTCCTCAAGAGCATATCCTGCTCAGAGCCCCCAGGAAAGAGAACATGTACAAGATGGACTTGGAGGAAACATCTCCTTCAGAAGAGGTTTCTTGCTTTCTATCTAAAGCAAATAGTGATGAGTCTTTTCTTGGCATAAAAGAATATGCCATGTAAACTTTAAGAACATGAATAAATTGATTAAGAATGATTTGGTAACAGGAATGCCAAAGAAAGAGTTTATAAGTGATGACCATTGTGTTGCATGCCTGAAAGGGAAGCAACACAAAGTGTCTCACAAGCCAAAGGAAAGAACTCTATCACTACTCCCCTACACTTATTACACATGGATCTTTTTGGCCCTACCAGTGTAATGAGTTTAGGAAGGACCTCATATTGTTTAGTGATCACAGATCATCTCACAAGATTCACTTGGGTCTTTTTCCTTAGAACTAAGGATGAGACTCTTGAGATCTTGAAGAACTTCATTCTGAAAATTGAGAATCAATCTGATCACAAGGTCAAGACCATAAGATATGATCAAGGAACATAATTTAAGAACAAAATCCTTAATACATTTTGTGATGAAAAGGGTATTACAAGACAATATAGTGCTCCCAGGAATCCTCAACAAAACGGTGTTGCTGAGAGGAGAAACATGACACTTATTAAGGCTACAAGAACCATGCTGTCTGATTCTAAACTACCCATCACCCTCTACACTGAGACTATTAACACAACCTACTATGTGTAGAATAGAGTTTTAGTAGTTAAGACTCATGGTAAAAATCCTTATAGGCTGTGGCATAAAAGGATTCCATTTATTGGTTTCCTCATGTAATTTGGATGTCCATGCACCATCTTGAATACCAAAGATCAGGTAGCCAAGTTTGCTAAGAAATCAGATGATGGACAATTTATTGGATACTCTTCTCAAGCTAAGGCTTATAGAGTATACAATCTCAAAACTAGAGTAGTTAAGGAGTCAGCCAATGTGACCTTCAATGAGCACACTCCCAGTGTGAAAGGTTCTGGTCCGAATTGGCTATTTGATCTTGATTTAGTTACCAACTGTTTTAACAAGTCTTGTGAGGATGTTTTAGGATCTACAGGTAACTTATCAACAGGAGATCCTGACCCAAGATTTGAGCTGAGAAGGCCAAGCAAGAATACTACTTCAGCTCCAGTGGTAACTAACCCTACAAGTGAAGATCCTATCTGCAAAAACATGACAAATTCAGCTGATACATCTAAGATGCCTTCAAATTCCAGCTCAGAGTTTCAAAACTCAGGTGTAGGAGCTTCAAATATAGGAGGAAATGGAGGTGGTGACAGTGATCAAGAATTTCTTAATATTGATAACCACTCCATAGAAGACAACATGAATGATGTCACACACTCATTGGATCAAGTCTTTCTTGATAAGTGTGCTGATGTGGTGGGTGATACTTCACTGCCAGATCTAAATTTCTCTAATTTAGATCTTTCGAATCAACTTGCTATGATCCCTCAACTCAGGATCCATAAGTCACACCCCACTACAAACATTATTGGAAATGTTGATACAGGGGTGAGAACAAGAGGACAAACCCATGACAAAAATGTTTGTCTATACTCTTGCTTCTTGTCCCAAGTAAAGCCAAAGAAAGTTGATGAGGCTTTAAAAGATGAAACCTAGGTTGAAGCAATGCAAGAGGATCTGCTTCAATTCAAAAGACAGAAGGTTTGGAACCTATGTTCTCTTCCTCATGTGAAGACTACCATAGGAACCAAGTGGGTTTTTAGGAACAAGAAAGATGATAGAGGACTTGTCATCAAGAACAAGGCAAGACTAGTTGTTCAAGGGTACACACAAGAAGAGGGAATTGATTACATAGATGTTTTTGCTCCTTTGGCAAGACTTGAACTGTAAGAATATTCCTGGCTTTTGCTACATCCAAGGATTTCAAGGTCTACCAACTTGATGTCAAGTGTGCTTTTCTGTATGGGGTGATTGTTAAAGAGGTGTATGTCAAACAATCACCTGGCTTTGGAGACCCAAATCATCCTGATTATGTCTGCAAGCTTGATAAAGCTCTTTATAGGCTGCACCAAGCTCTAAGAAAGTGGTATGAGACACTATATTAGTATCTCTGTCAACATGGTTACAAGAGGGGTATTATAGATGGAACTCTCTTCATCAAAGGAACAGGGAATGGCTTAATGCTGGTTCAAGTATATGTGGATGACATTATCTTCGGGTCAACTAATCCAAAGCTCTATAAAGACTTTGAGAGGCTGATGAAGAATAGATTTGAAATGAGTGCTATGGAGGAACTTAATTTCTTTCTGGAAATTCAAGTGAAGCAAGTTGACAATGGCATCTTCATAAGTCAGTCAAAGTATGTACAAGACATACTTACAAGATTCAACATGTCTGATTATAAGGTTGCTAAGACACCCATAGCCAAAACCACTCCTTTGGACCTGATCTTGAGGGGGAGTGTGTGGATGAACATCTTTGCAGGGCTATGAGTGGGTCTCTTATGTACCTCACAGCCAGCAGGCCTGATATCATGTTTGCCATATGCATATGTGCAAGATATCAAGCCAACCCCAAGATGTCACACACTGTTGCTATCAAGAGGATTCTTAGATATCTCAAATGTGCTCCCAAGCTTGGCCTTTGGTATCCAAAGAGTTCTAACTTCAATCTGTATGTTTATACAGATAGTCACTATGGTGGCTGTAACATGACTGTAAAGTCTACATTAGGGCGATGTCAATTCCTTGGTGGAAGGATTGTCTCATGGCAATGCAAGAAACAATCCCGTGTCTCTGCATCAACTGCTGAAGCTGAATATATTGCTATTGCAAGCTGCTGTGCTCAAGTGCTTTGGATTCTGAATCAGATGCTGGACTATGGATTCAACTTCAAAGAGACTCCTATCCACATAGACAACAACAGTGCTATCTTTATTACAGAGAATCCTGTGCAGCACTCCAGGACCAAACATATCAACATCAGGTATCATTTGATTAGATAACTTTGAGAAGGGATTAATCAAACTAGTCAAAGTTAACACAAATGATCAATATACTGATCTATTCACTAAAGCTTTTGATGAACAGAGATTCAAATATCTTGTATCAGCTATTGGGATGATTAACTTTGAGTAGATTTTCTTAAAACTTAAATCAACTTTATTTCTAAAACTTGTGTGTCCTAAGTTGTCTATTTTATCACCTTCATAAGCCTAGTTTATTTTGGAAGAAATTTTTAGTGATATTCCTTAGTTTTGAAAATTTTTCAAAACATGTTTTCTTTCGGAAGATTTCAAGTTACCTTCATAAGAATTTATGTCTTCAAATCAAATAACTACTTATAAGAAATTTACCTTCGGAAGAAATTCTGAGAATATATTCCAAAGCTTAAATATGCTTCTAAGTACTTACATGTATTTGAAGACAAATATCTTCCCAAGGCAATTAAGTCTCGAAAGATTTATTCTCTTTAGAATAATACTCCCAAGTCTTAATATCTTTCGAAACCAAATATGTGTCGGAAGAAAAATTCTCTAAGTATTTTTCTTCCGAAGCCAAATTTTCACAATTCTTAAGAATATCTTCCGAAGCCAAATTGGCCTCGGAAGCTTTTTCTCAAAACTTCCGAAGCAAAATTACCTTCGGAAGATTTTCAACTTCCAAAAAAACTACCTTTTTGGGCACTTTTTTAGAGGTGGGACCGACATCTGGATTTCAAATTTTATCCTTTTGTTTTAACTTTGTCTCAAATTCATTTCATATATATTCTCACAATGGTTCCCCCTCTTCTCCCTCTCCTCTTCATCTGCATTTCTCTAACCTAATTTCACCCACAAACCGCCTTCATTCTTATCTTCTTTCATCGTAAAGCAACTTCAAATGGCCAACCTTGACCGTAGAAACCAACCCGATTTTCCATGCATCTTCACAGGCAATATAATCAGGTTGCTCTGTTAGACTCTGAGAAAGATCCAGGTTTCTCAGAGGTTTGTCGTTATCTTTCTTTGTCCAACTACTTCACCTCCCTCACCATTGATCCTCCTCTCTATGAGGATCACTTGTTGGCATTTTGACGGACCTGCGAAGAGGTCACCATAGATGGGGAGAAGGCATTGTCTGCCACAGTGCAGGTGAAGACAATCTTCATCACTCCGGCCACCATAAACACACATCTTCAGCTGGATGATGTAGAAGGTGACTTGTCCTTTCCCAAAGCTGCAGTCAACCACTCCTTTGAGCAGATGGGCAATGAGGGTGACTTCTCAGTCAAGACCTTCAGGAAAGGGAAGGTCTCCTCTCAATAGAAGTACCTCCACCATGTTGTCATACACAACTTATCCAACAAGCATGGAGGATGGAACCAGATTCCAAAAGACCTCTCCTTCATAGTCCATCATGGTCAGGGGTCTGGTATTCACAATTAGTATATACCAATTTGCTTGCTAACTTACACTCCTTAGAGTATTACATGTTCCCTAGATATGTCCAACACATTCTCAACTGTGAACTGGGCACACAGTTGAAGGGAACAGGTAATATTCTAAAACTGGGACAGATGAAGCCCAACATCTTCAAAATCATAAGGAAGCCGACTGTTGGCTTCTCCGGGGTAGAAACATCCCTAGTCCCAAAAATTTTTGAGCTCATTGCTCAAGGTGGCAACCTAGCAGCACCAGCTAGTGTTGAACCCACATCTTCCACCTCCCAACCACAAATACATCCTATAATAACAATCACTTACCAGAGAAAAACCAAATGAACCCCTGCACATGCTATTCAGCTTGTGCAGGCCCCCATATCACCAACCATGCAGGAGGAAGTAGACACTCGAGCTCCCACTTCCCCTGAGGAGGAAACCGCTCCCATCTCTTAAATGATTAGGCTGAGGTTCCTCATGCTAAGCCTAATGAGCTCACAACCCGAACAGCCTTAAGCCTTCACTCAGAGTCTCAACACTCTAGTGAACAACCTTCCAGGGAAAGTTACCATCACCAGCCGATGGATCTAAACCAACAAATTCCCAGCCTTGACTTCTATGATGATGAGGACTTGGGCTTCAGTGAGTACCATGAGTCTCTCTTTTCCACCCCTACTTAAGGAGAGATAAGTACCCCTGTCTCATCCATGTATAGCCCACATCATCCACCCCCTACTGAGGTGGATCTTCCTGAACCTGTTCAAAAGATCCATATGAAAGTGGCTCTCACTTTAGAAAGTGATTACATCATTCAGACCTCGACTATGGCAACCCAGCCTCTTGACACTTCTTTTGAAGTTGTCATGATACAGGGGAAATCTAGCCGCCAAGAACACCATACTGGTGATGAGGAAGAAGATATTAGTCCCATTCTCTCATTTCCCCATGATTCTTTTGATGAAGATAAGGGGAGTCTAAAACTAAAGGTGCACACATTGACTAAAACTTGCACCTATTTAGTCTCTAAGATTAGTCACCTGGAATCTCAGGTGACTATCTTACAAAAGAGGGTCAATGACCAGCAACTTGAGATCACCGATCTCAAGGGCAAGCTAGCTGAGAGACCACTAAGAACAACTCAACCAGGTCCATAAGAACCTGTGAATATGATAGACTCAACCCCTAGCTCACTTATGCAAGAAATTAATGCTACCAAAAAGGGGAAGAAAGTCAGAACAGTCACAGAACCTGGGTGTTCTTCTTAGAGTATGGACTTAGAGGATTCACCACCCTCACTTGCAATAGTCCATACTCAGCAACTTCCTCAAGTCCACATTGATGTGGACTCACTCATATACATCCTATTTAAGAAGGTATACCCAGAGCCATATCTACCCCATCTCTTCACTCTAAGAACCCAATCTTGGGATGGAGGTATGACATAGAAAGAAGGGCTCTTGTCATCTCTAGAGCTAAGGGTCAACAAGAGATCTTCAATTTTATAAACCAGAGTTTCTATGAGTGCATCCATCTGGTTGATCATCCACTTGTCAACCCAAGCCAAAACAGACAAGCTGAGAGATTAGCATATTGGATTCAAGGAAGGGTGCTAGAAGAGTTCAAGATGAGATCAAAATTATATAGACAGAGGTTAGCAGGTGAGATTTTTGGTCAACTGGATGTTGAGGTGGACCCTAAGATTAGCTTTGAAGGGAAAGCCTTGACTGAAGGCCCAGAAGTTGAGCCTATGAACCTTGAGACAGGATCTCCTTCAGCACCTAGTACCCTCAGTGAGGCACCAGCTGGTGAAGGCGCTTCACATCCTCTCTCTGACCAGAGCTTAACTGTTGAACCAAGCAATGAAGGCCAAAGCTCTCTCCACCCAGAGTCACCAAGGCCTGTGCGTGACAAAGGATAGAGGAAAATGACCTCTAAGGAGTTAGAGGAGGAGAAGAGAGAGAGGAAGAGTAAGCTAAGGGGAGAGAGTTTAGGAGGGTCCTCAGGCTTCATGCAAGCTGCTATCTGGGTTGCCCCCAGGCCAAACACTCAAGATGATGAGTTAAGGGCAGCCAGGCTAAACTGCCTGGGGACCAGGAACTATAACATTAATGAACTCATATCTCTCCCCTTAGAAGAGTTGAATGAGCTGGCTCATAATGAATTGTCAAAGGAGAGGAATGAGGTAGAGGATGTAGCATTACTCCTCAAGATCAAGGAAGAAAGGAGACTGAAAAGGCTCTACAAACATGCTCCTGTCCTCTCCCCAGTTCAGGAAAGTCCTGAGATAGAGACTGTGGCAGCTGCACAACCTCAGGTAGATAAGAAAACTGAAAGAATGAAGACGATCAACTACCTGAGTGTTATAGGACTCTATCAAGCAGCTGCACTTCTTCCCTTATCCTTCGTGTACATTAAATTTGAATATCTAAAGCAGCTGGAGGAACAAGCTACAAAAGAAAGAAAAGCTGGTAAGAGAAAATTAAAGGAAGAAGCTGCAAGGTCAAGGGCCATCATCCACAAAAGCCAAAGGAAGTCCAAAGACAGACAAAGGATGATGAGCTTCTTGAAGTTGTACGGATTCTCCGGAAGGAGGCTTGGTCCTATGTCTCTATCCACTATGGATGAGCATATAAGAGTGGTCAAGCAGAAGATCAAAAAGGGAGAGCTTGTAGACTTGCATTCTCCACCAAGTCCAGCTCAACCTGAAGTTGAGGTGAAGGTTGAACCCCCTAAGACAACACAACCTGAACCTAGAGCTGCATCTCAGCCAACTTCATCTTTTGATCCATAGTAGGGTTCTCTTCTCTCTCCTTCTGAACCTGTGAGAGAAAAGATCCCAACTGAGTGAGACACAACATAACAATCTGGTGCTAAAGACCAGTCCTCTCAGTTAAAAACTTCAAAGAGAAAGAAAATGATGGCCTGGAAAAGTATTTCAAAGAAGAAGAAGACCAAGGCATCCTCCTCCACACCTCAAGATGAGTCAGAGCATCCTGAGGTAGTGCATGAAGAGGCTGCTCAACCAACTCCTATTCAAGTAGAGCCTCTTGCCATTGGAAGACCCATCTTGTCCTGGAGTGTTGCTGCTAATCCGGACAGATGGTATGTCATCAGAGATCAAGGAGGTCAAGATGTCTACTTTTGGCAAGACATGCTTGATCTTCCTCTACATGATCTTTATGATATGAGATGATACTATAAGAGTCTGAGGGATCCTAACCAGATGATGAAGAGAGGCTTGGTCTTGATCCTAATGAGGACTATCAATATCTAAAGAACTTCTCTATTTTGGTAGCATCAGCCTAGGGGGAGTTTGTAAGATAATATAAGAAAAGATTATAAGGCTGATGCAACCAAAGAAGACAAAAACAACCAAGGGTTTTCCTGTATGCATGCACTGGACGTACAAGGTAGAAGTGCTTCGGAAGTTTTACACTCTACATAAGAAAATACTCTAAGTGTAAAATCTTTCGAAGCCAAAGTCTAAATCTTCCAAAGCCAAAGATGAAGTCTTTCGAAGCTTCAGAGACAAAGTCTCCCGAAGCCATTTTGCTGTGAAGACTGATTTCTTCTAAAAACAGAGAAGACATGCTTTCTCTGTTATACTTTACATAAAATTGACACACTTTCCACTGCAACTCTGAAGACTCACCAACTTGTATGAGTTGGTGCAAAGTCCATGCTTTTGTAAACTATAGAGTAAGGTTTTTGTCTGTAACTTCCTACTTTTGTAGCTGTAAACCTTTTTATATTAGAAAAGGATGTGAGCTATGGCATGTCATAGTCACTAGTCAAAAGGCAATCTACCTATTAACTCTACATTGATATTGTTGTCTAGATTAGTGTTTCTAACTGTCTATCTAAGTATTGATGGTTGTAGGATGTAGTATAAAGTGTCTCAGGTCCTTGAAGTTCGAATATGCTTTGTAATCCTTGTAATAGAACTTGAGAGCAATATACAGCATCCTTGAAAACCATACTTGTTTGTTCTTGTTCTTAGTTCTATCTCATTACTTACTTGTGTTCATAGTATTATCATACTCAAACCTAGTTCCCCATTTGAACTGTTAAGTGTTCTAAACCTCTTCTCATTGTGAGACTGATTGTACTAACCACCCTTCATATGGTCCTGCAAACATTTAAAAAATTTTGATTTTCTCTCTCTCACTCGTGATGAATGAAAAAAAATCACAACCGTTGATGTATATATACAACGGACAAAATGACTGTTCGCTGTAGGTATAGTGTGTCTGTAAGCTGTGTGAACAGTAACTTAAAATTTTAATTTTAAGTCATGCGCTGTGAAATACACATGCGTTGTATGAACAGTGCGTCTGATTTACAATTTTAAAGTTATACACTGTGGGCCCCTTGGATGTTGTACTGTGTTCACAGTGGATGGTTATTTGGTCATGCGCTGTGCACACTTGATGAGTTTTTTGAAATCTACAACTGATGGCTTAAAAGTCATACTTTGTAGTTGACCACTGTTTTCAAAGCGGATGAATAATGATTCATGTGCTGTGGAATCTTCAAAAATTATTTGTTCACAGCTGATGAACATTTGTTCATGCGCTGTGGACCCTTGAAAACTTGTTTGGTTGTTCACAACGGATGAACATTTGTTCATGCACTGTAGACACTTGGAATGATTTGTTTGATTGTTCACAGCGGATGAACATTTTTTCATGTGTTGTGGACACTTGGATGTGATATGTGAATGTTTACAACATATGATTACCTGTGTGCATACGTTGTATACACTTGTACTGTTTCTACAACGGATGACTAATGCTAGTCATGCGCTGTGGAATGGCAATGTGTTCACAGCGGATGCCTTACCAACATCATGTGCTGTGAACACTTGTATGTTCACTAGTGCATAGCGGATGTATGTTTGTTTTGTCCTCTATATACACTTGGTGTATTTTGTCTGTTATGATGGAACTGTAACTGAAGCGGATGTATGTTTGTGTGTCCGCTATGACAACAGTTCAAATTTTTGTTTGTTTTTGAAATGATTTCTTCCGAAGCATATGTTTTGTTTGTTTTTCTTTCGAAGCATATGTTTGTTTTGAAATGTTTTATTCCGAAGCATATCTTTGATAAAATTCTTTCGAAGCCAATTTTTTTCCGAAGCATATTTTTTTGTTTGTTTTTCTTCCGAAGCATATGTTTGATAAAATTCTTCCGAAGCATATTTTTTGTTTGTTTTTCTTCCGAAGCAAATGTTTGATAAAATTCTTCCGAAGCATATTTTTTGTTTGTTTTTCTTCCGAAGCATATGTTTGATAAAATTTTTCTTCCGAAGTATATGTTTGATAAAATGTATGTTAAAATATTAATTTTAATATGATCAATATATGGATGTTAAAATATCACTCACAAGTAATATTGTGCAATATTGTGCATATGTATGTGTGTCAAACTATTGTGGTTGGTTGGTTGCTTGACTTGGCTTTATTTAAAACTCAAAATTTCAAAAATTTCAAATTTTAAAATGTATGATTATGCATATATAACTTATTCTGTTGTCTTTGATATTTCCAAGTTTATTTTCTCCCTCTAACTTTTTGCATATTTATAAAAACCTTTTATAAACTAACAAAAATTTGAATGTGTGTGAATGGAAATTATCAAAGTCCACTTGATTGCTTGCTTGATAAAAGTTAGAATGATAACACTTTATCTAACTAATAAATGAATGATTTTCCTGTTTGAACATGAATCATTTGCACATAACATGAGATCATACTGGTCTTAAATTCTCATTAACTTGTTTGAATGATTTTGAGAATAGACATAGACTAATACAATATTGATTACGGATATTGTGATCCACTTAAACTCATGCATGGTATTAATGATTGATTGAAACAGTGAGTGATTATTATGTTTTGAGTTGATTGATTGAGTTGTATGTACCCCACATCTGATTGTATGTTTAGAACAACCCTCCTTAAGATATGATAGAAAGAACTTTCAATACTTAAGACCTAGTTACTTAGGAGTATAAATGCTCAATTTGATCCACATTGTTTGATCCTCATTGGGATTCTTTTTCACTTCACTTCGGAAGGTGATCCTCTTTGGGATTCTTTTGATTCATTCACAAGGAATGTAGTCTAGAAGACTTTATTGATTGGTCATCTAAGATGGATGTGTTCCTCATTAGGAATCTTTTTGGATCATGATTTAGGTCATTTAGGTCTATGCTCAGCACAACAAAGAATGCCTTGGTGTACTCCAGGTCAATGAAAATCATAATAGAGAAGACACTTGTATGATTGAGCAATTTATAAACTGTTTCACTTGGTGTATTGTAGTTACTTTACAAGCAACCTATATTGGATAGATTAAAACTCACCATAAAACAAGATGTGTTGTTGACCATACAATCATGAGAATTTAGTTCTTCACTGTTGTATATGATGTTAGGTGTCCCATGCTGAGCCTATCCACATATCAAACAAAGTACTGTCAGACTTTATTAGTGAAAAATGTCTCAAGTGAAGAATAAGCTAGTGTACTATCATTTCTCATGAGTGGTATGTGTGATTCAATATGTTTGATTATTAGAAAACAAGAATGTTTGTTTGATATCTTGATTTTGAAAGATACTTGTTGATTTTGAATTTGGACTTTGACAAAATCAAGCTTGTTTGAAATTAATATGTTGGAAACATTACTTGTTTTAGTCATAGTTGATCATACCAAGTGACTGAACCAGATATTCAAATCTTTTTGAATCAAATGGTTTGGTAAATAGGTCAGCCAATTGATTGTCGGTATGGACTTTGATCAACTTTATCAGACCCTTTTCTGAGCAATCTCTTAGAAAATGATATATGATATCTATATGTTTGGTTTTTGAATATTGAACTGGATTGTCAGTGATAAACATGGCAGCAGAATTGTCAATGTGTATGGGTGTTTTAAGAAAATTAAAGCCATAATCAAGCATTTGGTTTTGAATCTAAAGCACTTAAGAACAGCATGCAGAAGCAGCCATGTATTCTGCTTTAGCTGTTGACACAGAGACATTTGTTTGTTTCTTGCACTGCCAAGAGATCAATCTTGATCCAAGAAACTGACAACCTCCTGTAGCGGATTTTCTGTTGCATCCACCATAATCACTGTCTGTGCATGCATATGAAGAGAAATCTCCATCTTTTGGATACCATAGCCCAAGAGCTGATTTGCCTTTTAAATATCTGAAGATTCTCTTTACAACATTTATGTGTGATTATTTTGGATCTGCTTGGTATCTTGCACACATGCATATTGCATACATGATGTCTAGTCTGCTTGCTGTTAGGTATATCAGTAAGCCTATCATTGATCTGTAGAGTTTTTGATCAACTGATGTTCCTTCTGGATTGGGTCCAAACTTCAATCCAGTTGCAAATGGTGTCTTGCTAGATGTACCCATTCTGTAGTAAAAACTTAGATAAAGTTTCATACCACTTCCTAGGTGCTTGATGAAGACTGTACAGAGCTTTATCTAACTTGTAGACTCTGTGAGGGAAATCCGGATCTTCAAACCCTAGTGGTTGAGTAACATATACCTCTTCATCTATCTTTCCATAGAGGAATGCACACTTGACATGCATTTGGAAGACAGTGAAGTTTTTGGATGAGGCATATGCAAGGAACACTAGGATGGCTTTAAGTCTAGCTACTAGAGCAAAGACATCATCATAATCAATGCCTTCCTCTTGAGTATATCCTTAGGCAATTAGCCTTGCTTTGTTTCTAATGACAATCCCTCTGTCATCTGCTTTGTTTCTGAAGAGCCATCTTGTGCCAATGGTGTATTGACCTTCAGGTAGATCAACTAGCTTCCATACCTCTTGCTTTCTGAATTGTTGTATTTCCTCTTACATTGCTACTATCCAACTGTTGTGTTTGAGTGCTTCTGTGATGTTTTTGGGTACAGTTAAAGATAGGAAGCAAGAATACAACCAAATGTTTGCTGTGTCAGATTGACTTCATGACTTCGTGTCAATCTGGTATTGTGGTCACCAATGATGTTTTCTATAGGATGATCTTTATGAACTTTGGTTGTTGTAATATGATCAACAGGGATGGTTGAATCAAGATTAGTGATTGTTTGGTTGGGTGTTGATGGATGGGCAAGGGTATTTATGGTTGTTTGTTTATCTGGCTGTGATGGTTCATTGAATGTTTATGGTGAATCATGAAAGAAATCTAAGATTTCATCTTCATGATATGTATCAGGTAATGAATGATAATCATCATTTTCTTCAACTGTGGTTGGATGTTATGGTTTTGTTTGGTTATGTGGTTATGGTCGGGTGGTCACAGGTGTTGATGAAGATGGTGTGTCTGATGATGTTCATTCTGATGTGTTTGTTTGTTCTGGAGGAGTTGAAACTATGGTACTTGAAGGAGTGATGATTATTCTCCTTGGAGGATCAACAGTTAAAGGAACATCTATGGTTGTTGGTTAGGATACTCATTATCATCCTTGGTACCTGAAACATAAAAATAAGATGTGTCAAATGATTTTGTTAATGAGTCAATATCATACAACCAGACTGATCCAATGACTTTCTTAGTAAAAGAGTGTTCATTAAAAACAACATCTGTTGTTTCTTCCACTATGTTTAGTCTTGGATTGTATACTCGGTAAGCTTTGGAGCTTCCTGAGTACAAAGCTATAGATTAACCACTATCAAATTTAAATGGAAAAGGATAGAGGGATCAAGGATCAATTGGGGCATTCAACCACCGTGAAATCCAAATCGCGATTCAAACCTCAAAGAAACCCTAGGTTAGAGAAAGTCGAAGCACAAACTAGGAAGATGGTAATTAAGGAAGTTTTTATGTTGAATATCAAAGAACAAGAACAAAAAATTAGTTATGTCTTCTAAGAACAATCAATGAGTTTTTCTAAGAACAATCAATGAGTTGTTCTAACACAAGAAGGGATGATGATTATCACATATTAGAGAACAAGCAACAGGATGTACAACGATAATCATTGGGGTTTCCTTCGAGAACGAAGTATAATTTTTTGATATGAAAACCTAGATGTGATGATGATGATTTATGATGCGGAGACCTTTAGGGAACGTATATATAGCCATTGGAGGGATTTTTAACAAACATTTCAAAAATTTTCACCCGAAAATTTGTAACTTTCTTCTACTATTATCTACTCTATTTCTACTCAAATAGATCCAATTAAAAAAACGTAGCTTAACCCAAAAACTAACTAAACCAAGGTTGGTTCTAACAATGTTTCAATATTTATAATATTGAACATAGAGTTCATCTGTGCAAAACATTTCTATTCAAATTGAATCGGGTCAATTCACATTAAAACCAAAACTTGGTTATAGTCAACCGTTACAATATTCAAGATGTTGGTGGAGCCGCATGACGATGTGCCCGAACCACACTTGTGAATATAATCCAATGTACGTCAAAGTAGAGTTGGGCTTGCGATTTTTAGGTTTTTTTTTTAATTTTATTTTGTAATGAGTATATTGTTGTTTTTTGTCTTTAGGTTTTGACCTGTTTTAACATTTCCATTTAAAAAAGTTTTTTTTTCCCTTTTAGGTCGCTGACTTTTTGAAAAGTTGTTTTATTAATTTTCGTTAAATTAGTTAATTATGTTAGTTAAGTTAGAGGTATTTAAATAAATTATTTGTAAAATGATTTATATGCCTCTAACTTAACATATACAATTAACTAAGTTAACGAAAATGGATGAAAATGGTAACGTTTTAAATAGTCAAGGACCAGAAGAGAGAAAAAACTTTTTTCGATGGAAATAATAAAATTAACCAAAACTCAATAACGACAATTAACTCTTTTTGTAATTTTATTCTTTCGCTTTTTAAAGTCTAGGTATTTTAATTTTAAGATTAGTTAAGTAATTTGCTTTTAATTAATGAATTATGTTTAATGTTTATAAATATATAACTTATTTTTAATAAATGAATTACTTAGAAATGTTAAAGGTTCAAGTGCATTGGAAAGGAGTGATACAACCTTAAGGGTGGCTGAAGGTAGTAGGTAGTTAAAATGAGATGGCAACTTGTGATTGTGTGAGGGTAAGGGTTCTCGATCATTGGGAAAAAAGTAAACACCCTTAAGGGTAAGGGTTCTCGATCATTGGGAAATGAGTAAACACCCTTAAGGCTATGTGGTATACACCAACACCTGAGGTGTTAGTGTTGAGTTGGTAATATTAAGGGTGTGAAACACTATCCCATTGGGTTTAAAAGGCGTTAAATGTCTTACGCATTAGCGAGGTAGAGGGGAGTTCTCCATACGGAATCAATTTATTAATTATTTTAAATTGAGAAAAACATGGGTAAAATTGTGTTATTTAAACCATTTTCATATAGATGAAGTGGAATAGAAATGGGTAAAGTGGATGATATTACGCTTACATGAAGTTAAAAAAACTTCAGCCTATACGTGATTATCCTGGAGAACACCACATCTAATGGACTATTTGAAGATGATACATACCAAAACCTAAGTGCTGAATCTCATGATGATTACCCAAACCGACACGGTGAAGCTATGCTGAAAATATGATCAAAACGAAGAAAATTGACCAAACTCAAACTTAGTCAAACTTGGTCAACCGTGGTCAAAGTCAATAGTCAACATTAGTGGACGTCCCGAATGACGTCAGCACCTGGCAGTCATGCATCAGCAACAGAGAATTTATCAGACTTAGAAGAATATTTGTATAATCATTAGGGCTTAAATGTAATTTTGTTTATTTATGTAAAGAGTATAAATAGACTAAGTGTAGTCATTTTATACTCTAAGCATTTCTAAGGAAGTAAGCAGGCATTCTCTAAGCAAGCATTGCTAAGAATTAGGCTAGTGGGAGAAACAATTAGGTTGAGTGTGTGTGAGAGAAAATTTTCTTACAAACTCCCTTTTTAATCTCCTAGCATCATCATACATATGAATGAATGAAATATTTATGAAGATTTTTTTGATTGCTCATCACTCATTAATCATCATACATTATATCTTGCAACAGATCATCACTTGAAATCATCAATAGGTCTGTGAGATTCCGCATCACAGATCTGATAAACGACAACAATACGATTGCAATATTCGATCCATTAATGACAAGTCCAGTCAAAGAAAATTCAAATATGCATGATCATCATCCAACAGACAAACCATCCACTATCACTCAAATCACTTCTCCTGAAACAACACCAAAGCGGTACCTCAAACCAAAATCACCACAGAATGAAACCTTTCCTTCCTGTGATGGTCAAGATGGAGATCCTGCAAGTGATAACAGTGATAAAGAAACCAACCAACCAAAAAAACAAACATTGAAATGTATTAATCATGTCATTAAAGAAAACAATCCAAAACAAACACAACCACAGAAATCCAAAGCAGTAAAGCCTGACAACAAACAAAAGGCTATGGTTCTCTATGAGAAATTCAAACCAACAGGATTTCTTGAACCAGAATTGCCTAAGGCTGAACTAAAGGTAAAGATTAAGATGGAGTTAAAGAACAAACAGAAGCCTGAGGTACAAGAAATCAAAGAACAGGTCAAGAGAAAGAAGACTAGATCTAAAAGAAAGAAGAAAAATCAGACCAAGTCTTCTACACCTGATCCAAACCAACCATCAACCTCAAAAGCTACATTAGAAACTCCAAAACAACAACCAATTCTCTGCGAGACATGCAATTCAGATTCACACAACACGTCTGAGTGTAAAAACACTAAAAGTGATACATATATATGTCCTCACAAGAGAAAGCAACAAAAACAACCAACGCAAAAGGCTGTGAAGTTCCAATCAAATCCAACTTCATCATCCAAGCCTAAGGGAAGAAGATCCAGACCTTCTCCTTACTGCTTAAATTATGACATGGAGAATCATACCACTTCAGAGTGTTCATATAACAACTCTCCAACATCACAACATGGAAGAGGTCAAAGATCTTATCATCCATCAGAGACTTACTCACCTAGATCGGAGCATGAGTACTACAAAAGACGTCATAGCTACTCTTCTCCTCGATCACATCGGCATGGGTATGATTTTAAACATTATGATATTCATGATTATTGGGCATCAAGATATCATCCTAGGTCAAACACACAACATAAGTATGACAGATATAGGAATGATGCTTGGCATAATGGCTATTATAGAAGATCACATCCATCAAATTGATATAATCATGATTATAATTCTTATGATGAATATGATCACATGCCCAGAAGAAACAAACATGATCAAGGACAAATATCCTTTGCTACACCTCTACAAACTTTCAAAAGCAAACTAGATTTTCTAAACCAACCAAAAGATTTTCATAAGCCATACAAACTCCTTTTGTTGAACAAACCAAAGTTGAATCAGTTGGTTTAAAAACAACACAATGTGGGAGAAAGAAAACAATTTCAGGAGGTGAATCTGATACATCATCAGATAAAGCAAAATCACACACATACCAGCAAGTCACATATAAAGATGCTAATGGACAGCTCAGGACAGTAATGGTCTGGGTTGAAATATCTAACTGATTTGCTAGTCTATTAGAGACAGTTATGGAGGCCTGCCAACCCAATAAAAGTTAGCAGTGGCTGATCCCTTCCCATGACAGGAACGTTCTTCCTGCTCACGATGTTTATGATGCAACTAAGCCAAATGGAGCAGAAATTAACCATGATTCAATGCAGTACATCAATCATTCACAGAAACTATCATGGCAATACAAGAAACAACCGATGTTTCATTCTATCTGCTTAGTCTAATTACATTGCTACATGGACTAGCTGTTGATGATCTCTATTTATTTGATAACACATATCCCATTTCTTTATTTTCTTAAAACCAAACATCCTAAAAATTAGAAAATCAAGAAAAGTACAAAAAAATTACTATTATGTAATTATTTTTGAATCTTCCTGCTTTTACATTAGAAATGATAGTACACTCATCTACTATCTTCCGCATCTATTTTTTCAAATCAATAAAGACTGACAAGACTCTGTTTGATATGTCAGTAGGCTCATCTTGGATTCAAAATAAGCATATTTATGATGAACTAAATCAATATGCATTGTGGACCAAAACCATCTTAGGGTATTGGTATGCAATGACTTTTCTAAATGTTTGTTTGTGTGGTTACCTAAACACATCATACGAAAATAGTTTATAAATTTCTCGTTGATAAAAGCATATGTTTCTCCTTTGTTGTATATAAATACAGACCAGGAGTAAACATAAGGACAACTTCTATTGTGCTGAACACAAACCTAGTGGACCTTGCACTAAAAGTGTTGATGCATGCCAAAAAGGCAAGAATCCCAATATGGATCAAAGCTAAAAGAATCCCAATAAGGATCAACTTCCAAAGTGAAGTGTAAAATAATCTCAATATGGATCAAATCCAAAAAGAATCCCAAAGTGGATCATATCATGAGAAGTTATACTCTAAGTAGCCTGGTTCAAGTTGTGATAAAGTGCCACCTTGTATTTCATGAGGAGGGTAATTCTTCCATACTTCTAAGTGTGGGGTACTCAATTAGCATATATAATCAAACCTAAACATGATAAATATCACAAAGTGTTGAAAATAGATCCTTGCATGAGTTTAAGTGGCAAACATACTTACAATCAACTTTGATCTTTATCTATGTCTATTAAAACTTTAAACCTTTTTAGATGTAAAGGATTTTGGATTAGTATGACCTCATTGCAGGTGAAGGATTCATGCTTGTAAATATCATAATTTAAAAAAAAATCTAAAATTCCAAAAAGATTTGTCATTTTTAGTATTTTTCTTAGTTTTGGCAGATTTACATGTGTTACAGATTTACATGTGTTATTGATTTAGGAGTGAAACTTCCATGCAATATCTCTACCGAGAGGATTTAGACTTTTGCAGGTGATGAATTGCATAACATGCCTGAGTATCTCATTCAGTTCTAGATGTCAAGTGAACACTCCTGCTTCCTTCAAAGATCTCCTGCCAGTTGCTGAGAACTAAGAATCCTTCTCTTGGTGTCTCATACACAAAAGTTTCGCACCTTCCAAAGCTTTTATTGAGGGAGAGTATATGTCAAGTCTGAAGAATGTCTGATGCTTCTCCTTCACTTCTAAAGTTGAGATAAAGCTACTATATTGCTACCTGTGCAATCCACAGTGTTTGCAAATGGGTGTATTTTCAACTCTTCAAAATGAGACTAGAAGATCAAGCTGATAAAACATTCATCAAGTGCCGAAACAAAGTCTTTATGTGCCGAACAAAGTCTTTTTCTTAATGCCTTTTCCTGAAGCCGCTATATTGCTACCTGTGCAATCTACAGTGTTTGCAAATGGGTGTATTTTCAACTCTTCAAAATGAGACTAGAAGATCAAGCTGATAAAACATCCATCAAGTGCCGAAACAAAGTCTTTATGTGCCGAACAAAGTCTTTTTCTCAATGCCTTTTTCTGAAGCTTCTAAAAGGATGCTACCAAAAAGGGGGAGAAGACTACACTTTAAGACTGCACATCAATCAACATCCAAGGTTTTTGATAATCATGAGGTTTTGGCAGCATCATCTTAGGGGGAGTATTGTTGGACTATCTGAAGATCACACTTACCAAAACCTAAGTGCCGAATCTCATGATGATTACCAAAATCGACATGGTGAAGCTATGCTGAAAATATGATCAAAAAGAAGAAAATTGACCAAACTCAAACTTGGTCAAACTTGGTCAACCGTGGTCAAAGTCAATAGTCAACATCAGCGAACGTCCCGAATGACGTCAGCATCTGGCAGTCACGCATCAGCAACAGAGAATTTATCAGACTTAGAAGAATATTTGTATAATCATTAGGGCTTAAATGTAATTTTATTCATTTATGTAAAGAGTATAAATAGACTAAGTGTAGTCATTTTATACTCTAAGTATTTCTAAGGAAGTAAGCAAGCATTCTCTAAGCAAGCATTGCTAAGAATTAGGCTAGTGGGAGAAACAATTAGGTCGAGTGTGTGTGGGAGAAATTTTTCTTACAAACTCTCTTTTTAATCTCTTAGCATCATTATACATATGAATGAATAAAATATTTATGAATATGTTTTTGATTGTTCATCATTCATTAATCATCATACATTATATCTTGCAACAGATCTTCACTTAAAATCATCAACAGGTCTGTGAGATTCCGCATCACAGATCTGATAAACGGCAACAATACGATTGCAATATTCGATCCATCAATATTCGAATTTCAACAACACCCCTTAGAGACTAGGGGCATGATGGGGGTGATGTGACTGTACTCAATTATATCATACTATATGTCATACTTTTTAATCACCCTCACTAACCCCTTACACGTATTTTTTACTAATACTCTCTAATCTACATAGGACCTATGTGAGAATGTTTTTTGGTTATCCTCACCCGGGTACTACACACAGCCTTAAAGTACACGTCATGTCCAAATTGTACGATCTTAATTTTTGTTTTTATGTAATGACTTAATGTTTCTTAACTTTATTATTTTATTATCTTAGTTATAAGTAACGTATTTATTATTTCTTATGTGTTTAGTTTGATTAAGTATTCATTTTTAGCTTAAAATAAATGACATTGATTACTGATTATAACTTAAAAATTCTTAAAACTCTAATATTTGGTTTTTAGATATGAGCTGTATTTTAAGACGTTTTATTTTCACGTAGGTGTCTGTTTACATGTCTTTCACTCCACCTCACTTATATGAATATGAATATGGATGGTTTAATTCCTTTTTGCCCACCTCTCAAATTTACATTTAAGAAATCATTGTGCGTGGAAGGCTCTCCTTCACGCTATTAATACATAGGACAATTAACGTTATTTTTCGTCACGCCAGGGCTTTTGACGTTGCCAACTTAACACAAACGTCTAATTAGGCGTTTGTGCATACTACATAACCTTATAAGCCCCAGATAAATCGCTAATTGTTGGAGGGTTTTTTGTTCTTTGTACAATAATTAATCGGATAAATAATTATTAGATAACATTCTATCTAACTGTAAAGTAAAGAGATATGGAACTGCAACTTTAACGATAAAAGTAATAATAATATATATTTAGCTGGATTTTGTAGATTTCGTTTATAAAATAATGCAATATTGTTTAAAAAAAACTGCAGCAATTTTCCTAATTGGAAAGAAATTTCATACAAACAATCACATAATTTCACAAAACATATCCTCAACATTCGCTAAGTTTGTATTTTTGTTTTTTTCTTTTAAGTTTTTGTTACCATACAACACTTTCAATATCACAAATGCTAATCACGTAAATCAGACTCTCTTCGATTAAAAGATATCTCTCTGATGGTGGCCAAAAGCGGCTTCCACGACAACCGCTTGGTTGATTTTCTTACATTATTCGGCACACGTTGTTTAGACCCATCATCCGAAATCTCACTCGACTCTTTAGCTTCTGTGCTACCCGGCTCGGGGCCTCGCTTGGCCTTAACCCGAGGGGGTTTGGCTATGTTGCTTAGAGTCTTTGTAAGAGATTTTTGCGTTGACTTTTTGACTTGTGGGCTAGCCAAAGGAACAGGCTGGTCCTTGGCTACGTTAGTGCTTGGAAGAGAGACCTTGCACAACTCTGCGACTTGTGGGTTAGCCAAAGCGGTCGGCTTGATTTTGCGTTGCCGATTCCTGGCTATGTTGGTGAGCTTTTTCGCTAGAGAGGTCAAGTCACTTGAAGACTCGTTGAACCGGATAAAAGAGCAAGGGAGTAAAAAGTATATTTTGCCCGGTTCAAGTAGCGTGTCGAGTTTAAGTGGCACCAAACCGAGTTGCATAAGTTGGATAGGAGTAGTGATGAAGTGTTTTGGGAATAAAGTGACTACCTGGTTAACCGTGGCCGGACTCTCGTAGTCTTCTATGTAACCATCGAAGTGAACCACTCTTATGGTCCTCAATGTTGGTCTAGTTGATCTTTGGCGAAAGCAACACGAACCCATCGGTTAAACACGAGCATGTACACCCGATTAACACACGCCCAACCGGCTCATGTGATGCTCGAATTGTACTTGATGATTCGCTACGGTTGGATCGGAGTCCTTTCTCTTTATCAAAATCCTCTTGGTTATAAAATGATCATTTAGGAGTAGATCAATAGGAAGCTGAAGCCTTTATTTTATAAATATATAAAAATATATATAAGGCCAACCACTCTATATAAATATATAAATGGTAGACCCACGAAGGAAGCCTGGTGTGTGGCCCAATTTTTTTAATATAAAAACGAATATAACGTGATCGGTTATTATAACCCTTAATTGAATGTTTTCATGTTAATTATTAAATTTAAAATGTGCTAAACTACAGAGATATTATTTTTTTAGTGGGAATGTAACAGTTGTTAGAATTATTAACGTAGTGGGTCACTAGGTTGTGCCGCTAAAAGACGGCAAGTTGACCCAAGTCATTCCAAATTCCTTTTTTTCTACATACTTCTTGTATTATTTTTTTTTTCAGGTAAACGTGTTTTATCGTTCTTAAAATAATATATAGAAAATATTTATTAATTGTTAGTATAACTTATACTTGATACAAATTCACAATTAATCCCATCTTATTACATCAATACGAGATCAGGTCGTAAAAACTTTAATGATTGTGATGTCTCTTAATATGTTCATTGTCCAATTCCAACTGATTTGAAATATAGTTTGAAAAACATGATAAATGTTTTTATATGGGTTTCTTTGTTTTTTTAAAGGTAGAATGCACTAAAACCAAGCAGCCTACCAAGCAAACATAATACAGAAAAAAAAAGACACATTAAAAATAAATAGGACACCATTTAGAACAAATTAAGGATTTTAAGTTGTCACGATTCTTAACCCAAATAAACCCTGTGTTCTTGACATCTTCATCCGGTGTGTTAGTTGAAGAACCCAAATTACCAAACAGAACATCATTTCTCATCTTCCATACGTAAAAAAGCCACAAGAATGACGACCTGGACCATATTAACTTTTTTGGGAGATATCGTGGCGGAATTGTGAACTTGGAGATGGTCCTTTATTAAAAAAACCACATATAGGAGGTGATGGGTACCACCCAAGATACAGCACAAATCATGGTTAAAAATATTAAACATCACAAAGGACTATGCTAAACAAACAGAACCAAGAAAAATGGAAGAATCACAGTTGCGGCTCAAAAGGGTATAACCGCAGCCGCAGCTCACAACTGTTCCCTTTCCAAATCTCAAAGTCACTCGAGAAAGGGTTATGCTAACACCATAGGATCACAAGCTAAAATCAGAGAAGAACCCCAGCCGCGGCTAACACAAGGAGAGGACCCCAGTCGTGGCTGGAGGGTATTCGACAGGAGAAATGATCGAGTGAGCCATCATTAACCTCGACTAACATAGGGAACAACCCTAAATTGCAACTTAACAACATGACAAGATGAGTTTTCTGCTTCCACGCTTAGAGAATTTCAAGAGAAGCTTAATAATCAAAGAGATAGCTTTGTAGTAAAGGAAGATGTTCATTGGTTGCTAGATAATATAGTCACTGCAAAAAGTAACAAAAGGCATGGGTCAAACTCTAATAAAGATAAGGACATAAGAATGAGTTGCAAGCACAACCAATGGAAACCAAGTCAACTATAAAGACAATATGTATTAATGCTAAGTAAGTAATCATTTGCACCAAAGAATAAAAGAACTCTCTAATCAAAGGAGTTCAGCTCGGATAGTTAACTTCAAACAATCCAAAATGGATTCCCAGGGAGAAAGCTCTTCCCCACAACATTATATGTTTTTCCTTTCATACCAGGTGAACATCATCGACAAAATCACTCTATCACTCAAGAATTCTTAAGTTCTTTAGCTCCACCTCTCACACCCATAATCTCTTCCCTACAACACTATAAGTTTTGTCTCTCATACCAGCTCGTATGCTTAGCGATTGTTAATTTCTAAAAGAGTAACCTAAGACCAGCAGGTTCACCAAGAGAGTAACCTGACCGCTCAGAATTGTTAATTTCATCACGAGTACCATCAGCATCTGTTGCCCCGCCTGGAGTGGATTCAACCCTGCTGGCAGCTGATCATCAGCCACGGTATAAGAGTCTCCAACACATCTTCGATCATAAGAAATTAAAACGTGTTAAAGGCATTAGGTTGAGCTTTTTAGTTAGATTATGAAATACGTTATCATCCAGAAAAGGCGAATATGGTGGTAGATGGGTTGAGTGGGATGGAACGGGTTAAGCCTTTACATGTTCAAGCTTTAGGGATGACCATACAATCAAATCTTTAAGCTCAAATCCTTTTGGCATAAGGTAAAGCGTTAAAGGAAGTGAAAAGTCCATATGAGGAATTTCATGAGTTAGACAAACAAATGGAATGCAAGGAGGATGGTGTGCATTACTTTATGGATCTTATATGGGTTCTAAAGTGGGGAAGTGTACGGGAAGTAGTTATAGACTAGGCACATAAGAAAAGATACTCTGTTCATCCTAGAGCGGACAAAATGTATTAGGATCTCAAGAAACTGTATTGGTGGCTAGGTATGAAGCAGGATACTGCTTTGTATGTTGGTAAATGCCTAACCTGTTCTAAGGTCAAGGCAGAGCATCAGAAGTCTTCAAGATTACTACAACAACTAGTGCCCTAGAATGGAAATAGGAGAATATAATAATGGATTTCATTACCAAACTGCCTATGATTAGTGTTGGGCATGATTCAATTTGGGTTATTATAGATTGAATGATAAAGTCTGCTCATTTCATACGGATTCTTGAAATCACAAAATGGAAAATTTGGCAAGAGTATACATGAATGAAATCATGGCAAGACATCGAGTGCTTGTATCGATTATATCGAATCGTGATAGTCTGTTCAAGTCGCAGTTATAAAATACTCTTGAAAAAGAAATGGGCACTCAGTTAGATCTAAGTACTGCTTACCATCTACAAACGGATGGTTAAAGTGAGCGCACTATCTAAACCTTTAAAGGCATGCTTAAGGCATGTGTGATTGACTTAAGTGGAAGTTGTGATACTCATCCATCGTTGATTGAGTCTTGGATGTGTTGTATACAAGTATTAGATGTATTCCGTCTGAATTATTGTATGGGAGAAAGTGTTGTTCACCGATATATTGGGCTGAAGGATATGAGAGTCAATTAAAAGGTCTTGAGATTATCCAAGAAACGACCGATAAGATCTTCTAAATCAAAGACATACTCAAGGCAGCCAGAGAATAGTACTAAATCTACCTAACTCTGATGTGCCGCTTATCTGTCTTGCTATACATTCTGAACATAAAATAGTTTACTCTTATTGTTTAGATGTCATAGTATAAAGTCCTCACACTTGTATAGTAGAGGCAAGCTTTGTTAAGCTACTTGTGTATCTGCTGAATATTACTCTTTCTACTCAGTTTTGATTAATAAATTGATTACTTTAAAAGAACAACTTATGTACTCATCTATACTCAAAGTATGTGTGTTTGTTAGTAAGCTGTTAAATTAGATTCAACATTTTTTAACTTCTGATAAAACTAAAAGTTATTTATCTATAAACCCGATCCAACAGTTACACTTATGAGATTTAGCTCAACCCGATTAATATGTATCTTAGTTTTACAAAAAAAATCCCTTGATTTTTTAGGTTGGTTGTCTATTGACAAGGTACAACAGCTATTGACTATTCTACTAATGAAAACAAGATAGCTTATCGCTTCACATTCATTCTCTACAATCAACTATCCACAATTCAAAAACATTTGATGCGCATTGAGTAAAATTCAATTAATAGGCTTAGACATTCAACGTTAAATTTGTATGTGTGTTTGCTGATGAACTATGAGTGTATATACACATATATACATATGCGGGCGCGCGCGGGTGCGCGCATGCATGCGCACACGCACACACACAAACATATATATATATATATATATATATATATATATATATATATATATATATATATATATATATGTGTTTTTTTTTTATTTATGTATGTGTGAGTTATGCTATTGTTGCAAGATTTCACAATCATGGCTTTATAAACTTTATATTTTGTTGTTATGTTTCAATTTTATACTCTGGGCTTTGAGGATAATCAAAATATAGTGCCCTTGAACATTTGAATTCATATAATACAGTGAATGTAAATATGCAGAAGGCTTCAAATCAAGATAAAATAGAAAATTCTATATTAATAACACATGTTAAATCTCATACAATTATTTTGATCACGTATACACCGCTTACACAAACATTTGAGATAACAAATAAATTTAAAACTTAATTGCTTAGCCTTAACCCAATTACCAATCAATCCGACCGGGATAAACCCAAAAAATTAAAACCCAAAAACCAGTTAACATTATTTATTTGGTTTGGTCTTCTGGTTAATTTCCTACGCCTAAAAACCCGATAAACTGACTTGAGAAACCCGAACCCAAATTAAAAAACCTAAATAAAAACCCTAATTAAAAGTATATAATGATATTATTTCATGAATATTGTGTTTTTTAAAACTAATCATTTTAGAAAAATATAATTTTGTTCGGTAAAACACAATGACACATTCATCATTATGTTTTGTGTTTTACGTTTTATATGTTATATATCATTTTGTGCTATTTTATTATTGTTTTTAGCGAGTTGACGTTGCTTTATGTTGCGGCGGAGACTGATATGGTATAATGCATTTAGGGTACTAGTGTGTGAACCTGCGCTTTACCGCGTGTTGTTAAAATTTATAACACTTGTTTGCGATTATTTGTAAATTAAAATTCAATCTGTAGATATGGAATAAAACTATATTGACAACTCTGTTTTGTAAAAAAAATCACGTCGAAACATTGGTATAATTTAGCATATCATAAAGACAAATTTAGATTTTATAAATCATCATATTTTTATGACTATAAGGGAAAAACGATATAAGATTCAGATGTTTGAAGCAGTTTTGAAAGCTTGTGTATTTATAGTTTGATGACTTGTATATTATTACCTACTAAAATTGTTTTTATTTTGCAAATAACTATTAATTACTTTATATACCGGTACCGGTACCGGTACCGGTACCGGTACCGGTACCGGTACCGGTACCGCTACCGGTACCGCTACCGCTACCGCTACCGCTACCGCTACCGCTACCGCTACCGCTATTGTTATTGTTTTTGTTATTATTGTTAATTCAATGAATTCATATGGATTAAAAAAATTACATTACAAATCCACCACAATATTGTTATTATTAAAATCCAAGTGATACATAAACGATGAATTAAATTATTATTATTTTTAACTTTAACTTTTTAATACTAATCGGATCATATTATCTACAATAAGTTAGTCACTAATTTGATACGCCAGGTGTTTGGAGTGGTTTATTATTATTTTGGTTTTGATTATTACTATTGTTGTGTAATGAAGCAGACATCTATTATTTACTATAATCAATCTAATTTTGTTACAATTCTAATGTAATCGACTTTTCATAAACAGAAGACCACGAGAGTATGAATTTGCTATAGCAGATAAAAAAGGTTATATGGGAACTATTTTTTAGTCATAACATACATTATATAAATAACAATTAACTATGAAACCTTGTCTTACATGTTACTAGTCATTAAAAAAACCATGTTTTGCCATGTGTACGCAACAATTGTTGGACACCACAAACCATCATAGCTACTGGCCACAACCGTCGTTTTCCACCTATATAAGCGGTAACAACCGTTGGAGTGAAATCTGGCACAAAGCCGTAGATCAACCACTATCAAATTTAATTCACTAAGGATAAAGGGATAAGGAATTGATAGGGGCATTCAACAATCATGAAATCCGAATTGCGATTCAAACCTCAAAGAAACCCGAGGTTAGAAAAAGTCGAAGCACAAAATAGGAAGGCGGTAATCAATAATGTTTTTATGTCGGATATCAAAGAACAAGAACAATAAATCAGTTGTCTTCTAAGAACAATCAATGAGTTTTTTTAACTCAAGAAGGGATGAAGATTATCACATATTAGAAAACAAGCAATATGTGATGATGATTGTTGGGGTTTTGTTCAAAAACGAAGAGCAATTTCTTGATATGGAAAACCTAGATGTGATGATGGTTTATGATGCGGAGACCATTAGGGAACCGGATATATAGCCATTGGAGGGGTTTTTAACAAACGTTTTAAGTTTTTTCACCTAAAAAATTGTAATTTTTATTACTATTATCTACTCTATTTCTACTCAAATTGATCCAATAAAAAAACATAGCTCGACCCAAAAACTAAATAAATCAAGGTTGGTTCTAGCAATGTTTCAATATTCACAATACTACACGTAGAGTTCATCCGTGCAAAACACGTCTATTCAAATTGAATCGGGTCAATTCGCATTTAAACCGAAAGTTGGTTCTAGTCTACCGTTAAAATATTCAAGACGTTGGTGGAGCCGCATGACGGTATACCCGAACCACACTTGTCAATATAATCCAATGTATGACAAAGTAGGATTGGGCTTTTGATTTTTTGGTTTTTTTAGTTTGATTTTATAACAAGTTAATTATCATTTTTGTCCTTAGGTTTTGTTATTTTCATTCAAAAAAGTTATTTATTCTCTTCTGGGTCTCTAATTTTTTAAAAGTTGTTATTTTCATTCATTTGCAATAACTTAGTTAATTGTATTTGTTAAGTTTGGGGCATTTAAATCGTTATACATATAAAGACTTAAATTAATTGATTTGTATAATGATTTAAATACCTCTAATAAAACAAAAATAATTAACTAGGTTAACGAAAAAGAATAAAAATGACAAGTTTTAGAAAGTCAAGAACCAGAAGAGAAAAACAACTTTTTTGTATGAAAATAACAAAACTGACCAAAACTCAAGGACTAAAGCGACAATTAACTCTTTTGTAATTTTATGCTCTATTAATTTTTTAAAAAATTTTAGATGTTTTAATTTTTAGATTTGTTATGTAATTTGTTTTTAATTAATGAATTACGTTTAACCTTTATAAATATATAACTTATTTCTAATTAATGAATTATTTAAAAATGTTAAAGGTTCAAGTTCATTGGAAAGGAGTGATGCAACCCTTAAGGGCAGCAAAGAGTAGTAGATAGTAAAAATGATATGGCAACTTGTGATTGTGTGAAGCTAAGGGTTCTTGATATTAGGAAAATAGTACACACCCTTAAGGCTATGTGATATACATCAACACCTGAGGCGTTAGTGTTAAGTGACAATGTTAAGGGCGTGTAACACTACCCTATTAGGGCGTTAAAAGCCTTACGCATTAAGAAGGAAGATGGGAGCCTTCCATACGGAATCAATCCATTAATTATTTTAAATTGAGAAAAACATGGTTATAATTGTATTCAACCATTTTCACAAATATAAGGTGGAATAAAAGTGAGTAAAGTGGATGATATTGCACTTACATGAAGTTAAAAGACTTCATACCATGTGTAGCACCATGTGATTCTACTGGAGAACACCGCACCCTTTAATTAAAGACCAAGGCGTGACATGAGTGTAGCCAATTATATCATACTATATGCCCTTCTACTTTTTAAATCACCCTCAACCCTTATATACACTTATTTTTTACTAATACTCACTAGTCACTAATCTACATAGCACCTATGTGAGAACGCTTTTTAACCACCCCCACCCTTACCTAGGTACTACCACAGCTTTAAGATACACCTCTTGTCCTAATTGTATGATCTTAATTTTTATTTTTATCTAATGACTTAATGTTTCTTAACTTTATTATCTTAACTATAAGTAACTTATTTATTTTTTCTTGTGTTTATAAATTAGATTATATGTTAATTTTTAACTTAAAACAATGACACTGAGCCACACAACACGTAGTAATTAAAGATTGATTACTAATTATAACTTAAAAAATATTAAAACTAGTATTTGGTTGTTAGATATGAGATATATCTTAAGGCCTTTTAATTTCACGTATGTACCAAATCACCTCTATCTCATTCCACTCTCACCTGTATGAAAATGGTTAAATTCCTTTTTGCCCACTTTTTTCTCAAATTTAAATTTTTAAGAAATCATTGTGCGTTGACGCTGTCAACTTAACACTAACGCCTAAGGTGTTAGTGCATACTGCATAGCCCTGTAAACCCTAGATAAATTGCTAATTATTGTTGTAGTCTTTGTACAATAATCAATCGGATAAATAATTATAAAAAGACATTCTAACTGTAAAATAAAGATATCCGGAACTGCAACTTTAACGATGAAAGTAATAATAATAAATATTTAGGTGGATTTTGTAGATTTTGTTAAGAAAAATAATGCAATATTGTTTTTAAATAGAAATTTGCTGCAATTTTCCTAAATGGGAGAAAATATTATACAAACAATCACATATTTCAAAAAACATATCCTCAATATTCGCTAAGTTTGTATTTTTGTTTTTTTTCTTTTGAGTTTTTGTTACCTGTTAAAATTATTTTAATTCAACAACAAATACTCTATAGTTATTTTATTTTTTATTGTTATTTCGCAGATTATGATTTAATTATTACTCAAGGCCTTTTATGGTATGTTTTGAGATAAGGGTTGAATTTGGGAAGTCTCAATCTTGAAACCATATTCATGAATATCTCTTGACCGTGATTGCCATTTTATGATATTTGCAGGACCGATGAAGGAGGTCAATGCAACAGTTTCACAATGAGAAGAGATTTAAAGCACTTAACAGATTAAATAGGGAACCGGGTTTGTATGGATAATACTAAGAACACAAATAAATATGAGACAGAAAAAGAACAATAAAAAGATGATATTGGTTTTCAAGTATGATGTATATTGCTCTCAAGTTCTTTTACAAGTATTACAAAGCATACTTAAAGATACAAGTACTTGAGACACTTTATACTACATCCTACAGCCGGCTATATTTTGAAAGCTAGCTGGAAACACTAATCTAGACAACAAGATCAATGTAGAGTCAAAAGGCAGATTGTTTTTTGACTTGTGACTATGACATGCCATAGCTCACATCCTAATATATTACAAAAAGGATAAAAGATACAAAAGTAGAAAGTTACAGACCAATGACCATAATCTACAGTTGACAAAAGCATGGACCTTTTCACCAACTCATATAAGTTAGCGAGTCTTCAAAGTGGCAGCGAAAATTGTTCGGCTCTGTTAGATGTGATCAGAGAAAGCATGCCTTCTCTGTCTTCGAAAAAAATCGGTCTTTGGCTTCGAAAGACTTTGTCTCTGAAGCTTCGGAAGACTTCATCTTTGGCTTCGGAAGATTTTGGTCATTTGGCTTCGAAAGATTTTACACTTAGCTTATTTCCTTTGAGTTGTGTAAAACTTCTGAAGTAACTTTACTCTATACATCATGCATGCATGTTGAGAGCTCTTTGGTTTCTTTGGTTGCATTAGCCTTTAAGTATAAACCTTACAAACTCCCCCTAGGCTGATGCTACCAAAACAGAAGAGATTACTTTATCTATTGACAGTCCTCATCAGGATCAAGACCATTCCTTTCTTCATTATTTGGCCGGGATTCCTCATACTTTCATAGTATCTTCTCATGTCATAGAGATCATGCAAAGGAAGATCAAGTATGTCTTGCCAGAAGTAGACATCTTAACATCCTTGACCTCTGATGACATACCATTTGTCTAGATTAGCAGTAAAGGTCAAGGACAAGATGGGTCTCCCAGCAGCAAGAGGCTCTTTTTGAATAGGAGTTGGATGAGCAGCCTCTCTTGATCACCCTCAGGATGTTCTGACCCATCCTGAGGGGTAAAGGTGGATGCCTTGGACTTCTTCGTCTTCTTTTTGTTCTTTTTGATGGCCATCCTTTTCTTCCTCTTTCTAGATTTCAACTGAGAAGACTAGTCTTCAGCACCAGGTTGTTCTTGGGTGTCTTTCTTAGTTGAGTCCTCTTCTCTTACAGGTTTAGAAGAAGAGGGATCAAGACCCTACTGTGGATCAAAAGATAAAGTTGATTATGGTCAAGCACTAGGTCCAGGTTGTGTTGTCTCTTGTGGTTCAACCTTGACCTCAACTTCAGGTGCGGCCTGACTTGGTGGAGAATGCAAGTCAATGAGCTCACCCTTTTTAATCTTCTGCTTGATCACCCTAATGTGCTCATCCATAGTGGATAGAGACATTGGGCCAAGCCTCCTTCCGGAGAATCCATACAACTTCAAGAAGCTTATCATCCTCTGCCTATCAACAGACTTCTTCAAACTCTTTTGGATGATGGCTCTTAAACTTTGTAGCTTTTTCCTTTATCTTCCTCTTAGTAGCTTTTTGTTCCTTCATTACTTGTTGCTTGAGCTGCTTAAGGTACTCAAATTATATGTAGTCATAGGAGAAGGGAAAAAGTGCAGATGCCTGATAGAGTCCTATGGCACTCAGGTAGTTAATCAAATTTTGTCTGTCTGCTTCTTTGTCTACATGAGGTTGTTGCTTAGTTTTCACAGCCTCTGTCTCAGGGCTTTCTTAAACTGGGGAGAGGGTAGGAGCATGCTTGTAGAGTCTTTTCATCCTCTTTTCTTCTTTGATCTTGAGGAGCAGTTCTGCATCCTCTGCCTCCTTCATCTCTTTTAACAACTCAGTGTCAGCCAGTTCATTCAACTCTTCTAAGGGAAGAGAGATGAGTTCATCAATGTTGTTGTTTCTGGTCCCTAAGTAGTTTAATCTGGTTGCCCTTAACTCATCATCTTGAGTGTTTGGCCTGGGGGCAGACCTGATTGTAGCTTCCATGAAGCCTAGGGACCCACTTGAACTCTCTCCCCTTAGCTTCCTCTTCCTCTCTCTTTCCTCCTCCTCAATCTCCTCAAGAGTCAACTTCCTTTTACCTTTGTCACTTACAGGCCTTTGTGACTCAGGTTAGAGAGAGCTTTGGCCTTCATTACTTTGTTCATCACTTGAGCTCTGGCTAGAGAGAGGCTATGAGACACCTTTACCAGCTGGTGCCTCACTGAGGGTAATGGGTGTTGAAGCAGTTCCTGTCATCTCAAGGTTCGCAGGTTCAACTACTGGGCTTTCAATCAAGGTTTCCCCTTCAAAGCTAATCTTGGGTTCCACCTCAACATCCAGTTGACCAACAGTCTTGCCTGCTAGCCTCTGTCTATATAGTCTTGTCTTTAGCTTGAACTCTTCAAGCGCCTTCTGTTGAATCCTATCAGCTAACCTTGCAGCTTGCCTGTTTTGACTTGGGTTGGCAAGTGGAAGGTCAAATAGGTAGGTGCTCTCATAGAATCTCAGGGTGTAGAAGTTAAAGATCTCTTATTGCCCTTGAGATCTAGAGATTACCAAGGCTCTCCTTTGATAATCATATCTTTATCCCACTATTAGGTTCTCAGCAGGGTGAGATGGAGCAGGCATAGCCCTTGGTATACCCTTCTTAAACAAACTTTGAATGAGTGAGTCCATATCAATGTGAACTTGAGGAGGTTGTTGAGCAGAGACAACAGTAAGAGAGAATGGTGAGTCCTTTATGTCCATACTCTGAGAAGAACTCCTAGGTTATATGATTGCAGGTAGGACTTTCTCCCCTCTTTTGGTAGCATCACCTTCTTGCATAGGTGAGATAGAGGTTAGGTCCACCACATTCACAGGTTCTTGTGGCCCTTGTTGAGTCCTCCTTAGTGGTCTCTTAGCTAACTTTCCCTTGAAATCGGTGATCTCAAGTTGCTGGTCATTGACCCTTTTTTGTAAGGTAGTTACCTGAGATTCTAGGTGAGCGACCTTTAAGACTAAATAGGTGTAGGTTTTAGTCAGTTGTTGCACCTTTAGTTTCAGACTCCCCTCATCTTCATTTGAAGAATCACTGGGGATGAGAGAATAGGACCTAAGTCATCTTCCACATCACCAGCACTACGTTCTTAGCTACTAGATTTCCCCTGCACCATGACAGCTTCGGTTGAAGTGTCAATGGACTGGATTACCATGGTTGAGGTCTTAAAGATGTAATCACTTGCAAAAGTGAAAGCCTCTTCCATATGGACCTCCTGAACTGGTTCAGGGAGATCCACCTCAGTTGTGGTGGATGATGTGGGCTAGACATAGGTGAGTCAGGAGTACTCATCTCTCTTTGAGCAGGGGTGGAGAAGAGAAACTCATCATACTCGCTAAATCCTATGTCTTCATCATCAAAGAATTTAAGGTTGGGTATGGGTTGATTGAGATATAAAGGCTGAGGATGGTAGCTTTCCTCGGAAGGTTGTTCACTAGAGTTTTGAGACTCTGAGTGAAGGCTTAAGGCTGGTGTTAGTGTAGTGAGCTCATCAGGCTGAGCATGAGGAACCTTAGCACTGATCCTTGAAGTGATGGGAGTGGTTTACTCCTCAGCAGAAGTGGGAGCTCTAGTGTCTACTTCCTCCTGTAAGAGTGATAATATGGGGGCCTGCACAACCTGAGTAGCTTGTGCAGGGGTTCGTTTGGATTTTCTTTGGTAGGTGATGGTGATTTGTGGCTGTGTGGGTGATGCAGAAGTGGAAGGTATGGGTTCAACATTAGCTTGTGTTGCTAAGCTGTCACCTTGAGCAATGTGCTCTAACATTTTTAGGACCATGACTATTTCTACCCTTGAGAAGCCAACAGTTGGCTTTCTTATTGTTTTGAAGATGTTGGGCTTCATCTGTCCCAATTTAAGAACATTACCTGTTGCCCTTAACTGTAAGCCCAGTTCACAGTTAAGAATATAATGGACATATCTAGGGAACATATAATATTCTAAGGAGTCCAGTTTGCAAGTAAATTCGTATATACAAATTTTGAGTACCTGAACTTGACCCTTTGTACCAATCCATGGACTATGTAGGAAAGGTCTTTCGAAATTTGATCCCACCCTCCATGTTTGTTTGATAGACAGTGGATGACAACATGGAGGAGATAGTTCCATCGGGAGGAGACCTTCCCCTTCTTGAAGGTTCTTACTGAGTAATCACCCTCATAGCCTATTTATCTGAAGGACTGGTTCATATCAGACTTTAGGAAGGAAAATTCACCTTTTTCATCATCCAGCCTTAGATGATTACGAATGGTGGCTGGAGTGATGAAAATTGTCCTGCCCTGCACTGTAGCAGAAGGTGCCTTTTCTCCATCCATAATAACCTTTTGACAGGTCCTTCAAAACTCCAAAAGCTGGTCTTTATACAGTGGAGGATTTATTGTGAGGGAGGTGAACTAGTTGGATAGAGCCAAGAAATGGCAAATGTCTGAGAAGCCAGGATCCTTCTTAGACACTAACAGAGCAACCTGATTATGTTGTCTGTGTAGTTGCATGGGAAAATGTTGGTCCAAATGATCGTTAGAACGTACTTTTGATGAAGATTTAACACTAAAATCCACAAGATATCACTAAGTCTAATAGCTTGTGGACAAAGTAATGATAGAATATAAACACAAATCAAACATAAGACCTATTTGTAAGATGATTTGTGAAGATTAAGAAGAATAATACTCAAATGTATGAAATATAAGCTCCTAGCCATACACAAATGAAGAATGAACTCAAATCTGTAATATCAATAAAGTTCCAAGCGTTACATAATGAAGAACAAAGATACAAATATATACAAGATCTAGTTTCGCATACTACGAAACTATATGCACCATGGCATGCGAGACTACCGGATGAAACTGCAGTTTGTCAAGTAGTTTCGCATGCAGTTTCGCATGCCACAGAATACAAAAGAAGAAAAAAGTAAACTAGATCCTATTACATTAATATCTAAGCTATCATAAACTATAACAAAAACAAACGGCAAGGTGAATACCACCTTATTCTTGATCATCAATACTCCCCCTAGGGGGTATTCACCTGCCAGGTCTTCTAGATCAGCTCCAGCCTTTGCTCTCTCCAACAGTCGAGACAAATCCCCAACTTCAGCCTCCAGATCCTCGTGTTCTTGCACGCTCTTCTCGAGCTACCTGATTTCCGATCTCACGTCCCTAGCCTTGTTTGCTACCCGCTCAAACAAGCTTGCTTCCATCTTTGTCTCTTCTCCACCTTTACATTTGATCTGGTTTTCACACAAAACTTTCAGATCCTCATCACTTAATGAGAATATCTCCACTGGATCAAACAACCTTATCTCATCTCCGTTCTTTATTCGCACTACTGCTTCTCTAGTTTGGTTGTCATAGAACCATTTCTTGAATTTCTGCAGCCTTGACGGCTATTGATCCGGTATCCTCATTCGGTTGACGGTCTTCGCAGGCTTTAGCTTCAACACAATCTTTCCTTTCCCAGTCACCCAATCTAGATCCTTCTTCGATCGTCTCCTCTCCGGCTTCATATATCCAAAAGCTTCAAAGTTGTCCTTCACGCCCTGATGGATCTCATTCTCCAACAATGAAGCACGTTCACTCAAATCTGACTCTAGGAGGGGAATCTCTGCCAACCTCCTCAAATCCCACTTAGGAAGGGTCTTAAACGCCTTCCTTTTATGCAAATAAGAGATCCCCCTCCATATATTTTAATCATAAATATTTTTAGCTTTGAGTTGTACATCCAACTCATAATCCTTTTATCTGACTCCTTCCTCCCTGGTTCTTTGGTTCCTCCTTCTTAGTGAACCAGTGTTCCTTGTTCAACTCAACCACACCTCCTTCGATTGAACTCCTATGAGCAACATAAGTCATTGGCCTCTCATCAACTATGTAAAACTCAGGCTCAGAATCATAGTCCACCAACTGCTTATCCACTTCTTCCTCCTCATCAACTAAATTTAATTCAGTTTGCCCTTTCTCTCCTACTTGAACCTCACTCCTTATCACCTCATCTCCTATAAGATCAGTATCTATGTCAAATCCCATATTAATGAAACCAGCTTCAAATACTTATTCAACATCTTCTCCAGTACCTACTCCTTCACCACTCACTCTTGCAACACCACCACCAGCTTCATCACCTTCTACACCACTTCCACCAGCTCCAGAGGTTCCAGCACCACTAGCACCAACACCAGATGTTTTATGAATAAAAGGGAACTTTGATGTGTCAGTGATGTCCCTAATTTGCTCGGCACTCAATACATCATCAGCACCTGTAGCTCTCCTCAAATCACTCACCTCCTCCAACAACATTCTGATTAGATCCTGTTGGCATAGTATCACCTTCTTCATCTCCTTAATTTCCAAGTCTCTTAGCTTTTCCCTCTCCTCTGAGTTGATCAGTTTGGTCTTAATCATACTTATCTCATTTGATAAGGATGTGTTAACATTTTTAATAACATCCTTATCAAACTCTGATCTCGTATTTCTCCTTGGCCTCTCCCTTCTCCTATAGGCCTGGTCTCAGGGATGACCGGCTGTTTGCTCTTACTCCTCTTTTCCTGTATCGGGGAATCAGCTTTAATTGTTTTCTCAGCACTCTTCTTCTTCCTCTTCTTTCTCAGTTCCTCTTCAATCTCATCCAATTGCTCTTCGAAGGTCAAATCAGTCTCCTTCGTGTACTTCTTTCTCTTTCTAATCTCCTCCATATTTCCTCCAGTCTCTGTTGCTCTTCTTTCCTCAAGAGGGATCAGAGTCTTGATATAGTTCCACCTTTCTTCTATGTACATGCTCTCCAGCAGATATGTGATCTTTCCTGAAAAATCATGTTTGGAAGCAGCATAGTCAGCAAAGATCCTCGGGTTCATCAGAGTCAGTCTCAGTTCATCTTCGATCTTAGGTAAGTTTGGCTTTATATAGTCTAGAATGATCTGAATGAATCTTGGATAGAGCAGCCACTTATCCTTCTTCAGAGCCATGATGTTCTCCAACAGGTAGTCATGAATGATCTAGGATATGTTTGCCTTTTCACCTTTACAGAACATAATCATGGATGTGGACCATCTCAGATTTAGCCCATCAGATCCTCCCTTCCTATGATCCAAATAGCTAATGAAGACGTGAGCTATAAACCTCCACTCCTTCGAGAGAAATGACTTCTTTATGTGACGACCCTAAAACTAAGGTTAGACGAATTAAAACTTTGGGAATTATTATAAGTTAGTATCATAGTATACTTAGTAGATTAAGGATTGCTAAGATGACTTTATTTGATAAAATTATTATCTATATGTTTTAGCATGTATAAGTATATGTATATGTTTCTTTAACGTGCATGCATGCATAATTATTTACGTATATATGTGTATATTTGGGATATGATCATGTAAGTGCACCATAAGATATTTACTACACAAGCAAACTACTGTTAAGTGATGAAAAAGATCAAAACTTAAAATAATTTTTAACAAAAGTCCACAGCGGACGTATAAAAGTCCACAACGGACGTATAAAAGTCCACAGCATACGTATAAGAACCCACAGCGGACGTGTAAAGGTCCACAGCGGACGTGTAAGGGTCCACAGCAGACGTGTAAGACTCCACAGCGGACGTGTAAGGATCCACAACGGACGTGTAAGGTTCCACAGTGGACGTGTAAGGTTCTATAGCTGACATGTAAGGTTCCACAACGGACATGTAAGGTTTCACAGCGGACGTGTAAGGTTCCACAGCGGACGTGTAAGGTTCCACAGCGGACATGTAAGGTTCCACAGCAAACATGTAAGGTTTCACAATGGATGTATAAAGGTTCCACAACGGATGTATAAAGGTCCACTGTGGATGAATAAGGGTCCACTACGGATGTATAACAATAAACTTAAAAACTTAGGCTAATATTAGTCACTTGATTATTAAGCTGTTTACACAAACTAATCCAAATCAATGGATTACTGGAATACTTATTTGAAACTAATCATTAACTAAACACATAAACACATTAGCATGAGGAAATGACACCTATCCCTATTGCCACTCAACCCTCTCAGTAGTTTGACACACACACCCCTAACTTGACACACATTAAGCCTACATAACACCTCATCAAGGCTAAGTAATCATTAGAAGCTACTAACATACCCCTTATACTTCGGTCAAACCTATCAACACCACCATCACCTTAGTGCACCACCACTACAACCCACCTTTCTCTACTTCTCTTGGCAATCATCACAAACCAAAACAACCTTCTCACCTCTAACACCCCCTCTTTCTCTTGGTTTTTTTACCACTGAAGAATCATCATCAAAATCCTTTGAGGAATTATCCAAGTTCAAGAACACCTTCCTCCAAGATTGGAACCTAAGGAGATTAAAGTCTTCATCAACCATCCTTTTCACCTTTCTTTCAATTACAATCAAGGTTAGATTTATGAAACTGTACAACTAAAAAGCTTGTGAAATTATGTAAGTGTACATACAGTTAAACCCTTATATATCATCAAAAACTAATTACAAATTTCATAAAAACTTTAATTTCCAACTAAAAGTAGTAACTAAGTTTAGAAAACAGAAAATTTCAAAGGTGTTAATAAAAACAAAATATTTAAATAAAGGGGTTTAAAGATGTTAAACTAATTATTATTACATGATTAACTAGGCTATACTAGGTTGAATATTCAATTGACTAAGATTTTGGGAATAAATTTTTTTATAGAATAACTACTGGAAAGTATGAAGTACCTATATGAGATATATTGATTTATATAATCGAAATATGAAAATAAAAGAAAAATATCAAATAGGAGATTGAGACTTAATAAAAATCTGGAAAACTTATATAATGATCTCTATAATATACTGAAGTTACACAATAAAATTCGTGAATTAATTCCTTAATATGATTAAGTTTAATATTTTAGAACAATTAATAAGAAGAAAAATAAAAAATAACAGTAAAATAATAGATAAATCATGAAAATTTTACATAAAATGTTAGATATTGTGTAGAACATTCTCTGTGATTTTCAAAATTTTTAGAGATAAATAGCTATTTCTGCTATTAAGTCAAAGTATTATAAAATTTTCAAAAAAATACTAGTAAGGATATATGAACTGAAAATTTTATAGGTTAATCTTGGTATGAAAATGCTATTGCTTGTAAAATTATATAAATTTTGGAGACTTTTAACTATTGTTTTCAAACTTTAAGTCTAAATTAAGGATATTTCTGATTATTAGAATAAGAAATTGTTTTAACAAATAATTGTTTTCTAGGAATATTTAATCAGTTGCTGAAACTAAGGTGAGTAACATAGCCCCTTTTTAATTATAAGTTTTAGGGAAAAAGCATACTATGTATTTTACTGTTGATGCTAACGTGAATAAGGATTTTGATAAGATACTGTCATTAATTGCCATAAGTCACAACCATTAATTCGCATAAGGAACCATCAAATAATGTAGGTAGCGCTACTTAAGAACATGTTTCCTGCACCGAATGGACTCAGTTAAGACTGTCATGATATTATATTATTTGATTCTGTGATTTATACGTGAAAGTTATGAATCACTTGGCATGTAAGTAGGTTTGGTTGTGGTCTCGTTTATGTTGCATTAGAAAGAAAATTTTATTAAGTTATTAAACCTATGTTCTCTCCTTATACGTGAAAATTTTATACGTGAAAGAAAATTTTATAAAGAAAACTTTATGTTGACATTTACACATTCAACTTGTTCAATGAATGGCATGAGTACATAGGGCAGCTGTGCGTTTGGTTGACGGTAGATTTGATGGATTTCTGCCTCTTTGTGGACGTTCACGTCCATTATTAGCTGGGAAATGTTAAATCTTTTGATGATGGGTGATAAGAACTAATGTAATAGTCTCATGTAAGACAAATTTTGTATTATGATGTAATCCAAAAATATATATATATGTCTAATGAAAGTTTGGTTTATTTAACTGTTTTGAACGTATGTCTTTGTAATTAATGTGTTATGAGCCAAAAGTCACACCCAAGCATCTCACGCTTCAGCCGGGATGTAAGATTTATCTCCTTCCGCTTCTCGAAGTCGGTTCCCTCATAACCAATATCCTTAAATGCTCTAATCACCTCTGAATCAGTCATCTCTACGCTCTCCCCCATGTCATCCTCCAGTTGCAAGGCCTTAGCCACTGTCCCGACCGAGATCTCAACTAGCTCCCCCTGAACAGATGCTCTAATAATCCTTTGCCTGGTTTCATACTCAGCCGTTCTCTAAAACTCTCTAATCTATTTCTTGTCTATGGTAGGAGAGTGAGAAATGGCATAGATAATGGGAGATCTCCTCAGCCAATCAATGGCATCTCTATATCCAGCAGACTTAGGATCCCAATCGTTTAGATATGCCACCACGTTTGATCTAAGATAAAACTTTAAGCTCCCCATGATAACTGCAGGTGAAACCAAAAGTTCGTTAGATCACTGGAGGTTACAAAACATTTTAAAAAATTTTAATTCTTATTATTACTTTTTTAATTAATATTAATTAATATTATCTATTTACTATTTCTTATCATTATAATATTGTATAAATTTAATTATAATTTTATTTTATTTTATTATTATTATTAATAATTATTTTTTTTTAAAAAAATTCAGTTTCGCATATAGTTTCGTATGTAGAAACTATACTTTCGCATGAAGAAATATAGATTCGCAAGACCTGACGAAACTGAAGAAAGTACACATGAGAAATTATAGTTTCGCAGCCAAGACTCAATAGATTCGCTTGGTATGAGAAACTATAGTTTCACAAAACTATAGTTTCGCACGGACTCCGAAACTATAGATTTGCAAGATCCAGGTGAAACTATTCAATGCATACGGGCAGTATGACTAGATAGCTTCGCACGGATGAGTGAACATTCGTTCAATTTCGCACCATGACACCTTAGTTTCGTACATTGAATGTGCGGAACCCAAAAGTCGCCGAATCATTTTTACATTAAAACTCAAAACAATAAATGTACCACGATTCAAAACTTGTTCAGAAACAAGGTTTACTGGTTAGTTTTGCATAACAACACTTCTAAAAATGATTTTGAATCCTTGGCTAAAAGGGTCGGTTTGTTTTTCAAATGAAAGTACAATTTTGCAAATGACGAAACAAATGACGAAACTGGCATTTATACACCATAGTTTTGCATGTGCCGAAACTATAGTTTTGCCAAGCGAAACAACAGTTTCGCCCACCCTACGAAACTGTAGTTTCGCTTGCAAAACCAGGTCAGCGAAATTGTACTTTCGCATACCGAAACAATAGTTTTGCACTGTGAAATAACAATTTCACATGAATTTGTTTATAGTGTAAAAAGAAGACTTCTCAACCCACAAGACTTGACAAAAAAAATTTGAAAGATAAAGCACAGAGGCAAGGATATCGGACACGCTTTTGCAAGAAATCGTCTAAAGAGTTGAGGATTGATGGGATTGTCAATATGCTTGTCCATTTAAACCCATGCCGTATTCTTTTCAACGAAGACTTGTACATAGTTTTATCATGTTTTGGGTTCACTTAAGAACGCTCAAGAAACTTGATTTCCCACAGTCATTCAGGAAAGAACTCATCTCGTCATTATGGTTTATAGAGTTCAATCATTGATTCTGCTTGAAATTTTCTGGAATGGACATAATGCAGATCATATGATATACATAAGGATGGATGAAGGGTGGATGATCAGAGCTCCAGGTCTATACTCACGTATAACAGAGAAGATAATCATTTAAGCAAAATGATGATAACTTCAGGTCTATGCTCACGTATAACAGAGAAGATCATCATTTGAGCGTGTTGATGAGAGCTTCAGGTCTATACTCATGTATAACAGAGAAGATTATCACTCCAGGTCAATGCTTACGCATAGCAGAGGAGTTGGACACACAATTTATATAGGGCTAAATGTCAGGATCAGCGATCTAAGTTTGATCAATTAGAGTTGAATCGCAGCGGAATTAGAACAAGAATTAGACAAATATAGCAAGAACACAATAGATATTCAATGGAACAGTACACGGTTATAGAGAAAGAGGGTTTTCTGCAAAAGGGATAATATCATTCATGCACAAATGCTTCGGTATGGCGGCCGCTAAGCTTCGCTGAACTTTGCTGAGCTACGCCCCTTACAATTAGGTCAACATTCCTTATATAAAGGAATACGACGTCTGCTGATGTCACTTGATAGTGACATCTAACAGAATTATTACAAACGTTTGAAAGTAAGCAAACTACTGAGAATGTTCACAACAACTGAGAACATCTCAGAGTATGCTAAGTACAAGATGAAACTAAAACTACTGAAACTACAAGTACTGATTACAAGAAACATAAAACTACTGAAAACAAAAGAACTGAAAGGAAAATATAACTACTGAAAGGAAACCATCACAACTACTGAAGAGGTCTTCTTCAGCTGTTGTGACAACATCTGAAACTTGGTCTTCAGTCTTTGTCTTCAGCTTTTGTCTTCAGACTTTGTCTTCAGTTCTTTAGCTTCAGACTTTGTCTTCAGCTTTTGTCTTCAGACTTTGTCTTCAGTTCTTTAGCTTCAGACTTTGTCTTCAGCTCTTTAGCTTCAGACTTTGTCTTCAGCTCTTTCACTTCAGACTTTGTCTTCAGCTCTTTCACTTCAGACTTTGTCTTCAGCTCTTTCACTTCAGACTTTGTCTTCAGACCTTGTCATCAGTTGATGTCTTCAGCTGTTGCAGACTACTTCAGTTGTTGTAATGTCTGTGGGACTTAAAGGTTTTTCTGATCAGGCTCATTGGTTCTTTTGGTCCAACAAACTCCCCCTGAACCAATGCAGCCAAAACCTTTAAGCTTATTGAGGTCCCACTTATTCTTGGCAGAAATACTCTCTTGATCAGCTTCAGAGATATCAGATAAGCACAGGCCAGGGAACAGGTTTCAGTAGATGTGAATGTCAAAGGATGGAAGGGAACTCTGTCTTGGGGAACTGGACACAGAGCTGTTATCCCAACCATGAAACCTACTTCCCATTGATGAGTCTATAAGACTCTTTGACGTAGGCCTCAAGGAGAACAACTTGTTCCTCCTTAGTGAGTTCTTCTGCTTCTCCTTCGAAGAAGAACTCTGGGCCATAGTACTCTGATAGGTACTTTACCGTCTTTCCATTATTCAACTCAACAGTTGTTATCTCTCTGTAAGCAAATTCATCTGGGTGAGTCCCTTCTAATAACAACTGGAGTTAATTTTTCTTGATCTCTTCAAGCCTCTTGTATAACAACCCCTTCTTGACCATTTTGTTCTCCAATAGAGTTTGAGGGGTCATCTTTGACTTGTAGGCTCTCTTGAAGTCTTCAAGTATCTCCCAGGGTGAGACTACAATGGCCAACATGATAACAGCATCTATGGTCTTTCTCACTTGGCCATTGTATCTACTTGGTATGGATTTCTTATGAATTCTAGAACTAACCCTGGGGTCTGGCCAAATCCTTACTCTCTCCTTTTGATATTGAAAGGTATGCCTGAGAGCATACAGCCTTTGAGCGTGTTTCTTCATGGCTTGTATAGATGATGACTGAGGAAACTCTTTGTCAACCATCTTCAAAAGTTGCTCATCGTGCTGTTTCTGCTGTTCTTCTTCTTCAATCTTAACTTTCACCATTTGCCTCTGAAAGTCTGGTGTGATCATTTGTTGACTTCTGGGCTCAGGTATTTTTAGAATAGCAGAGATTGGCAGACTGTCTTCTTCATCATCTTCTTTTTCTTCTTCTTCCATCCTCAACACCCTTCTCCTCCTTCTGGGTGCATCATTGGATGTGGTTTGAGGTGGTTTTTGGGGTAAGGGAGTTGGTTTTGAGGGTTGAGTTGGTTTAAGTTTAGGTTTAGGGATTGGTTTGGAGAGTTGTGGGGTTGGTTGTTTTTGAGTGGGAGTTTGGGAAGGCTGATCTAGCATTTTTGTGGTAACTTTGGCTTTGGAAAGCTTGGCCATATCAGTTCTCTTCCCAGCTCCTGCTTCATCTAAGGCTTCGATAATCAACCCCTTATTGAATGCTTCAGAAGCACAGATTCTGGTGGTTATTGCCAGAATACTGTCTCTGGTCCATGATTTAATCTCAATTAATGATCTTCCCAAGTATTTTGCAATAAACCTGATCATTATCTCCAACCTCTCCCTTTCCATCACACTGTAACTGGCCCATCTCTCTTGTATCTCTTTAATCTCCAGCCTTCTGATCTCAGTGTCTAATGTAGTTGTATCAAAGCCCTGTCTGAAGAGTTGGTCTATTATTCTGTCCATTGATCTGTTGTGAGCTTCATCAGCTTCTTTAACCAGATCTTCCAATGATTTCTCTTCATCAGGCTTTTGAGTTTCAGCACTTTTCTTTCTCTTGTATGTGATCAGCTGTTTTTCCTTTTCTAACTCCTTTTCTTTCTCTTGTTGTTTCTCATCTTCCACTCTCTTTCTCTTTCTTTCTTTCACTGCCTTAGACTCCCCCTTTTTAGGTGCATTGGGTTCAGGGGTTTGAATGGCAGAAAGCTTCTTTTGCACAGCATCATCAACAAGTGTTTGTAGATTTGAGGAGATCCTCTCATCAATGGCTTTATGCACAATCTCATTGATGATGGGAGTAATGAGAGGTAAGGAATGTTGAAAGGTAGCAACCATCTGCTCAGAGGGGTTCTGTCCCTGAGAGGTGATGCCAAAAGCAGTGGCTAGTGGCTCAGTTGAGTGTAGTGGCTGAGTGTTTGGTGAACCTTCAGATGAAGGTGCCATCTGTGGGTTTATTGGGGCAGATGGACTTTGATCCTGAGACATTTTGGCAAGCAGTTCTTTGAGTCTGCTCACCTCACCCTCAAGGATTGTGTTATGGGCTAAGACATCGAAGAAAAAGCCCAGGTCATCATCAGTCTTTGCTGAATCACCTGACCTCCTGATTGAATCAGGATGTACATGCCCTGAGTGTAGATCAGTTGTAGCATGTGCCCCTTGTTCTTGGTTCTGGGGACTTCCTGCCTCAGGACTGAGTCCTTCATCGGCAGTTGCCTCTGGTAAGGTCTTAGAGATGTTACCAACTGCATCCTGTTCATTTGCTGAATCAGTAGAAGTGGCAGCCTCACCAGATGTTCTAACCTCCTCCTCTACACGGGGAGATTGAACATTATAACCCCTGTGCTGTGGGTTATCAGCAGCATGTTGGTCCTCTTCCTCAGCTGTTGTGGTTCTCCCCATTGTAATTGGTTTCTGGGGAGGAGGAGAGGAATGCAGCTGACTCAGCACTTGTGCAACTATAATGGTTGGGCTTTGAGGGGCGGTTGCATTTGGAGATAGGTTTGAAGCAGATTGCACCCGGGGTGACTGGTGCTCTTCAATGGTAACCTTCTCAATTGAGATAGGTTCCAGCATTATGGTATCCCCAATTATGGTTGCATCAGGATCCTGTTGAGAGGATGCCTGAGCGGCTAGGGCTGGTGGAGTCTTTGACACTACTGGGGGGTTAGAACCAGTAAGTGTTTCCTGTATTGGTGGTACAGGGGCATCCTCAGGGGACTCATCTCCCTGAGTAGCCTTTTTGGGCTTTTTGGTGTTGGGTTTGGTGGGGACTTTGGATCTGGAAGTGGAGGCTGTGGGTTCCCGCTGCTTGGGTTTTAGCAGCCGGGCAGCCCCTTTCAGTGTAGGGTCAGAGTTGTGCCTGGAGTATACTTCAGGCAATACAGCTGGAGCAGGGACTCCAAGGCCAACAAGGCCGTCTGATTTTAGCTGATTTAAAATTATGGCCATGAGAAACCTGGGATATAATATCCATCTGTTTGCCACAGGTTTCAAAGCCAGATCCTTTAGTTCCATGAAAACTATCTCAGAAAAATTTAGATTTTGTCGTTCAAAGATAGAGTATAATGGAAGTGCTTCTTCAGAATGGTTTTTGATGCAAGGCAGACATTCACCATGTGGAATATAAGACGTTCAGCATCATGGAAGTGCTTCTTCAGAATGGTGGTAGCACTTAAGTCTCCTTCATACCCGTTATTGATGAAAGACATATCAGTTGTGCCTTTCGGGTATTCTGTGACACAGGTGGCATCATGTAGATTTAGGGTTTGTCGAATGATGTCTGGAGTGATGACCACCTATTTCTGGTTAACCAACGATTGGAGAGTGATTTGGCGATCATTCTCACCAGTTTGCACAGAGACGTTGGTCCAGAATTGGCTTAGGGAATCGGGGTATATGGTCGGATTCAGAAGAAAAGCGGTTCGGTACTGGGAATCTACCATAAGATCGATGGCATTATCAAATTTGTTCCAAAAGGCCGATTTCGAGAGGTAGGCAACACAGTTGTGTCTGGGTTTGAGTTTCATGGTCGCCATTGTTGAGAGAGTGAAGGACATAAAACGGCTAATGAAACGTTTGAAATTAGGTTTAGGTATTTATAGGGTAAGAAAAGGCTGATATAAAACGACTGAAAGTGTTGGTGCTGTCATCAGTTGTTTGAAAACAACTGAAGACTTGGTTTTAACTTTCAGAAGTTGTAACAACTGAAGACTTGGTATTAGTCATCAGTAGTTGTGAAACTACTGAAGACATGGTTTTGGCTTCAGGTGTTGTAAACAACTGAAGATTTGGTGTTAGTCATCAGTAGTTGTAAAACTACTGAAGACATGGTTTTGGCTTCAGTTGTATGAAGTGAAATAGCAGTTGTAGAAACGACTGAAGAGAAAAGTTTCTCATCAGCTGTTGTCGTCAATTCTTAGCTCATCAGCTGTTTCATTCTGACCTCAACACTTATCAGACTTTTTGTCTGATTTTCAGACGTTTCATTGGTCATATGTACTTATCTGTTATACTGACATCAGTAGTTGTAACTACATCAGTAGTTGTAACCATATCAGTTCTTTTCAACAGATAGAGTACTTCAGTACTTTTAAGTAATTTAGTCTTCAGTAGTTATGAAAACTACTGAGGATAAAAGAACTTATCAGTACTTATTTGTGACAATAGTATACGAATGCTCATCAGTACTTGTTGACTGAGATCATCAGTAGTTGTCACTTATTCTAGCTGCAGCATACCAAGCCTTAACACTAGGTTTTGGAAAGTTGAACTGTCCAAAGGCTTAGTAAATATGTCTGCAAGCTCATCAGCACTAGGAACAAACTTTGGATCAATCAGACCATTTTCAAAACAATCTCTAATAAAATGGTGTCTGATCTCAATATGTTTGGTCCTAGAGTGCTGGACTGGATTCTTGACAATACAAAGAGCTGAAGCACTATCCATTAGTAATGGAGTCTTAGTCTCTGTAATGCCATAATCCAATAATTGATTCTGAAGCCAGAGTACCTGAGATGTACAACTTGCAGCAGCAATGTACTCGGCTTCAGCAGTGGATGTAGCAACAGATGTTTGTTTCTTACTCTGCCAAGAAACCAAACAGTTGCCTAGGAATTGACATCCACCAGAAGTTGATTTTCTAGTTAATTTACACCCTGCATAGTCACTATCAGAAAAAGCAACTAATTTGCAAGAGTGCCCAGTGGAATACCAAAGACCTAGAGATTGAGTACCTTGCAGATATATAAAGATCCTCTTGACTGCAATCAAATGAGACTCTTTAGGAGCAGCCTGAAATCTGGCACAAACACAAGTTGCAAACATAATATCTGGTCTAGAAGCTGTTAAGTACATCAAGAACCCAATCATACATCTGTAAAGTGTTTCATCAACAGCTTTACCTTTCTGATCTGCATCCAGTTGTGTGGTGCTGCACATGGGAGTAGAACAGGGCTTACAGTTTTGTAAATCAAACTTTTCCAAAAGACTCTTTGTGTATTTTGACTGATGAATGAAAGTTCCATCAGCCTTTTGTTTGATTTGCAAACCTAGAAAGAACTGTAATTCTCCCATGGCACTCATTTCAAATTTTTGTTGCATCAACTTTGTAAATGCATCACACAACTGTGGATCAGAGGATGCAAAAATAATATCATCAACATAAATTTGAACAAGGAGCTTATGCTGACCCACTTTCTTAATGAACAAAGTTTTATCTATGGAGCCTCTAGTGAAATTATTCTGAAAAAGAAAATTTGACAGTGTTTCATACCAGGCTCTAGGAGCTTGTTTCAACCCATAAAGAGCCTTATCAAGTTTATACACCCAATCAGGATGTTTATTATCCTCAAAACCTGGTGGTTGACACACATAAACCTCTTCTTTTATTTTACCATATAAAAATGCACTTTTGACATCCATTTGAAAAACTTGAAGATTGTGGAATGCAGCATAGGCTAAGAACAATCTAATTGCCTCCAGTCTGGCTACAGGGGCAAAGGTTTCATCATAATCAATACCTTCTTCTTATGAAAACCCCTGGACAACCAGCCTGGCCTTGTTCTTGACAATTTGCCCATTTTCATCTGTTTTATTCCTAAACACCCATTTAGTGCCTATTGCACACTTACCTGGGGGTAGAGGAACCAGTTCCCACACTTGCTGCTTTTTGAACTGAAGAAGCTCAAGCTGCATGGCATCAACCCATCCATTGTCTCTTAATGCAATATGATAGTTCTTTGGCTCTTGCTGACTGATGAAGAGAGCATAGAAGCAGAAGTTGGACAATTGACTTCTAGTTGAGACACCAGCATTGATATCACCAATGATTTGAGACATGGGGTGATTCTTCAGCTCTTGGTACACTATGAGATCTGTGCAAGTGTTTGTAGCACGCTCTGATACCATTTGTCAGGATCAGCGATCTAAGTTTGATCAATTAGAGTTGAATCGCAGCGGAATTAGAACAAGAATTAGACAAATATAGCAAGAACACAATAGATATTCAATGGAACAGTACACGGTTATAGAGAAAGAGGGTTTTCTGCAAAAGGGATAATATCATTCATGCACAAATGCTTCGGTATGGCGGCCGCTAAGCTTCGCTGAACTTTGCTGAGCTACGCCCCTTACAATTAGGTCAACATTCCTTATATAAAGGAATGCGACGTCTGTTGATGTCACTTGATAGTGACATCTAACAGAATTATTACAAACGTTTGAAAGTAAGCAAACTACTGAGAATGTTCACAACAACTGAGAACATCTCAGAGTATGCTAAGTACAAGATGAAACTAAAACTACTGAAACTACAAGTACTGATTACAAGAAACATAAAACTACTGAAAACAAAAGAACTGAAAGGAAAATATAACTACTGAAAGGAAACCATCACAACTACTGAAGAGGTCTTCTTCAGCTGTTGTGACAACATTTGAAACTTGGTCTTCAGTCTTTGTCTTCAGCTTTTGTCTTCAGACTTTGTCTTCAGTTCTTTAGCTTCAGACTTTGTCTTCAGCTTTTGTCTTCAGACTTTGTCTTCAGTTCTTTAGCTTCAGACTTTGTCTTCAGCTCTTTAGCTTCAGACTTTGTCTTCAGCTCTTTCACTTCAGACTTTGTCTTCAGCTCTTTCACTTCAGACTTTGTCTTCAGACCTTGTTATCAGTTGATGTCTTCAGCTGTTGCAGACTACTTAAGTTGTTGTAATGTCTGTGGGACTTAAAGGTTTTTCTGATCAGGCTCATTGGTTCTTTTGGTCCAACACTAAATGATAAGGGAATTCTGGTAATACAAGATCAAACACAGAAATCAGCCACTCTCAACACAAATTTTAATGAGATTTGTAACTTTGTGCAAGCTGAGATGACATGGGAATAAGCCTTATCACTGAGGTTGATTCTTAGTTAAGTCACACAGTCATCGTTTACTTCGTTTTAAGCCACCGGGCCTACCGACATATCCCAACCCAACGTCTCTGACCTCCTTCAGACACTATCCAAGCTTCCTAAATCCTACACCAAAGATAAGATAAGATTATATACAGAAAAAATTAAAATGCAACAAAAGAAATATATAAAACAGTCAAAGTCTATTCTCCCCCAAAATTTCTATTAAAGACTAACAAAAGAAATTTCCAGGATATACTTTGGGGAAGAGAGGGTTTTGAAGCTTCTTAGCACATGAATTATAAAATCTTAGGGTTTTGAATGAACTCAAACACAAATCAGATATTAAATATTTACTAATGACAGCCAGAATTCATCCTTAAGAAGATGTTAGACCCAACATGTTAATCAATTCATGAAAACAAGGTTTATCAAAAGTTTTTGTGAAAAGATCGGCCTTTTGACTTTTGGTGACAATGGGAATAATATCAATAACACCCTTTTCTTATGCATCTCAGATTGCATGAATTCTTGTTTCAATGTGCTTGGTGCAAGTATGATGAATTGGATTTTTGGCAATTCCAACAGCCACATCATAGCACTTCCAACGCAGAAGAGCGGCGTGTGAAGAAAATTAATCCCGTAATCCATCATTTGATGTTGAATCCATAGCACTTGGCAGCAAAAACTTAAAGCAGTAATATACTCAGCCTCGCCTGTGGATAGAGAAACTGTTGTCTGCTTCTTACTTTGCCATGAAACCAGGCAATCCCCAAGATATTGACATCCACTAGTTACAGACTTTCTATCAAGCTTACAACCTCTATAGTGGCTGTCAGAGTATGCATGAAGATCAAAATTTCCTCCCTTTGGATACCAAAGACCCAAACGAGGTTCAAGTAGCGAAAGATACGTTTAACAGCTTTTTCATGAGATTCCTTTGGATTGGCTTGATATCGAGCGTAGTAACAGACAACAAATGTAATATCTAGATGACTCGTAGTGAGATACATTAGGGATCTGATCATAAAGCGATAACGATGAGAATCAACTGGCTTTCCATTGTCATCAGGGGTTAAGCAGGTTTGTGTAGAAAAAAGAGTAAGCTCGGGAGAAGCATCATTCATGTTGTAATTCTATAGGATTTCCAGAATGTATTTTTCTTGATGAATGAGAATTCCATCTAGCTTTTGTTAGACCTGTAGTCTTAAGAAGCAGCACATCTCCCCCATCATGCTCATTTCAAAGCGCTCCTTCATTACTTCTTCAAACTCTCTACAGAACTTCTCATTCGTTGAGCCAAAAATGATGTCGTCGACATATACTTGAACAATAAGCACATCTCTATTAACCTCCTTCTTAAACAAAGTCATGTCTATAGTTCCACGAGTGAAGCCTTTTCCGAGGAGATACTATGTTAGGGTTTCGTACTAGATTGTAGGAGCTTGATGCAATCCATACAAGGATTTATCTAGTTTGTAGACTTTTTCATGAAAATATGGATCTTCGAAACCCGGTGGTTGATAGACATAGATCTCTTCGTCAATAGCTCCATAAAAGAATGCACACTTGACTTCCATCTGGAAGACTTTGAAGTTTTTGTGAGAAGCATGAGCTAGGAAAATCTGAATGGCTTCAATCTGGGCCACGAGGACAAACACCTTAGTATAATCAATCCCCTCCTCCTGAGCAAATCCTTGAACAACCAACCTTGATTTGATTCTAATCATAACTCCAAGATCATCTGGTTTGGTCTTGAATACCCACTTTGTACCAATTGGATACTTATTTGGAGGAAGATCAACTAATTGCCAAACTTTCAATTTTCTGAATTGTTGAAGCTCTAATTGCATTGACTCCACCCAGCTTGGGTCTTGAAGAGCCATGGCCACATTTTTTGGGACAATTTAAGATAGAAAGCAAGCAAAAAAACATTCATTGATTAGCCCTGATTGGCTTTGAGTCCTAACACCATCAGATATTGAACCAATGACATAATGATGTGGGTGATCTTTTAGAGTTTTAAAGTTTGTGTTGAGGGTTGAGGAATTGGATGAAATGGGTTGTGGGGAAGATGGTTGTGAGGTTGATGATGGTAAAGTGGACGGTTGATTGGAAATAGGACTTTCTGGAATTTGTGATGGTGTGGAAGGAATTTGGTTTTCAGGTTCAGGTTGATGTTGAGGTAGGAGTTCTGGTTGAAGATGAGATTGCAGGTTAGGTTGAGGTTGAGGTAGTGGTTCTGGTTATGGTTGAGGTTGTGGTTAAGCGGGAATGAAAGGTTGACCACTTGATGAAGGAACGTCATCGTCTGGGAAGGATGGTAGATTGAATGAATTAAAAACGGTGTTTGAATCATAGAACCAATCTAGATTAGAACCAACGTTGGAAACATTGGACTCTTGCCAATCAACATAGAAAGATTCTTGCACTATTCGTGTTCGTTTATTGTATACTTTGTAAGCCTTTTGAGTTGAAGAGTATCTGACAAAGTAACATTCATCTGACACTACTCCAAACTTGGAATTTTGAGCTTGAGTATTTAATAACGTGCAAGAGAAACCGAAAGGACGGAAAAAGTCAATTAACGGTTTTCGTTTGTGAAACAGTTCATATGGAGTCTTCATCTTGTCTTTCATAATCAGAACCCTGTTTAGAATGTAGGAAGCATAGTTTACTGCTTCTGCCCTGAAAATAATAGGAACTTTAGATTCTATGAGCATAGTCCGTGCAGCTTCAATAATAGTGCGATTCTTTCTTTCTGCAACACCGTTCTGCTGAGGAGTTCGGGCAGCGCTGAATTGTCTGAGAATTCCTTTGCCTACACAGAATGAATCGAAGATCTGATTTCTAAATTTTGTTCCATTGTTGCTTCTAATCGCCAAAACTTTCTTGTTGCTGATATTCTCAATGGTTAAAATCAGCTTCTGCAACACCTCCACCGTCTCCCCTTTATGTGCTAGGAACCGAACCTAAGTGTATCTGGAATAATCATCTGTAACAACAAGATAATAAGATTTCTTAGCAATGCTCTTCACACTTATTGGACCGAACATATCATAATGTAATAACTCAAGAGGATTATAAATAGAATTGTCTTGTTTAAGCTTGTGTGATTTGTTATGCTATTTACCTTTAGCACAAGACATACACTTTTCGATTACAGAAAAATCCTTTTGTGGCAAACCTCTGACAAGATTATTTTTAATCAAGTTGTTAATATTTTTAAAATTCACATCCTAAACGTCTATGCCAGAGAAAAGACTCAGATGGAGAAGCTTTTGACAAGAGACACGTCATGTTGGAGGTTGATTCTTTGGAGTTCATATCAAGCAGATACGTGTCATTTTCCTTGGAGCTCGCATGATAACCAAATCATCTGAAACTAAAATTCTGGCTTAAGAAACAAACATTCGTTAAATTTAAAAAGCACGGGAATATTCTTGTCACAAATTTATGACATGCTAAGAAGATTGAATGCTAATTCAGGTACGAAGTTTACCTTTTCTAAGGTTAAAGAACCATTGGATACCTCACCCTGACATATCATTGTACCTCCCTTTTTATCACCCACAAAAGCAACATATCCTCCATTGATTATCCAATAATTGGTAAGATGGTCCTTTAAGCCAGTCATATGCCTGGAACATCCACTATCTACGTGCCAAGTGCTGTTGATAGTCCTTCTTCAATGTTCTTGGCAAACGAATTAAAGAAAATTATTTAGACACGGGGATCCAAACCTTAACTGGCTTGGCTTTGGGAGAAGATGAATTTGTACAGAAGAAACTATCAACAAAAAGTTTTATTCTATTTCCTAAAGAGCGATTATCTACATTTCTATTTACAACCACTGGACAATGCTTGACAATGTGATCATCTTTTCCACAACTAAAACAACGAGATTTTAGGCCTTTTCTTTTATCTTTTTGAATTGGAATATTATCCATAATAATCTCTTCCTCACACTCAGACATGAGAGAATCACAATCACTGTAAGTGATGTGCACTTCCTGTTACTTGTTTTCTGAGTCAAATGATCTGTCATGATTTGTGGATTCTCTTATCTCTGACATTTTACAATCATGTGAGGATGTTGTTTCACTTGGAGTAGTGATCCGAATAGGAGTGAAAGTGGGAATGGGAACAGAAATGAATTTTTTAAAACAGTTTGATTTTGAAGAATGCTTATCGTCTTTACTGAGAACACTAACTTTTTCATTAATGCTTAAAACATCAATTTCATTTGATTCAAGCATTATGGAATGAGAACAACTGGAATGCAAACTATCCAAACTACAACTATGCTACTAGAACTATTGTCTACAAAAGATGTTTTGGAATCTAAAGAACTAGAACTACCACAACCAAGATCTTTACTTCTTCCATAATCATAATCTTCTGGAACCTCTTTATGATTCACACCTTCTAAACCTACAAACAAACTGTTAGTGTCCTTTTCAATTAAATCATTTGTAGGATGAGGTGTAGGCATTGGAGAATAGCAAAAGGTGCTAGGCGGTAGGTAAACATGAGTGGTTTCACCATAACACAACCCTGTCTTAATTCTAGCTCCTTTTTATTTACTATAGAGTTCCTCTAGCTTCATTTCAGAAATAGTCCATTTATCAAGTTTTGTTTTAAGTTTAGTGCTCTTGAATTCAGCTAAAGTTACCCTTTCTGTCAAAGCATTTACTTCCACGTTTCTTTCAAAAAGAGTTCTTTTTAAATGATCATTTTCTTTTAAAGCTTCATTTAATTTTACAAAATATTTTGCTTCAGTCCTTTTAAGTTTCTCATTTACCCTTTTTAGTTCCCTTCCATTTTCTTTTAATATGTTATTTACTTTATAAATTCCAAATAGACGAAGTTTGCAAGCAGATGAACACATGTCTTGAACTACCTCATATGGAATCTCCATTATCTTCTTCTCTGCAGCTAGGGCTTTCTCACAATTGCACACCCTTGATTCCACATTCAACTCTTCTTCTCTTACAGCTTTTCCATCTTCACTCTTCTCTTTCTTTTCACAAACATCCACCATACTTGTCATCACCACATTCTCTTTCTCCTTTTCTCCACAAGAATTCTTCACACTTCTTTTTTCTTCACATTCCCTCTTTCTTTCTGCTTCATTCTTTACTGCCTCTACAATCTCAGCTACCAAGGCATGATTGATTTTCTCTTTAGTTTCAGCTAACTTAGCACTCCAATCAAAGTTAGTTAGCAGAGTGTTTCCTTTTCATCTTCTTGTTTTCTTCCTTATCCTCAATTAAGATAACCCGATTAACTCCCGTTCCAGGTTCAATCACGATAGGAGATGGACATTCTCTCTTGAAATGCCCGAGCTGTTTGCAATTGAAGCACCTCAACTTTGATTTATCAAATCCAACCTTTGTATTCTAGTTTCCAAAATTCTTCCTTCGAGTTCTCAATGAATCTTCTTGCCCTTAAAGTCATCATGGCCATTTTCCATTGAAGATTAGCTTCCTCCAGATCATCAAGATCCAACTGATGCATATCTTCTGCAGGCATTCCTCTTCCCTTTAGTTCACCAGCCGCCAAAGCTTTATAACTATGTATGAAGAGACCAAATAGAGCCATGCTTTCTAAAAGAGCCTGTGGAAGACTTGATGATTCTGATGTAGATCCACTGCCTGTAGTCTTGTCAGAAGTGCGTGTCATGCCACTATAAGCTAACACATGCTTTGATGAATCTAAAGTAGATGAAATAAGAGCAGCATTCTGTAAGTAAGCTTGGAATGGAAGCATTGCCCTGATTGTATTCTCATCATTTCAAGTCTATCTCAAAGGACTTCAACTTATTGATAATGTCCATCAGTTTGTAATCCAAAAATCCCCTTTCTTGCCTCTACATTTTCACTTGCAGACTCCACTGTGGTGGAAGAGAATCTAGCAGCTTCATGACTTACTCATTGTTTGACAGCTTCTTATCATACTTCTTCAGTGTGCTTGTAACGGACAGAAAACGATTTGTGAGATCAGTGAGACTCTCATTTTTGCGTCCAACAAAGGAGTTGAATTCCTTTTCAGCTTGAGCGGCTTTATCCTTGACCAATTCCTCATTGCCATCATAGAACTCACATAATGCATCATACAAAGCCTTTGCACTTTTATATTCACCAAATCTGTTGTAGATTTCAGTTGATAGACACAAGGTCGGAGCATCTAATGCCTTTTGATCCCAATCAATCAGCTTGATGTCTCTCTCAGAGTATTTTATCGAATCTGCAATCTGAATGGTCACATTGTCTTCCACTGAAATAGGCACATGAGGTCCTTTCATTATTGTCTCCCATTGAGTGTGATTGGTGTACAGGGAGAAAGCTTTTAAACACCTTTTCCAATCATCAAAGTTGTCACTGTTGATTAGCTTAGGATGTCTATTTGGTGCCACACTCTCAAGATCAGCAAGAGTAAGACTTGTTGTCATTGAACTTTTGATTAAGTCAAAGAACCAGTAGTTTCGCACACAGGAGTGTAGTTTCATACAGAAAACAATAGTTTTGCAGGAGCTAATTTCGCACACAGAACTTAGTTTCGCAACTAGTTTCGGCTGTAGTTTCAGCAACAGTTTCGGCCGAAACTATTGAACTTTCGTTCAAAGAAGAATCAAGATAGTTCACAAGGAAATTGATCAGAATAAAGAACTTTCATTCTAGATTCACAAGGGAATCAAAACGAACAAAGATCTATAGTTTCACACCAGGAACACTAGTTTCGCACAATGAATCTGAAAACCCCCTTTTTGCGAAAATAAACTAAAAATCACCAAATCTTACTCAAATCACAATCAATTTGAGATTGATGATTTCAAAAGGTTCCCAAGCTTAGACCACACTTTCCTCAATCAATTTCCATGGAAAACACACGTAAAACAGCTCCGAAATGATTGAAAAGATGAATATGTCAAAACTACTCAAAAACAAAAACAATCAAGAGCTCAAAGGCTCTGATACCATATTGTTGGTCCAAATGATCGCTAGAACATGCTTTTGATGAAGAGTTAACATTGAAATCCATAAGATATCACTAAGTCTAATAGCTTGTGGACCAAGTAATGATAGAATATAAACACAAATCAAACATAAGACCCATTTGTAAGATGATTTGTGAAGATTAAGAAGAATAATGCTCAAATGTATGAAATATAAGCTCCTATCAATACACAAACGAAGAATGAACTCAAATCTATAATATCAATAAAGTTCCAAGAGTTACATAATGAAGAACAAAGATACAAATATATACAGGACCTAGTTTTGCATACTACGAAACTATATGCACCCTATTCTTGATTATCAACAAATCAAGCTGGTTTCGTGGATCAGGGCTGGCCATTTAGAGTAGCTTTTGAATGAAGAAAGGTAAGAACAAGGTCGGTTTGTGGGTGAATTTAGGGTTTGAATCTGCAGATGAAGGAGAATAGTGAAAGAGGGGGAAGCGTTGTACAAATATATATTGTATGGATAAGACAAAGTTAATGCAAACGAACAAACTTTGAAATTTGAATGTTGGTCCCACCTCAGAAAAATTGCCCTAAAAGTTAGTTTTCTTGGAAGTCTAAATCTTCGAAGCCAATTTGGCTTTGAAAGATATTTCTTAGTTTTCTAAGAATTTTGCTTCGAAAGAAAAATACTTAGAGTATTTTTACTTCCTTGATAGATTTTGCTTCGAAAGATATCAAATATCAGAAATCCTTTTCAATAAGAGAATAAGCCTTTCGAGACTTAATTGCTTTCGGAAGAAAATGGTCCTTCAATGCATATAGTACTTGGTGAGAAAAATAAGCTTCGGAAGATATATCAGAATTTCTTTCGAAGGTTAATTTCTCAAAAGTAATTATTTGCTTTGAAGACATAATTTTCTTCCGAAGACAACTTGATGTCTTCCAAAGGAAAATATATCCAAAGTTCTCAAAATTCTAAGGGATATCATTTTGAAAAAAATTTTCCAAAGTAAACTAGGCTCATATGATGATGAAATAAACAACTTAAGACACACATATTATTAAAAATAATCTTGAGTTTTGTTTAAGAAAAGTCTACTCAAGGTTAATCATCTCAATAGCTGATAGAAGATACTTAAATCTCTACTCATCAAAGGTTTTTGTGAACAGATCAGCATATTGTTCATTTGTGTTAACCTTGACTAGTTTTATTAATTCTTTTTCAAAATTATCTCTAATTAAATGATACCTGATATTGATGTGATTTGTCTTTGAGTGCTGAACTGGATTCTCTATGATAGAGATAGCACTGTTGTTGTCTATGTGGATGGAAGTCTCCTTGAAGTAAAATCCGTAGTCTAGCATCTAATTCTAAATCCAAAGCACTTGAACACAACAGCTTGTAGCAGTAATGAATTCATCTTTAGCAGTTGATGTAGATACACAAGATTGTTTCTTGCATTGCCATGAGACTATCCTTCCACCAAGAAATTGACATCCCCAAGATGCTGACTTTGTCGTCATGTTGCAGCCACCATAGTTACTATTTGTATAGGAATACAGATTGAACTTAGAATTATTTTGGATACCAAAGGACTAATTTTGGAGCACCCTTAAGATATCTGAGAATTTTCTTGATAGCAACCAGGTGTGACATCCTAGGGTTGGCTTGATATCTTGCACAAATACATGTAGCAAACATGATATCCGGCCTGCTGGCTGTGATGTACATAAGAGACCCAATCATAGCCTTGTATAGATGTTCATCAACACACTCCCCCTCAAAATTCGGTCCAAGAGAGTGGTTTATGGCTATGGGTGTCTTAGTAACCTTGCACTTAGTCATGTGGAACGTGGTAAGTATGTCTTGTACATACTTTGACTGATTAATGAAAATGCCATTATCAACCTGCTTGACTTGAATTCCTAGAAAGAAATTGAGTTCCCCTATGGCACTCATTCAAAATCTATTCTTCATCAACTTCTTAAAGTCTTTGCAGAGCTTCGGATTAGTTGACCTAAAGATACTGTCATCTCATAAACTTGAACCAGCATCAAGTCATTTCCTGTTCCTTTGATGAAGAGTGTTCCATCAATAGTACCTTTCTTGTATCCATGCTTACAAAGATACTGTGATAGTGTCTCATACCACTTCCTTGGAGCCTAATGTAGCCCATAGAGAGATTTGTCAAGCTTGTAGACATAATCAGGATGATCTGGGTCTGCAAAACCTGGTGGTTGTTTAACATACACCTCCTCATTAATCACCCCATATAAATAGGCACACTTCATATCAAGTTGGTAGACATTTAAATCCTTGGATGCAGCAAAAGCCAGGAATATCCTAACAGCTTCAAGTCTTGCTACAAGAGCAAAAACATCTATGTAGTCAATCCTTTCTTCTTGTGTGTATCCTTGAACAACTAGTCTTTCCATGTTCTTAATGACAAGTTGTAGGATCGGTGTTGGTCTCTCAACACAAGTTTTGTATCTCACAAACTCACTAACTCTCACTCGGTTAATGAAGAGGAATCTCTAACTAAGTTGACAATATATAATAAGTTGATGAACACAAAAATAGTTTTCAAGATACTTGTATATATTATTTCTCAACTTAGTATTACAAGAATCTTACAAGCATGGTTATATAAGTTACAATGAGAAACTATATATACTATTATCTACAGCCGGTTATACTTGGAAAACCAGTTGGAATATACCACTAAGCAATACTATATTTCTAGAAGTAAAATATCTAAGATAAAATAATATCCTAGATTAGGTAGCCATGACAGGTCCATGACTTACCTTTTGTCACCAACTAAGTATGGTAACTGTACTAACTAAAAAAGATAAACAGTGGATTAAAGTATGGTCAACTACATGGGAGGGGGAAAATGCCATGCAATGTATCAGAGTTGTCAGTGGATGTCAGACAGCCCATACTTATGTCCACTAGTTCATAGTTAATTCTTCTGAAGGCAAAATGGCTTTGGAAGAATAAGTTCTTTCGAGGCCATTTATATTTCGAAAGAATCAACTTCTTCCAAGTCTTCTGCAAGTCATTGTGACTTCATTCTTTGGAAGACTTTGTCTTGGATCTTCTAAATGTGAATGCTTTGAAAGGAGAATTACTTTGTCTTCATATACTTCGGAAGACTTGGTTCTACCTTCGGAAGTTCTTCATATACTTCGAAAGTAAAACTACTTAGTCTTGGAAGACTTAGTTTTTCCTTCGGAAGCTCTTCATACTTAAGCTTTGGAAGATCTTCAACTTGTCTTTGGAAGAGCAGCTTTAGCTTTGGAAGACTTCTTCAATTGTAATTTAAAAATATTCTAAGTTTCATTTTGGTTGCACCAGCCTTATATGATCTAACAAACTCCCCCTAGGCTGATGCTACCAAAACTTCACTTCCTTCTACTCCTTAAAGTCTTCAACACCAGGGAAAGAAGATATTTATCTGTTTCCTTGTTCTTCCCTGATGTGGTGGTGAGGAGCTAGTACAAGTCATTCGTAGATAGTAGATCCAGTCTCTTGTTTTGAATGACATGCACCCTTTGTTGCGTTCTTCTGAAGAGAGTTAGTTGATAGGAATTTTTGTCATACTCCCATCTAACTATAGGATCAGAAGTTGAGACTTCAACCAACCAAAGGAATCGTTTTCCTTTTGTAGTTATGCCTTCTTCCTCATCCTTTGCTCTCCTCTTCAACTCTTCTTCAGTCTTGGCCTTCTTTGTCAGCTCAGCCAGATGAAGACTGCTCAGATGATTTTTGATATGAGCAGCAACTTGAGAGTTGGAGGGATTGGAGAATGGTTTCTCTACTAACTCAGCAAGGTCAAATCTACTGGAGTATAGCAGAGATGAGGTATCAACCCTGTTTACCTCACCATTCTCTCTTTCCACAACAAAGTTGTGGGCAGGTTCATCAAACCTCCACTGGACTATTTGTTTTCTAGGATGAAGGGGTTTGGATGAAAGTTTGTCCCCCTTCATCGAACCTCCACTGGACTATTTGTATCCTTGAACAACAAGTCTTGCCTTGTTCTTGATGATCAAACCTCTATCATCTCTCTTATTTCTGAACACCCACTTGGTGCCAATAGGGACTTAGCCAGGTGGCAATGGACACAAGTTCCATACCTTTTGCCTCTTGAACTGAAGCAATTCCTCTTGCATAGCTTCAATCCAATTGTTTTCCTTCAGGGCTTCTTCCACTTTCTTTGGTTCCATTTGAGAGAGAAAGCATGAGTACAAGCAGACATTCCCATTATGGGTCTGACTCCTAGTTCTCACACCTTCTGAGACATCCCCAATGATGTTCTCAGCTGAGTGAGTGTTCTGTATCCTAAGCTTAGGGATCATATCTAATTGCATAGATAGATCCAGATTTGAGAAGTTTTGCTCAGGGTTTTGAACACCTTGACCAGCTGATGTCTCACACTCATTCAATGAGGACTGATTGAATGAATGTGTGACAGCATCAATGATATTCTATTGAGAAGTAGTGTCAACAATTTCCTATTCCTCCATATTAATGTCTTCACCAGCTTGGTGTTGAATGCTGGAGTTATCAGCTAATGAGTTTTGAGGCTCAGTTGGCTGACAGCTTGTTGAAGCTCTATGATTTCCTGATATGTTCAAGCTTTCAGGAATTCCAGTAGTGGGAGCTTGTTCTTCAATTCCTCTTGAAGAACTAGGAATAAGTATTGTTAACTCAAACATTTGATCTTCAGAGATGTCACTTTGAGTGCCTGTTCCAGCTGAAACATTCTCACAAGATGGTTTAGAATAGTTTGGAAACAATTCTAGATTGAAGATATGATCAGGCCCATTCCCTCTAACACAAGAGTGTGCTCATTAACAACAATGTTGGATGATTCCTCAAATTGTTTATTTTTAATATTATACACTCTATAAGCAATAGAGGTTGAGGAATATCCAACAAAGATAGCATCATATGACTTTTTAGCAAATTTTGCTAAATTTTCTTTTGTGTTGAGTATGTACACCTGCTGCCGAAGGACCTAAGAAAGCCAATGAACGGTGGTCTCTTGTTCCATAACTCATAAAGGATCTTTCTATGGGGCTTAAAAAAGAGAACCCTGTTCTGCACATAACATGCAGTGTTGACTGTCTCTACCCCGAAAGTTAGAGGCAGCTTTGAATCAGCTAACATGGTTCTTGCAGCCTCAATAAGTGTCATGTTCCTCCTTTCAGCAACACCATTTTGTTGAGGAGTTCTAGGAGCACTGTATTGTCTGGCGAATCCTTTTGAGTTACGGAATGAGTCGAGAACTTGATTCTTAAACTCAATCCCTTGATCACTTTTGATGATTTTTAACTAGTGATCCTTTTCATTTTCAATTTTAAGAATAAAAGATTTTAAATTTTCAGTCGTTTCATCTTTAGTTCTCAAAAAGAATACCCATGTAAATCTTGTAAAATCATCAATAATCATAAGGCAATATGATTTCCTTCCAATGCTCATTATACTTGTGGGACAAAAAAGATCCATGTGCAATAAGTGTAATGGAGTGGTGATGGAGTTAACTTCTTTGGATTTGTGAGAAACCTTTTCTAGCTTTCCTTTCAGGCAAGCAACATAGTTTTCTTTATAGAAAAATTCCTTTTTAGGCACACCATGTACCAAACTATTTTTAACCAGCTTATTCATGGTTTTAAAATTGACATGGCACGTTCTTTTATGCTAAAGAGTTGACTCATCACCATTAGCTTTGGAAAGAAAGCATGATACTTCACCCAGTGGAGAAGCATTGTTCATATCAAGCTTGTACATATCCCCTCTACTGGGAGATCTAAGAAGCACCAATTCCTGAGGAATTGTCATCCCGGGTTTGAGGATAATGCACTCATGTTCTATGAAAAGCATTTGGTGCTTTTGATCACAGAATTGAGAAACACTCAATAGATTGTGTTCAAGCTGTTTGACAAAGTTTACTTTGTCAATGTTTAACTTACCATTAGATACACTACCTCTACCAGAAATGTATCCTCCAGCTTCACCTCTAAACTAAACAGGACCTCCATCAAAATGTTCAAATTGTTGTAGGAGAGATATGTTCCCTGTCATGTGCCTGGAGCATTCACTATCCACAATTCAGACATTTCCATTCTTGTTATGTGGATGTCCCTGCATATAAGGTGAAACAATTAGTTATTGTTGGAAACCCAAGCCTTGTTGGTCTTGGGTTCTTCCAATGCAGATGATATAACTTAACCAAATTGTATCCATGGGGGCTCAATTATAGTTTGTGAAGAAGAGGCTTGGGCTGCAGCATCTTTTCTAGTCTTCCATTCCATCCTATGGTTGACCTGTGTTGATGAGCCTGAGGAGGCTTGTGCAGCATGACTTGCTTCCAAAGCTTCTTTCTTTTCGGAAGAAGTCTTCACCACCATTTCTTCCGAAGCAGCCTTCTTCTTGGAAGGTTTCAAGGAAATGTTTTTGTGTCTTTGTTTGCTTGTCTTCCGAAGCTATTTTCCTTTCAGAAGAATGAGTTTCTTCCAAAAGCAACTTGGCTTCGGAAACAAGCTTTCCTTTCCTTTAAACTTGGACCATGTGGTAAGGTCCAAATTTGAAACCATCCTTGACTCCTTCTTTCTTAACATTGGTTGCATAATGTGTGCTTGCTGGATTGTAGTAACAATCTTTAGCCATGTGGTTATGCAGGCCACATATTATGCATTCAATGTTAATCTTCGTGGGACATGTGGGTTGTTGTTTCTTGCACTTCTTCTCTTCTTCAACAGCCTTTCCCTTAAGTTTCTGATCCTTCAGCTGGATAGGAGTGTTGGTACTACTCTCCTTTCCTGAATCAGAACTTCCAACCACTTGGAATCCAGCTAAGATTAATACACCTTTTTGCCTTGGGTCTGTTTTCATCTAAGTCTCAGCCACCTTTTTGGTAGTTTTTCTTGCTGCCCTGATCTGGTTATTTCTTGCTTTGGTGGTCAAGGGTTTATCAACTGCGGGGATGAGGTTTTCTACCTTATCCTTCTCTGTGGTGGTTTCCATTATTGCATCATTCTTCTGCTCACTAGGTAATGGGTCAGCAATTGGAACCTCTTGCTCATTAGTACCATATCTTGGCTATCTAATGGACACAAGAGAGTGTGGTGGAGCAATTTCATTGGATCCCAACCCACTTTTGTTTTGATAGAATACCTTGGAGTGGGAGGATGATGCTATAATGGTGTTGAAGTTATGCTCTTGAATAGCATACTTCCCTGCTTTAGCCTCAGCTATGAATAGCTGGGGTTGAGCTTCAGTCAACTTGGATATTAGATCTTTTATTTGAGTCCTATAGTTGGTGTGTTCATGTTTTAAAGAGGACACAGTTTTCTCTAACTCTTTAATTTTGAGTTTTAGTCAGATTCTGCTCTCTTAAAATCAGATTTTATGATATTTAAAAACTCAATATCAGATCTAATTTCCATGTTGTAGCCCTGATACAATTTAACCTTAGCAATACAAGCTGGAGTACAGAGGTATTCATATACCTTGCTGTCTTCAGTTCCAGCCATGAGAGCTTGAGCAGGAGTGACATCTTGCACCATAAAGCTCCAGTCAACCTCTTGAGCAACAGCAGCAGTTTGTGGCTCAGTGGGTTTGGTTGCAGCCTTTGAGGTAGTAGGATGTTGGGAGGCTTGAGCTGCTCCAGGATTAGATCTTGGAGCTTTACATTCCCTAGCAAAGTGACCAAGCTGGTTACAGCTGTAACATTTGGCCTTGCTTTTGTCAAACCCGAATTTGCTATTGGTTGGGTTCTAAGGAAATTGCCTTTCGGTTCTTTTGAAGAACTTCTTTGCTCTATAGGTTAAAAGAGCCATTTGTTGGACAATGTCCATGTATTCAACATCATCTGGGCTGAAACACTCTAGATCATCAAAACAGTATTTAAAATCTCCAGAGTGCTCATTCCCTGAAAAAAAAAGTACAACTCTCTTGGAAGGGAGTGTGTTGAGCTTGTTGATACCTGGGTGTCTCAGGGAAAGTGATGTATGGCCTAGAGGATGATGATGGCTATTAGGGGTAGTTCAGGTACAACTAAGGCTGGGGAGTTCTTGATCCTTCGGCAACATATAGAGCATTGTAGACTGCAGGATTTGAGGGTCTGTTCATCTGCTAGCTCTTCTGAGTCTCCATATCCATATGGTATCCATCAAGGATGCCATACAGTTCAGTCATAGTGAGAGTGTTAAGATTTTTGGTTCTCTTGATTGAGACATAGTAAAAAGTCCACTCATGAGGAAGTGCAGTCATGAATTTTCTCACTATGTCTCTTTTCTCAAGAGCAACTCCCATAGTCTAAAGAGAGGTGATCAAGTCCATATACCTAAAGTATAGTTGGCTCAAGGTCTCACCAATAATATAAGTGAAGTTTTCAAACTTCTGCTTCAGCATATCCTTCTTGGTTTCCTTGGATTCAATGGAACCAGAGTACATCAGCTTCAAAGCATCAAAGAGTTCTTTGGCTGTCTAACATTGCTTAAAGCCTGCCATTATGGAGTTTGGTATGGCAGTGAGCAATACGGTCATTGCTTTGTAGTCGATGTCCAACCTCTTGAAGTCTTCATCATAGTAGTCTTCAACAACTTTCTCAATCATGGCGCCATTACCAACTAGGTCCGCCACCTTTGGCTTGTAAGGACCATGAGTGACATATCTTCATATGCGGCTATCTTGGTACCTGATAAAACCTTCAATATGTTTGCACCAGTTTCCAAAATCATTAGGGGTGATGATAGGCGCCTTGGTCATGGTTCCCATTTCGGACTCAAAAAATTTTTGGTTAAGAGCCATTTGAGTGAAGTGAGTAAGTATGAGGTAACGAGGGTGATTTGGGATGGTTAGATCTCAAAATCAAGAGCCTAAAAAACTCTGATACCATTTGCAAGATCGGTGTTGGACTCTCAACACAAGGTTTGTATCTCACAAACTCACTAACTCTCACTCGGTTAATGAATAGGAATCTCTAACTAAGTTGATAATAATATAATAAGTTGATAAACACAAGAATAGTTTTCAAGATACTTGTATATATTATTTCTCAACTCAGTATTACAAGACTCTTACAAGCATGATTACATAAGTTGTAATGAGAAACTATATATACGACTATCTACAGTCGGTTATACTTGGAAAACCAGCTAGAATTTACCGCTAAGCAAATACTACATTGCTAGAAGTAAATATCTAAGATAAAATAATATCCTAGATTAGGTAGTCATGACAGGTCCATGACTTACCTTTTGTCACCAACTAAGTATGGTAACTGTACTAACTTAAAAAAGATAAACAGTGGATTAAAGTATGGTCAACTACATGGGAGTGGGAAAATGCCATGCAGTGTATCAGAGTCGTCAGCGGATGTTAGACAGCCCATACTTATGTCCACTGGTTCATAGTTGATTCTTCCGAAGGCAAAATGGCTTCGAAAGAATAAGTTCTTCCGAGGCCATTTATACTTCGAAAGAATCAACTTCTTCCAAGTCTTCTGCAAGTCATTGTGACTTCATTCTTTGGAAGACTTTGTCTTGAATCTCCTAAGTGTGAATGCTTCGGAAGGAGAATTACTTTGTCCTTTTATACTTCTAAAGACTTGGTTCTACCTTCGGAAGTTCTTCACATACCTCTGAAGTAAAACTACTTAGTCTCGGAAGACTTAGTTTTTCCTTCGGAAGTTCTTCATACTCAAGCTTTGGAAGATCTTCAACTTGTCTTTGGAAGAGCAGCTTTAGCTTCGGAAGACTTCTTCAATTGTACTTCAAAAATATTCTTAGTGTTGTTTTGGTTGCACCAGCCTCATATGATCTAACATAAGTCCTTTATCATCCTTCTTGTTTCTAAATACCCACTTGGTACCTATGGTAGTCTTCCCTTAAGAAAAAGGACATAGATTCCAAACCTTCTATCTTTTGAATTGAAGCAGCTCATCCTGTATTGCTTCAACCCAACATCCATCTTCTAAAGCCTCTTCAATCTTCTTAGGCTCTAACTAGGACAAGAAACAAGAGTGAAGACAAACATTTTTGTCATGGGTTTGTCCTCTTGCTCTCACACAAGTCTCAACATCTCCAATGATGTTTCTGGTGGGATGGGACTTATGGATTCTTAATTGAGCAATCACAGCAAGTTGTTTGGACAGATCTAAATTTATGAAATTCAGATCTGGTGCTTGAGAATCATCCACCACATCAACACACTCATAAAGTGACACTTGATCCAATGAGTGTGTTACATCATTGATGTTATCTTCAATGGAGTGGTTAGCAACATCAAGAAACTCCTGATCACTATCACCACCTCCATCTCCTCTTACATTGGAAATTCTTTCATCTGAGATTTGTGCCTCTGAGCTGGAATTTATAGGCACCTCAGATGTATCAGCTAAAGAGTGTGTCATGGTTATGCTGACAGGATTTCCAACTATAGGGCTAGTTACCACTAGAGCTGAAGTAGTTTGACCAGTTGGTCTTCTCAGCTCAAATCTTAGATCAGAATCTTCTTTTGATAAGATACTTGTAGATCCTAAAAAATTCTCATAGGATTTGTTAAAACAGTTGGTAACTAAATCAAGATCAAATAGCAAATCAGGACCGGAACCTTTCACACTGGGTGTGTGCTCATTAAAGGTCATATTGGTTGATTCCTCTACTACTATGGTTCTAAGATTGTATACTCTATAAGCCTTGGCTTGGTAAGAGTATCCAATAAAATGTCTATCATCAGATTTCTCAGCAAACTTGGCTACTTGATCTTTGGTATTCAAGATGGTGCAAGGACATCCAAATGATCTAAGGAAACCAATGAATGGTCTCCTTTTGTACCACAGTTCATATGGAGTCTTACCATGAGTCTTAACCATTAAAACTCTGTTTTGCACATAGCAGGCAGTGTTGACTGCCTCTGCCCAGAAGGTGATGGGAAGCTTAGAGTCAGACAACATGGTTCTTGCAGCTTCAATAAGTGTCATGTTTCTCCTCTCAGTAACAACGTTTTCCTGAGGAGCCCTGGGAGCACTATATTTTCGTGTAATACCTTTTTCATCATAAAATGCATCAAGGATTTGGTTTTTAAATTTGGTTCCTTGATCACATCTTATGATCTTGACCCTGTGATCATATTGATTCTCAATTTTTAGAATGAAGCTCTTCAAAATCTCAGGAGTCTCATCCTTAGTTCTAAGGAAGAAGACCCAAGTATATCTTATAAAGTCATCTACGATCACCAAGTAATAAGAGGTCATTCCTAAACTCATTACACTGGTGGGCCCAAAGAGATCCATATGTAATAAGTGTAGGGGAGTAGTGATGGAGTTCATTTCCTTTGGCTTGTGATATACTTTGTGTTGCTTCCCTTTCAGGCATGCAACACAACGATCATAACTTGTGAACTCTTTCTTTGGCATTCCAGTTACCAAATCATTCTTAATTAGTTTATTCAGGTTCTTAAAGTTTACATGGCATATTCTTTTATGCCAAAGGAAAGACTCATCACTATTGGCCTTAGATAGAAAGCAAGAAACTTCTCTTGAAGAGGATGTGTCCTGCAAGTCCATCTTGTACATCTTCCCTTTCCTAGGGGTTCTAAGCAGGATATGCTCTTGAGGAATGACCACCTCGGGCTTTAGAACAATGCACTCATGCTCAGTAAAGAACATGTTGTGTCTCTAATCACAAAATTAGGATACACTCAGAAGATTGTACCCAAGCTCCCAGACAAAGTTTGCCTTTTCAATGCTGAGCTTACCATTTGTGACCCTGCCCCTTCCAGTAATGTAACCACTAGATTCTCCTCCAAAAGCAACTGGCTCTCCATCAAATCTTTCAAAGTTTTGAAGCAACAAGCCATTGCCTATCATGTTCCTGGAACTACCACTGTTAATGATCCACATATTTCCTTTGGTCTTTGGTTGTTCCTGCATAAAAAGAAATGCTTAGTTACATTTGGAAACCCAAGCCTCATTGGTCTTGGGCTTGTCTAAGTGAACTGAATAGAATGAAACAATAATTAATCCTATATTCAAGCTTTGAGGATCATCAGCTGTTGTTGGTGAAGAACTTTCAGTCATATGGTCTTCCTTTATCTTCCACACCATCTTTAGGAGATAAGACTTGACCTTCAATACTTCAAAAGTTTTGGTAATTTCGGAAGTTTTGGAGACTAGACCTTCAGAAGATCTTACATTCGCTGCAGCAGACTTTAGTACTTCATAAGCATTCCTTTCTTTCGAGACCAAATTTTCTTCTGAAGGCAAGTTTTCACTTGTCTTCAACTTTACTTTGGAGCTTGCAAAAGGAAGAGATTTTCCTTCCGAAGCTGTTTTCTTCTTTTTCTTGGAAGTCTTCTTCTTAGTCATGTAAATAGTACTTTTAGGATTGTAGATGCAATTCTTAGCAACATGAGAAGTACTACCACACATGACACATTCAGTTGGCTTCCTTCTGAGAGTCTTCTTTTGTTTAGAAAGCTGAGCTTGATCACTTTTCACTCCTATCTTCATCTTCACAGATGATGCAACAGGCTTCTTAGGGTGATACTTGCTCTTGGAAATGGATGGTTTAGGCTATGCAATAGTGGTGCACATTTGATCAACCTTCTTTTCTTTACAAGGATGAGATGGACATGAACTAGAACTCCTGGTACTAGAGTTCATAGTTGTGTCCTTAGTCTTCACCACTTCAAATCCTACAAAGATAAAGACTTGTTTCTGCTTGGAGTTGAAGGTGGCCTTGATCTCTTGAGCCTTCTTTGCCTTTCTCTTTGCTGCTCTGATCAAGTTTTTTCTCTTGGATTTGCTCAACCCTGGTTCTTTTCTCTCCTCAGGAGAATAGTGACCCTTCTTAGGATGATCTTCTTCACTCATCTCAGATCCATCCTTCACTACCTCCTTTTCATTTTCATCCTTTTCTTGAATGGGGTCTATGAGTGGAAGCTCATCTTGACAAGTTCCACACCTTGGAGATCTTACAGATAGTAGAGTGCGTGGAGGAGCTATCTCAGTAGATCCTAGTCCCTGCTTATTCTGATAACAAATCTTTGCATGCAAGGATGAGGATATAATGTTCTTGAAGGTCTATTTTTCAAGAACACATTTTTCTGCCCGAGTTTTGCTGATCACAAGCTCAGCCTAGCATTCAGTTAACTTGGTAATGAGATCCTTAATTTGAGTCCTATAAATTATGTGCTCATGTTTTAGATTTGAAATGGTTTAGTTAACTTGGTAATGAGATCCTTAATTTGAGTCCTATAATTTATGTTCTTATGTTTTAGAGTTAAAATGGTTTTCTCTAGATCTTCTATCCTAAGTTTATAATTATTTTTAGCTCTTTTAAAGTCAGCTTATAAAATATTCAAGGACTCAAGATCAGATCTCATTTCCAAGTTATAAGACCTATATCTATTTACTTTAGCAATACATTCAGGGGTGCAAAGATGTTCCAATACCTTGGCTTCTTTAGGATCTGCCATTAGTGCTTGGTTTAAGGAGACATCTTCAATTTGAAAGCTCCAATCAAATCCTCCTTCTTCAATAGCAACTGCAGCTTGCTGCTTGGGCTTCTCAGTCTTTGGAGCTCCATCAGTGTAGTTTAGTCTGGTTTGTGCTTGGCCACCATTTGTCTTTGGTGCTTTGCACTCCTTAGCAAAGTGTCACATTTTGTTACAATTGTAACACTTTATTTTGCTTTTATCCAGCCCAACCTTTTCACTGGATGAATTGCTGGGAAACTTCCTCCCAGTTCTCTTATAAAACTTCGTGGCCCTGTGAGCGAGAAAAGCCATTTGCTTGACTATCTCCATGTACTCCAGATCATCTAGATGGATATAGTGCAGGTCTTCACGAGTGAAGAGAAAGTTGCCACTTCTTTCATCAGCAGACACAAAGGCTTCTAAAGAGCTTGTCTCTTGGAAGGGGCTTCCTTGGATGTAGCTCTCCCTTGGTGTCTCCGGGAAGGTGATGAAAGGACCCTTTTATGAGTTTTCAGGGTAGTAGAGTAGATGATGTTGTGCTTCTTTGCAGTGCCTTTCAACCACATGAAGGGCTGAACTCTGCTGATTGTTAGAGGAGTTGCCAGATGGATTTGGCATGTTTATCTCCATCTAGTATCCATTGAGGATACCATACAACTCTATGAGATTAAGAGTTTTGAGGTTTTCAGTCCTCTTAATGATCACACAATAGTGTGTCCATTGTCTAGGAAGAGCAGACATGAACTTTCTCATAATATCCATATTCTCATGATTTACTCCAACATCCATTAGAGTATCCACAATCTCAACATACTTGAAGTATTGTTGAGTCATGGTTTCACCTATTTTGTAGGTGAAGTTCTCAAACTGCTGCTTCAAGAGGTCTTTCTTGTTTTCTTTTACTTCATTAGACCCCTCATACATAAGCTTCAGTGCATCCCATAGTTACTTAGCAGTTTTGCACTTCTCGAAGCTTCTTTAGATAGAGTTAGGAAGAGCAGTTTTGGAGAGCGTTCATGGTCTTCTGATCTACATCAATCTTCTTCCAGTGTTCTTTTGAGTAGTCAGCCACTTCCTTTGGTATCACTCCACCACCAGTAGCAGCTGAAGTAGTGCATGGTACATGAGGTCCTGAGATAACAGATCCCCATATCCTGCTATCTTGAGACTTAATAAAGCCTTCCATTCTTTGGCACCAAGTATCAAAGTCATCAGGAGTGATCAGTGGAGATTTTGTCATACTACCAGTTTCCATATCAGCCTTGGTAAGAGCTGCCATTTGAGTTGTTAAGTGTTTTGTGAAACTAAAGGATTTAAGATGGTCAGATCTTACAATCAAGATCCTACAATGCTATGATACCAATTGCAGGACCGGTGAAGGGGGTCAATGCAATAGTTTTATAATGAGGAGAGAGTTAGAACACTTAACAGATTAGATAGGGAACCGGGTTTGTATGGATGATACTAAGAATACAAGTAAATATAAGACAGAACAAGAACAATAACAAGATGATATTGGTTTTCAAGAATGATGTATATTGCTCTCAAGTTCTTTTACAAGTGTTACAAAGCATACTTAAAGATACAAGTACTTGAGACACTTTATACTACATTCTACAGCCAGCTATACCTTAAAAGCGAACTGGAAACACTAATCTAGACAACAAGATGAATGTAGATTCAAAAGGCAGATTGCCTTTTGACTTATGACTATGACATGCTATATCTCACATCCTAATGTATTACAAAAATGATAAAAGTTACAAAAGTAGAAAGTTACAGACCAATGACCATAATCTACAGTTGACAAAAGCATGGACCTTTTCACCAACTCATATAAGTTGGTGAGTCTTCAAAGTAGCAACGGAAAATTGTTTAGCATTGTCAAAAGGTGATCAGAGAAAGCATGTATTCTCTGTCTTCGAAAGAAATCAGTCTTTGGCTTCGGAAGACTTTGTCTCTGAAGCTTCGAAAGACTTCATCTTTGGCTTTGGAAGATTTTGGTCATTTGGCTTTGGAAGATTTTACATATAGCTTATTTCCTTTGAGTTGTGCAAAACTTCCGAAGTAACTTTACTCTGTACATCATGCATGCATGCTGAGAGCTCTTTGTTTGCTTTGGTTGCCTCGACCTTTAAGTATAAACCTTACAATCTTATCCAGCTATAATTAAAGATTTCACACTCCATTGACGAGCCTTCATTTCTAGGGCTTGAGTATACATATATTGGTTGCCTTCTCTTCTTAAAGTATCGATCTATCAAGTCTTAAGTCTTTATATTGTCTTGTATCATCAGTCTTCTTTGTTGGTTTCTACATCCGAGTGTCTTTAGTTCTTATTGTTCTTGTAGCGAACCATTTGGTTCTTGAAATACAATCTTTCCATTCAATTTTGACATGGTATCAGAGCCTATGTCTTTTTCTCGGATAGCCTCATAATTGGGTTGTTCCGTTTGATTAAGGATTGTTTGTTTTCAGCTTTGATTTCGATTAAGGTTTCAAAAAACCCTTTCTGTTCTGCTCTGGTTAATTGAAGATTGTTCGTGGTGTTCTTCCATTGCTTTTGGTGCTCTTAAATTGGAGTGGTAGGTCAATTAACAAACATACAGTTCGATTGGGGTTTTCTTAAAACCCGCCACTATCCTGGTGTGACCGCTATTTCCGCTGCTCTTTTCTTGTAAGTATGAATTAAAGGTTCAAGTGTGATTGTTCGATTAAAGGTTCGTGACAAGATCATATTTTCAATTCTAAATTACCTCATTGTCATTGTAAGTTTCTCACCTCTTAAGGCTACTGGACCTTTGAGTTCTTCTTTATATATATATATATATATATATATATATATATATATATATATATATATATATATATAATATTTGATCTTGCATCTATATTGGCTGCGTAACTTGTGATCCGTTGGTTTCATTGTTCAAGTTCTTTTGCTTTGAACTTAACTAATAAAAAAAACAACAATAGTGGTTAATATTTCCTTTATCTTTGTGTTTTTAGTTGTTTTGGTCTTTGTCTGCTTAAACTGTAGTCTATAATCATAATCTTTTGTTTAAGTAATTATTATGGCTAATTCTACTGATGATGTCGCTGTTACTACAACCGAAACTCTTATTAGCAAACTTGATTTTGGGAATCCATTATTCTTGCATGCTAGTGACACTTGTAACTTGACCATTATTAATATTAAACTTAAAGGAACGGAAAATTACAGTGCGTGGTCTAATGCAATGAAATTAGCACTTGAGGTTAAAAACAAGGTTGGTTTCATAGATGGCACTTGTATTAGATCCACTGATGACGAGACTCTAGGCAAACAATGGGATAGGTGTAATTCTATCGTTTTATTATGGATTTTAAATTCTGTTTCTGATGAACTATATTTAGGTCAAGTATTCTCTAAAAATGTAGCAAATGTGTGGCAAGAACTAAAGGAAACTTATGATAAAATTGATGGTTCCGTAATTTTTAACCTGCACCAAAAAATTAATTCTGTTACATAGGGTGGTAGCACTGTATCGGAGTATTATCATAATCTGAACACAATGTGGAAACAATTTGATGCCATTGTTAAGTTGCCTACATGTACATGTCAAGCCACCAAAGGATTTACTGAATTTAATCAACTTATAAAATTAATGCAATTTCTCATGGGCTTAGATGATGTCTACTAACCTATTAGATCAAATCTGTTGGTGAAAGATCCTCTCCCATCAGTTAAAACTGCTTTTTCATTAGTATCTCGAGAGGAATCTCATAGAGGAACCAAATGAAATGTTAAAAATCAAAATGTTTCCTTTATCTCAAAAGCTAATTAGAATTTTGAAAATAAGAAAAGAATTGGTAAAGGTCCAAATACAAATTTGAAGTGTACATATTTTAACAAACTTGGACAAACTGTAGATCATTGTTTTGAGTTAATTGGTTATCCTCAAAATTCAAAAAGCAGATTTGGTCAATCTGGTTCCCAAAATATAAAGTTTGGATCTTCCAACAATGTAGCTGTAAATCAAACTAATGCAACTGTTTCTAATTCTATGCTGCCATTTACTGCTGATCAAGTTTTAAAGTTGTTAGAGCTTATTAATGAAAAATCTGGATCAGAAGGAAAGGACACTAATAATATTGGATTTTACAAGTAAATCACAATATTTGGGCGATAATGGTTGGGTTGTTGATTCTAGTGCTAATCAACATATGGTAATGACAGATGAGAACTTATTTGATGACATTGATGTTTTTTATTTTAATATAAGAATTGGTCATCCTAATGGCACAAATGCTAAAGTAACTAAAACTGGGCAGACTAAGTAGTGATGTGATTCTAACTAATGTTTTCTTTGTTCCTGGTTATTGCGTTAATCTCCTTTCTATATATAAGTTGGAAAAGCATAACAAACTAATTGTACGTTTTGATAAACATAATTGTTATATTCAGGATTTGTACACCAAGAAAATGCTGGTGACTGGTAACCAACTTGATGGTTTGTACTTTTGTGGTGATGCATCTAAACCTAACAAGGTGTGTTTTAATAGTTTTAGTGTTGTAAATTTGTGGCATTCTAGACTACGACATCCATAAAACTAGGTCCTATGTGTATTAAAAGAAAAATTAAGGTTAAGCTTATCTAATGATATCGTTCCATGTGAGGTTTGTCAAAAAGCTAAACAACATAGAGTTCCTTTCTCTTTGAGTGATCATAAGTCGACAAAGGTCGGTGATTTGGTTCATTTAGATATTTGGGGGCCTTATAAAGTCCCTATTAGGGAAGGTTATAAACTTTTTCTCACTATTGTTGATGATTTCTCAAGGGTTGTGTGGGTTTATATGCTAAAAAACAAAACTGAAGTTTTTTGTTGTATTGAAAGTTCTTTTAATATTGTAAAAAATCAATTTGAAAAAACCATTAAGATCTTTAGAAGTGATAATGGGACTGAATTTGTAAACAATCAAATGAACAATTTTACGAGAATAAAGGGAATTATTCACCAAACTTCTTGTACTTACACCCCGCAACAAAATGGTGTTGTTGAGAGAAAGCATAGGCACCTGTTAAATGTTGCTAGATCATTGGTTTTTCAGGGGGAATTCCTCTATATTTTTGGTCTGAGTGTGTTCTTACTGTTGCTTATCTTATCAACAGGACTCCCTCTTCTATTCTAGATGGAAAATCTCCTTACGAGTTAATGTTCGGATTTCAACCCTCTTTGAGTCACTTAAGAGTATTTGGATGCTTGTATTTTTGTACTGTATTAAATAATGATAACAAATTTGGAAATCACGCTGAAAAATGTATTTTAATTGGATATTCTAATAATAAGAAAGGGTATAAACTATGGAGTTTTGATAAAAAAAAACAAGTTGTGAAATTTTATGAAAATGTTTTTTCCTTTAAGGAAAATAAATCTTTAATTGAGCTTCAAAATTTGAATGAGTCATTAAACAATCTGAATTTTTTTGATAATCTTGAGGTTGCATCCAAATTCTCTAAAAGTGAAATAAATCCCGATGATGAAGAGAGGGTGTCTAAGAGTTCAAATGGTGGTGATCAGCAGCCAAGTGGTTCCAATAGTGCTGCTAGTGGGGTTGAGGATCAGCAACCTAGTAACCTAGATGAGAACTCTGGCATGGCAAATAACACCATTTCCTCTAATGATGAGACAAAATCTCCTGAGGGTAATGTGTCGGATAAAGCGTCAAGGAGGTCTTCTAGAATAGTTACTCTTCCTAGAAAGTTAGATGACTTTGTTATGGAGGATAAAGTTAAATATGGGATTGAAAAGGTTGTGAATTACTCAAAGCTTTCATGTGAAAATTTTTGTTTTATTTCCAAGTTGAATAAAAGTGTTGAACCAAAAACATTTAAAGAAGCTATGAATCATATAAATTGGGTAAATGCAATGAATGAAGAAATAGATGCCTTAAATAGAAACAAAACTTGGGAATTGGTTGATCTACCAGCCGGTAGAAAACCTATTGGCTGCAAATGGGTCTTTAAGATTAAGTACAAATCCACGGGCGAAATTGAAAGGTATAAAGCTCGCCTAGTTACTAAGGGTTATAATCAAAGAGTGGGTTTAGATTTTGATGAAACCTTTTCTCCCGTGGTTATAATGGTGACTGTTAGATGTGGTAATCAGTCTTGCCATGGAAAATAATTGGTCTCTTTTTCAATTGGATATTGACAATGCTTTTTTGTATGGGGATTTAGCAGAGGATGTTTACATGTCTTTACGTGAAGGTTACTTCTCTGAAAATGAAACCAAAGTCTGCAAATTGGTAAAATCTTTATACAGTTTAAAACATGCTTCAACAAGTTGGAATGAGAAATTAGTTAGTACTTTGTTAGAAATTGGTTTTGTGCAAAGTTTAAGTGATTATTCACTATTTACTAAATGTGTTAAATCCGTTTTTATTGTTCTTCTTGTATATGTTGATGACATTGTTATCATCAGTAATAATCTTGATGAAATAAAAAAAAATAAAGTTGTTTTTGAAATCCAAATTTATGATTAAAGAGTTAGGGATTTTGAAATATTTTTAGGCATTGAAGTTAGAAGATTTGAATTAGGAATTTGTTTATCACAACAAAAGTATTGTCTTGAACTTCTTGCTGAATTTGGCTTAACGGGATGCAAACCAACTAGTACTCCAGTTGAGCTAAACTATGTGGTTACATCTAAATCAAATGATAATGATCTATTCACTAATATAATTGGCTATCAAAAGTTGGTTGGAAAATTAATATATCTTTCACATACTAGACCTGACATCTCTTATTCTGTTCAATTTTTAAGTCAGTTCATGCATAAGCCTACTAACTCTCACTTGCAGTTGGCATTAAGACTCTTGAGATATCTTAAAAAATCCCCAGGTAAAGGTATTTTGTTCGGTAAAGGTATTTCTTTCGATCTTTCTACCTATGTTGATTTTGATTGGGGTAAGTGTGTTACTTCTCGTAGATCTGTTACAGGATATTGCATTTTCTTAGGAAAATCATTAATTTCCTAGAAAAGTAAGAAAAAAGCAATTGTGTCAAGATCCACTACTTAAGTAGAGTACAGGCTATGTCTTCTGTAACATGAGAAATTATGTGGATCTTAAATGTTTTAAGAGATTTAAATGTTAAAGTTTCTTTGCCAGAAAAATGTTTTGTAAATCTGCTATGTCTATCGCTGCAAATCCAGTATTTCATGATAGAACTAAGCATTTTGAGATAGATCTTCATTTCATAAGAGATAAAATTTTATTGGGTACTATTAAAGCAGTAAAAATAGATTCACAAAATCAATTGGCAGACATTTTTATAAAAGGATTGTTGGTTAAACAACATGAGATTTTATGCAATTTATTAAAAATGCATGACATATTTGCTTGTTAAATTAAGGGGGAATGTTAAAATTATTTTAATTCAACAACAAATACTCTATAGTTATTCTATTTTTTATTGTTATTTTGCAGATTATGATTTAATTATTACTTAAGGCCTTTTATGGTATGTTGCTTGAGATAAGGGCTGAAATTGGGAGTCTCAATCTTGAAACCGTATTCATAAATATCTCTTGACCGTGGTTGCCATTTTATGATATAATCCAGCTGTAATTGAAGATTTCACGCTCCATTGATGCGTCTTCTTTTCTAGGGCTTGAGTATATATATTGTAAGGATCTATCTGAAGATTATGAGGCTGATGCAACCAAAGATCTTCCAACATGCACTAAGAAACAATGATGAACTTGATGCAGAAGCTTTACACTCTCTAAAACTCTAAGTGTAAAGTCTTCCGAAGCCAAAAGTTCAGAAGAAATTACTTTGGGAGCATTACACTTAACAGAAAATATTCCAAGTGTAAAAAACTTCTGAAGCCAAAGGCCAAGTTCTTCCAAAGCCAAAGATGAAGTGTTCCGAAGCTTCAAAGACAAAGTCTTCCGAAGCCATTTTGCTGTGAAGACTGATTTCTTTGGAAGATAGAGAAAAGATGCTTTCTCTGATCTACTTTTGATAAAGCTGACCAACTTTCTGCTGCAACTCTGATAACTCACCAACTTGTATGAGTTGGTGAAACTTCCATGCTTTAGTGAATAGTAGATAAAGTCTATGTCTTTAATTTTCTTCTTTTGTTCCTTTAGACATTTTTATACAAGGAAAATTCAGTGAGCTATGACATGTCATAGTCACTAGTCAAAAGGCAATCTGCCTTTTAACTCCAGATTGATCTTGTTGTCTAGATCAGTTAATTCCAACTGTCCTTCAAAGTATTGACCGTTGTAGGTTGTAGTATAAAAGAGTCTCAGGTCCTTGTATTTTAAATTATTATTTGAACACTTGTAATAGAACTTGAGATCAATATACAACATCCTTGAAAACTAATACTTGTGTTATTGTTCTAAGTTCTGTCTTATAGTCACCTGTGTTCCTAGTATCTTCAAAGTTTCCTGTTCCCTATTTGAACTGTTAAGTGATCTAAGATCACTCCTCTTGTGAGACTAATTATAGTTAACACCCTAACCCGGTCCTGCAATTGGTATCAGAGCATTTCAGGATCTTGATTGTAAGATCTCACCATCTTAAATTCTCTTAGTTTCACACTTCACTTAACTTTTCAAATGGCAGCTATCTCAAAGTTTGATATGGAAACTAGAACTATGACAAAGTCCCCACTGATCACTCCTGAGGATTTTGATACTTGGTGCCAAAGAATAGATGGCTTCATCAAGTCTCAAGATTCCAGGATGTGGGAGTCTGTTGTCAATGGACCTCATATACCATACACCACTTCAGCTGCTGCTGGTGGTGGTATGATACCAAAGGAAAGGGCTGATTTTTCTGAAGAAGATTGTAAGAAAATTGATATTGATCAGAAAGCTATGACAGCCCTTCAAACTGCTCTTCCTAACTCCATCTACAGAGGTTTCAAGAAGTGCAAGATCGCCAAACAGCTATGGGATGCACTGAAGCTGATGTATGAGGGGTCCAATGAAGCCAAAGAGAACAAGAAGGACCTCTTGAAGCAGCAGTTTGAAAATTTCACCTTCAAGACAGGTGAAACCATGACTCAACAGTACTTCAGGTACATTGAGATTGTGGATACTCTAGCTGATGTTGGGGTAACCATTGAGAATAGAGATATTGTTAGGAAGTTCATGTCCTCTCTTCCCATACAAGGGACACACTACTATATGATCATTAAGAGGACTGAAAACCTTAAGACTCTTACTCTCACTGAGTTATATGGAATACTTAGTGGATACCAGATGGAGATGAACATGTAGAACTCATCTGGTAACTCCAACACTCATCAGAGTTCAGCACTTCATGTGGTTGAAAGGGATTGCAGAGAACCACAGCACCATCTCATCTGCTACCTGGACAAATCACAAAAGGGTCCTTTCATAAAAGGGTCCTTACATCCCTGGAAGCCCATTCTAGGAGACAAGTTCTTCACAAGCTTTTGTGTCTTTTAATGAAAGTTTAGGAAACTTTCTCTTCACTTTTGAAGACCTGGACTGTATCCATCCAGATGATCTGGAATATATGGAAATAGTCCAGCAGATGGCTCTACTCACTCATAGAGCCCAGAATTTCTACAAGAGGACTGGGAGAAGGTTTCCCAGTAATGCAGCCAGTGGAAAGTTTGGGCTGGACAAAAGCAAAGTGAAGTGTTACAACTGTAACCAAAATGGGACACTTTGCCAGGGAGTGCAAGGCACCAAAGTCAAATGGTGGCCAAGTACAATCCAGGACAAACTACACTGAGGGAGCTCACCAGAATGAGAAGCCAAGACAGCAAGCTATAGTTGCTGTTGAAGAAGGAGGCTTTGACTGGAGCTTTCAGGTTGAGGATGCTTCTCCAAACCAAGCACTAATGGCAGACAATGATGAAGCCAAGGTATTGGAACATCTTTGTACTCCCGAATGCATTGCTAAAGTTAATAGATACAGGTCCTATAACTTAAAGATGAGATCTGATCTTGAGTCCTTAAATATCTTAAAGGCTGTCTTTAAAAGAGTTGAAAATGATTATAAACTTAAGATAGAAGATCTAGAGAAAACCATTTCAACTCTTAAGCATGAGCACACTAACTACTGGACTCAAATCAAAGATCTCATTTTAAAGTTAACTGAATGCCAGGCTGAGCTTATGATCAGCAAAGCCAGGGTAGAAAAATGTGTTCTTGAAGAAGAGACCTTCAAGAACATAATATCCTCATCCCTACATGCAAAAGTTTGTTATCAGAATAAGCAGGGACTAGGATCTATTGAGATAGCTCCTCCACACACTCTATTATCTGTAAGATCTCTAAGGTGTGGAACTCGTGAAGATGAGCTTCCCCTTATAGACCCCTTTGTTGAAGAGGATGAAGGGGAGATAATGAAGGATGACTCTGAGAAGAGTGAAGAAGATCATCCTATGAAGGGTCACTATTCTCCTGAGGAGAGGAAAGTGTTGGGTCTAATAAGGATAGTCTATAATATCAACACAGTCAAAGTCAACAAAGGTCAACGTCACTGTCAAAGTCATCGGAAAAGGCAAACAGACGTGTTCGAAACAAAGAACCAAGACAAGATGTTGAAGATATAAATGACTAGGAGTTTATTGTTAATAAATATATTTTGTGTCAACAAAATATATTTATTTATGTTTAAGTCATTTTTATGTTTTACATGTAATTTCTCTAATTGTCTAAGTCTATGGGCTTAATATGTCATTAGTGAATATTAACACTATATATAGATTAGTGACAATTAGATTTAGGGAGCTGGAAGGAGCTTGAATGAGCCATTGATTGAGTGACTTTCACTTTGTAATATCTTCAACAATCAATTCAGATCAAACAAGGGTTTTATTGAATGTTCTTGAGGTGTTCATCATTGTTCATCCATATTTTGTAGTGTTTGATGTATATTTTACACAAATATCATTGATATCTGTGTTATCAGTGGGATTTGTTTGTGTTTATTAATCAAGTGCACTGTATCAACGATGAGAAGTGATCAAGGAACAGAATTTAAGAACCAAATCCGTGATACATTTTGTGATGAAAAGGGTATTACAAGACAATACTCCCAGGACTCCTCAGCAAAATGGTGTTGCTGAGAGGAGAAACAAGACACTTAATGAAGCTGCAAGAACCATGTTGTCTGACTCTAAACTGCCCATCACCTTCTGGGCAGAGGTAGTTAACACAGCCTGCTATGTACAGAACAGAGTTTTAGTGGTTAAGACTCATGGTAAGACTCCTTATGAGCTACGGCACAAAAGGAGACCATTTATTGGTTTCCTCAGGTCGTTTGGATGTCCTTGCACCAACTTGAATACCAAAGATCAACTAGTCAAATTTGATGAGAAGTCAGATGATGGACAATTTATTGGATATTCTTCCCAAGCTAAGCCTTATAGAGTATACAATCTCAGAACTAGAGTAGTTGAGGAGTCAGCCAATGTGACCTTCAATGAGCACACTCCTAGTGTGAAAGGTTCTAGTCTTGATTGGTTATTTGATCTTGACCTAGTTACCAACTGTTTTAACAAGTCTTGTGAAAATGTTTCAGGATCTATAAATAATATATCAACAGGAGATTCTAACCTAAGATTTGAGCTGAGAAGACCAAGCAAGATTACTACTTCAGCTCCTTTGGTGACTAACCCTGTAAATGAAGATCCTCTCAGCACAAACATGACAAATTCAACTGATACATCTGAGATGCCTTCAAATTCTAGCTCAGAGGTTCAAAACTCAAGTAAAGGAGCTTCAAATGTAAGAGGGAATGGAGGCGGTGATAGTGATCAAGAATTTCTTGATGTTGATAACCACTCCATAGAGGACAACATAAATGATGTCACACATTCATTGGATCAAGTCTTACTTGACAAGTGTGCTGATGTGGTGGGTGACACTCTATTGCCAGATCTAAATTTCTCTAATTTGGATTTGTCCAATCAACTTGCTGTGATCCTTCAACTAAGGATCCACAAGTTACACCCCACTACAAACATCATTGGAAATGTTGAGACTAGGGTAAGAACAAGAGGAAAAACCCTTGACCAAAATGTTAGTCTGCACTCTTGTTTCTTGTCCCAGATTGAGCCAAAGAAAGTTGATAAGGCTCTAAAGGAAGGAAGCTAGGTTGAAGCTATGCAAAAAGAGCTACTTCAAATTAGAAGACAGAAGGTTTGGAACCTATGTCCTCTTCTTCAAGGGAAGACTGTCATAGGAACCAAATGGGTTTTTAGGAACAAGAAGGATGATAGAGGACTTATCATCAAGAACAAGGCAAGACTAGTTGTTCAAGGGTACACACAAGAAGAGGGAATTGATTACGTAGATGTTTTTGCTCCTGTGGCAAGACTTGAAGTTGTAAAAATATTCCTTGCTTTTGTGTATCCAAGGATTTCAAGGTCTACCAACTTGATGTCAAGTGTGCTTTTCTGTATAGGGTGATTGATGAAGAGGTGTAAGTCAAACAACCACCTGGCTTTATAGACCCAGATCATCCTGACTATGTCTGCAAGCTTGATAAAGCTCTTTATGGGTTGCACCAAGCTCCAAGGAAGTGGTATGAAACACTATCTCAGTATCTCTATCAACATGGTTACAATAGGGGTACTATAGATGGAACTCTCTTCATCAAAGGGATAGGGAATGACTTAATGTTGGTTCAATTATATGTGGATGACATTATCTTTGGGTCAACTAATCCAAAGCTCTGCAAAGACTTTGAGAGGCTGATGAAGAACAGATTTGAAATGAGTGCCATAGGGGAACTAAATTTCTTTCTAAGAATTCAAGTGAAGCAAGTTGACAATGGCATCTTCATAAGTCAGTCAAAGTATGTATAAGACATACTTACAAGATTCAACATGACTGAATGTAAGGTTGCTAAGACACCCATAGCCAGAAACCACTCCCTAGGACCTGATCTTGAGGGGGAGTATGTGGATGAACATCTTTACAGGGCTATGATTGGGTCTCTTATGTACCTAACAGCCAGCAGGCCTGTATCATGTTTGCCACATGCATTTGTGCAAGATATCAAGCAACCACAAGTTATCACACCTGGTTGTTGTCAAGAGAATTCTTAGATATCTCAAAGGTGCTCCCAAGCTTGGCCTTTGGCATCCAAAGAGTTATGACTTCAATCTGTATGCTTATACAGATAGTGACTATGGTGGTTGCAACATGAATGCAAAGTCTACATCTGGGGGATGTCAATTCCTTGGTGGAAGGATTGTCTCTTGGCAATGCAAGAAACAATCCTGTGTCTCTGCATCAACTGCTGAGGCTGAATACATTGCTGTTGCAAGTTGCTATGCTTAAGTGCTTTGGATTCAGAATCAGATGCTGGACTATGGATTCAACTTCAAAAAGACTCCCATCCACATAGACAACAACAGTGCTATCTCCATTATAGAGAATCATGTGCAGCACTCAAGGACCAAACACATCAACATCAGGTATCATTTGATTAGAGATAATTTTAAGAAGGGATTAATCAAATTAGTCAAAGTTAACACAAATGAACAATATGTTGATCTGTTCACTAAAGCTTTTGATGAATAGAGATTCAAATATCTTGTATTGGCTATTGGGATGATTCACTTTGAGTAATTTTTTCTTAAAAACTTAAATCACCTTTATTTCTAAAACATGTGTGCCCTAAGTTGTCTATTTTATCACCTTCATAAGCCCAGTTTATTTTGGAAGAAAAATTTTAATGATATTCCTTAGATTTTTGAAAAAATATTTAAAACATTTTTTCATTCGGAAGATTTCAAGTTGCCTTCGGAAGAAATTTATGTCTTCAAATCAAGAACTACTTATAAGAAATTTACCTTCGAAAGAAATTCTGAGAATATCTTCCGAAGCTTAAATATGCTTCTAAGTACTTGCATGTATTTGAAGGACAAATATCTTTCGAAAGAAATTAAGTCTTGGAAGAATTATTCTCTTTAGAATAAAACTCCCAAGACTTAATATCTTCCGAAATCAAATATGTGTCGGAAGAAAAACTCTCTAAGTATTTTTCTTCTGAAGCCAAATTTTCACATTTCTTAAGAATATCTTCCGAAGCCAAATTGGCTTCTGAAGCTTTTTCTCAAAACTTCCGAAGCAAAAAATTACCTTTGGAAGATTTTCAACTTCCAAGAAGACTACCTTTTTGGGCGCTTTTTTAGAAGTGGGACCTACTTTCGGATTTCAAAGTTTATCCTTTTACATTAACATTGTCTTAAATCTATTCCATATATATTCTCAACGGTTCACCTTCTTCTCACTCTTTTCTTCTGCCACAAATTCTTGACCTAAAATTCTCCCGAAATTAACCTTCTTCTTCACCAACAAACTTCCTTCACGGCAAACATTGATAGACAAAACCAACCGGGTTTTACCATACACCTTCACAAACAACACAATCAGGTTGCTTTGTTAGACTCTGAGAAAGATCCTCATTTCTCAGAGGTCTGTCGATACCTTTCTGCATCTCACTACTTCACCTCCCTTACCATTGATCCTCCTCTTTATGAGGATCAGTTACTTGCATTCTGGAGGACCTGCCAAGAGGTCACCATGGATGGGGAGAAGGCACTATCTGCTATACAGGGGTGGACAATCTTCATCACTCCGGCCATCATAAGCTTACACCTTTAGCTGGATGTTGAAGAAGGTGAGTTGTCCTTTCCTAAAGCTGCTGTCAGCCATTCTTTTCAGCAGATGGGCTATGAGGGTGACTTCTCAGTCAAAACATTCAGGAAAGGGAAGGTCTCATCCAAATGGAAATACCTACTCCATGTCATCATACACAGTCTCTCTAACAAGCATGGAGGATGGGATCAAGTTCCAAAGGATCTCTCCTTCATAGTCCATGGAATGGTTCAGGGGGTCAAATATAGGTACTCTCAATTTGTCTATACAAATTTACTTGCTAGTTTAGACTCCTTAGAATACTACATGTTCCCGCGATATGTCCAGCACATTCTCAACTGTGAACTGGGCTCACAGTTGAGGGGAACAAGTAATATTCTTAAATTGGGACAGATGAATCCCAGCATCCTTAAAATACTGAGAAAGCCTACTGTTGGCTTCTCCGGGGTAGAAACAGCCCTGGTTCCAAAAATATTTGAGCTCATTACTCAGGGTGGCAACCTAGCAGCACCAGCTAGTGTTGAACCCACACCCTCTACCTCAACTCCACCCCCACAACCTCAAATTACCATCACCTACAAAAGAAAAACCAAACAAACCCCTGCACCTGCTACTGAGCATGTGCAGGTCCCCATATCACAACCCATACAGGAGGAAGTGGAATCTCAAGCTCCTACTTCCTTAGAGGAGCAGATCACTCCCATCTCTTAAATGATCAGTGCTGAGGTTCCTCATGCTCAGCCTGATGAGCTCACATCCCCAACAGCCTTAAGCCATCACTCTGAGTCTCAACACTCAAGTGATCAACCTTCAGGGGATAGTTACCACCCTCAGCCGCTGGACTTAAACCACCCAATTCCCAACCTTGATTTCTATAATGATGAGGACTTGGGTTTCAGTAAGTACAATGAGTCTCTCCTGTCTTCACACACTCAAGGAGAAATGAGTACTCCTGACTCACCTAGGTCTAGCCCACATCATCTACCCACAACTGAGGTAGGTCTTCCTAAACATGTTCAGGAGATCCATATGGAAGAGGCTCTCACTTTAGAAAGTGATTACTTCAGTAAGACCTCAATCATGGCAACCCAGCCTCTTGACACTTCTCTGGAAGTTTTCATGATGCAGGGGAAATCCAGCAGCCAAGAACACTATGCTGGTGATGAGGAAGAAGACTTTGGTCCAATTCTCTCATCCCCCAGTGATTCTTCAACTGAAGATGAGGGGAGTCTAAAACATAGGGTGCACAAACTAACAAACATATGCACCTATCTAGTTTCAAAGATAGTTCACCTGGAATCTCAGGTGACTATCTTGTAGCAGAGGGTCAATGACCGGCAACTTGAGATCACCGATTTCAAGGGCCAGTTAGCTGAGAGACCCTTAAGGAGGACTCAACCAGGTCCACAAGAACCTATGGAAGTGATGGAAGACACCCCCAACTCACCTATGCAAGAAGGTGATGCTACCAAAAAGGGGGAGAAAGTCCTCACAACCATAGAGCCTGGGATTTCCTTCCAGAGTATGGACATAGAGGAGTCACCAACCTCTCTTGCAATTGTCCAGACTCAGCAACCTCCTCAAGTCATGAACATAGACTTACTCATTCAACACTTGTTTGAGGAGGGAATCCCAAGAGCAATGTCTAATCCCTCCGAGAATCCAATTATGGGATGGGGGTATGACACCAACAGAAGAGCTCTTGTGATCTCTAGAGCTTAGGGTCAACTGGAAATCTTCAACTTCTCACACCTGAGTTTCTATGAGTGCATCAATCTGGTAAATCTTCCACTTGTCAACCCAAGCCACAACAGACAAGCTGAGAGATTAGCAGACCGGATTCAAAATAGGGTGCTAGATGAATTCAAATTGAGATCAAAATTATATAGACAGAGGCTAGCAGGTGAGATCTTTGGTCAACTGGATGTTGAGATGGACCCGGAGATTAGCTTCGAAGGGAAAACCTTGACTGAAGGCCCAGAGGTTGAGCCTGTGAACCTTGAGACAGGATCTCCCTCTACACCCAGTACCCTCAGTGAGGCACCAGCTGGTGAAGGTGTCTCACAACCTCTCTCTGGCCAGAGCTTGACTGCTGAACCAAGCAATGAAGGCCAAAGTTCTCTCCACCCTGAGTCACCAAGGCCTGTGGTTGACAAAGGGAAAAGGAAATTAACTCCTGAGGAGTTGGAGGAGGAGAAGAGAGAGAGGAAGAGGAAGTTGAGGTGAGAGAGTTCAAGTAGGTCCCCAGGCTTCATGGAAGCTGCAATCCAAGCTGCCCATAGGCCAAATACTCAAGAAGATGAGTTAAAGGCAGCCAGGCTAAATTACCTGGGGACCAGGAACTACAACATAGATGAACACATCTCTCTCCCCTTAAAAGAGTTGAATGAGCTGGCTGACACTGAGCTGTCAAAGGAGAGGAGGGAGGCAGAGGATGCAGCATTGCTCCACAAAATTAAGAAAGACAGGAGACTGAAAAGGCTCTACAAACATGCTCCTGTCCTCTTCCCAGTTCAAGAAAGTCCTGAGACAGAGACTGTGGTACATGCACAACCTCAGGTAGATAGGGAAGCTGAAAGAACTACCTGAGTGCCACAGGACTCTATCAAGCAGCTGCACTTCTTCCCATATCCTTTGAGTACATAGAGTTTGAATTTCTCAAGCAGCTGGACGAACAAGCCATAAAAGAAAGAAAAGCTGCTAAGAGAAAGCTAAGGGAAGAAGCTGCAAGGTCAAGGGCCATCATCCACAAAAGCCAAAAGAAGTCTAAAGATAGACAAAGGATGATGAGCTTCTTGAAGCTATATGGATTCTCCAGAAGGAGGCTTGGTCCTATGTCTCTATCCACAATGGATGAGCATATAGGGGTGATCAAGCAGAAGATCAGAAGGGGAGAGCTTGTGGACTTATATTCTTCACCAAGTCCAGCTCAACCTGAAGTTGAGGTAAAGGTTGAACCCACTGAGACAACACAACCTGAACCTAGAGCTTCATCTCAGCCAACTTCATCTTCTGATCACAGCAGGGTCCTCTTCTCTCTCCTTCTGAACCTGTAAGAAAAGAGAATCCAACTGAGAGGGACACTACTGAATAATTTGGTGCTGAAGACCAGTCCTCTCAGTTGAAATCATCAAAGAGGAGAAAAAGGATGGCCAGAAGAACCCCTACAAAGAAAAAGAAACTAAGGCATCCACCTCTACACCTCAGGATGAGTCAGAACATCCTAAGAAAGTGCATGAAGAAGCTGCTCAACCAACTCCCATCAGAGTAGAGCCTCTTGAAGTTGGAAGACCCATCGTGTCCTGGAGTTTTGCTGACAATCCAGACAGATGGTATGTCACTAGAGATCAAGGAGGTAAAGATGTCTACTTTCAGCAAGACATGCTTGCCCTTCCTTTGCATGATCTCTATGACATTAGAAGATCCTATGAGAGTCTGAAGGATCCTAACCATATGATGAAGAGAGGTTTGGTGCTGATCCTAATGAGGACTATCAACATCTGAAGAATCTCTCTATTTTGGTAGCATCAGCCTAGGGGGAGTTTGTAAGGATCTATCTAAAGATTATGAGGCTGATGCAACCAAAGATCTTCCAACATGCACTAAGGAACAATGATGAACTTGCTGCGGAAGCTTTACACTCTCTAAAACTCTAAGTGTAAAGTCTTCCGAAGCCAAAAGTTCAGAAGAAATTACTTCGGAAGCTTTACACCTAACAAAAAGTATTCCAAGTGTAAAAAACTTCCGAAGCCAGAGGCCAAGTTCTTCCGAAGCCAAAGATGAAGTCTTCCGAAGCTTCAAAGACAAAGTCTTCCGAAGCCATTTTGCTGTGAAGACTGATTTCTTTGGAAAACAGAGAAAAGATGCTTTCTCTGATCTACTTTTGATAAAGCTAACCAACTTTCTGCTACAACTCTAATAACTCACCAACTTGTATGAGTTGGTGAAACTTTCATGCTTTAGTGAATAGAAGATAAAGTCTTTGTCTGTAATTTTCTTCTTTTGTTCCTTTAGACTTTTTTGTACTAGGAAAATTCAATGAGATATGGCATGTCATAGTTACTAGTCAAAAGACAATCTGCCTTTTGACTCCAGATTGATCTTGTTGTCTAGATCAGTCAATTCCAACTGTCCTTCCAAGTATTGACTGTTGTAGGTTGTAGTATAAAAGAGTCTCAGGTCCTTGTATTTTAAATTATGCTTTGAACACTTGTAATAGAACTTGAGATCAATATACAACATCCTTAAAAACTAATACTTATGTTATTGTTCTAAGTTCTATCTTATTGTAACCTGTGTTCCTAGTATCTTCAAAGTTTCATGTTCCCTATTTGAACTGTTAAGTGATCTAAGATCACTCCTCTTGTGAAACTAATTGTAGTTAACACCCGTTTCCGTCTCTTCTTAAAGTATTGATCAATCAAGTCTCTAGTCTTCATATTGTCTTGTATCATTAGTCTTCTTTGTTGGTTTCTACCTCCCAATTCCACCAATCCCCTTAAAGCCTACCTATGGTCTAGTAACTTGCAAACTTAACTAAAATCCCACCAACATCTCATCCATATCTTGAGTAAACCAAGATTTGATAGTCCCAATCTCACTCTCTTTCCTCTATTTCGGCCGAAGCCCCACACCCACACCCATTCACACTTCAAATTCATCCACTCAACTCTCTAAACAATCTTAAACTCTCTCTACTTGAAACTATTATCAAACACTCTCTTGAACATTCAATAATATTGAAGTTCCAGCCTCCTTGAAGCCATAGTCAACCCATAAGTGCAACACATCAACCTCACAAAGTCAAGGTAATCATACAACACACACACTTGTACACCATCAAGTTCTACCTTCCATATATTTCTAAACGTAGACCTGGTCTAATATCTTCTTTTGAAAAAATTCTCCTTGCCATTCCAAGTCTTCACATCAGCCCTTGAACCCCCACGACCAACCGTTGCATCAAGGTAACTCGTTGAAACCCAAAAACACGCGAAACATCGCGTATCGTCACGATAGTGACACGACAAACCCCATGACACCCCAACATCATGTGAACTTCTAAAACACTATATTTTTCAGTAATTAAATGATACAAAAACATTCATTAACCCATCTTGGTCACAAACCCGGTTTTGATAAAACTAGTCCACCCGAAAAACCCGTTTTTCACAAAATATAAAATTATATAATATAAGTGTACAAAGCGTGATTTAAATATTTTTATAAGTTAAACTTACTTATCTAACCCTATATATAAAAGTTCATAATTTATATAATAACTATATGAATTTTATGAATAAAGTAAAGTGTGAAAATTTGATAATTTTTTGTAATAATTCTAGAAATCAAGTTGGGGACCTAAACTACTGGAATGTGGGTTACTTACATTTAATGTATCTTATAGGACTGATTGGGAATGGGAAAACCGAGCTAAAGGGCTTGATGTAGAAAAACCGGGACTTAACGGACACTTAACGAGACTAACCGAGCTAGGTAACGAAAATGGTGAAGCTATGAAATCTTGATTAGATAAAAAAATTCCAGTATATTTATCATATTAATTAAAGCCTAGAAATTAAATTTCACAAATTTTAGAGTTTATTTCATTGGTAAACAAAAATACAAAAATATTCACTTCAAAATAGATAAAATTGTTAAAAACGAGCTTACAAGTAATATTAGTGAAAAATCCAGAACAAATAAGTGATAATAAGTATATTAAAGTCATATATGACAAAAAGTTGACCAAAGAAAACCCAAACCCAAAAACCCGTTAAAACCCAAACCGTTAATGTTTAAACTCCAAAACCGACAAAACAACTTGAGACCCAAAAATTTACAGTAGCTAATAGTTTATTAATAGCTAAAATAAGTTAAAAATTGAATATGTATAATTATAGAGCATTCTAGAAAATTTTATAAAATATACCATTTATATAAAATAACTACAGGCTTAATAATTAGAAAAATCATAAAATTCATATATAATCCTTAATTTCATGAAATTGATGTTTTTACAGTAGAATTATAACTTAAAACTTAAAGCATAAATTAAAATTTAATAAAAGAAATGGATTTAAACTTACGTTACAATCTCACACGAATTATGATCCGGCACACGTCTAGAAATACAACAAATAACTCACCAATCCTACAACCATAACTGTAACACTCCAGAAGCTAATTAATACCCAAAATAAGTTTGAACTAAAATAAAATCATCACTTGGACCACTCAACAATCTCAAATAAGCAACCTCTAAATATATATCCCTAAACCAAAAACAAGCTCATGAAACCATTAAGAAGGATCAAATGACATAAAAACTAACTTATTACAATAGCTTAATCCACTTAAAACCATAAAAGTCATCATAAGTAATTATAGTTCAAAATTCCAAACTTTAGGGTTAAAAATGTCAATCTAGTTAAGTTGAAGGACCAAGCTTACCAACTATTGAAACCTTACTGTTTTGGGACCATATCACACTTTAAAGAATAGTAATAACATAAACTTATAAGATAATGACCTAACCTTAAGCAAAACTAAAGATACTAACTCAAAACTCAAAGACCTAAAATAAGATTACACATGTGTAATGTATAACATCAAGCAAAGTAAGACAAATCCAAAACATAAGGGTTGGACTTAATTGATCACTTAATAAAGTACGAGTTCATTTGAAATAAACATAGAAACCCTCTCGGTTGGTAGCATCCAAACTTTTCAACTTAACTACATGATCAACCCACAGGTGAGTCTCATGAACCTTCTTTTTACTCTAAAACTTTTGGGGTGAAATACATACTCATTAGTTATTATTTAGTGGGGTAATACTACCTGATCTTGTCCCCAAACGGAGCACAATCATTAAATCCATTAGGAGCCGCGTGATTTGTGGATAGTTTATTTGGGGAATCCTCCGCACACAGTAGGCCCTTTATGCAGGGAAACCCCCCATTGAGATTCAATAATCATTGTGTCAAAAATTAGTGTCATTTAACCGTGCTTAGCAGGGCATATTTAAACCCAACATTCTAGTAGTAACGGGTTAGGGGATATTTTAGCACTCGGGCGGGAAAGTCTAGGTCAGGTTTGATTGTGATACATTCTATAGTGCACATTAGATATTATATTATTGTTATAGTCGATATAAAATTTATTGAATATTATATTCATCATGAAAGATAATGTGACTTAAACTCATGAGCTCATCAACATTATATTGATGTATTTTGGGTGTGTATTTCAGGAGAAGATTGAATAACAGGTGTCAAAAGGATAAGTGCCGCCTTAGATGGACCTTTAGAGACTTAGTGTAAGGACCCGTTCCCAGAGACCTCACAGTTAGACAATCATAGGATTATTATATTAAACAATACACATTTCATAAAATATGACAGCGGAATTAAGTTAACAAAAACCATTCATGCATATAATTAATGTTGCAAAAAAATACAACGCTGTAAGTTGGGGTCACAAAATAATCAATTAGTTGCATTACAATACAACAAAATCATTAAGCATGAACGGATGTCAGTCTTGCCCCGATGAGTAGCTTTCCCCATGTGCCATCCTCAGCAATATTTACCTGCCAACTGAAAATGCATAAAAGTAACCGTTGCTGAGTGAGTTCTAGTTTTAAAACATTAAAATACCATTATTTATATACGAAAATATCATTTTTTTTAAATACTTCCTTTTCATAAAATTCATTACTTTTGTACGTGTTCACACGCCATACATACAACAAGATAAGATTCATTATTATCTTTAATCATTCATCTCTTTCATTGTTATCTTTCACTTTCTACCGGACCAATGTGCAATACCCCGACATTGTGCACGAAGCTGGTGCTGGGCCTGAGGTCTATAAATAGACCCCGAACATTGTGCACGAAGCTGACCCAGTCACCTGAGGCAAGCAACAAAGGTCCCGTCAATCTCAAAGATTGACCCTGCGTGCATCCTCATGGGGTAGCTAACCCGCACACAGTTGAGCTGACAACCCATGGCTGTGAACCTCCTTTCATTTTGCTTGCAAGACTTTCATTCATTCATTATGTTCCACTTTTTATTATCATTAATCTTTCACTTTCATTATGATAATACTTTACGTTTACAAGCATAAACACACCACGTAAAGTCACATAATAAATATATAATATGGATCATAAAAACAGGCCATAAACAAGCATGGAATAAACAAATATAAACACCAAGTCAAACCAGGGTCAAACCCTAAAATTTTGATTTCCCGAAACTTCAGAAAATTTTCTAAGTGTTCTAGGCGCATGAGCACTATGCAGGCGCATGAGTCCTGCTTGGGCGCATTAACCTTATGTGGGCGCATGAGCCAACATTTAGGCGTCTGGGAATCCTTCCTAGGCGCATGGGGTACTATTCAGGCACTTGACCTACACTTAGGCATTTCTGGGCAGTGGGCGTATGGGAAAGACTTAGGCGCATGAATAAATTTTGGGCGCATTAGGTACTGTTCAGGCGCATGACCTACACTTAGGCGCCTGAGCAAACTGGCTGGGCGCATGGGGTACTGTTTGGGCGCATGGGTTAACACTTAGTATACTCAGGCAAATTTTCAGGCGCATGAGGACTATAGGGGCGCATGAACTTCACTTAAAGTTTTTCTAAGGCAAACATTTTCAGGCGCATGGACCTTGTTTAGGCGCATGGCCAACAGTTATATACATTTCAGAATAATATTCAAACCCAATCAGCATATGAACCTGTTCTAAGCTTAGTCCGATCATTCTAAGCAACAACATCACATAAACCATGAAACATGAGAGCACAAGCATATATACATACGGTTATACATGTAACAGTAATAAATCATTTTAACATGCATTTTCAGCCCCAAAATGTTAAAAACACATAGAAAACCGGGGTCTAGAACTCACCTATTGCAACCAACAAGTAAAACTCCTCAAACTTGTGTGCACAAGAGTTCAAACACCTAAAACACAACCAAACAAACAATCAAGCACAATGAACACATGAAAATCGGTTCTAAGGTCGAAAACCCCACAAACCGAACCAAAAATACAAAGAACACTCACCAAAGTGCGAATTTTCAGCCTTTCTTCCTTGAATATCTGAGAGAGCAGCTTCCTTCTTCTTCTCTTTTTAGTTGAACACAGAAGTGGGGAAAAGATATATGGGCGGCCATACTCTCAAATATATTAAAATATTTGAGTTTTGTACTCTTTATACTTTGGCCCCCCATACTTTGGCTCTTTTTCCCTTTTTGCAAGATAATTTTATTTTCTTTTCTTATTGCTTTTCTTTTCTTTTATTTTGACAAAATTTCGGGTGTTACAAGTCTACCCCCCTTAAAGAGGTTTCATCCCCGAAACCTGTCACTCTTCAAACAATTGTGGGTAATGATGTCTCATTTCTTCTTCAGTCTCCCACGTAGACTCCGAACCCTTTTGGTGTTTTCACTGCACACGCACTAGTGGAACCACTTTATTTCTCAATCTCTTCTCCTTCCAATCGATGATTACCACTGGTTGCTCTACATAATTAAGTCGTTCATCCACCTCGATGTCCTCCAGTGGTACAATCATATCTTCATCAGCTAGGCACTTTCTCAGATGAGATACATGGAATGTCGGATGAATTCCACTTAACTCATCGGGTAGTTCCAATCGATAGGCCACCTCTCCTACTCGTGTAATAATTCAAAAAGGCCCTATATATCTCGGGCTCAGCTTACCCCTCTTTCTAAACCGGATGATCACCTTCCAATGTGAGACCTTCAACATGACTCTATCGCCCACGTTAAACTCAATCGGCCTACGCCTTTTGTCGGCATATGACATTTGCCTGTCTTTCGCCGCCTTCATAAAGGCTTTGATCTTCTCCAACTTCTCCGTCGTAGCCTCGATCACCTCAAGACTTCCCAACTCCTTCTGCCCGATGTCTCCCCAACACACGGGCGTTGTACACCTTCTACCGTATAGCATCTCATATGGTGGCATACCAATGCTGGCATGATAACTATTGTTGTATGGGAATTCCGCTAACGGTAAGTGATCATCCCAACATCCCCCAAAGTCGATCATGCATGCACGGAGCATATCCTCGAGCGTCTGAATCGTCCTTTCAGACTGACCATCTGTCTGAGGATGGTAAGCCGTACTAATGTGTAGCCTCATCCCCATCGTATCATGAAATCTCTTCCAAAACTTCGATGTAAACCGGGTGTCACGGTCCGACATGATTGACACCGGAACACCATGACGAGCTACAATCTCTTTAATGAACAGATCCGCCAGTCTCTTGGAGGAATACGTCTCGCGGATCGGTAGGAAGTGAGCACTCTTTGTTAGACGATCGACTATCACCCATATGGCGTCATACCCCCTTGCCGTACGAGGTAACTTCGTGATGAAGTCCATGGTGATGTGCTCCTACTTCCACTTGGGTATCCAACGGTTGGATTTTCCCGTATGGCTTCTGATGTTCTGCCTTCACTTGCAAGCAAGTAAGGCACTTACTCACATACTCCGGCACATCACGCTTCATACCCGGCCACCAGTAATCCTTCTTCATATCATGATACATCTTGGTAGCACCGGGATGAATGGAGTATCGAGTCTTATGAGCTTCATCCATAATTCATCCCCGTAGGTCCCCGTAACAAGGAATCCACATCCGCCCGAAGCCGGTTCTAACTCTGTGGGTGTTTTCTCCCAACTCCACGACTAGACCTCTCATCCTTTCAGAGTTAAGGCGATCTTCTTTCAAAGCCTCATTTTTAAATTCTTTGACTTGGGTCATTACGTCAGAGGTCATCACCAGTTGATAAGCTTTCACCCGGATCAACTCAGGTCTCTACTTTCGGCTGAGGGCATCAGCCACTACATTGGCCTTACCCGGATGGTAGTGGATCTTACAATCATAATCCTTGATCAATTCCATCCACCTCCTCTGCCTCATGTTGAGGTCCTTCTGCTCAAAGAAATACTTTAGGCTTTTGTGGTCCGTGAAGATTGTGCACTTTGCCCCGTACAGGTAGTGCCTCCAAATCTTTAGTGCGAAAACCACAGCCGCTAGCTCCAAGACATGGGTGGGATAATTGACCTCGTGAGTTTTCAACTGTCGGGACGCGTAGGCTATTACCCTTCCAGGTTGCATCAACACGCAACCCAGTCACGAGTAAGAAGCATCCGAATACACCACTAAGTCTTCACTCCCTTCGGGTAATGTCAAGACAGGAGCTTGAGTTAATCTTGCTATTAACTCCTCAAAAGCATCCTCCTGTTCCTGACCCTACACAAACTTCACCTCCTTGCGAGTCAATTTAGTCAAAGGTGAGGTTATCTTGGAAAAGTCTTGAATGAATCTCCTGTAGTAGCCCGCCAATCCCAAGAAACATTGAATCTCCGATGGCGTCTTTAGAGACTTCCATTGCATCACTGCCTCAACCTTCACCGGGTCTACCATAATTCCTTCAGAATTCACCACGTGACCCAAAAATTGGACATCACACAACCAAAAAGCGCACTTAGAGAATTTGGTGTACAGCTTCTCTCTCCTAAGCGTCTCCAATACTTCGCGTATATGGCCAACATGTTCTTCTTCGCTCTTCGAATAAATCAGGATGTCATCAATAAACACAATCACTGATTTACCCAACATTGGTCGACGCACTCGATTCATCAAATCCATAAGGGCAGCTGGTGCGTTAGTTAGACCGAAAGACATAACGAGAAACTCGTAGTGTCCTTAGCTCGTGCGAAAAGCTGTCTTAGGGATATCCTGCTCCTTAACCTTCAACTGATGGTAACCAGATCGGAGATCTATTCGCGAGAACCAACTGGCACCCTGGAGCTGGTCAAACAAGTCATCTATTCTCGGTAAGGGATATCGGTTCTTCACCGTTAACTTGTTTAACTCCCGGTAGTCTATGCACATCCTCATACTACCGTCTTTCTTCTTAACAAACAAAACCGGAGCACCCCAAGGAGAGATGCTCGGTCGGATGAATCCTTTATCCATCAATTCCTGCAGTTGAACCATTAGTTCCTTCATCTCGGTCGGAGCTAATCGATAAGGTGCTTTGGCAACGGGTTGAGCACCGGGCATCAGATCAATCTGAAACTCAATCTCGTGATCCGGTGGCACACCTGGTAAGTCTTCTGGGAACACGTCCGGAAAGTCACACACAACTGGTACATCAGACGATTGTGGTACTGACGCGTCCACATCCTTCATATAAGCCAGGTAGGCACTACATCCGCGTTTCATGCACTTCTCTGCCACCGCCATCTAAAGCACCTTAGGAACCGTTGTCACTCGATCACCGTAAACAGTCACCGAACTTCCATCGAGTGCAATTAATCGAATCATCTTCTTGCGGCACATAATATTCGCCTCATAGGCTGCTAACCAATCCATCCCTAAAACTACATCAAATCCTCCTAGGGGCATCACAAATAGTTTAGCAGAGAACCTATGGCCTTCTAGTTCTATGTCACAATCTTCCATCATATCAGAAATTCTGGTAGACTTACCAATAGCAGTTTCTACTTCGAAGGGCTCATCAATACTCCTACTACTAACAGGCAACTTAGCATAGAAAGCAGCAGAAATAAAACTCCTGCTAGCACCAGAATCAAATAATACAGAGGCACAAGTTTGGTTTACTAGAAACGTACCTGACACGACGTCGGGGTCCACTCTAGCCTCCTCCCGGGTCATCGTGAATGCTCTAGCGCTTGCCCTCTGCCCTTCACTCTCCGTCCTCTTCTTCACCCCAGAACTCTCGGCCCTTGACTTCTTGCAATCCCTGCTCACATGCCCCTCTTAACCACAACTATAGCACCTCAACACCCTACAATCCTTCGCAATGTGACCAGGCTTCCCACACTTGAAGCATACATTCGATCCCTACTTGCACTCACCAGTGTGCTCCTTCCTGAATTTGCCACACTTTTTCATCCCTGAGCTTGATGACCCCACTCTTCGGTCATCCATCCTCATCCTCTTGTTGTTTGGAGTATACCCACCACGCCCAAACCGTTTCCCTTTCCAGTTCTTGTCACCACCATCCGCCTTTCTCACCTCGACCACAGCCACTTCCCTCTCATCATAGAGTCTTCCTGCCAGATCTACTACCGATCTAAAGGTACTCGGCCGGGCAACAATCAGGTGCCTACGGATATCCACTGGCAATCCTTGAATATACCTCTTTATCTTTCTCGACACCGGCGTCACCTGATCCGGCACCAGCCTCGCCAATTCGTTGAACTTGGTGGTGTATTGCTGGTGGGTCATGGTTCCCGCCTCAAGCTATAGGAACTCTATCTTAATCTTATCAAGCTCTTTATGAGGACAGAACTCCTCGATCACCATTTTCTTCAACTCTCCCCACCTCATCCTCCCGATGGCCCTGCTGCCCTTGGCTTGGACAATATTGTCCCACCAACACAGAGCCGAGTCAACGAACGAGTGAGTGGCGAACTTCACCTTCTGGTCCTCCGTGCACTCACTAATCTCTAACACCGCCTCCATCTCTCTTACCCAGCAGTGAGCAGCGGCAGCATTACCGTTGCCATCGAAAGTTGGGGCTTTGCATCGTTGGAATGCCCCATAACTACACCCCTTCGCGGTTTCCCGCACTTCCACCTCCTCTTCATCACTAGAGGCCGCCATTCCAGCGTTCAGTTCCTCCTCTTCATCATGACTCCTCTCATTCCCCCTTCTCCCAGTCGTAGTCCTTCTCTCCTCCTCCTTCTCCTTTCTCTCATCCTCTCTCACAGCACGGATGACTTCAGTCACTACAGACGGTAAGATCGTCTGCATGACTTGATGCACCTCCTCCACAACCGCCTCCTTTACTGAGGCTCTTAAGTTAGCACTTTCATCCACACCCTCTGGATGATGAAGGCCAGGCTCAGCAGGAGCTGTCTCTGCAGTCCTTGTCTTGTTCCTTATGGCACGTGGCCCAGCACCACGACCACCTCGTACTCCTCCTCTAGAAGACTTCGATGATCTACCACCAGCCATCCTCTAACACTATAAGATTCAAACACCAACACGATCATTCAAGGTAATAGCTCAGTTTATGTTAAGTTTAGTAAGTCTCTAATTACAGTGGCCAGTTGTGATTAGCCACTTACTTTACTCTTCATCCCCTGAGCATTTTCTATCCTGACTACATCAGTATTCAAATCTACTAAGAACACATAAATCAAATAGCACACGCACATCATACCGGTTAACATTAAAAAAAGAAATACCTGATGGCACGTAGCTACTCGGGCTGGCATCCCTCCATTAGGTCTCATTCTCAGTTTAAGTTTAGGTTTTTGAAAATATTTACCTATTTCTCCTAAACTTTAGCTCTGATACCAACTTGTAAGGCTCCGTTCCCGGAGACCTCACAGTTGGACAATCATAGCATTATTATATTAAACAATACACATTTCATAAAATATTGCAGCGGAATTAAGTTAACAAAAACCATTCATACATATAATTAATGTTGTAAAATAATACATCGCTGTAAGTTGGGGTCACAAAATAATCAATTAGTTGCATTACAATACAACAAAATCATTAAGCATGAACGGATGCCAGTCTTGCCCCGACGAGTAGCTTTCCCCATGTGCCATCCTCAGCAATATTTACATGCCAACTGAAAATGCATAAAAGTAACCGTTACTGAGTGAGTTCTAGTTTTAAAACATTAAACTACCATTATTTACATACGAAAATATCATTTTTCTTAAAATACTTCATTTTCATAAAATTCATTACTTTTGTATGTGTTCACACGCCATACGTACAACAAGATAAGATTCATTATTATCTTTCATCATTCATCTCTTTCATTGTTATCTTTCACTTTCTACCGGACCAATGTGCAATACCCCGACATTATGCACGAAGCTGGTGCTGGACCTGAGGTCTATAAATAGACCCCGAACATTGTGCACGAAGCTGACCCAGTCACCTGATGCAAGCAACAAAGGTCCCGTCAATCTCAAAGATTGACCCTGCGTGCATCCTCATGGGGTAGCTAACCCGCACACAGTTGAGCTGACAACCTATGGCTGTGAACCTCCTTTCATTTTGCTTGCAAGACTTTCATTCATTCATTATGTTCCACTTTTCATTATCATTAATCTTTCACTTTTATTATGATAATACTTTACGTTTACAAGCATAAACACACCATGTAAAGTCACATAATAAATACATAATATGGATCATAAAAACAGGCCATAAACAAGCACGGAATAAACAAATATAAACACCAAGTCAAACCAGGGTCAAACCCTAAAATTCTGATTTCCCGAAATTTCTGAAAATTTTCTAAGTGTTCTAGGCGCATGAGCACTATGCAGGCGCATGAGTCCTGCTTGGGCGCATTAACCTTATGTGGGCATATGAGCCAAGACTTAGGCGTCTGGGAATCCTTAATGGGCGCATGGGGTACTATTCAGGCACTTGACCTACACTTAGGCATTTCTGGGCAGTGGGCGCATGGGAAAGACCTAGGCGCATGAATAACTTTTGGGCGCATGAATAACTTTTGGGCGCATGAGGTACTGTTCAGGCGCATGACCTACACTTAGGCGCCTGAGCAAACTGGCTGGGCGCATGGGGTACTGTTTGGGTGCATGGGTTAACACTTAGTATACTCAGGCAAATTTTCAGGCGAATGAGGACTATAGGGGCGCATGAACTTCACTTAAAGTTTTTCTAAGGCAAACATTTTCAGGCGCATGGACCTTGTTTGGGCGCATGGCCAACAGTTATATACATTTCAGAATAATATTCAAACCCAATCAACATATGAACCTGTTCTAAGCTTAGTCCTATCATTCTAAGCAACAACATCACATAAACAACCATGAAACATGAGAGCACAAGCATATATGCATACGGTTATACATGTAACAGTAGTAAATCATTTTAACATGCATTCTCAGCCCCAAAATGTTAAAAACACATAGAAAACCGGGGTCTAGAACTCACCTATTGCAACCAACAAGTAAAACTCCTCCAAACTTGTGTGCACAAGAGTTCAAACACCTAAAACACAACCAAGCAAACAACCAAGCACATGGAACACATGAAAATTGGTTCTAAGGTCGAAAACCCCACAAACCGAACCAAATATACAAAGAACACTCACCAAAGTGCGAATTTTCAGCCTTTCTTTCTTGAATATCCGAGAGAGCAGCTTCTTCTTCTTCTTCTTCTCTTTTCAGTCGAACACAGAAGTGGGGAAAAGATATATGGGCGGCCATACTCTCAAATATATTAAAATATTTGAGTTTTGTACTCTTTACACTTTGGCCCCCCATACTTTGGCTCCTTTTTCCTTTTTGCAAGATACTTTTATTTTCTTTTCTTATTGCTTTTCTTTTCTTTAATTTTGACAAAATTTCGGGTGTTACACTTAGGAGCTATTTTGGCAATTTCTGAATGATTAAATGCTAAACCAATAAGAGGTCTGAACCATTAAGTGTTGAAGCATTAAAAGGTCTGAACTATTAAGAGCTAGTATATCGCTTAACTATTCAAAGGTAAATGTCTGACCAATTCAGATAAGAGGTCTTAACCATTTAGCATTAGACCTCTTAACCATTCAGCATTAGTGTAATGCTTAACCATTGAGAGGCAAATGTCTTAACCATTCAAACATTTGCTCGCGAAACAAACAGTTTGAACCATTAAGTGTTGAACCATTCAGATATCTGAACCATTAAGAGGCTGATTCAGATGCTGTCAAACAGTCCCTTAGCCACCGTCCTATCCATCTTATCATTTATGAACAAATAAAATAACATGTTTTATTCGGATATTTAGACAATTTAACAAATGGATATTTTAAATGATGTAATGCCACTTAGACAATTGCCTTGAGTGATGTAATGATTAAGTTTGGATGTATTTAATTTCGTTGCATTGTAATGATATCAGTCAGTCACGACAAGATCCTGTCAACGGGGTGTGACAATATGCCTTACCATGTTGGCATCTTTTGGATCTTTTCCACATGTGTAAGTTGCAGTTTAGATGCCTCCATTTCTTATGTTTCATGTTTGATTTCACTACCAACAAGTTAGAAACATTATATTTTTGGCTTCTTTTAAGTTGATAATGGTCGTTGATTAGTTCACGCGGGATTCCATTTCTGAAACTAAACCTTGCTACGACAAGAACTCGCAACCACTTTATCTCAAGTTATTGACTCATCCAAAACTTCTAAGCCAGACCTTCATTATTAAGACTCGTACCTGAGCTCTGGGTAAACCTACGCCAAGATCCATTTTGTTTAGGTTAAGCTCTTCGCACTTACATCTGATATTGTTGACGATAGACCATGAATTAAACTCCCTCATCCCATTTCCTCTCTACCAACTCCTCTTGAAGGGAATCAAGGAACGTTATACTGAACCAGTTGAGAACCATCCCACCTAGATGTATTCTTACTTTATATACTTTATAAAACCATAAGAAAGTTATAAGTATAACTATGGGAATATAAAAGCAACTAATAATTTTGTGTGAGTTTATAATAATATTGTTTACTACAATTATAGACTATGGTCACATACTTCAAGGCAACTATTTTTGCGGTTAACGCTTCATATTAAACTTAAAATTAACACTACAAAAGAATTCATTGTTATTTCATAAAATAGCTCATTAAAGACCTGGAGGAAATATATGAATCACTTTTGCAATTGTCATATAGAAAACTCACTGACTGTTTGACAGCATCTGAATCAGCCTCATAATGGTTCAGATGTCTGAATGGTTCAGCAATTAATGGTTCGGACTGTTTGTTTCGCAAGCAAATGTCTGAATGGTTCAGACATTTGCCTCTGAATGGTTAAGCATTATACTAATGTTGAATAGTTAAAAGGTCTAATGCTGAATGGTTAAGACCTCTTATCTGAATTGGTCAGACATTTGCCTTTGAATAGCTAAACGATATACTAGCTCTTAATAGTTCAGACCTCTTAATGGTTCAGCACTTAATGGTTCAGACCTCTTATTGGTTCAGCACTTAATCATTTAGAAATTACCAAACAACCCCTCAATCTTATAAACCCATGTTAAACGATTTACAATAAGTTAAAATACTTTGATTTCTATCAGTAGCAATTGAATGGATGAATTACCAAGTAATATTTGTTAAAAAAGCACTACCCTAGTTCTCAGCTCCAATTACGATTCGAAGGCCGTAGCTCTCGCGTAACTCATATTTCCTTGTCCAAGCCACTTATCTCAGGCAGTTGTTCTCAACACCATTTCGAAAGAAGGTAGCAGCACATAGTTGAATGAAGATCAGTCACAACTAAGGTTTGTATCTTGTCTTGGCTGCCAGTCGAGATACCTATCCCCAACTACAGACAACACATTAACTTGCTAAGCCTTAGCAAAGAAGAACACACACAAACGGAACATGAATCAACATTGAACTACGCTGGCATAGGACCGGATCACTGTAAGGAACGTGGACATGATTTTCAGGGGTACGACACTAGCTGCATGACACCTGATTCTCGTCTATGGCTTCCTGCCTCAACCGATGTCTACGGTGTTCCTCGAAAGTTACATTAAATGTCACCACTTGGTGAGCCTAACCCCAAATGTTGTTCTTAGCATTTGGCTCCATCGCCCTTTGTGTTTTCTAACCCCAGTTAAGGTCGTGACAATTCGTAACCTTTAGCCCCGGGACTGGGCCAAATCTTATCTCCCAAGCTAAAACCACCAAGAAAGTGCCATATCATCAAAGCCGGTTCAATCTACAACCCAAATAGATTGGCCATTGTTCAAAGAAATCTATTAGCGAGATGACACTTGAAAAGCAACAACGAAGAAAAACTTCATAGAACACAGCAATGGTTGAAGACGAGCATGTAAAATTTACCTAATTGTCCTTTCAAATTGTTACAACCATAGACA